>JAEVFN010000022.1:1643319-2843319 GCA_030449075.1 Murraya paniculata
ATTAATAATAGTAGAAATATATTATAATAATAATATTAGTTGTAACAGTAATAATAACCTTAACAACAACAACAACGACAATAATAAGAAGAAGAAGGATTAGTAGCAGCAGTTTACTTAAAAACAATTGTATTACACCTCAATATCATAATAAATTTGCATATATTTCCCTTAAAAATATTTACTTATTTATTTTATAAGTAAAAAATACATAATCTTAACTAAGATCATTTTGTAACTAGTAACAATTCATTCTAAATATAAGCTAAAAGTAGACACGTGTTTACTTCTTTATATTCGTCAATTGAAACATTGTTGACTTTGGTTCTAATTTCCACAGTTCAAATAAATAATTTATTCAGATTGACATTTCTCATTCCGATTCCTATCCATTATGATTCCCAAGAAGTAAACGCACAGGAGTTGTTGCAAGAGATTATGATGGGAACTATATAGTTGTTGTAGCAAAGCATCAAAGTTTCATAAAGATGTGATTTTTGTAGAGTTTGAGGTAGCAGAATGGGGGTTGCAGGTCGCAAAAAATGTAGATGTATCTTTAGTTATTATGGAAACTGATTCTCAAGGTGTCTCTAATCTAGTTAACAACTGGAAAGACAGCAGAATCAAAATCTATTGGATACTATCTAAAATTCAAGATCAAACGAATGTTTTTGATAATTTTAGAGTTCAACATTTACTCCTAAACTTTGTAACGTTATTGCTCACTCTCTAGCCATGCAAGCTTTAGAGAATGATGAATCTGTTGTTTGGGTCGATAAAGATATCATAAAGATACCATGCAGCTCTTTCAGTCTTCTAATCATTGAAAGTGTGATTCATTTTATGAATGCAAATTATTGTTTGTGATCTGAACAATTGGACTTTTAATCTTCAGTATTTTATGGTGTGTAGTCAGAAACACTATATCAATTAGATTGGCCCCGGCTGTTTGGCCCAATCAAGAAAATAAACACAAGACAAACTTAACAGATGTTTTTCGGTCTTGTGGGTGGTTTTGATCCAATACCATAACAAATTAGATTGGACCTGATTGGGGTTGAGAATGGGCCACGGGCCGATACCCATGTCTTTTTCTCTCATGTCAAATCGAATTGCCTGAAAATCTGAGCAAATCAATCCAGATTCCAGTATACCCCTTTCAGATTTAAAAAAAAAAAAAAGAAAAATCCAATATACAACTTCAATCATAACTATTTGTCGACTTTTTTACTTTTAACTTTTTGAAAAAGAAACAAATAAAACCGAATCAGGGGTGTAACGGTGTCGAGGTCCGAGGGATCTGTTCCCTGAATGACCCAGGCTGGAAATTTTTTCAAGAAAAAATAATCGACTTCGGTGAAATTTTACATATTTATATGATAACTTACATTTGGAACCCTTAATTTATAGTTTTATGTTTAAACCTCAGCGGGATTTTAGTTTCTTTATTATGGCCCTGTTGAAGTAGAACTAAAGTTTCTAGTTCCGCGCACCACCCCTGGCCTTAGTCACTCAGAGTCCATTGCATATGCATCTAATAACAATCAATAGAATTCATTCTTGATCACGATAGATATTATTTGGAATATATGTATACACGTAAAATTAAACTATATATATAAAAAAAAATATAAAGCATGGTCATCATCAAAAGGAGGAGGGAAAAATAGAAAAACGCATAAGAATATGAATGAATTAAAGCCGAAAAGCCATATGAATAAGAATCGGTATAAAATGTTCACAATCAGCTAAGCTGTCGTTAGCTTTTCGCACATCTTTCTCTTAATAATATATGCGGCCCCCGAAAAGAGAGCGAAATGAAACCTAAAATAGCCAAACAGCACGTCTATATCTCGTCTGATCTCCAATCTCTGCATCCACTCATGTAGCTTTCAAGTTAATGCAGCAAAACCAGCCAAAGCTGAGATGAACAACACAATTTTGGCCCCCCTCGCGCACGCTCGCTGCCAATTGGCCTCTATTGGTCGCAATTTTCCCAGGATTCAACTTGCACATTGGTTCCTGTGACACGTGTTTCTCACTCATAGGGAGGTGCCGACACGTGTCATATTAATTACGTACCAATGAATTTGATGATCTACTTTGTTTAGCATATATGAAATATATAAATAAGGAATTAATCTCCTCTTTGAAGCTTGGGCATGTTACGTGAATAGCGATCACTAAATACAACATAAAAAGTCAACACCATATATACGACCACCAAATTAAATCACAGAGAAACAAACACCCCCGCCCCAAAAAAAAAAAAGAATTAAAAAAAATGAAAATCAGAGTTGAGATACTCTTTGATCTTTCTGTTGCACAAGCAACCAACAAAAATAGCACTTGCGATAGTGGCGTGTGGGCTGTGGCCGTTAAAAGATAAAGCAATTCGCAGCTTTGTACTCGCAAAATCATTTGAATTTCAATTCAGAGCCCAAAGAGATAAGAGTGCTTGATTGATAATGGATAGGGACAGACGATTGCACCTTTGGTGTGTGGTGTTGTGGTATCTGAATGGCTAGGCATCAAAAAAGGCATATGTACAAAATGTGTCAGGTGTCTCTTTTCATGCTTGTCCTTTCTGCGATATGTATATCCCCAGCCGACAAATTCCATTTTCCCATTCTCAATTGCCTTCTTTTCTCACCAAGACATTGATCTCATTGTATTTAACAAAAATAAACGACTTCAATGTTGCCTATATTGATTAATTAGAGGTATGAATGAGTTAAATAAGCTGTTAGCAGCACATGCATCCTGATTATGTCTGCGCCTGAGTCATGATTGGAAGCGTGTGCATGGTTTCTTGGCGTACAAGAGAGGGTAACGCATAGGAGCTTAATTGTCAATTGATGATGGGTTTTTAAGTGATGCAGTGGAATTCCAAAACAAATACAAATTGCAATAGAGAGAGAGAGAGAGAGAGAGAGAGAGTGCGTGTGTGTGTGTGCAAGTGTCATGTGTTTTGTTGTTCATATCTTGTTCGATTGGGAGCCTTTTGAATTGAGGGCCAGCGGTTGCAGCATAAAAATCATAATGGGCAACTTTTGGCAGTGGCAAGGGCAAAGGGCTAAAGGCAAAAGGCTAGGCTAGGCTGGCTGGCCCTTAGTTGGCATTGATTCATGCCATGGTTATTTTGAAAAAAAATAAAAATAAAAATAAAAAAGAAAAAGTTGGGGTGTCAGAGCTCATACTCGTACAGAAATTAGAGCCGCAGCTGCAGCACTAGCATGCCATATGTGCCAGCCGCAGCTCAGCAGGTTCGTTCGCTCACTCCCACCCACTTTCATTTCCATTTGCATTTGGCCTTTCCCTTTTTTTTTTGGACACGTGGTCTCTCACCCACATTTACACGTGGCAACAAGGGGTCTTGTCATTCATCCAAAAAAAAATAATAATAATAATAAAATAAAATCACCCATGAGATATATATAATTTAATATATCTCTCCTTATGATATGCCCTTTATCACAATCTCCCCAATTTACTTTGGATAATTTATTGCATACAACAAAAGCCTGGATTAATGAGTAGTTCAAATTAATGATTATAACACAAAACATTCATAGGGAGAGAGACAGAGACAAACATCCATCCCCATCAATTATCACATTAACAGTTAATTACCAGAACAGTAGAAGCACCAATCAATATCAACCTTGTGTCATGTCCAAAAGTGGAATTTCACATAATGTAAAAATTTAGCTACAAAATAGACCTGGACCGGAGACTTGCTTTTAATTTGAGCCACGGTAGTGAAGTAGAATTCATGTTGACTTTCATCAGTGTATCTCCTTCGACCTCTTCAACACTCCCCTGAAAAAAAAAAAAAAAAACCACCAAAAAAAAAAAACTCAACGGACTCTCGCTCGCACTGGCTTTTGGGTTTCACTGTCCTTGTTTGTTTGCCTTTGCTCTGGTAAGAAAACAAATAATGAAAGAGCGCTCCTCCATTTTTATTATTATTCTGAGGCTTTTCCTTTTTTGCTGCAAGTGGTTTCTGGGGAAGTGAAGGAAACAAGGGGGAAGGAAAAAAAAATTAGGATATTGCAACTGCTGATAAATTACTCCTGTATAGTTTTTTATTTATCATACGTGGATGGTTTTGGTTGTTTTAATCTTTCAAAGATGCCTGCTTTTTTCATCTTCTTTAATAAAGGTTTTTTTAGCACAGTTATGAGTTTCAAGCTTCTTTGCTCTGTTTCTTGGGCTTCTGGAAGTGAAAGTCGTTGAATTTTTTTTTTTTTTGTAAAGTCGGTTACTTTTATTTTGAGCATTGAATGTGTTTATGGTTGTGTGTTTTGAATATTTTAATTTGGTCCTGTTTGGTTAATGGGAAAACTCAATTTAATGAATGGGAAGAAGTTTGAATCTGTTAATATTCCAGTTTCTATTCAATTTAGATGAAAGAAAAGGGAAAAAAAACAAAACTTAGCTCGACTCTGATAAAGTTTGTGACAAAACATTTTTTCAGTTGATTCTTTGCTTTCTCCCAATATAGAAAGTAAATCCATTCATTTGTCATTTTTTCTCATCATTTTCTCAGCAACCAAACAGAGCTCGTTTTTTTTTTTTTTTCATATGTTGGTTACAAACACTGTTTTTTATGTTAGGTGTTAAGCTATCATATTCCAATTGAAACGGGACTCAACTGTTGTATCTGCTACCACGCATTCATATTTATCAGTATTACTTGTTATTTCTTATATGTTGCTATTGCTATTTAATGTAGACTGAGCATGAACTTGTGAGATTTCATTATTCTTTCATAGTTACTTGCTTTGAATTGAAATGATGATTGCTGTTTTGCGAATTTTGATAGGCATTTTCATATTGGATACTTTGAGCAACTTTGATACTGCTTTAAGATGGATTCTTGGATCTATGGATCTGAAGGGAAAGGCATTTTGTATTCTGATGAGGTGGACTTATCTGTTGACTCTTTTACAAGAAGTAGAAAAACATTGATGGCGTGGGAAAGTAAGCCCTCTTATAATTTTGATATCAATAAGCTTTTTTCAGATAGTGACGATGTTGAAAATATGGAATTTATGGATCTATGTTTCACTGACTTGACAAGAAAACCTAGTCACAGTAACTCTAGTTTGGGGACACCTAATGGTGAGGTTGGTGGTGATACTAACGAAAGGTTAACTACTCCTCCTTGTATGGTTACTTCAAATTCATATTGTGGGGCGGAATCTGGGTCAAAAATTTCGAGTTCTTGTATGGAGTCTATTAGTCAGGATTCAACACTTATTGATTTGAAGCTAGGGAGATTGGTTGATGGCAGAGATAAGCAGTGCGGTAAACTTTTTAAGGAGAGGTCGGTTGCATCTTCTGCGCATCCATCTTTGATGGCAAAGAAAATTCGCACAACTAGTTCATGCTCTCAAACTCCTCTTTGCCAAGTTTATGGCTGCAACAAGGATCTTAGCTCCTCAAAGGATTATCACAAAAGGCATAAAGTTTGTGATGTTCATTCAAAGACTCCCAAAGTTATTGTTAATGGCAATGAGCAAAGATTTTGTCAGCAGTGTAGCAGGTTAGTTGATCTTATTACCTCCCTCTGGCCTTCACTTTTGATTGTAGTTATACTGTCATAGATATCAAAGCAGTTTCTTACATAAGATCCTATTGTTATTTTCACATTATGTCTAAAATTGACTCACTGTAACTAGTTTGGCCTCAGTTGAAGATTCTATTTTCAACTCATATAAAACTTTCAAGGTCTTCTGTTTTGTGTTCATTTTAGCAGGTTTACTTGTTAAAAATTGTGTTCAAGTTTTTAAGTTACCAATAGGTCTAGGTTTTCCTTAATTTGTAGTATTATCAGTTCTTTGTAACACGAATCTAAAGTCTGTGAATTTTCCTTTGCATTTTTTATATTTTCCTTGTATGTACATTCTAGCCAAATCATCATCCTTTGTTAAGTACATTTGCTTATTTCTTGTAGTTATGAACTGGGGTAAATTTTGTTGGTTAATCAGGTTTCATCTGCTGGCTGAATTTGATGATAGTAAGCGCAGTTGTCGTAGACGCCTTGCAGGCCACAATGAGCGTAGACGGAAGCCTCAATTTAATATCCATTCTGATAGATCACGGAAGTTGCTGCAGTTGTATCAAGGTATGAATAATATTTGCTTTCTTACCTACTAAGAAAATACAAGACTCATCTATGAACGATTGAAATGGAGTAAATTAACTTCCTCTCCCTCAAATCTAGAGAGACTGTGTTTAGATTCGCATACTAAAAGCCTCTGAAGAAATTTTATTTTTCTTTTGCCTCAGCCAACATGTGCAATCTGTTATGCTAGAAACTCCTTTTGCTAGGTTTATTGGATAATAACTAAGATGATTCTTGTACTAGACTTTTCTTCTGATACTTTTCTTCTTTTTCATTAAGTTTCAACAATGTTTGTATCCTGCCCTGAAAATATTCATTTTATTCTTAGTAACTAGTCCCTGGGAAACTGCAAGATGTTGAAACTAATTATGACAGATTTATACGATTGTCCATTAAACTTGTGCAAATGTCTTGTAGACAGACTTTTTGTATGGGTGGTACTTAATCATTAGAGCATGATAATTTCTATTATTCCTAAATCCCACTCTTTGTATAAGTTATCCTATTGACCTGGGCTCTTTGACTAGGTCAAGTTTTACGGCCATATAAAAAGAAAACTTTCTATCCTAGGAACTTACTTATTCCATATTCAAAGCAAAGGAATTGCCAAATCATCAGCAGGCAGGGTCATTTTTTAAGATGGTTTATCCCATGGTCATCTTTACAGATCATTAGGAATCACAAAAGATGCCAATAATGTCTCCTAGGTTCCACTTTATATCAATCTGATTGGTAAAGACCATATTATGGTGCAAAACATGTGTTTTTGTCGAATCATGTTATCGATGATTGTATGTTTGGTTCTACGTTACAATAATATCTTGTTGCCTTTAATTTTTGCATGGTGAATGGTATGAGTCTTTTAATTAAGAGATAATTGTCAGAGTCTGGGAGCAGTAACAACATGCACGAAAGAAAGCTATGTTGTCTAAAGAAGTGACTCATTGGTTTTAAAGCATGCAATTATTACAATTGAGAATTGAGTAATATCATGGTTTTGAGAAAAGATAATAAGTCATGCAATACTCGCTGTCTTGAAACAGCCAAATCAGTGTTGAATATGAAGGATGTGGAAACAACTTCAAGGTAGAATGAGTGTAGTAGAAGAATTAGTCATGCATGATACTCTCGTATAGGTTTCTTAACTACACACCTGTGCAGTGGCTTCATGTAATTTTAGATGTATGCAGCAGATTATAATTTGAAATAAGATATAACTTTTTAGCTATCTATCCCTTGCTCTTACTTTACTAATCATTTATCATGCTTGAAAGTAAGGTTCTTAGAGTACTCCAAACTAAATCCTTATGCCCATGGGACCTGTATGGATCATTAACCTACTTCGATAATATATTAAGTGACATTTGTAAAAACTCTATGTTTCCTTTTGTAACAGAAATTTTATTTCACATCATGCAGGCTCTGAACTTCCTTGGACTACTTTACAAAATGGAACATCCTTTGTTTACCCAGACATGCTTCCAGGTGGCACTCTATTTCCAGAAAGATATGAACAGGCTAAGCATCTTAAGTTTGCAGAGAAACCCCACTATAATCCTCAATTAGCAATACCAAACACTAACGAGCAGCTGCTAACAAAATCTTCCCTCTATCAAGGTGACAAGAAACAACATGGGTTTGCAATTCCTCTTGATACAGCATTGACCATTCAGGAATCATCTGGGATTTCACACTCCAGCGGTGCTCTCTCTCTTCTGTCAGCTCAATCACAGTCAATGCCTGGTCATTTATCAGGATTCCCAATGGCTAGGCCCCTGATCAGTCATATAAGTCGCACTCATCTTAATCTTGGTCAAAATTTTGTCAAAACTCCAGGTACAACACCTTTGGGAAAATATGAAACAAAAGGCTTTTATACATCTGGAACGAACTCCATGGATGGTGCTCAGATGCGGTCCTTAATGGTTCCTGATGCCAGTCATGCTTTCGAATTGAAAGTTGAAACAGATGAAGTTTCTCAAGAGTCGGATTTTTTTAAGGAGAAGAGCTGTTACTCTCCTGAACGAGGGTTCACCGTTGATTTGATACAACTGTCATCACATCTTAAAAGGGTGGAGCAACAGAGGAATTCCATGCAACCGAAGCAGCATAATGTTGATCTTTGATGTTTCCTAACAACTTGAAATGGGCAGAAGGATCAAGGTATGTAAGCATAACCATTTGAATCCCCATTGCTGATACTTTTTTAACGGAGTTGAGAGTTGAAGTATTTTGCCTGCCCAAGATATGATGTGTTTGTGAATGGATGAATAGGCTGGCAAGCAAACATGCCTGTGGTAGTTTAAAACAAAAATCAAATCTAGTGTTTTATTTATTTTTTCTGGAATCTTGGAGAATTTTCATTAGAAAGAGATTCTCTTTAATGAAAAGAAATTCTAGGAACTTTTCTTCAGTGAAGCAAAACTTCTCATCATCTTTTTAATCGCATTTTACTTTGTTTCATTGAAGATATCTTTCCTTGCACAGTAAAAGAAACAATGAATTATGTATGTTAACTCGCAAATGACACAGGTTATTATCGCTGCAGGTTAAGGACAAGGAGTAGGAGTCTGCATCAAAAAACAAAATTGGCTAATTTCATTTGTGCTTTTGGAAAAGGCTATTAAAACTTCAGATAAAGTTTATAGGAAATTCCTTTCTATATTAGGTATATATAACAGGAAGAAAGCTGTACTGGGTTTCTTAATGTAAAGTCTGTTTGTTCCTTCAGTTAACCCTTCGCCCGTTTATCTTTATCCAAATATCATGCTGGTTAATACAGCTACTATATAATCTGAGAACTTTTGGCTGATGATTTTGTGACTGTAAAGTGATGTAAGTTTGTTCCTTTTAACTTCTCCATCCCTTTTAACTGTGAATAATATAAATGCCGGATTAAGGATTCCATTATCAATTGCACAACTATTACATCATTCAGGCACTTTTAGCTTTTGGTTTTTTGAACGACTCTCTATCCCCACAGACCCACTCCATCACCTTCACCTATCACTTTGGAGGTTGTGAAGGGAAGGGACAGGTTAGGAGGTAAATAAAGGAAAAAGGGGATGTTTAGGAGGTAAATAAAGGCAAAAGGGTGTGTGCCACCTGAAAAGGTGATAAAGGGATCTAAAAGCTTCTGTATCAAATTAATTAAAAATTATAGATCTATTAATTATTGACTACACAGATGTTATGCTTCAGCAACTAGAACTTTTTAAATATGATGCAGCATTAGTGTTTGTGGACAGCATTTGGTCTTGGAGCCATAATTTCTCTCAAATTTCTTGAGCAATCACTAACTTTATATAAACTATCCCTAAACTGTGGGAGTTTTGACTAGGATTAGTTTCTTTGAATTTTCAAAAATCAAGAATTGAAAGGCCACTCGGCCAAATCATTTCAAGTTCCCACAAAAGTATTGCGGTATTGCGGGTGTTAAATTTTTTTTTCAATTATGAAAATAATTATGTGAATATAGTCTTTTCTATCTCGAAATAAGAGTAGAGTAGACATTCTTTGAATATTTGAGAGGATAAAAATTTGGGTTTTCATTTTAATAATTGTTTGATTGTAAATATATCAATAAATAATTTCATGTAGTTTGAGTTTTAATCATGGACAGTAATCTCATTTAATAAAAAAAAAATAAGAATTGAAGATTTGTGTCTAAGGTGGTACTTTGGTGAATATTATTATCTCACACAAGCAAAATCACACCCCTCACAATTCACTGAGTTGTAAAAAGCACATCAATCACAAAAGTTACTTGGAATGAGGCCACCAATCCCTGTGGGAATCTCAATTAACATTGTTCCATAGAATTACAAATTGCTCATTAAATATGAAACTGCCTTTTTTTTTCCCAAGTGTATGGCCCCATAAACTGTCAACTTTTGTGTTGTTTATAATCTTTTTAAAAAAAAAAATTAAAAAAAGATTATGAGACATCACTTATGAGTGATGAGTCTGATGATGCATGTTAATAGCCATTTGGTATCCAAAAAAAATTATTATTTAAACATATTGATAAGACAGGGCAAGCCTAAAATGATTCTTAAAGCAACCGAGAAGTCAAGAACTAAAGATTATAATAAAAATGCATGGTATGGGATGCAGAGTTGGACCACACTAACATCCCCACAATATTTGATTTAATACATTAATCACTCCGAACACAAGACATTATTATTAATAAGTAAGATATATTAGTAGTGGCCAAATCAATATGATCTTTCATTAAGAAACAGTTTCCAAGATACCCTTAATTAAGAGGAATTAATATAATTCTAGAGTACAATATTCTAAAATTTTAAATATATATACAGCAGTTTAAAGGAAATCAACCAATCCATCCTACAGATAATAGATGACAATAAAGGCGACAAAAAAATAATTCCGGGAAATACTAGGGACTTTTCTGAAATTTAGTCTATTTATTTAAAATTTGTATTTTTGCCCCTAGAATTTCAGTTTTTATAAAATGCCTCTCCAGTTTGTTCTTTTCCCATTATGGCCCCGTCAACACAAAGTACTAGTTCGCCACTGTTCATGCGTTGCCCATTATCAAGTCATATTCAATTATATAAGCTCCACATTCAGAACTGACGCACCAGAGGTCTGTCTTTTATCTACGTACATTTTTATGGGATAATAATAGTTGAGTCCCTAAATTTTATTTTATTTTTTATTTTTCGAAGAAGCTTGTCAATTGTATAAAATGAGTTGCTAACTCCATTAATTGAATCATTTGAGTAGGCAATGCGTGGATTGGAAATTTTGGATAAACCACGCCCTTGCTCGACTTTGTTCATCATTCTTAAATTTGCTATCTCGGCGGAAACTATTATTATTTCGGTCCCCGCAATGAACTTGATAAAATAACAACTATGAAACAAACAAGCTAAATACGAGTGTATGAATCTGGAATTTTTTTTTTTTTTTTGGTTTTTTTCTTTTTTTGGAATTCTATTGAAGGCAACACAACCCAGGTGACACTGCCATCCACGTTGTATTATCCAATCTCAATACAACAATTATCAATCTTTCCATTTTTAGGCCTAAACCCAAAATTATTTAACCACTTGGCCCTTCTGTCATTTTAAGGTACCAATTAATTTACTAGGAAGTCCTTTCGAAGCTGAAAAACAATCTTCCTGTCACCCCTGAACATCAATGGCGTTTCTCAGGAATTTGCAATCAATAACAATAACTTTAGTTTGTTTCAGCGTTGTGGCCACTGCCAAGGTCATTGTCTAACTTTTGCTAACGTACATGCTTGATTTGAATTTTGAATTATGCCTATCACTACATGATTTCCCCTTTTTTTTTTTTTAATTTATGACAGAACGACTCTTTGCCTTTCAACAAATATGCGTTCTTGACTACTCATAACTCTTTTGCCATTAGCGGAGGGCGCCATTCTGGACTTTTTGGTATTGCCATTACAAATCAAGAGGATACAATCACACAACAGCTTAATGTGAGGCCACTTAATTTGATGATTGCGTATTTGAAAATCAACAATTTATTAATTATATATGATCAAATTAGCTAGATCTAATATTTCTTTTTTAATTTTTTTTCTCTTCTGAATCTGCAGCATGGTGTTCGAGCCTTAATGTTGGACACATATGACCACAGAAATGACATATGGTTGTGTCACGCTTCCAAGGGTAAATGCGAGGATTATACTTCATTTGTAAGTTATTGATTGGTGTATTTCTTGGTCGTGCATGCTATATATGGCAACATCAATGGTTATCAAATCTAATGTCTTAATCTGTGTTTCAAAGGAACCTGCCAGAGACGCTTTTAAGGAAATAGAAGCCTTCTTGTCAGCTAATAAATCAGAGATCGTGACATTAATTTTAGAGGACTACGTTGAGACACCAAAAGGATTAACCAAAGTTTTCAATGAAACGGGTTTGATGAAGTATTGGTTTCCCGTATCAAAGATGCCGCAAAACGGGCAAGACTGGCCGCTAGTTAGAGACATGGTGGCCAGTAATCAAAGGCTTGTTGTCTTCACTTCAAAGAAATCGAAACAAGAAAGTGAAGGAATAGCATATCAGTGGAACTACATGGTCGAAAATCATTGTAAGTAGCTAGCTAGCGATAAGCGATGGATATTAGAAAAATTAATATGTATTGCTGATAGCTGGCTAGTCTTAATACACATTTAATTTATTCACTCATAATTTATTGCAGATGGGGATGAGGGGATGCATTCTGGAAAGTGTTCAAACCGTGCAGAATCGGCGCCGCTTAATGACAAAACCAAATCTCTAGTGCTTGTAAATCACTTTCCATCTATTCCACTTAAGCTGAGGAGTTCTAAAGACAACTCGAAGGGATTGATTGATATGGTCCAGACATGTTATGGAGCGGCCGGCAACCGCTGGGCTAACTTTGTAGCCGTCGACTTTTACAAAAAAGGAGAAGCATTTCAGGCTATTGACAAAATCAATAACGGGAAGTAGGAACTGTGGTGTGGTTTGAGTACATGGGCAGATTTTGCTTACAATGGTGTCAGATTTTTTTCCATAATGTACCGTTTCACAGCTCTCATCAAAAGGGTCGCTGAATTTTGTCTTAATTTCATTGTTTAGGCCTTCAAATTTGCATTACCCCATTTTTTTTAAGGCAAGTTTTTAAGTGGAAACACATATATAGCACCCTGCCTTTGAACTTTAATTTCATGCAGTTTAATTTAGTCTGCTTAATTAAATGCATGGATCACTGTCTAGCAAGGCCACTTATATATATATTGTAACATGATGATGTGATTGCAGCACGGACTTGATCACCAGTAGCTACTTCCAATCCCCTTGCTTTCATAAATTTGTTTCACAATACTCTACAATTTTTTTTTCAAAAGAAAAAATGTAATTTCTTAGGTTTTTGGCTGTACATATATATATGTATATGGTAATTCATTGTTTGAATTGCAATTATAAGCTTAATACTTATCAATAGTGATCCAAAAAAAAAAAGAGACTCATCTAAAAGCTAGCAATTGACAAGAATTAGAGTGCCATGCATATCCATAACATCAAACAATATAACACGGTTCCAACTGTCGTCCACCAGTTATCATGAAACAAGTAGCATCATGAAACAAATAAAACAAGACGTGACAAAGTAGTAAAAGACAGTAAAGTTTTGATGAGGCGGAGATCCAAATTAGCAAACTGAACCGATCATCTTTCAACTTCAAGTGCATGCTCTTTAGAAATATCCAGTGTCGGCTCAGCGTTTTTGTTTGAAACATAGATTTATTTCATTCCTGCAATAAAATCAAATCCCTAATATGCATCAATGCTTCAAGCAACTGACACAAAATTTAAAGTATCCTCAATGGAGAACTTTGTAGTTTCAAACAAAATAGAGTGGATGCCCCCATTGGGCCAAGCTCAGTTGGTTGTACGTAAATGCTCTTTGAGCTCGTGGTCACCCGAATTCGAATTTGAATAATAATAAAAGGTAAATGTCGGTATTAATTTAGAGGCTGATATTTAGTTTCCTGTCCATTTTTTTTTTCAAAATAGAGACTGTTATCGATCTCTTACGTGGCTGCGGCTCCCAGAAGTTGACCCAGCTAGCGAATTTGGAATGTACCTTGCCCACTGAATAATTAACCAACAACTTAGATTAGAGAAATTATCAATCATCATTATTTGAAGGGAGGGTATAGAGATGAATTAGATAAGATTTTAGCCTTAACACTTGATTTACTCGCTGGTTTCTTGAGAAACAAAAATCCATATTATATGTATGTGAGCTGAAAATTAATGTAGAACTTACGTTTTTCGCAGCTGTGCTAAAAGCTTCTCTGTGTGGTATCTCAGGATTGGCGGCTTTAATGCGCTGAATCTCCTCCCTTTCAATGAAAATACATAGATATAAAATCGACGTTTCATGATATATATATATATATAAATCATGTAAAGTTAATAACAGTAACAAGAATGTTGGAAATCTAAGGAGATTGAGTCTGACAATTACCGTTAACAAGCTAAAAGAAGCATCAATATAACGTATAATGTATCTAAAAATATTGTAAGTATATTTTAATTTTATGTCATATCACATCAAAGGTCACGACATAAACAGTGGATTAACCGGTAAAAAAAAAAAAAAAAGCCTTGGATTTACTTCATGAATCGATTGTAAGCTGATGGAAGCCTGTGTTTCTTCTCAGGTGCTGCAAAAAAGGAAATTGAAAAAGGAAAAAAAAAAAGAAAGGAAAACGAAATTGTATGTAAAAGGGAGCAATTGATAATAATAATAAAAATTCAACGTATAATGCTTGTCGAGAAAAGGTTTCTACGTTTCACGACAAATGGGGCCTTTGGGGACAATGGCTCGCTAGAAGTTGATGAAGACGATGATGAGGCATTGCCCAATTTGAAGTCATTGCAGAAGCTCTGCTTCTCCTAAAAGAGCAGACACATACACCTTCCATTAATATAAGATCCAGAAAATATTGCTTCATGGGTTCATAAAAGTCACTTCTATAATACAAAATGGGTGACGGCATATAAATTGATTATGAAAACACAATATATATGTATCTATAACAATATATGATAATGCTGCCTTCATATCATTGACAAGGAAAAAGGAATGTTGAGTTGTCATATATAGGTACCAATACGTACCATATTCTTTACAATATGTTTAATAAAATAATTTAGTCTTTAATTTGATTTTGCCTTTGAAAATTTAATTCAATGGAGCATTTGGAGTTGGAGACATATACCTGAAAGCTGAGACTCATTTGAGATGGACCTTGTTGTGGAGGCCTAGTGCTGAGAAAGGAGAGGTTACTGCAGTGACCACATTTCACAGTCACTGTGTCCAGCAGCCGTTTGCATGGAATCCCAACCTATCCAAAATTATAAAAATAAAAAAGAATTAATAATAAACTTAAAAAAAAAGAATAAAGAAGAAGAAGAAGAAGAAATGTTCTTAAAAAATATGATATAAAAAATCATTTATTTTCATATTTTATGTATGCACTCTTAAAATAAATTTTCCAACTCTTCATTAATTTCTAGCCTCAATTATCTATTAATAGGCCGAAATTAAAGCAACATTCACATAAAGAAAAAATAAACAAATAAAATAAAGCAACATTCACAGAGCATAAACGCGCCCTTTCCTCTATACGTGTGTGTATGTACACCATGCTTCTTCTTTCTTTCCTTCTGTTTCCGATAGATCGTTTTATGCATGAGGAACTTCTATGGCTATAAATTTATCAAACCGGTAAGTTTAATGAATGGTGGACATGAAATTACCGCAAGAACAGTGTTGCAGAAGTTGCAGCGCACATAGCAGAGATGCTCAGATTGTGGAACTTGAAGGTCCGTGGAGATGTTGGCTTCGAGGTTCATTTTCAAAGAAGGAGAGAGAATTAAGTTTGTCACAAGCAGCTAGGGTTAAGTTTTGAGAAAAAAGAAGATAGAGCTTTTAGGGTTTCAGATAATAATTGATAAGAAGAAGAGCGAAGTGGTGAGAGAGTAAATTATAGAGGTGTGTCATGTGTGAACTGAGTAGCTACCTAGGCGTTAAAAATAAATTAAAAAAAAAATGTAGGGTTACTACACAAGTCAATATGTACATGCGCTGCATTTTTTCTTTCTGCAGAGCTGAACTGATTTTGCACTGGCGCTTGCTTTGATGCTCAGATTCTACTGACTGGTAAATTAAAATCTCACGATATTATCTTTTTACTCTTTGCCATGTTGTACCTGGTCTTGTCCCAATCCTATGAGATCATATCGATAAAAGTGGGCAACAAAGTTTGCTCCAATACCATCAACTTTTTTCCTTCTTGTGGATTTATAATCATCGTATCTAAAAATAGTTATATAATTTGATAGGTTTAATTGTTATATGATGATTAGGAAAATATCATTTCACCAGTTAAGAAACTCAACTAACGAGCTAGATTTTGCGTATAAATTCGGCACATGAGTTTCAACCATATATATTAATGATAAGGAAATAAAATCATGACAAATTTTTCTTATAGTAAATTTCTGAATTTTTCTTCAATGATTTCACTTCTTTCTCGGAAAAAAAAAAAAAAGAAGAAGAAAAGAACCAAAAATTTGTCAAAATACCTAAGTATTTGTCATGGTTTTGCCTTGGGTTTGTTCATTAATCATTACTCTTTTATATAATATTAGAATCTAATTTACCCATGAATGAGTTCACACTACTTTTAAGACTAACAAAGACCATTTAAAAAGATGGAGATCCCATATGTCAGTAAAAAAGCCAGGATTAGCTTGATAGCATAAATATTCATATACCTTTACAAGTGAAAAATATCATATATGCCCTTCCACGTAACAATAATTAGTAAAAAAAGAATATTAAGCTAAAATATCTCATGTGTTTTCACTTGACAATATTTCATATTACCGTGCTAAAATTATAAACTTAAGGCAGCCCGCAACTTATATACTAGGTTTTGAGTACGAATTAGGCATATAGCCTACTTCTATATGATCTCTTTTAGTTATTTATTCTAATTATAATTTTACTTTAATAAAATGTCATTCTAAGTTCCTCGACCGATTAGAGATTTTTATAGAAGAAAATAGAAAATGAAATAGCAGAAACTTTGGCTGTGCACCCTATAAAATTTTATAGAACATGTTTAAGACACTTATAACAACGTATTTTATAAACAGTAATCGAGGACGAGATAGTGAAGAAATACAGCTCGTTACATAAGGAATTTCACAAATCTATATGTTTGGATTAAGTTCATTGTAAAGCTAGCTTGGAAGATTCAAAACTCCAAACCCTCCCCCTAATTAATTGCCTCGCCGTGCTAGTAGCTGTACTGTCTTAAAACAGTTTTGCATAAGATTTGAGATCAACTGATTAATTACCTTCGAAAGTGTTAAAATTTTTATCAAATTCAAGCAGTTTGACAGGGACCTAAGTATATATCACCACTGTTTCATTGTTTGAGTGCGTGATTTTTAACAACGTTATGTGTTCCCATTAACAGACAACAGACGCATTAGAGAGGCTGACACATTACTGACCTTGAGAACATGTCAAAGATGGATTGGACATGAAGGCAAAGTACAAAGTACAGTAAATTTGAAGCTTTGCAACGAATTGTATCATCACGGATTCACTGATCAGCTCATGGTTTCATGGCTCCTCAAGCTAAAAAATTGGTTGGGTTGGAACCGACAAAAGTACGTCATTAATGCAAATAAATTATAATACGTTTTACGTATGAGTATCTATATAACAATTTAACATGTTAGATGCTGGCTTTGATACATCCATTTAGTTCTCACGGTAATTCTCTATTTTGTAATGTCATGTTTCCTTTTGTTCTCTCTTAAGTAACAGGTTAGGTTCCAACATATATATTTTTATTGGGTCATTTTCTAGTGTAAGTGTCCGCATGTTTTTAAACTGTGAATTTATGATTTCACAACGGTCTCAAATGTTTTTACGAAGTTATAAAATGATTTTTTTAACAGTTTACAATATTGTAAAAGCATTTAATACCATTGTAAAATACTAAAACCACATTTTAAAAGATGCAGATACTCACACTTGTGAATAATTATTCTTGTACTGCACTCTTTTATATCTTAGTTTCTCATGAATTCTCATCTATAAACTTTTCCCCAACATAAATAAAACTTACGGTAAGTACGTATTAATGCTTATGGAGCATTCATGGTAAAGAAGAGATTAGAGAGCTGCAGTAAAGCTATACTTGAATGTTTCTTGCAATAAAGAGGTACATGTACAACAGAAAAAAGAACTAAATTAAACGATCGATTTGCTCTATAATTGTAATCTGTGATCAAGCTATTTTCAGCAGGAAAGTGAGAAAATTAATCATAGAAAGATTCTCTCATGAGCGAATCCTTGAGATTAATTGCTCCTTATATTATGAGATTTGCTAGCTGTTGCTAATCAGACAAAGCTACATGGCTCATTCCAATACTTGCAAATGACTTTTTCAACAAGCTTAAGATCAAATAATCAAGATTAAATTTCCAAACTATCTAATTTCCAAACCACAAATTTTAATTATCATATAAAACGAATAATCGGTTAAAAAAAAAAAACAAAACTAAGAAGACGACATGCATGCATGCAATCAGCAGTTGAATTATATATGTGGCATGCGTGCATGATTCACATATATATTACATGATCAATATTGAACCAAATCTTGCACAGCGCTGCAGTGAAATTTTAGCAGGAATTGCTAACGAGATGAGTTGAAAGAGAAAATACGTGGGGTCCTGTCCAAAATATCGAATCAATGGAATTGAATGAATTGAAAAGATAGTGAAGGGCAGAGCTCCTGTCCGTGTATCCATCTTTTGTGGGTGCAATGTTAAACAAGGAAAGTTGATGGTGACAGAAGCTAAAATCACACGTCAATATCATATTCATTTAGGAGAAGGGGGAATGGGTTTTGCGTCTTTATATATGACGGGACGGTTCCTCAACTGCCTTACTTGGTAATAAAGCTATTTTGACACTTGGTATCCTAACCTTTCTTTGTTCGTGTAACTCCACTCTCCCGAGGTGCTTTGCTTTAGGGCTTTTGCCTTTGCCCTCAGTCCGATGTATTTCATGTTGTTGTTTTTATTCATTGAATTACTGCCTCTCCCTAGCTCCCTGATACATTTTAAAGGGAGGCACTTGCTTGCCACGAGATTCCCATGTGTTTACCTTTAATCTTATCAACTTGTTCACACATTTAGTTCTGTTCATTAACGGATTTGGACACAATCATTTGATCTATTTTCACCTCTCTTTCTTATCTATATAGGGAACTTCTGATTAGACAGCTCTCCATATCTCTTTCTCTCTTGCCCTTTGTCTCTGCGTGTAAGAGAACAGTTTCCTCGTATTTAATATTTTATTTATGGCTATTACATAATGTTATTGTTTGGAATTAATTATTATGTATGTTGTTTGAGATAATCCGATTTAAGGAACGAATATGCTGTTCATGAATTAATATTAACAAAAAAAATGATTAAATCATTACATTCTCCTCAAAACATAGAAACAATCAAGACGAAAATCACTGCTTCATGCGCTTTTAGGTTGATGTTAAGATTTAAGATTGAATATAAAAAAAGTATATCATATTGACATCTTCATATATAGCACAATTCATGTTATTCTTTTATAGTTACGTCTCAAATATAATAAAGAAATTTCAAGTTGAAGAATATGGTTACATTAGTGCTGATAAACTTAGGGAAGCAGGAAATGAGAAATTAATGTATTTTATTAGGAAGAATGAACATTGAATTCCCTTAATATTCTCATTTTATAAATAGACAGACAGATAAATAATTATCCACTGCATCCCTTATATTATAATTTTAATCTTCGAACTTTATTGTTAAAAAATTGTCTTAAAATTACTGAACTAAAGTAATGCAAACTTGAGGGTCTAAACAACAAAATTTGGATAAGACCTTGTGATATTCGAAATGAAGATGTGTATTTGTAGATTTCATTAAGAACTTCAAAAGAGTATTTTATGGGGAAAAAAAAAGCAAAATTAAACTTGTATGATCAAACCTATAGAGAAAAACTTACATAGTTACATAGAAAAAACCTATAAGTGCAGACAACGATAGTCTACCATTTGGCGGAGCAATGGGTTTCAAAGTTGTTCTATGGGCTTTTTTTTTAATTAATTTGGTGGAACCCTTAGGTCGCCCTACTTTGGGACTCATTGCCATGCCAAATGATAAATAATAATAATAATAATAATAATGGTTAGTCCTACTACCTCTGCTCCTATATAAATTTGTTAAAAAATAACATAAAATGACTATTTTAAAGGATAATTTTGAGCAAGATGAATATTGAGAAAATATACTTATGTGAATGATTCGAAATTTTCTTCGTGAAATCTTCATGACAAATCATAGAACACTCAAAATTGGTGCCTGGGTGAATGAGAGCACCCATTTGATTCAAAAAGCCAAGGAAAAATCAATTTGGTTTTGCCATTTTCTCTTATATCTCATTAGAGTTTAACTATATATCTGAGGTGAAATATGTAACAACAATATATTAATATTGATCATAACATGTAGAGATTAAAGTGCTATTAAAGGATGGATGCGGCTATTCTTCAAGGGAAAATCCAGCTTAATGTTACAAGTGATTAAAGGTTGCAAATAAATGTATTACATAGATTTTATTTCAACTTTTAAATTCAAGAGTCACTAATTTAATTTTTTGGACAAAAATGTCCTCTAAGAATTTTAAATTGTCTTCTATTTTCATTTGCAAATCACACCAAGATCCAAGCAATCAATCTTTCATTTTCTCTTTAACTTTAGCCTTATGTGTAATAAAGTTTGAATACTAGTTTGAAGTTCTTTGGAATACTAAAGTTGTGCTACTGAGACTAGTCAAATTCATTGTATCTTAGAAGACAGAAGCTATATATTCTAAGCATTGAAAAAAAAAAGTGACACATCTATTTTAAGGAAATTGTTACTTTATAGGCTTCAGGTTTATTTAATTATTTTTTATTATTACATATTGTTATGTTTATAATAATGTTGTTTTAATTTTGTTATTGTAAACTTATGACAAGTGTACAAGTGGATTATTAGTAAGCTTAAGTACTTTAGAAAGGTTTCTATCATAAGAGTTTGGGTTTTAAATAAGACTATTTATAATCATTCAGATCTTTTCTTAAAACTTAATTGATGTATTTTTACAGACGACGTAGGTAGGTTAGGGCATTCGGTTCGATTTTTGCTTAACCAACCGAACTGATCGGAATTTCTCAATTCAATTTAGATTTTAAGGCAAAAAAACCGAATGGTTAAGGATTTGAGGACCGATTTGTTCTCATTTGGTTCAATTTTGAACAGAATCAAACGTTCAAAATTGAACCACATAACTTATCAATTGCTTAAAATAAAAAAAATATTATTTATCTACAAATAACAATATTTATTTATTATAAAGTTATTTTACATTAATATTTTGTATAAATTATGAATTGTAGTGGCTAAAATTGACTTGAATTAAGAAAAAAAATTAAAATTTAGGTGAAAATTATAAAATTTTTGCAAATATAAAAGAAAATTATTAAAATTCTCAACCTATACTAATCTAAACCGAACTAAATTAAATTATAGTACCAAACCGAAATAATTCATTTTAATTCTATAATTAGCTAGGTTTGTGTTCGGATCATATATTTTTACGTACTAATTGATTTCGGTTCGGTTCGATTCAGGTATAGAACCGAATCCCAACCGGTTTATGCCCACACCCTAGACACAGTCCATATTATATCACTTGCTAATAGTGATTGTTGTAACCAAAATTTTCTCAATAAAACCACACCACAGGTCGTACTTCGCAGTTCCCATAGATTTTCTCAGCAACTTTAAATGCTTCTCCTTTTTTTTTCTTTTTCTCGTAAAAGTGGACGGCAACAAAAATTTAGCCGACGGTTAGCTGCCGCACCATAACATGTCTGAACCGCATCAATCAATCCCTTGAGGATTTGTCATTACAACTCTTTATTTTAAGTGGAACAGATTCAAAGTGACTGGATTCTGCACGGTTTGAACATTTTCCAGAATGCATCCCTTCATCCCCATATGCATTAATTATAAAGTGGACAAACATACAGATTAATTAGTTTTAATACGACAAGGTAGCTATCAGCAATACATATTCCTTCGCTTTCTTGCTATGATTTCTTTGAAGTGAAGAAGACAAGAAGCCTCTGCGCACTGGCCACCGTGACTTTAACTAGCGGCCAGTCCTGCCCCTTTTGCCGCCTCTTTGAGACGGGAAGCCAACACTTTATCAAACCCCGTATCATTGAAAACGTTGGTTAATCTTCTTGGTGTCTTAACAACACAGTCCTCTAAAACTAATTTTAAAATCTCTGATTAATTAGCTGGCTGCCTTAAAAGCTTCTCTGGCAGCAGGTCCCTTTGAAACACAGATTAAGACATTAGATTCGATAAATATTGATGTTGCTACAGCATGATCAAGAAATATATTAACTTACAAATGAATTGTAAAATCCTCGCATTTTCCCTTGGCGGCGTGACACAATCATATGTCACTTGGGTCGTCTTGCTTCTAATAAATTTCCAGAAGAATCCAATGTTACCATACAAGATAATCATGAGCCATCGAATTAGCTAAATTTCCAAAATAAGAATCTTGCACCCAGCCGTATATTATATTATTTTACTTGCATATGATCAAATTAAATTTGTTGCTTTAATTTGTAATTTTTTTCATTAACAAGTAATTATTAACTTGTATTTACTAAGAGTAAAGTTTGGTGTGATTCTTTGAGAAAAAGAGACCATACCCACAATCTCTCTATGCATATATATTTTTGTGTCAACCTCACTAATCAATAACATCATAGTCTCTGCTCCCTTATCTTTTTTTAAAAAAAAAAAAGAAATTAGGCTTGTTTTCGAGTTGGGCTTAGCAATTTTCGGGCTTAAATGCGGCCCGCCACCAAGTTCTTCGAAAATTTAAATTGGGGGTCATTTTCATATTTCAGTAAAATTGTAAGGGAATTGATGAAATTTTCCCCAATCGATTTTTAATGATTAGATAACAGTCACCAACCAATCAAAAAGCCACGATCTCCCAAAAGCACGAAAGTCAATCTTTGACCTCTCACGTATCACCCCATCATAGCCGACAGTCATACGTCTAAATCCACTGGCTGTGGCTTTAACTTTACTCTCTATTTTGAAAATAAATAGCTCCAGTTTCTGGAGGCAATCAAAACCCTTTGAGCATTTTGTGACTTCCGTTCCCGCCATTTTAAACTCTGAACAACTAGATCAATCACCGTTCATTTTACATTCTTCATTTGCTGTTATAGATTTTTTCTAGAACTCAGCACTTGCGTTCCAATGTCGAAGCCAAAAGAGGTAATATTCGGAGGAGACGAAGAAGAAGTGAAATCAGAGGGACTCGAAATCATGTCGATTGGATCTCCATACAAAGGTCCCTGGGAAAAGAAGTACTGGAGCTCCTCTAGGGTTCGATTTCTACCTCGTTTCTCAATTTGAGTTCTGAAAATTTCAATTTCAATTTCGCCTTCAATTTTACAAATATTGTGTGATGTATGGTTTTGTTAATCAAACTATTGCTTTTAGAAATTGAAACGATTAGATAACAAGATAATTTAAATCGCAGTTTGTTTATTCTTCATTTTGAAATATTTTGCATCTGTTAGTACGAAATACATGCGGTAACCAAAGACAGCATAAATTTAAAATTTAAGAAGGAAACTGTAAGGGGCGTTTGATTTGCGTTTTGAATACTGTGTTCTAACGAGGATACAGTTTGGAGTGTTTGGATGGAAAATGAAAAAATCAGCTTTGTATTGTCATTAGATCTTTAATTACTGTCTAGAATTATATCTAAAATTGTTCCTTCCAAACTCCCCCAAACAGATAAACAGAAAATAATAATAATATAATAAAATAAAGAAAAGGATTGTATTTTTATCTAGAATCTAATTAAATAGCTTTTTTTTTTTTTAATTTGGAGACTTTCAGTGTCTGAATTAATTTCCAAAACTCCAAACCATTCTACTGGATAACTCACTCCGTAACAAGATAAATGTTTATTCTATGACGACAGTGTTACTGGATCCCAGGCCATCGATGCCTATTTTATTAAGGATTGCCGCTGTAGTCTGCCTTGACATATCTAATTGCCCATTGTTTTTGAAAATTGAGAAATTCTCTGTCATCTTTGGACAATTGAAAAGTTGTGTAGAGGTGTCAAGGTCTGTTTGGATCTTTATTTGTATTTTTATTTTTTATCAATATGGTCTTTGAGGCGATAGGCTAGATCAAGATTTGTTAAATTTCTTGTATT
Source organism: Murraya paniculata (assembly GCA_030449075.1). Taxonomy (NCBI): domain Eukaryota; kingdom Viridiplantae; phylum Streptophyta; class Magnoliopsida; order Sapindales; family Rutaceae; genus Murraya; species Murraya paniculata. Next base: position 1,667,384 of record JAEVFN010000022.1, read on the forward strand.
GAGAAGAATGGGTGGAGTATGTTCATAGTATATCAATATCAATTACAGAGTGAATAAGATCGTAGTTTCTTTCCCCTTCAGACACTGGTTTTATTGAATTCTAATGAAGCTGTCCGTGAACATCAAATCCCGCATTAAATACTTTTGTGAACAAGGTTTTGGAGACAGAATATGGTTGAAGTAGATAAACTGGTCAAATAGCAAGAATTCACTCCATAGGGCTTGTGTCTGGTTTTCATTAGACTGTTGTGCCAAGGTGTTGGCTATTATCCTTCGAGAATATGGAATTAGGCATGGCAGTCATATACTAAGTGCTATATGCTCAATTAATATTTCAGATCACAATTGCAGTTGCCTGAATCATGTTAATGTAGGGTAAAGATCGCTATCCTTATCCTGTGGGGTACCACGCTGTTCGAGCTCACAATGGGAGCACATGTAAGATGGAAATTCATGAAGGTCCAAAAGGCCCTTTGTTCATGGTGGGCAGGAAGATCCTGTAATTTCAACTTGTGATGGAGCAGGATTTTGGTTTGTACTAAGCAAGACTTCCAACATTTTCGTGCAGATTACTTCCGCTGATGCACGTTCATGCTCTGGGCAAACTCCAGATATTGCATGGGAGAAGTTTCAGAAGAAACATTGCCCCCGCATGAAGACTTGGCATGGAAAGAGACTTTCGTGCAAGATAGATGGTGTGGAGGTAGATCTTACTGCATTTTATTAGCAGTCGGTTTTCTCTTTGTATCAAAATACGTATGGTCATGTTTATGTTTCATCCTCCTCATGTTGTTCATGTTGTTTCTGTGAATATATGTCTGCATTTTTTGGACTGAAAGTTGAGACCAAGTGAGTTTAATCAGATAAACAGAAAGAATCTGACATATTATGCTAAATGAAATTTCTTGTGTGTGCATTTAATGTGCAGTTTTTTGGGTTCAAAAATTCATTTGTCCAGAGGTTGCTTCGAGAACTGGTGGCAGATATCAATGGAGCAGTGGAAAGGAATTTGTTATCATCAAGCTTCTGTAACGGGGCTTCCAGCTCAAAGCATGATAATCAAAACTCAGAAGCATGTGCATATCCTGATTTACAGCCATACTTCCAAAGAGCACTGGTTACAAAGAAGAGAAGCAGGAAAAATGAAGTCACTAACAGGAAGCTAGTTGGTAGGAGTGGCTTTAAGAAAGCTCGACCTGCAAATGAGATGAATCATAAGCATGAAAGTTCTGCACCTCCATCCATTTCAAAAGGAGGGAATGACTTTCACAAAATTCAAAGTGCATGGCAGCCATCAGTGCACTTAAATTCTAAAACAAATAAAGGGAGAGATGGTAACTTTTTAGCCAAAGATGGTATTCCTTCAGAATCCATTGACTTCTCTGTTCATCTTGCAGAGGGATCTGTCGTTGTTCAAGGCGTAGCCAACAGCTTGATTGAAGAGGGAAAACCTGTGAGCACATATATCTTATAACTCTTCTTTTTTTATGAGGATATATTAGTGCGTTGTGATTGGCACATTTTTCATTCTACTTTCCACACGGTACTGGTAAAGTCAATTTGTGACATGCAAATTATAATATCTAGAGCTATGTTTTTATTCATTTCTATTTGTTGGCTGGGTATGTACATATATGATTTAATGGCCAGTGGTTATATACTTCAGAGTGAGAAACATTCTTAACTTCCCACAGCTTGATAGGTCAAAGAATTTCAGTTTATTGGAGGCAACAGAAGATGTAGCTGGAGATGCACCAGTCCTCAAAGACTCGTCATGTGTAGAAACTGTCAATCTTTGTGCACCTGATACTTTAGATTTTGTGCAAGGTATCACTTATCCAAAGTTGTTTGTTCTACAATGGTAATGGACGCACCACTATCAACAATATATCATCAATCTCCTGTTACTGATAATGCAGACAACACTATGCCTTCCTCTCCATCTACTTATGATAAAAGTAATTACAGTTTGAAAGAAGACTTTACTACAGCCAACAATGTCCATTCTGAAAGAATTGTAGCTGTTCCAGAAGAAGAAATTGGCTCATCTGATTCAAATGCAAGTTCTGGCAAGGGTAGTTTTGACTCAGTTGATCAGGGAATCACCGAGGCCATGATGACCGTTTTACTTCCAAAAGCAATTCCTCTGCTCAATAAGGTCTTAAGAAAGGAAAAGGCAAACTTTAGACTGTCAGAGACTTCACCATTTAGGGTTAAAAATGAAACTAGTGTTTTGATAGAACCTTCATCTCCAGGTACAATTGAACTCTAAAACCTAAGCATTCGCTGATAATTTTACTGCTAATATCAAGTACAGTAGCTCTAATGCTTTAGTTTGCCAAGATTTCTCAAGTTAATTTTGGTGTATGTGTCCTTGGTTTGGTCACTGCTTCCTTATCTTAAACTTGCAGCTGCAATTGAGAAGACCAATGGTGATTGGGAGGAAAAGCTGCAAAATCAGGATGTGGATCTTGGACATGGTGCCCCAATTTTTGAAAATTCCATGTCTTTTGTTCTTGACAGTTTTGAAGATGATCAACATCGGGATCACATAACTAATGAAGTAATATTGTCTAGTAATATTGTGGAAGCTGATGAACCTAGTACTGATAAGGATATAAATCTTCCCAGCCCCCAGAAAGATTGTGTTGTAGAAGATGCAAGGAATGAATCATTTGTTTATCATGCTGAAACCAGTAACAGCAAAAATGTCTTGAGTCAGGCAAACATGGGCCTAGATAAAATGATTCTGGACAGAGATGTACGCATGTCTGAGTCTGTTCTAGACTGCAGATCTCCTAGCAAGGAAGTTTTCTCCAAAAATGTACAAGATATTTTTGCAAATTTGGACAAAAGCTCAACCATTGCTGAAATCCATCCTGTGGAGAAAGACCTCAAAAATGAGCCTGAGAGTACTGAAGGTAATGCCATTAGTCCAATCTTCTTTTGTATTTTTTATTTAGTATTCACCGCATGTTAATATATGACAAGCCCAATCTACCCACTTTGTGCCTGCCACTGGAGGCAAGTAACCACTTTATGCCTGCCCTTCAAATAGATCAATACATAGATTTACTATAATAAATTTCTTCAGAAACAGCTTGTTTGTGAAGGGAACTTATTGTTGTCTCTGTGAGCAAAAACTGGATGCTGTAAATCATTAGATGCACATAACCTCATCTACTATCTGCAAGTGGACCGGTTTCAAGAACTGGATCTTTCCTAGTCATTTATGTTTCTTGAATAACAAAATAGTGATAGGTATGTTTACTGCTGTAGGTGCAAGAGGGATGAGTAGTACTGTGCAACTGTCGAGAAAGGACATTCCTGTTACAGTGAAAAGTGGTAAGACTGAGTCATCTGTGCAAGTCCCACATAAAGTATATTCCAGGAAGAAGGTCTCAAAGAGAGCTCCTTTAATGAAAAAATTTGATGGTCCTTTCTCGGAAAGTATCATATGCAGAAACTTTGTAGATGATCATGTTGCCAAACAACATCATACTACTGAAACGTTGCTTGCCCCTGAGATTGGTCAAATGAGATCTTCTGATTACAAACCACAGAGAGAAAATTTTGATGGTACTAGAGGTTTGCTTGAGGCAAAATCCTGTGGTTTGCCTGTTACATCAAAGAATTCAACAGTGTTTTGTGCCACCAAAGACAAGGATTTCTGTAACTCTTTTGATCCATCTACTTTACACATGAAGAAATCGGAAGCAAATTCTGGCAAGCAACTGGATGAACAAGTGAACTTTGCAGAGTTCAACTCTTCCATGGCATCTCAAAAACAGGAGATAAGTGGCTGTGAATATACCTCTTCTAATGCCAAGGAATCTCCAGTTAGTTCAGATTTGAACCTTCAAAAGAATGTGGAGAGTATTAATGAGCTAGCTGGCACTTTTGATCTTGTGGGATGCTATTTTTTCCCCTTCCCTATTTTGTCAGTACTGTTGAGTACAATTGGGAATGACATCTATGTTTGTGTTTCATGTGGCTTTCTAGTTGATAATAAGAGAACCCTTTTCATCTATACAGTAGCAATTCAAGAACCAACAGTAGGGAACCCTTCTTGTGTTGGTCATACATCAGTAATGTTGCCATTTTTGAAAGATAATTTTGGTCGAGAAGTAAGTTTTCATATGAATAATTTGCTGCCTTTATATAATTTGTTTTTGGTTCATTGCGTTTTGTATGCTTGCCTACTTATTGATGAAGTTTGTCACATGTTTTACTCTTTACTAGATTGCACTGGAAAGATCTTGTGCACTATTCACTCCGGATGGACAGTATCTTGTTCTACTTGACAGCATGAAAACACCTTATTGCAGGTTGTTTACCTCTGACGATTTAGAAGCAAAACATCTTTAGTAACCAGGGACAAGAACAATGGAAATAATTTCTTATACATTCTTTTTAGGGAAGGGAGAAATGATTGTTTGTGCTCAACATGTACATCGCATCGCCTTGACGAGAATGCAGTGAAGATTGTGAAAGTAAAACCCGGTTATGTTTCAGTTGTGGCAAAACTGAAAACAACTGACTGTGTGCAGTGTATATTGGTTTGTGAACCCAAACATCTCATTGCTGTTGGAGAGAGTGGGAAACTACATCTTTGGGAAATGAATTCAACATGGAGGTGAATATATCTTATAGTTTCTCCTTTTTCCTTTGAGCAATCATCATGCCTTTTCTGGTTTTGGGGGATAACTTGTACAATTATATTTGAGGTTTAATGTTGTAGCAGTCAACGGGTCACAACGTCAAACTGTTTGGTTCCTCTCTGGATTTCTGTCCCTTTATGATTGGAGATAAAGTCATTGTTAGCTAAATTCATATGCACCATATAGTTTAGACTATATTCAAGTCTTAAAAACACTTTTCCCCTTTGTTCTCCACTCAATTCCTCCTAACAGATGCTCATGACATTTTGGAGGGATTGATGCGAGAGAAGGGGAGTGACACTTAGGGGAAATGAATTCTTAGGCTATCATATGTATGTAGTTTCATTTTTCCCCCCTAAAAAATGCCCTTATTCCGCAGAGTAACTGGTAGGCAAATTTTAGATCAGTAGAATTGAATCTTTATTTATTCATTATTCATCAAGCCCAGATGCTAGCTTGAATTGATGGTCTTAGATTTGACCAGAGTTTTACTTCATCTCATTCTAGTGTAAGATCATGCATGAAGTAATGGTCTCTGGTATATCATGAACCACTTGTCCATATGAGTCAATATTCGTACTTTTATTTTAATATTTTATCCTTGGGGATGTTTCATATTAGATTTTTTTTTTTAATATTTGCAAATGGAGAATATAATTTTATTTGATTTCAATGTCACCATTTCAGTGCACAGGTAGAAGAATATATTATACCAGTTGATGATTGCATATATCCTGGCATAGTGGAGTTGAAGAGAATCCCAAAGTGTGCACATCTTGTTGTTGGTCATAATGGTTTTGGGGAATTTGGTATATGGTAAATTGCTTTCTCTAACTGATGTACTGTATGAAAACTATTTTCTTTAATTCATATATGTTATTTAATTTTGTAATTAGGCAGTGTGTTTCTTGTCTCTACCTGATGGCAACTGTTGTCGAAACCTTTATGTTCTCATATTTTTCTCTTACTTGATAACTGAATACAATTACATTTAGTCGAAATGTGTGTGTATACCTATTATTTCATCAATTTCATGTCCAGTTGAGATTTTTTTATAAGTATATTTACTACAAGGTTAAATTTCAATATGATTATCATTTTTTTTTTAATTCTAGTTGAACAAATTGATTGACTTCGACAATGGTGGATTTCAATTGGGTAGTTAAGAGTTCCTACAGGGTCTTCCTAGTTTTGGACAAATCTTGATTGGACCAAACCTTGGTTTTACTTCTTCAAAAAAAATTAGCTATGTACTGGTTTTACTGAGAGCTTGAATGAACAATGATCTGAATTTTGCATCATTATTTCTTTTTTTATTTTTTTTTTGCTTTTGCAAGGTTTCGTTTCTCCACATCCATTTTCAACCTTCTATGACTTAACTGGTGTCTAGTTATTCATAATTGGAATCTAAAAGTTACTTGGGACTTCTTAGATTTTACAGAAGTAAAGTAATTACATTAGAAATTTAGATAACTAGCCATATTTGATGTTGCAAAATGGTCTAAAAGGGAGGCATGAAAGTTATTGAGGCCTCTAATATTGTAGAAAGAAACTTCAGAAAGACATTAGTCTTGATTCAAGGCACATGTGATCACAAGTTTGTGCAAAAGCTTAGATTTTTCTATATTCTTAATCTGATCAACTCAGGGTTTACTTGCCTTTTGGTCATTAATTGACCAAATTTTATTGGGTTATTGGTTAATATAGCCATTTGTGTTATAAAGTATGTTAATCCATGCAGATTGTTTCTTCTGTTGGATAGCTAGGGTTCAACCTGCTTAAAAACTCTCTACTTCTGATTATCCCCTGGTCTTCATTTTTAATTTGTATCTGCTATCTAATTTTAAATGCATTTATTGTCCCTTAGAACTTTTAATCAGTTTTTGACTTATCTACAAAAGCTGGAGCAGGGAACTAATCATACGAGTTCTTTTCCTGTCAGTCTGTCACGGACAGAATTTAACATAATTAAGCTGCTATTCCCAACCATGGGGTACAGCTCATTTCAATTCTCTTTGTCACACTCTTTCTAATCAATTGCAATATTTTTTTCCCCCTTATTTTCAGGGATATTTCGAAACGAGCCTTTGTTTCAAGGTTCTCTGCTCCAAGGGCTTCAATTTGTCAAATTTTTCCAATCAATTTATATAGTTCGCAAAGAAATGGCTCTGTTTTCATGGTTGCTAATCTGGAGCTCACCAATACTGCAACAGCATCGTTGTTCTCAAAGCACAGTGAGAAAAGTTCCTTTTGCCCATCAGAAGGGGAAGACACTGCCATTTGGCTTCTTGTCTCAACCATCTCTGATTCTGATGCTCAACATAATTGCATGTCAAGTGATTGCCAAAAAAATCCAGTCAAATTTTGGAGGCTAGCCTTGCTGGTGAAAAATATGGTGATCTTGGGAAGCCCATTGGATCCAAGGTGCTATGTAGTTTTATGGTTCAAGTTTTAAACTGGATTTCCTGATTACAGAAATTGAACGGTTTTTTAGATATTTCCAAAATGGACTTGCTCCATTCAATTTTGATCATCATCATATTTAATGCCCGTCTGTAGGGTTGATAGAAATGCAGTTTGATGCTTGCAACATATTTCATGTGATTTCAGGTTTGATTTGACCATTTTATGGAGTCTTATACATTTGTTCAATGCAAGTAAATGTTCTGGTTGCCACAGTTATCCATTAATTAGATCAGTTCAAGATCAATTACGAAGTCATAAGACAAGATAAATGTCCCACTTTTTCAGGGGAATGGTTAAACTTATACCTCTAGAGTGGTGCAAAAACTGGAAAATGTATTTATGAGTTTGTCTCCCTGATGAAAAAATGTATTCAACCATAGTTGATTCTTCACTAATTCTTTCACATTTTTGTCATTTTGAATCCTCTTAAGTATTAAATGTGACAGAAAAATCTAAATTATAAACCTTACTGTGCAGGGCTGCAGCTATTGGTGCATCATCTGGCCTTGGGATTGTTGGGACAAAGGACGGACTTGTTTATGCATGGGAATTGTCGTCGGGAAATAAACTTGGCACCCTGCATGATTTCAAAGGTATACTCCCATCTCACTTGAGTGACTTGCTGTTGATAGATTGAGAAGCTAGTGATCCACTTGTAAATGCTGAAAGTTATTGCCATCCATGCACGCATATCTATTTTCAGCTCAATTTCTCCTGAAGGATACATTGTGCATTCATTTTATGCTTATTATGATATCAAAATTGTTCTCTCTCCCCCTTTTTTTCCCTTTTTAAGTTATGTATTTCGGCATTATATGTTCTCATACTATTTTCTATGTTTGCATTTGAGACAAATGGTGCCATCTGTTTACTGGAAAATTATAGTTGCAAAAACGGCATCACTATGTTTGAAGTGATTGACTGATCATGCCTTTTTTTTTTCTGGTTTTAATTTTATAAAACTGATTACCTTAGTGCTTTTGGCCTTCAAATTTACCAACTTCTTGATTGTTGAGAAGAGCTAGTTTGGCATTTTGGGTAAATGGTGTAGTATGTTTTTGAATGTGATGGCTTCTATGTTGAGACTTTTCGTGGGTGGAATCCAGTTGTGTGCGAGCTCGTATGGTCGTGATCTTTGAGAAGCACTATGAGTTCCTTGGAAGCAATCATGTAACCATAAATTGAGTGATGTGGGTTAGGTTATTTCAATTGTGCTTCATAGTGATCTATAGGAAAACCATTTATTGCAACTTGTATGACAGCGTAAGGTAGTAACTTTTAATGGACATTACTACTTGTGTGGATCATTAGTATTTGGGCTTTTATAATTGGTGGATTCATGACTGGAAACATCTTAAGATGCTTGCGCTTCCCTGAATATGGTCGAATGCATTTTTCCTAAATAAATTTAATGCCTTGTGATTAGAGTATATTGTTTCATTCTGTTTGAAGCTAGCATGAGGTTTTTGATATCCTGTAAGGTGCTATACTTTTAGCTATTGAAGACAAACCTCATTGTTTCTGTTTTTAGATGCTATGCTTCCGGAACTTAGGTTGTTAATTTTTCTTCTTGCATACATCCTGGTGTCTATGAAATTTTGCCCTTTTTCTCGTGAATTTGAATTATTATTTTACTTGCCAGTAGATAAGAAAGGACAAGCCGGACAAAACCATCATATTGTCTTACTTCACCTTCTGCAGCTCTTCTAACTCGCACTGATAATCTGTATTCTCGATCTCTGTTATTCCTAACACTGGTTCATGTTTCATTCAGGCAAGATATTTATACTCTGTAGAGTGAGGACTGTTAGACTTCACCATATTAGAAAGAGAATATCTATTCCTACGGAACTTAGTACTGATTTCTTTATTGGCCCTAGTCATCCTCCAAAATTTAGAAGAGAAACTGATGCGACTTTTTGTAATTTTAGGAAGCTGCTTTGGCCATTAGACGGGTTCTCACTTCTCAGAGTCTTGCCTTAATCACATTTCACTCAACTGTATCAATGTGCTTCACAAGATTGCACATTTTAGATCGATAACAAAGCTTCTTTTTTTTTTGGGGGTGCTATCTGGGGGGTGTGACATTTGAATCTCATGTCCATAAATAATTGAATTTTGACCATTTGAGTGATTTCTCATACTCTTTTAAATGGTGTTAGGTGGAACTGTTTCATGTATAGCTACAGATAATTCAGGGTCGCATGCCTTGGCTGTTGCCGGTGATGGTCCTGATGGAAGTCAGTTGCTAGTTTATTTGCATGCCCGAGAAAACGTTGTGAATCAATGAAACGAAAACAAGTTTCCTTCCAATGAACTTTGCATGTTTCAGTCGAATAAGCCAGTTCATGTACATCAATTTATTTGTTCTAAAATCTGTATAATTTTGCATTCTACTCAGTCGCAAATGTATAGTTCATTGTTCTGTTTCTGTGAAACAACATGAGATTGCCAATGTACGTATTAGTTAGTTCACAGCTAGGTTCAACTTGCATACATGATAAAACTGGTGAAGGAAGTTAAATCAGTTTCTATCCCAAATGTCTGTGGTTCATCACTAGGTTTTCTAAATTAGTTATTAGTTAAAGCAGTTTCTGTTCCAAATATATGGTTCATCACTAGATTTTCTAAATTACATTTTTCTCCGTTCTTTCTCCTAATCAATATCTGGTAGTTTGTTTTCCAGGTATGTGTTTTATGAGCTGTATTATTGTAATTAAAATAACCATTGTGTTGAAGCATGGCAATTTAAGCTAAGTGGGTATTAGGGCCGAGACTGTTTAAGAAATTGGGGTAAATGGGGGTTGTGATACTGAAATTCTTATCAAAGTAAATATGGATATATTGCAAATGTGCTGGTTTGATGATAAAATATTTCTTACTCGAGCTGAATCTTCTTAATGATAAATGTGCTGGTTTGATGTTTTCAATAATAAATGTATATATTGCAATATGTCAATTTGTTAAGGGGTAAATTGAAATGCCCCTCTCCTGCATTCATTCATTCATAATTGAATTTATGATTGATTAACTAATAGCAAATCACTGAAGTAAGATTCAGCTCAAGTAGTAAGGAGCATCTTCCCCTAATCTTAGAGTAGGTTCTGTGCAATTGAGTTCTATTAAAAATATCACCAAAAGACTATACGAATAAAATTATATTTTTTATTGGTAGAGTCACCTGAGTATTTAAGATTCTAAAAATTACTTTAATTAAGATTTTTTAAATAAGTTTTTTTTATCTCTTTCATGTTGTTGAGTATTTTCTATCTTTTTTATTTATATTTATTATTTTTTTATTAGAGAAAGAACTGCTTTATTTACTATTTATTTTTTTCTAAACAAATAATTATTTGATTAAAATAATATTAGTTCATTTTTATTTGAAGAGTATTTTATGAGATAATATACTTTTTTACTTTTTTTTATTTGACACATAAATAAGTAAATAGGTATTTAAAAAATAAAATTAATGGAACCTTTCGTGATGCTTTAAATTCGAACTTAAAATGGAGCGTGATTTAGTCATAAAAAAGCTAACCGCAAATCATTATTGGAGAAATTCCGTGGACGATAATGTGACAAAGGAATAGTTGGGCTACGTGGATCAACATTTGCGGCCGCGACTTTAATCGCGCTTGGCCTCAATTTCCTTTCAACGATGGGTACCGTCCAACGGACGCATAATTGAATTGAATTGTATAGGCCGTCGACAAAGAGATCCAAGACATGGTCAGAATTATTGCGTATAGGTTTGGAAATAGATCCGAATCTTGGTTGTGTTCGGAACTCCGTCGGTGAATCGAAATTCAAACAATCCCTGATGTCCATCAAAGAGACAAAACTGCCAGCTAACATTAGTGGGCCACATAGACGTTGCTGATTTTTTAGAGCACCGACAAACCAGTATCATTTCCGAAAAAATGTAGAATAGAAGTGGATATTCCCTCGATTCAGTCTTCATGAGAATTTTGGGTTGATTGTCCTGCAAATTATGTGTACTTAAATTCCCAATAAACTCCAAACAACCTGCTTCTATGACTCAATTTTCTCACTAGGCAAGCAAAAAGTTAATTATGAGAGACCATCGGTTCAAATTTCAAATCCGCCAGGACAGATATATCGATAGGAGAAAAGCCACCGCACCACTATCACGGCCGAATTCAATTTCAAATTCTAGGCCTCTTACACGGTTCTAAAATTGCGGCAACCACTCTAGAAAAGTTCAAAGGCTCGATGCTTTCACTCAAAAGCAAATACATCATGTTAATAGAATAAATAATAGTAACAACGACCAAGATAATAATGGAGTAAATAAATAATTGAAGTTACAACGACAATCAAGGAACTACTGAATCTAGAACTAACAGAAGATAAATATTCCGAACTTGGAAGTCTCTACTTTGCAGCAGCATTTGGTTTCTTTTCAGAATTTTGCCCAGAAGAGTTGAGCTCATCCCAGGCCTCAATCCAGGTAACCATGGCCTCTGCTAACTTGTCGAAGTAAGGGTCCACCTTGCTAAGCTTGGCCTTGACCTGCTTGGCTAGTTCAAGATAGCACTGTTGAACAGTGGTGCATTCCTTTGGAAGAACACAAGTTCGGAAGAATGGGATTAGCTCCTCTTGCCAGTAGATACCTTTGTACTCCTTTTTCAGATTAACAAATGGGTTGCTAGCTTTGCTGTGCCATAAGTAAGGCAGACCGGTTTTCACACCCCATCCCATATGATCACATATTACCTGCAAATTTCATCCACACGAAAAATGTGAGTTTCACCATTCAATCAGCATGGGTTTGTAAGTTAAATCAAGCAGAAGCTATCAACAGCAGCAAAGACGTGTATGCTTCCAGTTCTTAAATTCTTAGCTACACACAATACAATCTCAGATCACTCTATTTTCCAATGGCTTAGATCCTAACTAAAGCAGAGGATAAATACCATATGGTAAAACAGTACCTTCATGCACCAGCCAGCCCACATATCATCGTAACGTCCTATTGGCTGCCCATCACCCATGAGTCCAAAGTACATTGCCGGTCCAATTAGCTCACGGTTGAATGCCAGATTCATACCACACATTGGGAACAAAGTTCCCTTAGGAACGGTCAGAACTGCATCCACATACCTGCGGATGAAAAGGAACAAATGCATAAATTAAAAAAAAAAAAAATTCAAATGGCTTCTTGATTTCTGAAGAATGTGGTTAGTATTATCACAAGGTATATGAGATTCAAATATACCTGGTGTTTCTCTCACGAGGCTTGACCAGCTGAGTGGGCGCATCATAGTCAGGGATGTTCAGCCAGAGGCCATGAGATACAGCCGTATGGACACCTTCACGGAGACTGAAAGGGTATCCACGGACAAAGTCCGCACCTTCCCTGTATGGATCATAAAGGGTGTTGAAGAAAAATGGAGTGGACGGTGACAACAGGTTTTTTATGTGCTGCTCGAGTGCATTGATCTCTTTGCCAGAGGGATCTTTGGCAACCTGCACGTCAAATAGCAGATACTTAAAACTAAAACTCTTTAAAATTCAATAACAAGAAACAAGAGCCGCCGTCATCAAATTATATCGATGACAGCCTGATAAACAAGATCCTGGTGATAAAGAATGAAACAAACAATAAGATAAGTTAAAACCATCACAAAATTGGCTCAGGAGAGAGAATCCTCAACTAATTAACGTTCGAAGATCAAAACCAAAAGTCAAATTTGAAACTTGTAGACATCTATCTTGAAAAATAATATAAAACTATAGCATGGTATTCTTCAAATTTTGAAAATTGAGAGTCAGCAAGAGCAGATTATATGATTTATCTACCCACGGTTCATAGAAATGATAAATTGAGACAATCAGAGAGAAAGAAAGCTTACAAAGCAATCATCATCAATGGTGAAAATATATTTCTTCTTAGAGACCATGTAGCCAAAGCACCGACAAGCAGAGTCCTTGAAGGAAATGCAAGAAGCCTTAGGACCCAGAATGCGGTTGATGTCGTTCCTGTTGTAAAGCTCGTAGTCAAAGCCATCAGGGACCTTGATGGTCTTCGATGGGTCACCATCTTGTACGATGATCAAATGATATGGCTCAAAAAATGGCCTCCACATCTCCAAGAAATCCAAGTTTCGGATCGTCGGTATCACGATATCCAGCTCGTCTTTCAGCAGTAGCGTTGGCTTTGTTGAAGGGGTTGCCATCGTCAAAATTTTCAGACAAAATGAGAAAGATAGACGACCGGTCGCGGCCAAGAGATGTGTTTTCAAGCTTCACTCACTGGTTGTGGCCTATATATAGAGGGCCTTTGTTCGGTGAAGGATAAAATTCCATATTAGTCCTTATATTTTTAAGTAATATATCTTTTGGTGCACTGAGGTTTCCATAATTGTTGATTTCGTCCTTTGTCGGTTGTCCCATGGTCTCATTTTGAGTGGCTTAAAAAATATAAGTGAAGCATGCAGACTTTACTGAGGTGTAATTGTGTTGTTTATTGCAATTTGCAAGCCAATAATTTGAATCTTAATAGAGAGATCTACTAGTTGTTGTTGTATTTTTTTTTTAAAATTAACTAATTATTTATTAGGAAATAATTAAAAATTCAAGTTGGGAAATATCTTTTTATTATTTCACATCAACAATGTGATTCTCCATATAAATAAATTGAGATTAGATATTTATGATGCATCCCATATGCATAGAAATTTTGGATTACAAAATACATGTAGATTTAATTTAAATCCAATTGCTCCCTTAGGTTTTGACTTTGTCACGAGGTTTCATATTATTCACATTGCTAGTCTATTGTGGAGATAAGACCATAAGTTTCCAATAAAAAAATTATTTAAAAATTTTTTCTAATAGTGTTCTTCTACGGTATTTTATATTTTTCCCCCAATTTATCATATGCTTTAGATAAAGAATGACAACTTTTTGGGTGAAAACTTGATTTCAAGAGATAAACGGATAGTTTTAAATTTAGCAAATAGTTTTTTGCACTAATGAATGCATGGTAACCTAACTTTAGGTGGTGGTGGCTTTATTGCCTTATTTTATAAATAACTTGGTATTTTAACAAACTTGACCCTCTAAGTATTATGTATTTTATATTCAAAGTTAGTGAACGGAATAATGGAAGGATCCAATAAAAAAACACCGCCGGAATAAAGAAAGGGAAAAAGGATGCATTTTATATTCGCAGTTAATTATGTTATGATGGTAATGGATATGAATTATTAAGTGGGATGCTTGAATTTGAGACAAGGCATAATGAACAAAGAGCAGAAACTGAAAGCCACAGAATATTCGGACAAATGAATGTGGCCCTGCAGAACAGTGATCGCGTATGCAGCCGACGGGCAATAATTAATTTTAACTTCACACAACATTTATCCCAACACATCACTCAAGGCAGCCTCAGCCTGTATTAGCTGTTTAATTAATCCCATATTTCACGGTAGTTGACCTGGACTGTCTCAGTCGGCGCATGCACAATGTTACTAGTGTTAGTGGGATGATCCATAATTTCGTTAAATGAATGGATACATTGTGCAAATTAAAGATTAAATTAAAGATTCTAGTCGTGCTAAGAACGTGGTTTGACAGAAAATTTGGTCATGGGTATTGCTCGTTAATTAATGGTGCCACCAATTCAGTAGGTTTCGCGTTCGTTCATGGACTTACAGCTAAGATTTAGAATGTTGCATTATACCATGTTTAAAAGGCTTTGAAAATAGCTGATAAATAGCAAAAACAAAAGGGAGCCGCCGAGCCGTAGTCCCATTCTTTAGGGAATAAAATATTGTCAACTAACTTGCAAATTGTATTGGGATTGCAATTCCTCCGAGTAATTGGAGGAACAGCAATTTAAGCATTCTAAATCTGAGGTCCCGAAAATAAAAATATAGTGCAAAATTATGTAACAAATCTAAGATCTCATCTAGATCTTCAATTCCTTCAGCATTTTCAGCTGTTGGAAACTTAGAATGCGAATTAGTATCTATATTCTTTCTTAAATCTATATATATCTTCCAGAATTTGATGTTCATTTGAAATATACAAAACACGTTAGTACTTTGACACTCTGATGTGGAGTCCATTAGGTGCTTCAACTCTAGGGAACTGTACTATTTTATCTCCCCCAGCTTCCTCCCATCTGCAAACATTAAAATTTAGATCAAACATTTGCGCTGAAGTTCACTAATTTCATTATCATATACAAAGATGAATTAACATTACTGGACCAATGTAGCTAACCTATATCTTGTAACAAAATAGTGAAGGAATGTAGAGATTTGGACGATGCCCAGTTCTTTGCCGGGACAAAGCCTGCTTCCTCCTCCAAATACAAAACAGTAGTTGTGGGACTCCAAGCTCTTATCCTGCATTCCATTTCGTGTGATTTTAGCCTTATTGCCAGTAAATAGGAAGAGATACAAGCTAGAAGAGTAGTTTGAGTCGCTCACCAGCCATCTCCACGGACTAAAAGTTAATGGCTCTGGGTAGAGGAAAGGATCATAGTTTATCTCTCTTGTGTATACATATATTCTCCATCCTTTGGGAACAATAAATCCTGAAAAACATAATGCAATTATTACAAGATCATGTTAGACGATTACCGTTATGGTACTGAGAGAGAGAGTTCTCCGATTATACCATTCAGTTCTATATCTTTGGTTGTCTTCCTCAGAACCCCATTGACTACTGAAGCCAATCTTGATGTTTCAAAAATCACCTGCATTGCAGAAGTAATTGTATAACATATTTTGATTATCTTGAAAATAATAATAATATGGGGCTTGTAGTTGATTCAAATTGCTTACAGCGCGAGTAAAGCTCATGGACTTGTATTCGTTCCAATCAATTGGTTCCTCTGGCTTTTTCCTTTGTCGGATTGCTATATGCTCGTCCTGAATGAGTTAACCAAAGCATGATCATGAACTCCATAATGATGAAGCTAGATGTTAACTATGAGGATTATAAAGGTCCTAACTCACTCTAAGTTCCTTGAGAGCTCTTGGATGATCATGGAGATACTTAATTGCCATCATTGTTGTTGTTGAAACTGTCTCATAACCCGAATATAAAATTGTAATAACTTGATCAAGTATCTCCTCATCGCTGAGACTGTAGTTAGACTCTTCATTTCTGAGAAGACAATCAAGCATATCATTATGAGCTATCGAAGATGCTCTTCTCTCCTCCATAATTTGTTTCAAAATTCTGATGACTCTCTTCCTTCCCTGTAAATTAAACAGTCCAATTCAACTCAGTTGAGAGTTCCATGTGCATCATTTATCCTGAAGAAACTGTGAAATAAGATTAAGCCTTCAATGATATACCTGGAACCCGCGATGGTAATTTGTCCCGGGAATATTGACAGGCAGTGACAATGTTCCAACTATCAGCTTATCGAACTCTGGTTTGAAGGTCTTATATAGCTGACTTGATTCAATTTCTACAATCTGCTTGAAGGAAATGAATAGTGCCATCTAGATGCCAAAAAGGAAAAAAGGCAGGGAAAAGTCAGAAAAATCAGTATCCAGAAATCTTCCAACTTCCTTTTCAAAATATTCTTCTGTTAATAAGATTACTTTATGTTGTTGGCTAACAAAAACAAATGCTCATTTCTGGTGAGGCCCAAAAACTATTTCTAGCTTGATCTGTGCATGTTAACTGTGTTTCAGCTTTTTAGAAATGGTGCAAAAGCCAAATCTAACTTTAACTATAAACAATGAGGGAACCTCGAGTAATTGTAATGTCCTTCTAATGATGAGTGATCGTACTTCTAGATTGAAACAACCTATCTAGAAAAGAATGTAAAATGACAATGGATTAAGACTCATGAACTATACGTGACAATTAACATAGACAACTGTTTTCTTGTTTCCTTGTGGTTAGTGTGCAAACCTCATTGGTTCTTTCTTGGATATCAATGTCTTTGCCATCCCAGTCGTGAAGATAGGATCTCATAAACTTATCAATTTTTTGCAAAAGCTGCTTTTTGATCATCGCAGGGCCTATAAGTGACATCATGGATCCCCTAATATATTTGTGAGCAGATCCGTGAACAGCAGCAATGTTGCACTTGCCCAGTATATCAAGCATGGACTGTGGATAGCCAGGAACAAGTCCTTTTCCTTCATTCATAAGGATATATCTGTTAAGCTCTGGATCCATGGAAACAATAGTGGGACACCCCAGTATGTGTGACTTGAATGTACTTCCATACCTGCTAAGTATACGGTCATCGATGTACAAATGTCATTGTAAATAAAAACTGAAATAGAAATACAACTAAAACAAATTATAAGAAAAGAAAATTGGTTTATCAGGGATTCAGCACTAAGACATACAAAATGGAAAAATCTTGGCAAAGCTGTTTCTTTTCAACTTGTTTCTATTTTGCCTTAACTTTTGGGGTAATAATGCTGGATTGTACTATCTACAACTACAATTACTTCTCTTGCAAAAGATTGGGATGGATATCTTTTGAGTTCTGCAATGAAAAATAAAAAGGTAAAAGAAAAGGCAGCTAGCCTACTTTTCATCAAATGATCACTTAAGCAGTGCAAATGATGGGAACATTGTGAAAATTTATCATTTGTATGATGACACCCAAATTGCTAACTAAGCTTTTGCTAACAATAATAGACAAGAAGTTCCTTTTCAGAAAGATCATATGGTAAGGCAACAGTGGTGGTATCCATGCAGATAAAAATGTGTTTTTAATTAACCACCTGGAAAGACCCCACTAACCATTTCATGTCTGTAGCCATTTTGAATCCAGGGGGCAACAAAAAAAAAAGGAGGAGGAGGCTTTTGATTAACAAACTGCTTGAAGCTAAAGTACTCTGCTTTTTGCCAGGCTAACTTTAGAGTGAAAGAATCATAAACCACTTGGCATATAAAAGAGAATTAAATCACTTTACAGGTCAATCAAATTGTGTATGTTTGTGTGAGAGAAACAAGAAACAAGGCAAAGAGACACAATAACACTCAACAAACATAGAGAAAAATTAAAACAAAAAATACAAGGAAAAGAAAAGAAAGTACTTGAAAAGGAAAGAAAGTTGAGCCAAAAATCTGTCTTAACAATAAGAAGAAAAAAATGCTGTAACAAGAAAAGGAGCACCTAACCTTGCTCTTTGGTTTTTCATGAAATTTGGTCCATGTCTGAGAAAGTCAGTTGTTTCACCAAAAACTGGCCAGCCCATTGTCCCGGAGGCAAGCCTTCGCCTCTGTATCTTATCTCATTCCATTTCAAGAGAGCAAAGCATAAGAAAGAGAACCCCAAAACCAAACAGCAAACCACCATAGCCAGGACTGCCATTGATTCTCCCAATAAGCAGAAAAGCCTCAGAAGAAAAAGTTGGGCTTCTGCTTCTGCAAATGGTAGTATGGCTTGGGTTCAGGTATTGGTTCAGTCAGTTGTCTGTGTATTACGAGTGTCTCTAGACAAATACTACAAAGTATGTAGTTATGTACGCACTCATATATATATATATATAGAGAGAGAGAGAGAGAGAACGACAGAAGGGGATGCTATATAGGCCAAACCATGCACCTCCTAGTGACCTCATTATCATACCTACGTATTGTAATAAATGGTGCCAAATTTGACAAGTGAAATCATCTCCTAGGCCAGAATTAGCATACAAGAAATATTATATATATAGCAGCACAATCTTTTCTCGAAGATTTGGCGTTGTAAAATGTAAATGTTGGTTGGCAAGGAGAAATTCAACCAAGGTACCTTTAATTTTCAAGATTTCTAGTCATAAAATGCAATACCTTCCAATTATTATTATTATTATTATTATTATTATTATTATTATTATTTTGACAATGAACCAATACGGAGGATATGTATTAGAATAACTAGGACTATCTTGCTCGCTCCAAAAGAAAAAAATTTCTCGGTGTGATTGCAACATTAAAAATAGAGATCTTACATTTTACATACATTCTATCCAGGACAAGCCTGAAAATATTAGTTTAGTAAATGTGCAAAGCTCAAAACAGAGATGATGACTACTCGTTATTAGATTTTTTTTCGAAGTTAAAAATAGATTAACGAAATGAAGATTGATTTCGAAACGAGTCAAAAATTGACTGCTCAAGACCAAACCAATCATCACAGAAGGAAGTCTTTATGATTATTCCCAAATTTCACTAATGTGTCACCAATTATATTGGAAACATTATCTCTATAATGAACTACTTCTAAAGTTCCAAGTTCTGAACTCTTCCACTCATTATCTTGCTGGCTATTGACTTCATCAATATTGCTTTAGGTCAATAGAGAATATCATTTCACAAATTTGGTTTCTGAAATGACACAAGTCTTGCATTGTAGCTCCACCCTAGAAGCTCCTGAAAACCATATTCATTTGGATTTTAGAGTGGAATGCATGTCAGCAATATATGTCTCCTAAAACAAGATAACACCTAGGTTGGAAGCAAATTGTAAAATTAAATGCATACATTGCCACTGTCTATCACTGCATTTTTTTTTCTCGCCATTATAATTGGTCAATTTCAAAATAAGTATACGTAATAAATTCAAAACTATAGTAGACAGTCATAAGGATCAAGCGATATTTTCATCCGACTTAGGACTTTCTTGTTAATCGGTGGTTCTCGATGCTCGCCTCTTCAAATTAGGTAAGGAATAAATTTGTTCTCTTAATAAATTACATCTCTTCTTCTTCAACACTAATTTTTCAGTTGTGCTTACCACCATCGTGCCGATCACGGGCTGGCATGACGAATTTACACATAAATTTTTGATAAAATTGGGAAAGACTAAGCTGACTACATAGCGTTTGGAGGAATTACCGATCGTAAAAAAAGTTTGCGATTGCAAAAGGCATCGGATGCTTGACAGCAGCGACAGGGCAAGAGCAGGAACAAAAATCTTTTGGATTTCTAATTTCTAAAGCTAAAATGATGAAATATTGACTTATGAACAAGAAACACACAGGCTGAGACCCCAAGACCGTGCGGTATGTCAGTGAGCCCCCACGTGCACTTGTTTTGACGTGATTTATCACTCCTAACTGTCTCTCTTATAGTTATATATCATGGCAAACACTACTTACCGCAGCTGTAACTGTAGTATGAACAGTGATACACATACAGTCACTGTTCATGCTACAGTTACAGCTACTGTAACTTAGAGGGATTCATATATCATTCGTCTCCTTACCAACTAATTGTTTTTGTTTCTCCATCTCCCTCTGTCCATCAATGCATGCATTTATTTATTTATTTATTTTCATAAATCAGTAGTAATTTTTGTCAATGAACTAACACCAAGATAATTTTGAATAGTAAAGCCACTCACAAATTGCTAAATTGGATTAAACATAGATATTATGTCTCAAGAGAAACATTAATTTAACACAACACAACGCAACACTAGTATTTAACATGCAACTTTACTTTAGCATCTATGGGGAGTTGTTTTATAACATGCGAACAATATTATTCATGCAGGAGCATGACCGTTTAAGTGTGAATTAATTAAAACCTCTATATATTATTTGGTTTAGATTCTTTTTTTTTTTTTTTGTCTAATTCAATGTACGTAAGTGCTGTTGTGGAAAGAAAATCGCCCCGATGCCTGTTGGTCCAAAGAAAATCTTTTTTCCGCCTAGTATAATTTATTTAACAATTTATGTAAATAGTTCGCTTATTCTGAGAGAAAATATCATTTAAAACATCATGAAGTTTATTATTGTTTATTTATTTTTGTCGGCGATCACTTATATAAAGAATTAGCAAATTTTCTTTCCAAATGTCTTATCAAACCAGGCTTAAATAAGTCTCGAAACTCCTCTCCCTCTCCTCGTCTGCCTGCTATTGATTTTTGCTGGTGAAAATCTTCTTATATATGTATAGATATTCATTTTTCATTTTCCTTCTCATTGTGAAGGTAGATTTTCTGTGAGATAGTTTTAAGTAATTTTTTCCAATCTAAATCTTGACATGTGGTAATGTTTTGGTTTTCATTTTTTTTTTTTTTTTGGGTTTACGTGTTAAATTGGGAATTGTATAGATATGAAGCTTTTGGGTTCCAAAATATAAAATGCTACAGGTAGTAGATGGATCTCATAGGCAGATCTGTTGTTATATCAATTTAATTAGAGCCAAAATTGGAGGCAGAAGTTATTTAGAGAGTTAATGAGTATTCTTAGTGGCGCTCTGAAATTGTGCATGCATGTCAATCACATGGAGATATTCAAACCTGATGAATAATAGATGCATTTCAGTGGTTGATAATTTTTTATAAATTATAAATAAATTAATTACATGTGATATTGTGATGTCATTTGAAATTAAATTTTTGAACATCCGACCTATTCTTATATTTGTGTTATCGTATGCCACTGAAAATTAAATGTGTGTGGGGTTTTATTTTTGTCTGAAAAAATGTATTCGGTTGCTTTTATCAAAATTTGATGTTTGTTCTTGTCATTGATTTTGTAGACAGCACAATTTGAAGCAATAATCCGCAATCTATTTAAGAAGTTTAATAATATTTATTACTCTTTAAGTATTTAAGCCTTAACACCTGTGGTATTTATGCCCTATTTGGAATAATTGTTGAGAGATTCAAAAGTAGTTCTAAGAAGTTAAAAGTTAATTTTTGGTGTTTGGTAATTTTTTAAAAAAATTATTTTTGACAAAATCATGTCATCTTATAATAGATTTTAAAAAATATGAGAGGAATAGCTTTTCAAAATTTGATATTGAAAATCAATTTTATACCGAATACAATTCCATATATATCTTCACATTTATTATAAAAATTTAAAATTATTCTTATTCCATGATTATTATTATTATTATTATTATTATTATTTTAAAAGAATGTTATTATTACCAATTGTATTAAGATAAAAAAAAGCAAAATTAATTAAATTAAAAAATTATTTTAGTTAACAACATATGTGTGTGTAAATAAATTTTATTCAATATTTTGTCTATTTTAGTTATTTGTATTTTTACAACAGTTCAAGAATAAGATTTACCAAATAAATACAGTTACTTTAAGAACTTACATTAGGTTTAAAAATAAATTTTAACAAATATTTAATTAATTCTCTTCACCATTAATTATTTTTACAACACAACTAATAATAATTATTGTAAAATCTATAACATTACCAAAATAGCCTTAATTTTAAATATTTTATGGTCCAACGAGCCCCCACTTTCTTAATATCAAAGCATTGCTTTTGTTGTATATATAGTAATGAATCAATATGTTCGCATGCAAACCAATTCAACAATAATCTTTTTAAGCCCTACTTAATATTGAGGTTGGCAGTCGTAACCTAAGAGCTATAGTATTAAAGTGTTTGTTAAATATTAACTACTGTAACTTATAGTTTAAGTTGATTTGATTCACCATTTATATGATAAAAAACCTATAATATTTTTACTATTTTTATCAAAACTATTATTTAAAAATCATATTTACTATATATTATTAATTTTTATTTTATAGTTATAACTTTTTTCTCACAACAGACATAACTTAAAAGTTACAGCACGTTAATACTAAAAATGACATTAACTAGTTATGAAGCAGCAGATACTTCGATTGTTTATTAAACATTCACACTTCGATGATGTCCGCCAAGTGACAATGACAAAAAGGCTTGCTGCCCATACTCTAATTAATTAATACAAATGCACCAGCCTCAGCATTTTCGGAAAAAAAGGGGTGTTGGGGTTTTGGTGGGGGTCACTACTGCTTCATAGAATGGGACGGATGAGTATTCAAGATGATAGCAAATATTAGCATCAAGAACAAACGTGTAAGCTTGTTGGTGACTTGGTCATATTAGTGCACTAATTTTCTCATATAACCTTCTTTTTTTTATGTACTCATGTAATCTTCTTATTATGTTATTATAATATATAATCCACCAAAAAGTAAAAAATTAAAAAAAAAAAAAAATTTTCTTTACTATGAAGTTGATTAAGGCAATTTGTAATTAATTTCGATACTTAGATAGCGGCATGTGTGATCGATGCCTCACTAGTTCAACTCATTATAAAGTGTTGATTAGTATTGAGATTGAGTGACTGTAGTTTAAAAAGTACAGTAGTAAAATATTTGATAAATACTAGTACTTTGACTCAGAAATTAAGTTGATTTAATCTACTACTTATATGATAAAAAACTTATAATATCTTTACTATTTTTATCAAAATTATTATTTAAAAAATTATATTTACTATACAAAGTGAATTTTTATTTTATTGCTCCAGTTTTTTTCCAAAATGCCAAATCGATCCTATATCTGTTTTGAAGTTTTACATCATCAAAAACGACGCGTAGTTTATCTAGAAAATTCAAAAAAAAAACGTCGCTAAATTATTTGAAAACTATCAGTCGTCTGTAACAACATTCATAAAATGCTCTTTAGTTCTTATTCTAGCGTAAAAGGTTAACGACAAATCGTCAACGTATGGCACATAGACGACAAATCGACTTTTTGTTTAAGAAAGAAATGACAAAATCTTGAGGCAAAAACAGAAAAACATATGATATATCAAAGGCCACCGATTTCTCTCCATCTCCCACTTCCACTCCGATCTTCTTCGTCGAAAGGTATTATTTTTGACTCCGAAATCACTTCCTGCTAGCAATTAAGAAATCTGTTACAATTGATGGGTGTACAATGCCTATATTCTGAGTAAAATGTAGGTTTCTGGAGATAAAAACATGCTAATACTTTTGTTAAACGATGACATAGAGCTTGTGATGAACAATAATGATAGGTTCCTTTAATTTGCAAGAACAAGAAGAGGGTATAGTAATATGTGTAAATCCTAATACATTAGATCATCCAAATTGGCTTGTGCGTGTTAGAATTAAGCTCCATAGCAAGCATGCTATTGCTAATAAATTGAGAATTAATGTTTTTAGCTGGGTTAGTTGATGTTGATCTAATGGCTCACAAGAAAATATTTATTGATGGGTTTATCAGTTGACGAGCCTAGATTGAAGGCTAAACGACCTATAAAAGAAAGGCATGGATATTGTTGATAGTTGATACGGCCATACAGGCATAGCTTGGTACATTTATTGACAGGCTTTGAAGAGGCAAAGCAATTAATAATATAGCATGTAAACACAGCCACATAGCTTACTCAATTGAAAACCTACATAACCACCCATCCTCCATTTTGTCATGCATCAATTTAATTACTTGAGAGTGAATTAATTAATGCTGTCATTGTCACTTTCTACTAGCTGACATTTAACTACAAAAAACAAACAGCACGAGCAGTTGCCTGTTGCCTGTGTTAGTCCATATCCCCTTAACTACTGCATGATCCGGGCGGCGATCCGGGCGGCGAAACAAAGACAAATAGAACTAGAAATTAATCGCACTGCTTGAGAATACAATTGGAAAACTGTGAACTTTTACATTAGCCCAGTTTAACGGATTACTTGTCTCCATTACAAGCCCATTCAACTCTGCGCCATGAATAAAGTACTTTATCCAAGTCTCCTCCTAAATGAGTTAAGTGTTATGACCTTTTAGTTCTTCTCCTATTAATCGGTAGAGTAATTAATACTTTAATTGCCCCTTCAATAAGTAGGAGTCGACAGCAATATTCCCAAAATTTAAAAAAAAAAATGAAATTGAATAACTGGTTGCAACATTTCAGAAATGTTTAATTGTTAAACTTTTCTTATATTGATTATGAGTTTCCACTATTTTGATGAAGATAAGAGAATTCTAATATATTAATTTTTATGAACATTATAATACATTAATTATGTTAGTAATATAGTACATTTTGTCTATTTCCAAAATCTGAAGGAATAGTTTCTTCACCAGGTTGAGAGCGTCTTTTTCCCTTTTATGAAAAAGTTTGAAACTGCTTCTTTGTAAAGGCAGTTGAAATGAGATAGCTACTACATACTAATTCATGAACACGAACATCTTACCACACACGCATGTTCATCATTACAGCCGCACAACAGCTTCCCATTCAATGTGTCTACAGCCTGAAATGCTCCTCCTCCATTGCTCGTCTGCATCAATTATATCAATTATGATTAATAATAATAATAATAAGGGATATTATCATTTTACCACCAAAGTTAATCTGACATTTCATGTCAGTACCATGGTTTGTGGAAAACTGTATTTTACCACCAAACATTTATGCCGTTATCACTTTACCACCATTCCGTTAGAAACGTTAAAAATTTACTGACGCTTTGCTGATGTCATAAGGGCATGAACGACATTTCCAGCTATAAGGACATCAAAGACATTACTAAAAAAATAAACAATGAACAAAAAAGCTTCATCAGTTCAAAAAAATTGAAAATTATAATTAATAAATAATAATGAAAAATATTCAGAATTATGGAAAAATGGAAAAAAATACAATTAACAAAAGATTTTGCTGTAAATTTAATATTTAATATTATAATGAAACTCCAGTATTAATCATGACTAAAAACAATAACAATTTAATTAAGGAAAAAAATTATTGAACAATAAGCCAATAAAAAAGCAGAAGTTTCTAGCTTTTATAGGTTAAAAATAGTTGTTTCTTTTTCCAACAGCTATTTTTTTCATTTTTCTTGTTATTTTTGCATTTTGATTTCTTTATCTTTTATCCTAGGGTAAAATTGACTTTTAACACAATTTCCGTTAAATATTAACGTTTTCTTAACTGGATAGTGGTAAATTGATAACGGCGCAAATATTTGGTGGTAAAATGCAGTTTTCGACAAATTATGGTACTGACATAAAATGTCAGAATAACTTTGGTGGTAAAATGATAATATCCCTAATAATAATAACCTCAAAGCATGAAGTTGCAGATGAATTAATATTTAAGTAATTGTTTCAGCCTTTGTAAAAGTCGACAGCAACAAAGTTAGTCCATCGGTTGCCAGCCGCATCTACTAAACCCTCCGAATTGTCTGCACAACCCGTTGCCCTAATTGGGATTGATCCAAAGTGATTTACAAACACCAGAGATTTGGTTTTATCATTAACCGGCGCCGATTCTGCACGATTAGGCACGTTCCAGGATGTATCCCATCATTTCCATCTTGAACTGTGTACGGGTAAACAAATTAGTTTCAGTACTATCAGCAATACAAGTTTTGCTTATGCATATGGCAACTTACATTGATTTTCAACTATGTAGTTCCATTGACAAGCTATGCCTTCACTTTCTTGCTTAGATTTCTTTGAAGTGAAGACTATAAACCTTTGGTTACCGGCTACCATGTCTTTGACCACCGGCCAATCTTGTCCCTTTTGCGGCATCTGTGAGACAGGAAATCAGTACTTCCTCAGACAGCTTTCATTGAAAACTTTGGTTAAGCCATTTGGGGTCCTCTAAAATTATTGTTACAATCTCTATTGGACTAGCTGACAAGAAGGCTTCTGTGTCCTTAAAAGTGTCTCTAGCAGGTTCCTTTTTGAAGGACAAAACATCAGAACGAATTTTGTGTGTGTTTTAATTGAAGCAATTTGATTAAGAAACGTAAGTAATTTATTACTTACAAATGATTTTCCATCAAAAGAGTGACACAACCATATGTCCCCTTTGAAGTCATATGTGTCCAACATTAAGGCTCGAACACCATTCTGCGAATTTAGGAAAAAAAAAAAGAAATTATAGCTAATTTGATCTAATTGAAATCGTTGATTTGAATATGCAATCTGCGGTGTAACCTCACATTAGGCTGCTGTGTGTGACGTTATCTTCTTGATTTGTTAAGGTAAGCCTTGGACAAATCTAGCATGTGGCGGCTCTCCTCTAATGGTGTTGTCAGGAAGGCCTATTTGTTGAAAGGCAATGAGTCGTTCCGATAAAAATTGAAGAAAAAAAAGAATTCATGATTAAAATTCATGTCAATAACATTCATATTTGAGATTCCAATTTGAGTATATATTATGTCAATAGAGGGGGGAAAAAAGGCTTGAATTCTATGATATTTAACACAATAAGCTAGTGGACATAAATTTACCACAAGCCTGAATTGGTCTGTAAAAGATGAGCTAACACATCTTGAACCTTCGCTTTCTAAGGAACAGGAAAAACAATAGAGTCCAGCCTCGCAATCTCCAGCAGATGAGCAGTCATCTCCAAGCTAAAATCACAAACATTGATTGTCAGGATCAGACTCATAACTCAATAAATTAATTAAACAAACATATCATAGCGTTTATTGTCGGTTTTCTCTTCTTTGTTGTTTTTTTTTTCTCATAATGTATTCATTAAAAAGAAATGTGACCCTGCATTGTCCATTAGAGCAAGGTAATGCGGTGGCAACAACGCTCAAACAAACTGAAGCTATGATTGATAGTATGTTTCTGAAATACTCCACTGATGTTTGAAATTACAAGAAGAGTTTTCAGTTTTGAAGGACTTTAGTCTTTAGGATAGGATAGAGCAGTGACAAAAGTAGTGAATGAATTTAGATGATGCACCTTTTTTACGGTACCTTAAAACGACAAAAGAATGAAGTCATACAATTATCTCGGGCTGTTTACAGTGATTAAAGCTTATAAGCCTAAAATGGAATAATAGAAATTGTTCCCAATTTATTAAGATTGCATACTCTATTTCTTACGAAAAATATGTATATTATGAGGTTGATATAATTAGTAATAGTGTGGCTACACGCCAGGGTTGTATTTCTTAAATAGAATTCCATTAAAGTTCTGTTTGGAATAACTTTTTAAAAATAAAGTTATGAACATCTACTTGGTATAACTTTTGTAATTATAGTTGGATTCTATTTTAAAAATCCATTGAGAATATGGAGTCCTTTAATGTCATATCATTTTCAAATTTTCTTAACTAAACGACTATTTTTAATATTATAAAAACAAGAGAACTGATATTATACACGTCGGGGTACACTATAATCATTTTATAGGCCAGATTGTGGTCTTCAAAGACCATGATACAGTCCTACCAATGAAATAGTGACACGTGTATCAAAATTCATGAGAAAAATAGCCACTTGAAACATGAAAGATAATTGTAAAAGCATGCATTAGATTTAAATTTTTAGTTGATTATTGGCTTGTGAGCTTTAATTTATTTGTTTGTTTATTTGAATCCAAGCTTTATTCTATATTTGAACAAAATTTAAAATTATGAAACTCAACAATTTACGTTCATATTAAATGTTCGGGGGAAGAAATGAAAGATTAATAATTAAGCGCCACGTGTTGATTTCATCACCAGTGCCCTAATGCATTTGGAATTGAGGTTGGATAGCTGTAACTTAAAAGGTATAGCACTTAAGTATTTAATAAACACTAGATGTTGTAGCTTAGAAGTTATGTTGATATGATTTTTTACTTCTGAGATAGAATATCTATTATATCTTTAATAATTTTGTGAAAATTATCTTTTAAAATTCATATTTATTACATATTATTAACTTTGGTTTATAGTTATAGCTTTTTTTTTTCCACAGCTGTAACTCTAACTTAAGCGTCAGAGCGTGGTCGTTGGCCACCCCTGGCTCCACCTCTAACCTCCTTACCATTCTTTTGTGGGTCTATGGCATCTTTTCAAGCTCTATCCTCTTCTTACTCTTCTTCATCCCCATAAAAGCCTAAAACAGACCACACACTTGGATTGAGTGGGGTATCCTATATCTTGAAAATAAATTCATTATTTTTATTAGGTTTTCCCAATTTCTTTTGCACCCAAAATCTATTTAAAACACCAAACATCACTATATAGCTATTTAGTTTATTTTATTAATCTTGTATGATGTAAAAAATCTCATGTAATCTCTCATTGAAATAGTGGATTGATGATTTGTTATATGGACGTAGGCCAAAGGCCAAACCACGTAAAAATATTATATTCTTTGTATTTATAATTGTTTAGCTATATTTTCACTATGATATTCAAATTAGTGCTTCACGTATGAGTGTACCCGAACTACTCTAGATATCCTAAATATTCTGTGAGACACCTGAGTTATTCCCTAAATTAATTCCTATATATTATTTTGGCTTACCACCCAAGGTACTTTAACTAAACCAGTTATCCCAAATATCAGAAAAACACAATTAAGTACAAACTTAACATAAGCTCTCTTCAAATATAAATTTACTTATTTTAGTCAGATTTAAACTGAATCTAGTAAACACCACATCGGACCCAAAAACTCTTTACTAGTACTAGCCTACTAGGGGTGGCAAATGAGTCCGACAATCTCGGTCAAGCCCAGTCACTGATTTGCTGAGCGAAGCGCAGGCCCAAAATAGCCTGGGCCCAGTTAGAAAAGAAGTTTGACAGCCAAAATCCACCTCGTTTTAAAGTGAGCTAAATTTACCCGGAAACTTTTTATGTCAATAACTGCGAGCGACATAATTTTTTTGGCATTTGGAACGCACTGCTGTATTGGAACACGCGGTGAGCTCCATTGGAACACGTGGTGAAGGACCAGTGAGCGAGCTGGGTTGGACTCACGTACGTATTGTATAGCAATCACTGGCTCTCGCCTTTCAGTAACAATAATTTCGACTCGCACTTGAGCAGGAGTTGGCTCGACGACGTTATGTTGACGTTGGAGGATGCACGTTGCAATAAGAGTTGAGACTGATGGTAGCGTGTGATGAAGCCACCCAAGAACGCAAGCAGTTGATCAATTTAGTGAGCATCTGATGCAAAATTATGATGCCACACAAATTACAAACTCTTAATAGATTAATTTCTCAATTTTTACTTTCTTTTTTTTTTTAATTGGTTCACAATGTGAATAAAATATTAATTTTAAGGAAATTCCAAAACCACCTTGTATAATAAATGTATATAAATTGATATAGTATGAAAAGATTAGTTCTATAAAATTATTATGGCCCTACATAATTAAAAAGAATTTTATTAATTTTTAACTAATTTATTTGAACCATAATAATTTATATATGTTAATTTATTCAAAATTATTTGTAGCTTTATTATTATTGTTTTTACGTTACTGTGATTAAAAATCTTGACTGCGAAAAAATAATAATCGGAAAACCTTGTAAGAAAATACTAAAAAACAAAATAAAGAAATTATTTAAAACAAACTAACAAAGGCCGAAGAAGTCGGAGCCTTTTAACCCGAGAGACAGAAAACGGGTGTGAGATGCCATTGATAATTGGTAATTGGTAATTGGTCTGCGCTCTGTCAAATTCCAATTATTGAGCTGAGGGCTGAGGGCTGAGGGTGAGGCTCTCAGAAAATCTTGTAGAGAGAGACGGAGAGCGGCTGAGCAAAAGGCCACCACTAAAGATGCCGACTCTCTCAAAGCTCTACACGATGCAAGAAGCTGCTCACCATAACACCAAAGACGATTGCTGGATTGTTGTTGATAACAAGGTACCCTTTCTTTTTCCCTTAGTTTTTTTTTTCTTTTTTATTTTTCCTTCGTGATGTGCATCAATCAAACTGCTTATTTGATTCAATTCATTAGCTAAAAAGTTAGGATTTGAATACTTGGTTTAGCCATAGGTCAAATAATTGCTCTTTGGGTTTGAAAAATAAAATTATTAGCGAGATGCAGTTACAACTTGGGTGTAAAACGTTTGAGAACAATTAATCCTAAAAGCTTTACTTGATTGGTGATTGCTCCGACGATTGGTATTGAATTAATTGCTTAAGTATCATCCATGCTATATTCCATTTAGCTTATCTTTATTGTGTGCAGATTAGCTTTAGTAAATTTATGTGCTTGCTGAATTGTAGAGTAGATTGAGGATTGTGATATATGTAATGCCTTATTCCTATTGATTGAATCAAACGCTCCATGGAATTTCAATTTTTTTTTTTTTTTTTTTGTTGGGGGGAGGGGTGGGGGCAGGGGTAAATGATGTTCTAAAATCTGGTAAATACCTCTTATGTCAATCTCAGGTGTATGATGTCACTTCATATCTGGATGAGCATCCTGGGGGAGATGATGTAGTTCTTGCTGCAACTGGTAATTCTTTTCTTGCATTTAGTTTATCTCTCGTGAAACTTTTCTGCACTACCAAGTCTATTACAATCCAGGCATGATCTGTGGCAATGTGGGATCTGATTACATTATGTATTAAGCTTTTAATTCAAAGAGTATTCCCTTCTTTAATGTCGTAGATGTTGAACCCTTATAGATGTTGAACCCTTGATATGTTTTGATGTTTGTAATTTCATTATTGTAGCAAAAGATGCGACAGACGAGTTTGAAGATGCTGGGCATAGCAAAGATGCAAGGGAACTCCTGGAGAGCTTTTGTATTGGTGAGCTTGACACTTCATCCCCATTGATCCCAGAACTTGAAATTTCACCTAAAAGGCAACCATCAGATTTTGCACTAAAGCTCAAGAACTTGACAAAGCAATATTGGGCTGTCCCTGTCGCTGTTGTTGGCATCTCTGTGATGGTTGGCTTCTTGTGCTTGCGCAAGAAGAAATGAACCAATGCAAAACTTCCATTTTTTGGCTGCTGAGAAGCAATTGTTGTCACAAATTTTTGAATAATTGGGAGGAGAGGTGATTGAGAGAACTGGCCAATTGTTTTTCGTCAAATTTACAGAGATTGTATTTGAACATAGATGATCCTTACACCGTCTAGTTTGCTTGCATGAAATTTTGGAATTGCAAAAGCATGCTATAATTTATGGAAAAATGGTGACACAATAAATTTCTTTCTTTGTTTTTCCTTTTTTTCCCCCTTAAGAGTTCTATCAATTCATTAGCTGTCCCCGGCTTCTCAATTTTATTATGTCTAACATGTTTTAAATATAGTGGAATGTTATTGATAATGTTCTGAAGCAGAGTTTTTGAGTTGTAAACGGCTTCATGAGTGTGATTTTGAAGCTGTGTTTGAAGCTGTGAGCAGCTTTCATGTATGTAAACTCAATAGCCTCCCCTATTTCAGCAACCATCAAAACCGAACTCATTAGACTTTGCTTGTTTGGGAAGTTTTATTGAAACCGTTTCACTGTATTTCACTTACAATAATGTTCACAGGATATCTTGAGCTTCAAGCTATGTAATCTGGGTAGCTATTCCGGGAAATGGCTGGAATGGGGTCAATATAAAGATTGGAAAATAACAGACGTTCAAGCTCATGAGTCATTGGAATTAACTTCCTTCAGAATAAAGAAAGATAGCATGTACAAGAAAGGTTTTATAATGAAACATATCTAGACAGAGTAAATAGCATTCCCAAAAAAAAAAAAAAAAACAAAACAAAAAAGAAAAGAGGAAAAGAAAAAATCATAAAATAAAGGATTTTGGGCTTTTCCTAATTTGCTGGCCCAGTTGAAGATGATAATTGATAAATACTAAATGCTATAAAGCTAAACTGTTCCTACGTCGCCCACGACAAAACTAACTGGTTAAATTTCCTCTTAAAAATAAACACAAGCAATTTATCGGGAGAAGGAGGAAGAAGAAAGAAGAGAAGAGAAGAGAAGAGAAAAGGTGGTGGGATAAGGGATGGCGAATCTAGCAGTACAGAAGAACACGCTGTACGTGGGAGGACTAGCAGAGGAAGTGAACGAGGCGATACTGCACGCAGCATTCATACCCTTCGGTGACATTAAAGACGTGAAGACGCCGTTGGATCAGGCCACCCAGAAACATCGTTCTTTTGGGTTCGTTACTTTCCTCGAAAAAGAAGACGCCATCCAGGCTATGGACAACATGGACGGCGCCGAACTCTACGGCCGTGTCCTTACTGTTAACTACGCCCTTCCTGAACGCATCAAGGGTGGCGAGCAAGGCTGGGCCGCTCAGCCTAGTATGTTTCCCTTGCTTTCTTTTTCTTTATCCTTTTTCAATTTTTTTCTGCTTTTTGGATTTGGTTTTGGTACTAAATTTTGATTTTGACCCACTGCATTCTTGGGGCTTAGGGTATACGTTTGGCTTTGTTAGAAGTAAATATCGGTTTGACTTCTCTGTAATTGTTCTTCGTAGGCAGTGGTAATTGATTGTTAACCCTTGAAATGAAATTATGAAGAAGGAATATTTTTTGGTCTGAAGGTAGACTCTCATCAGATTGAAATAGACTGAGTTTTGGAGCTCAATTACATTGATTGCTAAAATTCTCACTGATTCCCTTCATTGCTGTTTATGTCTATGATTTTATTTATCGTAGGACTTGAATATATTTCAACCACTTGTCTTGTGCAGGCGGAAAGAACTTGCAAGAGTCTCTTAGCTATTCCATTTTAATTTGTTCTCTCCTAGTTAAGTCTATATAAAATCTTTTAAGATGGTGTTTTTGAATAATATTCTGGGAAGCAGCACTATTAGTTGCTGATTTTCAATTTAATTGTTGTTGTACATTTATGATTTATGATTTCCTTTCTCTGCCTTTCTTTTCCTCATCTAGGTTTAGGGTTTCTAAGAAGCATAAAGACACTTTGCATCTCTTGTCATTTTTCAGTGCTAGGGATGGGTTGATTTCTTCAAAGGTTGATGGCAGAATATTCAATGCTTGTGTACTTAGCTTTGTGCGATTAGTTCTCATAGTCACGGGGATATCAGTGAAAAATAAAATTGTGGTTAATTCCATGAGAATATGTTTGCTTTCTTCGGGTTACTTATATCAAACACAAACTTTGTTCATATCTTAGAAAGCACAGGAGGTCTAGGACTTTCCGGCGCTAAATGCCAGTGTTGTATGTGTCAGATGTTAAATGGTCTGGCTGATAGTATTTTTCTGATGAGACTTAATTCTGTTTTTTTTTTCATTTTCCAGTCTGGGCGGATGCCGATACGTGGTTCGAGAGGCAACAACAAGAGGAGGAGATGCAGCGTATGCAGGCAGAGAACCGTGCCGCATTGCAGGCTGCAGAGGAGTTGCATAGAAAGAAAATGGCACAGGATAGAGAAGGAGAAAAAGAAGAAGATTTTGAGATGAAGGATGACCCTATGGCCAGGGCTGAAGCTGAGGTTTTGGAGCAAAATAATAGTTCTTAGATTGCAAACTGGGGCCTGAATGAAACTAACATTTTTGTTTCTTTTTGTTGCTTCTTTCAGTTTCATCAATACCTGTAAGTTACTAGTAACTATCTTGTATAACTTCTGTGAGATAAGGGATTACCTGCATTTTACTTAGATGCAAATTTACTTTTATATTACTGGGTTGATACCATATCAAATTTTGATCTCATAACTGCTCTCTTTTTCATGGATGTTATACTGGTCATAACTGTTTTCTTCATCATGGGTGTCATATTGGTCGGGACCTGGTGGATGGTACTATGATATCTCAGTTTTAATTAAAGTCATTCACGTCAGATGTGGAATTTCAACTTCTCCATTTTATCTGTTCGAATTTGTGTTATGAGCAAGATGTGGATTAAATAGAGGATGAAATGGTAGTTAGAGGGAACTCATTTGTCTAAGGCACATTCATCCTTGTTAGCGTGATTATGCATGTTTAAGAAAATGTCATGAATTACAGAGTCATCTAAAAACAAGCAAAATTCATGGGTAAAAAATTCATGAGCTGCTTGGGCATTCGCGTCAAACGCATTTGGGCAAACATACAACATCAGCCAACGAATCAGGAATCTTTATAACTAAACTTATTTTTTGACCTTATCACAGTAGCATTTTTTGTATCAGAAAGAGATCGAGAAACAAGCAAAACCCTACCAAATAAATAAATGAAATAATAATCTGAATCATTCTAAATCACGCAAGAGATTTACGCCGAGTCAGCATTGAATCACAGAGCTTCACTGCATCTAAATTATCTCGTACGTTATGTACTCTCACAATGTTTGCACCTCCCAGAACCCCAGCAGTGGTAGAAGCAATGGTTGCAGGATCTCTCTCAACAGCAGAAGGGCGATTGCATATTTCACCTAAAAATCTTTTCCTGGATGGTCCTATCAATATAGGAGCATGAGATGCAGCCAAACTTTTCATTGCAATATGTTTCCTTATAGCTGACAACCCGAGCAGTATGTCCAAATTATGTTCCGTTTTCTTTGAAAATCCAATTCCAGGGTCAATAATAATCCTCCAAGCTGGGATACCTGATAATTCTGCATCTCTAACCTTCGAACACAACTCAGAAGCAACCTGCTTACAAACATCATCATACTGCAGGTTCTCCTCATTCTGCATTGTGGATGGGTCTCCCCTCATATGCATTGCGACATATGGAACCTTAAGGCCAGCAACAACCTTGTACATATCAGGGTCTAACTGTCCAGCAGATACATCATTTACAATATGAGCCCCTTTGCTGACTGCCTCCGAAGCAACTTTTGAATAAAAAGTATCCACAGACATTAGCTTCCCTTCCATCTCAGGCATTGTTAGAACAGCTTCTAAGACAGGGATGAGTCTTTCCAACTCTTTTTCAGCAGAAATCTTAGCGGCCGTAGGCCGTGTGGATTGTGCACCAATATCAATCATATCTGCTCCTTCTGCAATCATCAAGCGAACCTGAGAAACTGCTGCTTCTACTGATTGGAACTTTCCTCCATCACTAAAACTATCTGGGGTCAAATTAAGGATACCCATGACAGATGTTTTCAAAGACCAATCCCATAAAAGGTTTCCAATAGGTAAAACCCTTTTCATCCCTTCCTTCCCAATCAAGGACTCACCACCCAGTTTCTCCCATGTTTCAAAAAGTCCGTTGCGTTGTTTTGACAATGAATGCCAGCAAGCAACTGTATCACTCTCTACAGACGATCCTAATAAATCCAACAATGGGGCCACTACAAACGGTCTCTCCCAAATTCTCTCATGAGGAACAGTTAGTATATCAGAATGAATACTGAACCTTCCATAGAACAGTATATCCAAATCAATTGGTCTTGGACCATACCTTATTCCATTAGTACGACCCATGTCTTTTTCAATTTTCTTAAGCACTCCCAAGAGGTCGTGGGGCCCAAGTTTTGTAACACCTCTAACTGCTGAGTTGAGAAAGCGAGGCTGATCAGTTACATAAGCTGGTTCAGTCTCATACAAACAACCGTGCCTAGTGATGTTTACACCTAATTTCTTCATCAGTTGCAAGGCTTCATTGAAATTACAAAGTCTGTCACCCACATTGCTTCCCATAGCAATCACTACTTCCTGCTCTTGGGATTGAACTTCGACTGTGGTTTCCGGGGATGAGTGGAAAAATGAATAACATGTTGCTGCAATGAAATGTAGCAACTGTCAAAGAACTTAGCGAAGAAAACTTTAATAAACTCCAAAGTAAGAAAAATTCCAATACTTATTGTGTCACTTGGACCCCAAAACCATGAATTCAAGGCTGAATATTGATTACATACATGTAAGAAGAGTGGAGTTTGGCTATTATTGGTATTAAAGTGCAATACAATAATAAAATATCAAATCCACATTACCTCTACAGCCCTTCATGACAGCACCAACCCCACGTCTAGTGGGCAATAGCAGATTGAAAATATTCATCTGAAGTAGCTTCTCAATAACTTAGGGGAAGCTGATTATATTTTTCCAGTTATAACTCCCTTCACACGGCATCAATCTATATGATACCAAAAATATATGAAAAACGATAAATTTTAAATCTTAATCTTCGCTAAGAGAAAGTAATAACAAGGTGAACTTCAAAGATTCTGAAACCACAGATTTTCCTTTTTCTTTGAGAGGTTATGCTGCTAAAAGCTGTAAACTATAAGAATAATGAAAGAGTAAGAAAATGGGTACCTTACTTGATTAAATTTGATGTAAGTGAGCATTTGAATAACCCAAGAGAGGGACATGCACACGCAAACAAATGACACTACAGATTGAATTCACTCAATTCATGGAGACTGGAGAGAAGAGAGGGGATGGTGGTCAATTTAGGCTATTTTGATGCACCTGTAATGTGGAAATGTCATCGTTTTGGGAAAGACAGCCGTTGTTAAAGTTATTGTTGTTACTATTATTATCATTATGGGAAATTATCTACCAACGACCTGATTTTTCAGATTTTTTCAAAAATACAAAAAAACATTTTTTCTTTGCAGAATCCACCTA
This sequence comes from Murraya paniculata, assembly GCA_030449075.1. NCBI lineage: Eukaryota > Viridiplantae > Streptophyta > Magnoliopsida > Sapindales > Rutaceae > Murraya > Murraya paniculata. The sequence continues at coordinate 1,704,541 of JAEVFN010000022.1, forward strand.
AAGTTTACAAAGTGTTTCAGTTGTCCACTGCCGTCTTAACTCTTAAAGAAATTAACAGAATATTGATTAAATGACAATTTTACCCTGAACATAAAATGACTATTTTGCCCAAATAAATGACACGAAAAGAAAAAATAAATCGGATGACTTATTTGTCTGCAATACAGATATTAAAAGATACGAAAAGAAAATCAGATAGTTCTTCCTCTAGTGAGAATAATTACAGCTTCAATAACTAAACTATTTAATTTATCTTAAAAGATAGAAGTCTGAATTAGATTCATAGCTTAAAACTAATCGAACTAAACTAAAATAGATCTGACAAAGCAAAAACAATAAGCATTGATCACAATTCATAAGCATGCAAAACAAACTGAATTATTTTCATAAATAAAATATATATAACTTAAATTTTTTTTTAAAAAAAAAAACTAAATCGAAAGCATACAAATTTAAAAAAAAAATGGCAGCAAGCAAATTACTTTACCAAGTGAACGATAAATATTATGCAGCACCTAATTCAGCCAAACTTACAATCGTACATTCATTTGGGGTGTTAGAAACAAGCGGAATGCAACCAATCAATTGAAATTTCAAAGCCCTTAATTTAATTAGAAGCCCTAACTCAACAGCAGCTATAACTACCAAGAGGCAAAAAGAAAATCACGAAAGATTGCCGGCTTGCCGTAGCTGGAGAACGCCGATGGCTGGTGATGGTGACACGATGCTGGTTCTGTGGCGCGCTGGAGCGAGCACTGCGCAACGAGAAATTGCGTGGCTGTGGGCACGGTGGAGACTTGGCAGTGCGGTGGCTGCTGGGAAGGCTGAAGGCTTGGCGCGGTGACTGATCAACGTTGGCGGTGAGTTGATGGGCTTGAGAGTTAAGAGAGAAGAGGATGCTGCTTGAGAGTTGAGAGATGTTTGAGAGGAGAGAGGCTTGAGAACGATGAGAGCGTGAATTTTATTTATATTTATATTTTAATGTTAATTTTAAATTTTTTAACTGTGCAAGTTGATGCATTAGACTAGAGCTCGTAAACGACGTCGTTTTTGTAGGGTCAGGTAAACGATAATTTTAGTCGTAGAATGATAATTTTAACGATTGAAATTGACTTCATAAACTTTAGATAAATTTTTGTAAAGAAAAAATTTTTTATGCATTTTTAAATATTTAAAATTTATTGTCATTATGCAAGTATTCGAGCTTTATTTTATCTTTGATCATTTTACGGTTAATGGTTACTTTGCTCCGTAAACCCCCTCATCCTCTGGCATTGGCATTCTAAAACCTCACAACCGAGTCTTGGTAATTGCAGAGCACTGAGTCTGAGCTCTTCAAGGGCTTCGCTAATCGCTATGGCTTCTCTCTCTTTCGCTCATTTTCTTTCTCTGCCCAGGTTCTTTTTTATCCCTTTCTCTATATATGCTTTTTCTCTCTACTTTTTCTTTTTCATTTCCTTTAACTCATTTCCCTCTGTAATTTAGAATTTTGTCCTTTGAATTCTATCTTTTGAATTCTATCTTCATGGGTTCTAATCCCTACAAGATATGTGCTTTAATCTTCATGATTTAACTGCTCGTATAATGAACTAAAAACCCATGTTTTTTTTCCTTTGTTTATATTTCATTTGAGGAAGAGTTCAACTTAATTTGCTTAGAGGATTTCTGGAACCCTTGCTCTGTAAATTCTATTTTCTGGACATGTTACTGGAAATTTCCACGAGGAGAAGAACTTGCCTCAGCTTATTTATCAAATAAGGATTCACTGTGTTGAACATATGCATTAGTAACCTTGTTTGTTCTATAATGTAGGTGTCATTCAAGTTGGCAGTATTGTTCATTGGCAAACTTAATGCATGCTCAGAAATTTAGATTACATAGTAGTAAATGGCATCTTGCGGCTACCTCTAGAAAGCAAATTGTAGAAGCAACAGCACAAGATGAGCTCAGTGACTGGGAGGCAGTTGTTAAAAAGAGGACATCTCTGACTACTAAACGAGCTACCACTAAACGAACAAGGAAGAAATCAGAAACTGATGCATTGGTTGAGAATGCTGATTTGGAGTTAAGTGGGGATGCTTCAGATGAGGAAAGTATTGTGGCTACATCAAGTAAAGATACTAAGAAAACCCCACAAAGGACTCGAAGGAAAGGTACATACCTTATTTTTTGCCGAGTATTTTGTCTGATTTTGTGTATCTTAGTCCTAAAACCATTACTTAATCATTCACAGCTGCATCAGCTTCGACTGGCATGGAGGAAGAAAAAACTGAGAAGAAAGTGAGGAGGAGGAGGAAGACGACGAAAAAGATTGGTGATGATACAGAGGATCAAGGTAATGAATCTGAAATTGGTGATGTTGAGGATTATACATTCATTAACAATGTTGATGATGAGAGTGAGGGAGAGATAGAATTGGAAAAAGATGATGCGGAAGATATTAGCTTTACATATGGTTGGCCTCCTCTTGTTTGTTGCTTTGGATCTGCACAACATGCTTTTGTGCCATCAGGAAGGTCAGCCAATAGACTTATAGATCATGAAATACATGAAAGAATGAGGGATGCGTTATGGGCCCCAGAAAAATTTATTAGAGCTCCCGGGGGATGCTCAGGTAGTGTTGCGATAGCTCTAGCAAGTTTGGGCGGTAAGGTTGCTTTCATGGGTAAACTTGGGGACGATGAGTATGGGCAGGCCATGCTCTATTACATGAATGTGAAAAATGTCCAGACTCGGTCAGTTCGCATTGATGCCAAAAGGCCGACAGCCGTATCACAGATGAAGATTGGTAAGAGAGGTCGTTTAAGAATGACTTGTGTCAAACCTTGTGCAGAGGATGCTCTGACTAAGTCTGAGATCAATAATGATGTGCTAAAGGAGGTAACGGATTCATATCTATGGGACAATATAATAACCATTAGTTATTCCTTTTCTCTCGTTTGGTTGGATGTATTACGTTGTGCGGGTCTTGGTTTTTCTGTATATAATGCAAAATGTTTTTAATCATTCATAATCAGTTCTTTTACTTAAATATAAGATTAATAAAAATTTGAATACAAAAGAAGACTCCTATGTTCTGAGTCCAGCTCCATGTTGTTTGCTTTACTACTTGATTAATAAGCCTTTTTATTGGCTATATTTGAATTTCTATATGACTTGTAATGCAGGCTAAGATGTTTTACTTCGGCACCCATTCTCTGCTTGAACGAAACATGAGATCCACTACATTGCAAGCCATCAAGATCTCAAAGCAGTTTGGAGGAATTATTTTCTATGATGTTAACCTTCCATTGCCACTGTGGCAGTCTGGTGAAGAAACCAAGATTTTCATTCAACAAGCATGGGATCTTGCAGATGTGATTGAGGTTACTAAGCAGGAACTGGAGTTCTTATGTGGGATTAAGCCCATTGAAGAATTTGACACTAAAAACAATGCACGATCTAAGTTTTTCCACTATGAACCTGAAGTAATTGCTCCACTTTGGCATGAAAATCTCAAGGTTTTGTTTGTAACAAATGGAACTTCTAAGGTACACTACTACACTGAGGAGGACGATGGTGCAGTTCTTGGGACGGAGGATGCTCCACTTACCCCTTTCACTTCTGATATGTCAGCATCTGGAGATGGCATTGTTGCAGGTGTAATCTTGTTGATATGCTTATTTAATTCCATTGATCTATTACCTCACCAAGTCACTAACGCTACTTTGCTTTTCTCCACTTTTTGTGAAACTTCTTTTTGACCTCTGCATTTGTGCTATACAGATCACTCAACCACCCAATGAAAGACTATTATTTTCCTGTCTTATCACTTATCAGAAAAGCCAGTTGTGACCTTTTCAATTTCCTATAGTTGTTTTTGCACTTTGAGAAAAACTTCTCAAGTTAAAAAGTTTCTTTTGGATTTTTGAGAATCCATTTATGAATTTTTTAAAATGTTATATCAACTAAAAAAAAAAACTTCAATGATATTTTTGCAAATTTCACCTTTTCTTAAAGTATAACCCTAATTTGTACCTTTTTTTTTTCGCTTTAATGTAATCTCCAGAGATAATATCAGTTAAACCAAAAGTATCACACCCAGATCCAATTAACCAAAAGAAACGTAAGTTTATTGTAGTTTCTTTCAGAAAGGAAAAAACAGGGGTTTTAATGTAGTGCTTAGTTGGCACTAAACTTGGTGAATGACAAAGAAACAAACAACTTTTTGTAGGAACTGTGCTAGTAAAAGATGGAAAAGTAGATGAAAATAAGATACCTTAGTTTGTAGTGCTGTGACTTCCACAGAAATGCTGACAGAGGTCCGCTAGCTTACTCTTGAAACATGCTAAGTGTTTCAGTTGTTTCTTCACCAGTTTTGAATTTGTCATAACTGAGCATTTTTTGGTCTTTGATGTTTCACCAATGCATACATGTTAACAATAAAATGGATTGTTGCGTGGGCATCAAGTTTCTGATGATCCATACATGATGGCCTGATGGGATAAAGTTCTTAAATTGTTATTGTGACACTTTTTCAGGTATCATGAGAATGCTGACAGTCCAGCCACATCTCATAACAGATAAAGGATACTTGGCTCGCACAATCAAATATGCTATTGACTGTGGGGTAAGAGATCAGTGGTCGCAAGCACGTACACTTGGCTACCCTCCTAAAGAAGGTATGGAAGAAGAAGTGGAGCCTGATCCTTATGGCATAAGATCAATAACAGAAAAAGAATATCGCACACTGAAGCCTGTTAGTTGACCCGGGAGGTATACTGATTCACAGGTTTTACTGCATCATATGCCTCTGATTGCAATTCTTTTTTTACCGTGTAAAGTAATTCGAGTTTTTTCTCCTCCAATTGGTAGGGGTATGGAGGTCGCATTAATTTTGTCACCCCAATTTTGAGTTGTAAGGATAACATCTATGACCAGAGCTAGAATTGTTAGTTGGCAGGTACATTTTGCAAGAATTATTTATCTCCCATTTTCTTCTATGGTTTAGTGAATGATTATTTTTCCTCTCATCTTTCGTCAGTTTGGGTTTAAGTTGATGGATTCTTGTACCCTTTCACACTCTGTGTTTCATACTGCTGGGATTTTAAAGACATAATTTTTACTTCAAACCTAGGAAGAGCTCTTGTACACAATGATATGAATTAGGATGGTCAAACTGAAAACAAAAAAATAAGTAATCTTATATTGAAACTTCTATTGAATTTCTTCATCTTGTGCATGTCAAAGTGGGTTCATTAGTAGCATATGCAACGTGTCTGATAAAGATAGTGAGTACAATCACTTTGTCGAAAGAGGTGGGCTATAAATGTAATGATATAATTGGTACCGTCCATTATTTTAATATGGGATGATTGAGGTTAGGTAAAATGAGCTTGATTCCTATTACCAAGATTGCAATTAGAGTAGGGTGATGTCAGTTTCTTAGGATAGGCACTAGGATGAGGTGCCGTTTTCTTTCCTTGCTTTTACCAGCCAATCATATTCACACGTCCTTCTTGTAATTATTTTGGTGCATAAAGTGTAGCAAGTACACCCCTTCACGTTATTGATTGTTGGCATCACACGGCATTAACAGTTTAACATACTAAAACCTTTCGATAATGATATTTTATGGAGGAATAATTTTTATATAATCATAAAAAATTTTGATATCAATTTGAACTAATTATAGATTAGAATAAATTTAATATTATAATAAATAATAATTTTTTTAGATCTCATCTTAAATTACTTAACTCCACGTAGAAATAATTATTTATATATTAAAAAATGCTATGTCACGTACAAAAAAATGAAATATTTTTGTTAATGTTGTTTGGGACAATCTTTAGACTTTTAAGATAACTTTACATATTCCCAACATTATATAGATATATAAACTAATTTTTTGAAATTATATCTATCTCTTTATTTATTGAATTTGACATGTTCCTTTAATTATCATTGTGTTGCATGCCTTACCTTTATATCACTTGTATTAGGAAGAATCAATTCCAAACAACAATTTGTGTAACTACACCTCTTAAAATTATACCCTCTTAGTAGTAATAAAATTAACTTAGTCCCAACATTATAATTATAAAAACAATTTTACCTATGAAATTTAAACTATAAGAATTATCAACTAAATAAAGCTCTCATATCTTATGCTGCAACTCAATTAATTTATAAATAATTTATTCTAAATGCTCAAATAACAAAAAGTCCAACGAGTAGATGTATATTGGACGATTATTGAACAATTGTATCTGTTGAGTAATAATACGAATGATTTATCTTCATTGTTTTATATTTTTACTCAACCAATAATATTATGTCATATTATTTTATATAAAAATAATTTGTATAAGAATTTATATCTCTATTATTACTTATATTTATTTTCATTTTCATGTTATTATAAGCTTCGGGGATTAAAGGGCTTTAGTCCCAGACTTTTTTTGGTATGACTGCAGACATAATTGCTGATGCAATAGAAAAGTGGGTTTAAATGCTTCTACGTAGGAAACCCATAAAAAATTTGAATTACTAAATCTCCCATATCCCACCGCGGATTTTTTATTTTTTCGCTGAGGATTTTAACAATTATCAAACCCACCCTCAATCTGCAGTAGATTTTTTGTGTGTTTTGTCATTTAAAATCATAAATATTAAAAATACTTTTAATAACGCATAAAATAAAATAAATTATATATTTTAAATTATAAAATTATAACAATAACCTAAAAAATTGATATATATCTCAATTCTAGATTAATCAATGTACCTAAGAAATTAAATTTCGTTACTAAAGCACAAAATATATTAATCTAGCGCATAATATTTCTGTTGTAGGTAGAGCTGGCAAAATTTAACACGATCCGATTACCTGATACGAACACGACACGAATAAATAAGTATATGTCATTAAATTTGACACAATTATTAAATGGGCCGGGTCTTGGATCGACATGATTTTTTTCTATGTCGAGTTAGGGTTAAAGTTCTTGACCCATTTACCCGACTAGTGACATGATTATATTTTCTTTTTAAAATAATTTCTAGATTCTTATTATTAAAATTCAAATATTAGACATTATTCTCTCTTTTTATTTTTTGGAAGGATAGACATATATACAGTATTTTATTTGTAAAATTCTATATAGATCTAGAATTTTAATAGTATAAATGTGTAAAATATTGGTACACTTGTATATTTTATGATATCAATATATAGTATTATTTACATATATATAATTATAATTTTACTAGTGCAAATGTGTAATATTTTGGTGGGTGTGTGTGCATAAATATATAATATTTGTTAAATATATAGATATTAAATGAGTTATTGGGTAACTTGTTTATTTTTTGTGTTGAGTTTGAATTTTAACATTTTGACACGATTATTAAATGGGTTGTGTTTGGGTCGATCTAAATTTGACACGACACGAAACTGACACAAAACGAACACGATCAGAAAACCCATTTTACTAGCTCTAGTTGTAGGGAAATCATCATCACTAAAAGTAAATTCTATACAATTATTGTTAACAATCAATTAAACAAATAAAAACCTAACTTTAGCAAGCAATTATTAGGTTCAAAACATTATAGCAAAACAAACAAAATCGATCAATTAAAATAAAATATAAGTAATATTAAACTTAAAAATTATAAAATTTCTAATCATTATAACTTTATTGCATCCATCTTAATATGTGTGCGCGTGCACGCGCGTGCAGGCTCTGGAGTGAGATAGATTAAATTTAAGAATTAAGAATTTTTATTTACATATATCTATGATTAAATTTTTAACATAATTTTTTTATTTAAATTAAAAATATAAATAATTAAAATAAAAAATGTGAACTGACGGATACTCACACAGGTATTTGGTAGATTTTTTGCAGTAACAAACTCGCCCGTAGCCCGCAGTGGATTTCAATTTAAAATATTATATATACCTACAATCCGCAAAATTATTCATAATAAATCTGATTTTTTTAAGTAAATTTAAGTAAATTTATAGGTAGGCTGATAATTGTACCATCCCTACTCCTGTCAATCTGTCACGAGTCATTAATGACCTGAAGTGCTTAATGAACAATCACTTTCATATTTTTTTTTTTCTTTTTCAGTTATAACATAATCCAAAAATCTTCCAAGCATAGCTAAAAGATCTACATGAAATACACGTGAAATCTACAGTTATAGGAGCGGACTCCAATTCCACTTGTGTATGTTTACAGCAGGAATTTTGAGCTATCTATATCACGGACCAGCATAATTGACAGAATTAACGGGGAATATATACGATAAAACAAAACTAATTGCTTTCACGAAAATGACTCTACCATATACCGCCAAGCAGGCTTGTTTGCATTTTGATTATGCAAATTTCTTGTGACTGTTAAACGACCTCAAGTCATCCTCAAATGAACAAGAAGTAGGCGCAACAAAAAGGCTTTCTCATTGAGGCTCCAACATTATTTACCTCATCTTACAAAAAGATCAGCACACTTCTCAACCCCACTAGAAAATAGAGGATTAAAAAGAGAATGAAAAAGAAAGAAAGAAAAAAAAAGCCAAAATGGAGAATTCAACCCAAAGCAAAATAAAAGAAGCAGAGCCTAACGGAAGAAGCTAAAAGGATCAATAGTTCTCAAACCCCTCCACTACATACAAACATACACTTGGGCAAGAATTGCTTTGACCCTACTCACAAAATTGAAAACTCTCGAGCTTTGAAGCAGCTGGCTTGTCCAAAAACCACACCAACTTCCCTTTTGTTGGCTGGACCGTTCGTGCTGGCAGTGATGGGCAGTTAGGTCCAAGGTCATCAATCGCCAAGTGCACAGCCTCTGCTTTGCTCTCACCTGTCACGACCACAACTACATTGGATGCTGAGTTGATGACAGGCAAAGTGAATGTGATCCTCTCTGGTGGGGGTTTAGGCGAATCAGTGATAAAACTTACCCACTGATTTTTCACATCAAGCACCGAATGGTTAGGGAACAGTGAGGCAACATGGCCATCAGACCCCATTCCAAGAAGAATGAGGTCAAATTTGGGGCAGTCACTAATATCAGAGACACAGACCATCCGTGCTTTCACCAACTGTCGGATGTCAAACTCATACTCATCAGCAGCCTCCTCCGCTGACAATGAATCATTAATGGAATGCACGTGACTGGGAACTATCGGAACCTGCCATAATAAAAATGTTCTTATTATCATGAGAAAATAATGAAGCAGGATTCAGTTGCCAAAACAGAATGCAATATTGACAGTACCACATTCTGATAACTAATTTAGACAACCTTATTTAAGACAAGGCGTGCACCTATCCAAAATTAGAAGGCTATTATCTAGGAAAGTACACACTGAAGCAGTTTCAACTATTAGTCCTCCTCATTATTCTGAAAGATACATCACACGTGACACACCCAACCACCCGCACTTGCACGTGCAAACAAAAAAAAAACAAGAAGTACGCACACACCTAGAAAGCTATCAAAACTGGTTGTAGTATCTCGACAATCAATATGATTTTCGTTTTCTTCTGACACTAATAAATACCAAAAAATGTGTTACAGCTTCCCAATATAGATTTTGCAACATTCATCGCAGCACTTAATATAACTATAAAAATATTTTTGTTCATGACACTAACTATATTAACTTAAAAGAAAAAGAAAGGTCGCATGTCCTATTTCAGAAACCAGCATATCGATGATGGCCAAAATTATGAATTCAAAGCTGGTTTGGTCAATGATACATAATAAAAATATTTCTGCAGTCACACAGAGAAAAGTTTGAGCTAATGTGGAAAAATATTTCATGCAAAGACATTAAAATCAAACCAGAGCAGTGTGAAGTGGAAAACTTCCTAAGAATCAGAGAGACAATTCTTTGCTCACACATAATCCCGTGTGAATGTACATGATGGAAAAGGATGAAAAAGGAAAGAACCGACAAAAAGTATACATAGTTTGTCATACAAATTGCAATATTTGAGAAATTCTGTTCGCCGTATGCAACATTCCTTTTTTATAATAGGAAGATTTATCAAATTCTCCTTAGGAGTTCCTACAGAACGAATACCATATGAAGGTGATAACATAATGGTTTACCACATCACTTAATGACTAAGTTTGAAATAGCTTCTATGGCTTATAAGTGGTTGAGATTGCTTCAAGTTGTACTCATCTATAAATGTAAGGAAACCCAAAATAACTAGCCAAACAATTTTCATTGAGTGAAAAAATTTTCTGCTTTCTTAGCAAAAAGAGATTCCAATTTAAAGTCAATACATAATGCAATCATTTCTGCTTCACAAACTTAATAAAATTTCTGTGGCGACATCCTCATCTTGAATATGAGCGCAGCAAACCGTTAAGACTCAAATTTTCATGTCAGAAAACAACAGTAAAAAGAGAAATTGGACTAAAAAACAAACCTGGAATAGTTTGTGAAACTCAGAGATTAACATTGAATAAGTGTTCACAAGCAAGAAACTTGAATGGATACACTTGATAAGCAAATATTACTACAATTCATAAAGTTTGATTCCAAATCACAGCATGCCACATCATAATACATGGAACTGAAGCAGTTTGATCCTACCAAGAGAAGATATTTCATCATCCAAACAGAGGTTTTAGCTAATTAAGGGGGCAGATGAAACAATAACGACAGCAGAAGGTGAGAAGCACCAGACTTATTGGCTGAGCAACTAATCTGAAGCAAAAACATCTAGAAACTGAAGGGATCAAGACCAATTCTAAGATGGATTTGTACTGACCCGGCCACACCACATACTAACCAAACTGAAGATTGTAGTCCTTTTCTCATATCAAGAAGAGAGGAAACAAAAAACACCAAATGTTTGAGAAGGAAGCTTGACTTTTAACCTTTCTTAGAACCAAGAACAGGCTATATACAATGAAGAGTAAGAAGTGAGAAAAAAGGAAGAAGAAAGGCAACATGGAAGAAATATAAAGTTAAGGTACAAACCTTGGACAAAAGGCCTTCCTTTGCAAGCCTATAATTGCTATCAGCATGATTTTTTGCCACTACGCGTTCGTCTGCCCAGAATATATACCATTTAGCCCAGTCCACAGTCTTGTTATAAGGAGCTTCACAGAGTTTCCTGTTTCACACAAGATACTTTATCCAAGAACACCAATAACACAATACCAGTTAATCAAATAACAAAAAGGGAGGCAATGATACCCCATTAAGCCAATGAGGGAACCACCAGATAAGGCAATGGCAAAGACACCACGCTCTTTCACTGACGCCTCTGATAAATCAGCAATATAGTCTGCCAAACCGGTGCTAAGCTCCTCCACACTCTCATGAATCCTCAACTCCCCTCTATCTCTATGAACCCCAGAAAAAGCCATGCTTTCAACAAGCTATCAGCTCTATCACAATAACAACCAAAAAATAAATAACCAGATTCAGAGTGAAGAAATATGACAGATACAATTCCATCAACTAAAATTGAAGTAAAAGTAGGTAAGCATCAATACTATAAATATGGATGAAAGCAAATAGCAACCAACTCCATAGATCATTAACACTAACTAAATCATCTAATCCATACAAGAACATGATTAAAAACAAAATTACAATCTTTAGCAGTCAGAATTAATGAAAAAAGAAATTAAAAAACAAGAATTTCATACCATCAAACAGATCATGGTATGCATGAAGTCATAATTGACTTCGACAAGGCAATCCAACTACAAGGGTGTGATCATTAACATCCAAATGATCACAGATCAATATGAGAAAGCCGGAATCAGTTAAATACGAATTAAAAAAATAAATAAATTTTACAGCAAACAAAAACATACCCAGATCATAAAACAACTTCAACTCACATCCACATTGCGCAAAGAAAGCAAAACATACATCAAGATAAAATAAAACACACGCAATTAATAATCTCAGTAACCCAAAAACATAGCAAAATTAAAAAATAAGGCAAGAAAAGAGAAAATGCTTACAAAGAAAAAAACGAAAAAAGGTGATGGGTGGCAGAGAGAAGCAAGAAACTGACGAAGATGGAAGATGGGTATCAACACGAAACTATTATATAATAACATTTACATGTAACAAAATATATAATAAAAAAATATGAAAGATTATATATATATATATATATATATTAAAAATAAATTAATCCATTTAGTGTTTGCGTTTATATTATAATAAAAACTTCTTTCTCAACTTCTTGAGATGAAGTTTGAGAAAGGAACAATTTTAACCTTCTGGGCTTCCGTCTGCATCCAATGATCGTGACAAAAACACATAACATTACAATAGCAAAATGGATAAATAAATAATAAACTCACTGTATTGTTTTCTTTTATGTTAATTGTTTTCTCTTTCTAAGATTATGAGAAAATCTCTCTTTCCTATAATCCCTCCTAAAACATCTTCTTTTTTTGCCCTTTTTTCTTTCTACAAGTAAAACACAATTAGCATTGACCATAAAAGGATAAATTTGTTTGGATAAGTAATTGTTATTTGCGCTTCATATTTTTGGAAAGAAGACGAGTAAAGAAAGGAAATAAAATAACCAAACACCTGTCCAATTCTTTTGATGACAAATGTACTCGTGGGTACTTTCGTCTTTTGAAGAATCTTTTTATATTTTAGTGGGTTCTGTTGTTTATTTATTTTTAATTCAATTGCAGCACGTAATATGAATTTTTTTTTTTTGGGTTAGAAAAAGAAAATCTGTCTGCTTCTTCTTTGTTCCTTTATTAGCTTTCTTTCATTTTTTTTTTCTAATTTTCTTTTTGGGTTGTCTCCCCAAAACCAGCTAATTTACACTTTTCATATGTTTCTTTCTGTACGTATTTGGGTGCGTGTCTTCCATCGGGGTTATTTTATGATATTGTGATTAAAATTACGGCATCAATATCGTAAAAATATAAATAATATAAATAAACATAAAATTTATAAATTTAACATAAAAACTTGTAAATCACATTAACTGTAAAATAAAAACATAAATTTTAGAGTTAAACATAAGACCTGTAAATAAAAGGTAAAACGAAAATTAATATAAAATTAGTAAAGTGATGTATTATTAGTAATAAAATAAAAACTTACAAATATCACATAAAACTAGTAAATCAACATTAAGCATAAAGTAAAACATAAATTTTGGAAATGGAATATGAAATTTGTATATGGAAGGTAAAATAAGTAAATTAATATAAAACTATAAAATTAATGTGTTATTGGTAAACAAAAACAAAAAACTTACAAATATAACATAAAACTAGTAAATCAACACTAACTGTAAAATAAAACATAAATTTTAGAAATGAAACAAAAGACTTGTATATGGAAGGTAAAACAAGTAAATTAATATAAAATTCGTAATTAATGTGTTACTGGTAAACAAAACAAAAACTTACAAATTTAACATAAAACTAGTAAATCAACATTAAGCATAAAGTAAAACAAATTTTGGAAATGGAATATGAAATTTGTATATGGAAGGTAAATAAGTAAATTAATATAAACTAATAAAATTAATGTGTTATTGGTAAACAAAACAAAAACTTACAATATAACATAAAACTAGTAATCAACACTAACTGTAAAATAAAACATAAATTTTAGAAATGAAACAAAAAGACTTGTATATGGAGGTAAAAGTAAATTAATATAAATTAGTAAAATTAATGTGTTACTGGTAAACAAACAAAAACTTACAAATTTAACATAAAACTAGTAAATCAACATTAACTATAAAATAAAACATAAATTTTAGAAATGAAACAAAAGACTTGTATATAGAAGGTAAAACAAGTAAATTAATATAAATTAGTAAAATTAATGTGTTACTGGTAAACAAAATAAAAATTGTAAATATACATAAAACTAGTAAATCAACATTAACTGTAAAATAAATATAAAATTTAGAAATGAAACATAAGACTTGTAAAATGAAGGTAAAATAAGTAAATTACTATAAAACTAGTAATTGATGTATTACTAGTAAATAAAACAAAAACTTATAAACATAACATAAAACTAATAAATCAACATTAAGCGCAAAATAAAATATAAATTTAGCAAATGGAACATAAGATTTGTAAATGAAAGGTAAACGACTAAAATTAATATTACTAGTAATTAATGTATTACTGGTAAACAAAACAAAAGCTTGCAAATGTAACATAAAATTGGTAAATCAACACTAACTGTAAAATAAAACATAAATTTTGGAAATGAAACATAAGACTTGTAAAAGAAAGGTAAAACAAGTAAATTATTATAAAACTGGTGAATTGATGTATTACTGGTAACTAAAATAAAAACTTACAAATATAATATGAAAAAGTAAATCAACATTAAGTGCAAAATAAAATATAAGCTTTGTAGATTATGCCAAAAACTTATGAATAAAAACTAAAATGAGTAAATTAATATAAGAGTGACTATTAAAAAAAAAAGTTCACAGTTGGAAAATAAAATCTCATTATAATGTTTATAGCTTATATATTTGTTACATTTTTCATTTAAATTGAATAATGCTAGCTTATCATTTATGTAATATATATGAAGTTTTATTAAAGATAAAATTTATTCTCAAAATCAGATTTTGAAAAAAATATTATTTTGATATCTTTCATAATTGTTGTAAGATGAAGATATTTTGCATCTTTCTGCACTTACTCAACAATAACCCTAAATGGTCTCTAAGCACAAGTAAAAAGTTTGAAACTATGTTAATTATACATAAAACTCAAAATTAGATCTAATTTTATTGATATATCATATATGTGTATAGTAACATAAATTTTTTTTATTTTCTTTTTGCTTAATTCACATCAAGATAAATAATTGCATTGATGAACTTGTGTAATGAATAGATATTATTATAAAAAATGGGGAAAAAAGTACACAAATGTCTTAGAATAAATATAGAATTGATGGTTAAATCAATTCAATAAAACTTATTCAACTTTTTTTAGTACAATTTTTTGTTTAATTAAAGAGTAATTTTTTTTCATGTTTAATTAAAGAAAATATTTTTTTATAAAATTTTCACTAAAATTCTACAGAAACAATTTTAATTTTTTAAATAATTAATAATCTTATCTAAATTTACTAATTTTACTTTACATTTATTAGTTTTTTATGTAATTTATAATATTTATGTCTATCACGGTATTAATGCCATAATTTTCATTACGGCATTATAGAATTTTTCCTTTCCATCGGCTTCTTAATACTTGATCCCAAATATTCCTCCACTGACACTGTGAAAGCTATAATATTACGTGAGAATTCACTTTGATAAAATTTTAAAATATATTAAAAATAATATAACTAATTAATACATACGTGATAGATATAATTAAATTTAATATATTTATTATTTATATAATAATTCTTTAAAATACACATACACATATCCTAACGTTATTTACTTAATACGTAATTAATATAATATTTTGAACGCATTCTAAAATTTTTCATTCACTTGAAAATGGTTGGACGACTAAATTACACTTAAATTATTGAGGACAGCTCTTGCTTGGGGATTGTAAGATCCCACATTTTAATCAACATGTGTCGTGTAATTTGTATTCCACGATGAATAAACAATTGAAATCGGAGCCCACAGATCTTGAAGTCGTAAAAGTCATTTTGACTATGATTGGCAATGCACGTCCTCCGTTCAGCTTGATTTAAACGACATGGTGTTTTTTTTTTTTTTTTATCTTTTTTCTTTTTATTTTTGGCCCTTTAGTACATTGAGATTTATTTCATCTCCACTAAACATAATCCAAATTACAATCTAGAAATACATTAAATAACTTATTGTGGTGCAAACATCACTTCCTTTTGAGGTCGCTGTCTCCTTCTCTTACACGTTAAGGTTGTGGTTCAACTCTTCTATGTGATTGTAGGAGTTAATTTTCATCTGATTTTATCTTTATGTAATAGTTTTTATGGGCTTCTACATTGCCTCTATAGACTTCTACGCTTTGCATCAAGACTTCTTCCAATGAATTTCTCAAATTTAGACCTCAAAATTAGGAAGCAAACAAAAAATCACACTGTAATTAATATACAAACCAAAAGGTGAAATCATACTTGTTAAAAGTGAAAACAAATCGAAATTGGGTAAAACTAGGTTATGATTTCTATTATTTTTTGTATTTACATATCTTATGGTATATGTAACTAAAAAAAAAAAGGGTCAAACAGAGATACAACAATACAAGAGTTTTAAATGGTATTTTTTTTCCCTCTAAACACTGAATATATATGAATGGAACTCAATGTCGAATAGATTTGGATGTTTATGTATGAATCATAAATTCTTCTTTTTTCAAAATTTCTTAACATCTGATTATATTGTCTAAAAACTAATAATTTCACACTTAAATACTTGTATCTGTATGTGAGGAATATTATCTTTAGAAATATTTTCTAGTTAAATAATTTAATGAAATAAATAGAGTTGATTAAATGCTGTAAAACATATAGCTTTGTTATCTTTTAAAAATTTAATCAAGTATAAAATAATTATTTAAAAAATATATAATATGTATGTAGCAAATTTTTCATAAGAAAAAAAAAACTATAATTTTTTTCTATAGTGGGAAATACGATTCATTTTTTTATTTTTGATGGTAAAATTTACCATAAATAAGTGAATGGTATAAAAGGAAAAAAAAAATTAATTAGGTTTTCTATGCTCGCAAATAAATTGATTGTGTTGTAAATTTTTGTAAATCAATGAAATTAGGTCCAATTTAGCTTTAGGGAGGTCTATACTAACTTTGGCCCATCAATGTAAGCTTACCCGGATATAATTATTTAAAATTTAGCAGCACTATTTTGATTTTTTTTTTTCAATAGTTAAAATGTGTGAAGCGAAAGCTTATTTTGTAGAAAGACAAAACTTGATGTGTGTCACTCTTCATATGAGTCGCTGGATAGAGTGTTTGTTTCGATGCGAGATCATGTCAGCCATCATTTTCTTTATTTTCTCCAACCTCCACCACAAAATGGTAATAATAATAATAATAGCAATAATAATGAACATATCAAGAGAGTTTGGAATCTCTCTCAATCAGTATCAAGCAATAGTCCCAAAAGCTGAGAGAGTGAATTTGCTAATGCTCAAGTATGTGTGTGTGTGTGTGTGTATATATATATATATATGTATATGTATATATGTTGACTGGGGCTAACAACAAATGGGATGTGACAAAAATTTTTCAAAATTTCATCAAGGAAGATGTTGATTTAATTGTAAGTATTCCTCTTCCAAAAGAGCCTAGAGATGACCAATTATTTTGGCACTATGATAAGCAACAAAACTATTCAGTGAAAAGCAGATATTAGATAGTCCAAAAAATTAGATTTCTATCTCCTTTTAGCGGTTCAAGGACTGCATTAGAGGTGTGGAATGCCTTATGGACTTTCACTTTACCAGTGTGGAATGCCTTATGGACTCTCACTTTACCAGCTAAAATGAGGAATTTTATGTGGAGAGTTATTCAAAATTTGCTTCCTGCAACAATTAATTGGTGGCACAAAAAGATCATTCCCAATCCTATATGTCAAGTGTGCAAAATGCTGGTTGAAAGTATCTCACATGCTCTATTAACATGTAAGGTGGTAAGAAAAATTTGAAAATTGGTTTTTTTTTACGGGAAAAATTTTGAGCTTGGCGGAGCAACCAATGATGAGTGTTACGCAACAAATGACAGAGATTTTAAAAAGAGGGGAAATGGAGCTTCTAATTGCAATTTGCTTTAGAGTGCAAGAATCCTGCCATCGGGGTGGATTCCTTCCCAACAAATGTAGCGTGTATTCTTCAAGTTTCGAATTAATGAAGGTTATAATTCTGCTTTGTGAATATATATATATATATATATATATGATTTTGTTAAGTTGCAACAGCTGTAACTGCTGCAACTACAGCTGCTGCAAAATTAGCATGAACAGTAACCCCACATGGGTATTGTCATGTGATTTTGCAGCAGCTGTAAATATAATATATAAATATAAATAAATAAATATATATATATTATATATATATATATAGTGTGTGTGTGTGTGTGTGTGGTGTGTGTAGGTGTATATTTATAGGTCTGAATAAATAAATCAAAGCCCCACATCAGGACACAACAAAGAATTGGGGTACCCCAGTTTCAGGTATCTAGCTAGCAATTATCAAAGGGGACTGACAATTTCTGATGGAGTCTTTACTCTTTTGGAGAGAAGAAGCAACTAGCAAGCGGAGGTGCCACTAAAAAGCCATGTCTTCAAGACAATGTCTTGTTTCACAAATGTTTAACTTGTTTTTTTTCCCAAAAAAAGAACGCAACTTTTTTAACTTTTGATTCCAACTTTATTTGAGATGATAGAAAAACAAACGCATCTGCATTTCTGGATTTCTTTTGATCATTCGCCAATCCCACTTCAAATATTCAACTAGTTTGTAGAGAGCTACTTCTTAGCTTTACTACTTCTCTGTTTACAACGTAATGGGAGGACGAAATTAATTCAATGTGGGGAAGCCTCCTTTTGTACAATTTAATCATCAAACTTTATTTATTCCTGGAGATCCGTATCTTATAAAATACAAATACGGTAGTGTATAGTTAGCGCCTAGTGCACATTCAGATTTGTATTTATAATGCTTAGACTTTCGAACTTGATTTATATATACATTTATAATAATTTCTCAATGAGTAATTCCTTAAGTTGTTAATAAGGGATAGGTTAAAAGATGAAAAAAAACACACTTTAATACACTTTACGAAAAAATATGATTGTGTATATTTTACTTAGTTTTTATTTTATCCCTTACTAAAATAGAAAAATGTAGTACAAAGGATTATCAATATGTATTTGACGAAGTTAATTTTTAGTATTTTTTCTTTAAAAAAATTTAAATCAGTATTAAATTTAATCATTGAATTGATTGTGGTTTAAGGACTGAGATTTTGTGTAAACAATTTTATTAAAAAATAGCGCTCCCGACGCTACAACGCACACAAACACACACATATATATACACACAAGCACGCACGTGTTTACATGTTTTGAAGCATACTGAAGTGAGAAATTTCTTCATTTGGTCTCATCCCATCTTCTAATTAAATTGTAATGAATTACCAAAGAGAATTAAGATTAATTGTCATGTAGATGTCGTTAGTGTTTTGTTTTATGATTCTTTCAAATAAAGAAGGCCTCACTGCTCGGTGATGTAGAGAAAGAAAGCAAACAGTTAATAGCTGATGACAATTATGAGACCCCTGAATATTGGGTGAGTGATTTGAAATAGAAAACTTAATAATAAATTATAAAGCTCAGGAATATTATTATATTTAATTTTTGCAAGTGTGGATGATGATTGCTGACACCGATATCTTTTGAATTTGGTTGAAAAATATAGATGCTGAGAGGTAATGTTTATTTAGTCAAATTGTAAAATTTGATACGTAAGTCGGTATTTTGTATGCATGGTACGTAATATCTGATCCATTTTTGTTTTAATTAAATAAATCATATAAATTAAAATTAAAATACTAAAAATAAGAAATATATATATTTCGATGTGAATAAAAAAATTGATAATAAAATGCTTTTCTTGCACTTTTAGTATTTTTTAACATATTTTCTTATAATAAATATATATTTTATATTTTCAAGATAAATTATTAATTAAATAATTAATTTACCCTTCTCTTTCTTTAAATTTTTAGTGCCGTATAATTTTTAAATGTTATAAAAATAGTAGAAGAATAAGTGGTATATATTAATTTCAATAGAAAAAAACAGATAATCTCTCTTTAGAAAAAAACAAAAGGAAAAGTCTCGGCTAAACTGACAGTTACGAATAATTAAAAATTTAATAGCCACTCAGCATAGAAGGGAATTTCCGGCTGAAAACAACATCAGCATATCAAATTATCAATAATAATCAACTTTTAAATATCTATGGGAATTACTTGTTCTCACTCACTTAAGAAGAAGATGCTTTTTCTTGTAAAATTTAAGATTACAAGATTGGTCAGTGGCGTGTGGGGATCTGCTACCACGTACCTTACCGTCAACAAATTCTTCTCTTTTAAAACTTCAAATTTTAATGGCCGAATTCAATTCTTCTCTTCCTTGATTCAACCAAACACCGATACAAATTTTACGGCCGAAAGCAAAGTTAGCGTGCTAATTAATAATTGTGATATTTAATCACCACCGAAAATATTTATTATGTATTATTAGTATAATCATTCACTTTTGAGAAATTCTTCAGTTTCAACCACCGCAATTAGTAAAACTTTGGAAACTCACATGGAATCTTTGATTGCTCTAGCAAAGACTAATTCTGCCAATAATGACAAGTATTCTATTTTACAGATTCCTTTTGTGATGTTGAGATGGAAACCTTTAATTCAATTCAATATTTTGGGGAAAATGAAAAATGATGATGTGAAAAAGAAAGCACATGCTTGATTCTAGCCTTTAGTCTTCGAGCAACAACATTTTACTCAACAGCAGCCATGTGAAAATTATGGAACAAGTAAAACAAGATGGAAAATTAATGGGTTTGATGAATCTTGATTAATTCGATCATAATAAGGCCACATATCGTAAATTTAATGTATTATATATTTATGTTAATTATAATACCGTCCCAATAACGTCATATTTTGTAACATGCAATATCATATAAGTAACATTTGATGTCAATTTATAACTTAACATGATGTCACATGGCAATAGCGATAGAGATGTAATAAATAATTGAAAAAAAAGTAATTAAGGACCTAGATGGTAAAATTAAAAAACGTTAGAAGCTAAATGTTGTTCTTCTATATAAAAATCAACTTTTTGTTTCTTTTCAGAGTGCTTTGGTGGGCATTATTTAATCAAGAAAAGAAAATGGTAGTATGATATTCTATCATCAACTAATTACAACTCCACCAACCGAGAGAAGAAGAGAACCAACTCAAAACTAATAATGCGTTTCACTATAATCGACACAACACACTTTGTTAGTTCCCAGATCCCATCAGTCTCATTACAAGGTATTTTTGGATCATTTCCACTTTTGAATCTGAATGATGACACCTAAGCAGATGAAATTTCATCTCAGTGGGACCATAATAATGCTCGTATAAGTCTAAGTACATAAAAAAATAAGTAAATAAAACAAGTTGATAATAGTTTGAATATATTTTTTACATCGGATTTTAATAAAATCTTGTGCTTATTATCATTATATACATATATAACTGAAAATATGTCAAAATGAAAAAAAAAAAAAAAAGGGGAGAGAGTTACAGAACTTACATTTTTTTTTTTTACTTTTGCCATTTAACCTTTTTCTTTTCAGTTAAAAAAAAAAGAATCTTGATGATGTGTTTGAGATTGAGGTGTAGTGATATTTAAACCACATAAATAAAACCACCTATTATTAATATTAACTATTACACTTTAGAGGCCAAATAAATATTTTTGCCACATTGAGTATGATTATAAGATTAAGCAGGCACACGGTACTTATAAATATGCATCCTGTTATGTTATATTTGTTGTAATTTATAATCCAACTAAAATAATATAAAAACTACACGCTGGCTCACCTGACCTACCTCTCATATTATTTATTTGTGTATGTTTTAGTTGGGTTGTAAGTTACAACAAATGTAACTTAGGAAAACCTTATAAATATACCCTGAAAATTATGTAAAAGAAAAAAAAAAAAACTGAAATGATCGTGTCAAAAGAATGGAGAGTCAGATAATATTTGTGCAGTGTCATTCTCAATTATCGGGTCTCCATGCTCTTCATGGACTTCCAAATTTGGCATCAATCTATGGGAGCATAAATTTCTTTCATTGGCAAATGGGTTCTTCATGTTGATGATCATTATCATGAAAAAATCTGCCATACTCCCACAGCTGGACATAAAAGAAATGGAGAGTAGAGCATATTGTTGGTCACAAAATTTACACCTGGAATTACAACTTTCAGCAGATAAACATACAACTATTCTTTTTGGTGGATAAGATGAAAATTGATTCTGTTGATGGGAATTTCTTCAATGTTATTTTCCTCATGATGGTTACAGACATCAGTTGCTAGCTTTGGCCAAAAGTGTGTACAGAAATTGTACCAAAGAAAGGGACCCTTTTAACTTTAAGGCCACAATAATCTCCTCCAACCAATGAGTTGGGTGACCTAATTTTGTAGGCGTTGTCAATTTTTGATGAAAGAAACGTCTAAATCACATGATAAGATTGAAAAATGAAAATAATAATAATAATCCACTTGTATTTTAGTGGCCCACTGATCTTAAATGAGCCTTGAGGGCTTTCCAGAGATGGACAATTGGACGCGGTCTATTTCCCCTTGAAGTTCTGTTTTCTGCGATGTACCCTTGAATCAATATCATCCATTCTTTTATCCTTTGCATACATAAACATTGGCTGTACATTTCTGGCATTTTCCATTAATAATGAAAGGACTTATGAATTTAGCTAAGCCTTAACATAATATCTAGAGGTTTATTCTTTCATAAAGGGCATTAATCTTTGTGTGCCCCGGTCAAAATACTAGACACAAGAAAGCAGCCTAGAACTTGCAATACTCGGATGATGAATTTGGCACCATCATAAGGTCATGGTGCCAGAAATGAGGAAAATCTCACGTACCATTAAAATTTGTTGCATCATCATAAAAGTTGATTTGTCTGCAAAGTGATTGACGCAAACAAAGATCAGTAACTGAAAATCAAGGCTTCGCAAAAGATTGACAATTTTTAAACCTGACCTGAGGAGTACATAGCTCAGTTCAATAACGAGCATTCTTCACATGCATTGTGCTCCGCTGTTATTGGCATATGGTAAAGCTAGAAGAAACAACCAACGGACAAGCAATGATCCCCAAAATTCAACTCCATTCATCCTAAAATCTAACTCTCCAAATGAACAAGTGCAATGCTATTGAGCTAATGTGGAGCAGTAACATTTAATATTTTTATCCTGAAGTTGGCAGGAAAATGCTACACTATTAAGACTCCACCTAGGGTGAGCACAGCAACCAGAGGATGCAAAATGAAAAAATGTCACCAAGTTGAGAAATGAACAGAAAGAATTTTCAAGCCTGATGTGGCGACGGAGCACCATGAAAAAAATTAAGAATATGGTCACCACCAACAAATATATTTAACAGAACATATATACACATGAAGAAAGTCAACAGCAAAATCAAAACAGAAATTTCTTCGTTTAAACAGAAAAAAGAGGTGGCTCAGTTACATGACAAGCACTTCTATCTAATACCAGCAATAACTAAACCGCCAAAATGCACAAAAATTCATAGGCGTGGAGGTGCCAGTACCCATTCTCTCCAGCGTGCTGAACATCTTGAGTAAATGCAGACTCAGATACAGCATTGCTGATGATGCCAGTGCTGCCATTTCCTTCCCGAGATTTCCCTCTATTCCCTCTATTCTTCAACCTTCCAATTTGACAAAGAAAACAATCATTGTCCAGCAAAGTAACAATACGGAAATTGATTGAGACAGGAATATTAAAAAAAGAAAAAGAAAAATGGCATCGTCATCACTTACTATGGCATTCATCAGTTGGCGGTTCCATCCTCGTTCTTTAATTACTTGATCACCAGAGATTCAACAACCGACTTTGCCCCCCAAAACCCTGCTTATTTATTATAGGCTCTGTGCACCCGACTTTGTTCTCCAATTGGGCTCTAAACTGGGCCCGTTTTCTGTCTAAGCCTCAAGTCATTAGCCCATCTTGTTGTACGTGGGCCCTAATTTAATTACAATTTGTGCTCAAAGTACTTCTATTACGCCCATCTACTTTCAGATTAAGTATATATTATTTATTCCACAAGTTTGTAATCAATTAAAATTGGATTTGCTTACATGATAGTGGTTGGCTCAATGGGTGATTACCGAAGCTAAGCAACGAGCGATATTTTAAAACGAAGTTCCATTCATTTGAAAAGAACTAATGAAGTTCCATGAACGGCTTTAAGCATCTGAATAAATTGTCATGCACTTATCCTACATGTAAATTCAAGATCACATTTTTGGCAACCCCTGAGTTCTAAGATTAACTCGTAGAAGTTTCTAATGATTGTTAAAATCAGGAGTAAAGATAAACTACAAGTTCCTGTAAAAATCAATGGGTATAATTCGATTGATTGGATTAAATAACTCTAGGCCTCTCTAAACAACCACCCTTACAGGCATTACATGCAATCCTTACAGGTTTCATATGCAATGCAGATGCATGGTTAATATTTGAAGTGAAAATGCTAGACAGCTGAAACTTAATTAGAATATAAATGAAGGCTACAATATAAGACGCCTGAAGTGCCATTTTAAGCTTGCATTTGATACTCCACTTTTCAGGTAGAAGAACCAATAACTTCATGATCTTGGTTCCTGTAATACAGAGTCTTTCATTCACAGTAATTTAAACCAGTAAACAAATTCGCAAACTGGGTCTAGAAACTCATCTCATGGTTCAATTGCTCTATTTCTTCTCCTCTCTCTAGTAGTCATTTTCTTGCCGTACCTTTGAAATATATCAGCCAAATCAACCAACCCAACCTCCCTTAATTTCTTCCCCACTTCCTCAAACATAACCACTCCTTCCTCGTTGGAATAATAATGCAAAAATTTATTGTAATCAAATCTAGGTACCTCAGCTCCTCTATTCATCACTCTCTCTACATACTTGGCAGCATCTAATGACTTCCCTGCCTTCACTAAACCTCCGACAAATATGGTGTCAAAATTCACAAGTGGGTCAGGACCTTTCCTCCCTCGCTTCCCCAAATGCCCTTGCAATAACATAATGTAGGTATGCATTGTAGGCTCACACCCTCTCTTTATCATTTCTCTGAATATTTGTGTTGCTTCCCTTGCCCTTCTCAACCTTAAAAGCCCCTTTATCAATCCATGGTACAGACTAATATCTGGTTTTTCAATCTCTTCAAAAACCTTGTAGGCCTCTCTAAGTCTACCCCTTGCTGAAAGCCCATAAATTATGGATGATAGCGTTAAATTATCAGCTTCAATCCCTCTCTTGAGCATTTCCTCAAGCATTGCATATGCTTGAGAAGTTTTGCCTCTTTTACACATCCAGTCAATGACAATCCTGTAAGTTGAGAGCCCCAATTCATCCATTCTCTTAACCCTCATCATCTGAAAGACCTTCATGGCCTCATCATATTTATTTATCTTAAAGAAGGTCTCAATCATTTTATCAACCACATCAATACTTGGCTCGAACCCTTCATCAGTCATCAAGTTCCAAATCTTAGAGGCCTCAATCAAGTCGCCAACATCACAATACCCTTTAATTAACCACCCATAAGTAACCTCATTTGGCTTAATCCATTCTCTCAACTTTAAAATCAAATACTTTGCCTCAACAACAAGCTTACTTTGACACAAAGTTTTCACTACCTTATTTAACCTCTCCAAACTATACTCACACCCACAATCATTCATTATATGAAAAAAATTCACCATCTTTTTCAACTCCCTCACCTCCGCCAATGTCATCAATGCAACCTTGAAAGTTTTGTCATTCACCAAACGTCGCCTTCCCATCTCTTCCAAAGTCTCCCAGAAAAGATCGACATTTCTAGATTTACCTATAACGTCCACCATCCTGTTAAAGGTTGTAGAGTTGTGAGTAAGGCATGGTTGCACCTTTTGAGTATATTGAAAAAAGAGGTAAACAGGACGCCAAGAGAGGGGAAAGTTGTTGCAGACTTGAAGGAAAAATTCATGCGTAAGGTTAAAGTTGCATGAGGAGAGGCTTGAGTGGAGACGTGATTCGGGTGAGTATTGCTGTTGGTAGAGGATGGTGCAGACTTGGAGGAGGTGGCCTGGGTCAACTGGGGCTGTGGTGGTAGAACTGGTGAGTTGGGGATGAGTTGGCTCGGTGGTGGTTAAAAGGCGTACATGCTGCCTTTGTGGATGAAGGAAGGTAGTTAAGGGTTTAGTCAGGCTTAATCGTCTGGCCAGCATTTTGATTTATGAGACAGAAGGTATATACAATGCATTCATGCATTTACTGTTTACAGTTACTGAAGCATATTCACTTGTAGAATTGAAAGCATGGAGTTTTATATCATCAAAACTGCAATAGAAAAATAGAAATAAAATGAGATGGATCTGAAATTCATTGTTGTTACGAGACCTATTTTTACATAGACTATTGACTGAGATATAAAATTTAGCACTGCCATTCAGTGAATTGACAGAACTCTGTACAACCCAATTAGCCCCCGAAGAAAAGTACAATCACAACAATTGTTTGTGAAAATAAAAACTTACGAAGAGTGATCAACTTAGATCAAATAAATCATGGCAGATATATTGTGTGATTATATTTCCCAAGATTTCTAATGCCCATTTAAACAAAGAGTTGGCTTTACAGAGTTTATAATTCTACAACCATAATTCCATAAACACATATTTGTAGAGAAGACAATAAAGACGGTTAAAGCATGAGAATAGGAATTTAATCAAACAGTTTATATGCACGCTAAACAGATGCATGCAACAACAAATTAAATTGTGAGGAAATAAAAAATCAAACTCTCAGTTGTGTGTTTCAATAAGCAAAGCACAGGATAAAAGTGGGAAAGGAAGTGTTTACCTTTTTTTTTTTTAACTGTGAATTGAATCTTCTTGCCTCTGGCTGCCGCTTGCCAGAATAATTTTGAAGTTCGACTTCGAGAAGATGACAAAGTGCAGAACAGAGAAGAGAGTATAAAGGAAAAATAAATAAACAAAGGGAATGGCGTTTTCAGTTCGGTTCTGTTATGAAATGTTGGCCGAAAAGGAAACCTGAGACAGATTTGGGCTTCTGCTAAGTTTTGGCCCAAGCCTTCAACAGTATCATCATGCTATTCAAAGGAAAACTCATCCCATAAGCTATACTTGCGCCCTAAGTTTTTTAACTCATACGCTAAACTCTCTCTTTTGGAAACAAGCGAAAGGAAGATTAGATACGTTGTTAACTCATTCTCTAGAGTTTCGCTTTTGGAAACAAGAGAAGATGGAAGCTGTCTTGAACTTGGAAATAAATCTAGCTTCCTTATTTTATGGATTACAAATGCTTCAGCTATATATTAGGCAAACAAAATATTGAACACCATATAAAGGCACAACGTAGTTGTTATACTTCAATGATGTTGTTGTTCCACTTCGACGGGAGCAAACCCTCAAGATTGATCAAAACAGGCAAATGCATGAGTCTGATAAAACAAATTCAGAGTCATCTAAGTTTGCTGAAGAAGAGAAGAGAGTGCATGACGGCGCAGACTCGCTCTGACATTGCTCGGCTTCTTCAAGATCAACAACTTCAGAAAGCTTTGTATAAGGTTAAGCATCTGTACAAGGACCAGTCTTTGTTATCTGCATTCGATCAAATAGAGCAGTTTTGCCGATGCATTGCCTCAAATATGCCTCAAATCCGCAGGACTACCAGTGGCTTCGAATCTTTGCCTATTGATGTTCTTGAAGCGGCTTCAAGTTTAGTATTTGCTGCGGCGAGATGTGGGTAATTGCCAGAACTAAATTCATTGAGGTATCTATTTAAAAGACGGTTTGGTTGTCAATTTGAAGCAGCCAGTGTAGAACTACACAAGGGGAATCTTGTGAATTCAAAGATGAAGCAGAATCTATGCATAAGTTCTGTGCCTATGGAGAAAATTGATGCCAAGCAGATATGTCCACTGATAATTTTGTTGATCTTTTCACTAAAGCTTTCCACACATAACTTTCAGAAGTTAGTCACAGTATTGACACGCTTATCTAGATGCAGATGGTTTAAAGATCAAATTCACTTTACATGAAAAGTTTACTATTGAGAATGACACTCTGTATGACAGTTGTAAAGTATAGATATCTACTACGAATACTTTAGAAGCTGCTTCATTAATAAGTTGACCATCCTTTTTTTGATGGCCTTCAACCCACACATCGACTCTAGTGATTTTGGGCGAATTTGAACTCTTCTTTTTTTACAATTAAGAAAAATATATAATTTAAAGTAAATTAAACAAGTGTCAAAGCTCAGGTTGATCAAGGAAATAGCGGAAGAAAATAGTCTTCAACTGTGGTTTCAGGATTTTTCCGGGACCATTCCCGCAGGCCATTCTGAAGCAGACAAGCAAGAAAGATTTTCATCAGCAATGAAAAGTTCACGGAGAAGATCATCATCATGGGGTCCTTTTCCCTGGAGAGAGAATCATAACCGCAAAGCGCTACCCGAAGAATGTCATTCTTTGGATAGTTCGTTTGACGAACTAAAAGAACGAGACGGAAACTTGTCCTGCTCAAGCCATCGCGTCCACCCGAAGCTTCCAGAATATGAAGATGTAGTGGCTAAGCTTGCAGACCTAAAACTAAAACAGGGGATTCAGGGTTTTGAGACCATGCCAGTTCCAGGCCATTTCTGCAGTTGACAAACAAGAAACTCTGTCATCGGCATTCAAAAGTTCAAGCTCGAACCCTGATCCCTTGAGAGAGAACAACTGCGCAGTGTTATTCAAAGGTCTTTCTTTGGATAGTTTATTGATAAACTGAAAGGGCAAAATGGAAAGTTCTGTTGCTCAGGCCAGGTCCACCCAAAACTTCCAGAATATGAAGATGTGCTGGCTAAACTTACAGACCTGAAAGTGGAGTACAAGCGGCGGCGGCGGCTCGGTGAAGGGAGTACTGATAAGACAAATAAGTCTTGTTCAGTAATCTAGCTATTTATTGACTAATTGTAATGTAATTCTTAATTAAACTTATCCTCTTTATTGTAAATTTTCAGAAATTAATAAAGAAGTCTGTTTTTCTCAAATCAAATGGTGTTGAAATTGCATCATCTGATTATGGTTAATCAAGTACTGGTTCTGGACTCACTAGTCACTAATATAGAAATCACTCGATCACAGGTTCTCCATTCCGTGATTTTTCAGAAAGAATTTTGCACAAGCTTGGAGAAATTTTATTACACCAGAGATTCCTACGCCAGTGTGGTGTTTGATTTTGGTAAATTGCCAACTAAAGATAAGGAAAAAACATAGATGCTTTCAGTTTGCTGCAGCCTCTCTTTTTGTTCTTCCTTGTTCTGTGAAGAGAATAAAATGCCACTGTTTTTCACTCTTTATCCAACATTTTCACCTCTACTTTGGCACAAAAGTTGCAGCAATAGCCTGCCGCGCCCCATCTTTCAGGACACGTTTTCCACGTGAAGGTGATTCATGTATTTTTGGAATCCTATCGTCAATAAACACTTACCAAAACAAGATTATAACATGTTGGTTTATTTTGATAAATAATTGATCCTTGCGATCCAATTCAGTTGAAAGAAGATCAACATCTTTACCTACTAAATCACTACTCATATTATGGGATATCTCTATTTTCTTTTTCTCTTTCTCTCCCCTGAACCCTAGATACGTGCACGTGGCAAACCAAGGAGGCCTCGAGCAACGACAGAAAGGCCTCGCCCGGCTACTCGTGGGAGCCATGCACAACACAACACTCGCAACGTCCTCGTGAGGCCGTGCACAGCCATTAAACAGACCCTGCACGCGGGACGCGACCATATAGACTAGATAATAAGCCATGTCTATTTCACCTTTTTTAGTTCATGTATTAATTTTGAAATGAATTGAGTTAGTTGTTTGACTGTTTTGACAGTGATTCATGTTAATTAACTTTCATTTAATTTGTTAGGATGAAATAAAATAATTAAATGTGTGCACAACCTATACAGTGAGCAGAATGTAGATTTGTCTTGTATATATTAAGCTCTCACCACCATGGCTGTGATGACTGAAAGTATATATCTCAAATTAACGAAGCCTTAGTTTTCTTATGAGGGTACTAAATCCAAGTGCAAAGCAGACGATATACAAATACAAGTACTTGACAACGTCGTGATAACGTGATAAAGATGAATGAAAAATAAAGTTTCAGACCCACGGAGAATAAAATTTTTAATGATCAAGAAAATATTAAAGTTGTTTAATGGCAAGCCACATATATCCCACATGAAAGGATTGGACATTAAAATTTATATTTTTTTAATGACGTACAGAAGGCTGAATCTTTGCCCTACAACATATTTTGAAAAATCACTAATGAACGATTCTTTAACCTGGATAAAAATTTTCTTTGTTGTTCCGCTTGAAAAATTGAGTATGAAACGCAGTTAATTAAAATAATATTTCGGGCTCATCATGTAGTCTTTATGCATATCCTAATCAAATTTTTGCAGTATAGCATGTTGGCTTCAAATACTAACCATTTGAATTACATTTGATAACTGTAAGGCCCTTTTTTTTTTTTTAAGATTGCATGGTGATCTAGATTTGTAATAATGAATCTAACTACTGCTCGACAAGTCAAAATATTCGTACTTCAGAACCAAGTTAACCGTAGATGCCTGAACAAATATGCAATTAGAGGATATTCACATGATTGACAGTAGTCAGATGATGCAAATTTCAGCTCTTATCTTATTACTCATGTAGGGGGGAAAAAAGGAGGGGACTTCTTTATTAATTTCCGATGAAAATTACAATTGCGTGCGTAAGTATTAAGAATTACATACAATTCATCAATAAGTAGCTAAATTGAACATTTTCTAATCAGAACCCCCTTCACTGAGCCGCCGCCGCCGCTTGTACTCCACTTTCAGGTCTGTAAGTTTAGTCAGCACATCTTCATATTCTGGAAGTTTTGGGTGGACATGGCCTGAGCGACAGAACTTTCCATTTTGCCCTTTCAATTTATCGATAGAGCTATCCAAAGAAAGACCTTTGAATGACACTAAACAGTCGTTCTCTCTCAAGGGATCAGGATTCGAGCTTGAACTTTTGAATGCCCATGACCGAGTTTCTTGTTTGTCAGCTGCCTAATGGCCTGGAACTGGAGTGGTCTCAAAACTCTGAATGCCCTGCTTTAGTTTTAGGTCTGCAAGCTTAGCCACTACATCTTCATATTCTGGAAGCTTTGGGTGGACACGATGGCTTGAGTAGGACAAGTTTCCGTTTCGTTCTTTTAGTTCGTCAAACGAACTATCCAAAGAATGACATTCTTCGAGTAGCGCTTTGTGGTTATGATTCTCCCTCCAGGGAAAAGGACCCCATGATGATGATCTTCTCTGTGAACTTTTCATTGCTGATGAAAAACTTTCTTGCTTGTCTGCTTCAGAATGGCCTGCGGGAATGGTCCCGGAAAAATCCTGAAACCACAGTTGAAGACTGTTTTCTTCCGCTATTTCCTTGATCAACCTGAGCTTTTCATCAACAGGCACAGAACTTATGCATAGATTCTGCTTCATCTTTGAATTCACAAGATTCCCCTTGTGTAGTTCAACACTGGCCGCTTCAAATTGACAACCAAAGTGTCTTTTAAACAGATACCTCATTGAATTTAGTTCTGGCAATTCCCCACATCTCGCCGCAGCAAATACTAAACTTGAAGCCGCTTCAAGAACATCAATAGGCAAAGATTCGAAGCCACTGGTAGTCCTGCGGATTTGAGGCATATTTGCGGCAATGCATCCGCAAAACTGCTCTATTTGATCGTATGCAGATAACAAAGACTGGTCCTTGTACAGTTGCTTAACCTTATACAAAGCTTTCTGAAGTTGTTGATCTTGAAGAAGCTGAGCAATGTCAGAGCGAGTCTGCCTCATCATGCACTCTCTTCTCTTCTTCAGCAAACTTAGATGACTCTGAGCTTGTTTTATGAGACTCATGCATTTGCCTGCTTTGATCAATCTTGAGGGTTTGCTCCTTGCAAACATCGTACGAAGCCCGTCGAAATTGAACAACATCATTGAATTACGATGAACACCGCCACACGTAGAACAACTATGCACAACTATGTAGTGTCTTTATATAATGTTAAGTATTTTGCTTACCTAATATATAGCTGAAGGATTTGTAATCCATCAAGTAAGAAACTAAATTTACTTCATGATCAAGCCAACTTCTTCTCTTGTTTCCAAAAGCGAAACGGTAGAGAATTGAGTTAACAACTTCGAGCGAAAGTATAGGGAAATGGGTCCCGTTTGTCTTTGCATAGCAGTCCAACTCTTAAGTTCCCTATTTGGGCATAACTGCAAGACTTTCCTAATGTCAATATTAGGCTTTATTTTCCTTCATCAACAATTATTATTCAACGCACCTATTTGTTTCAGTCTATTCAATAATTTTGTTTCGGTTGTTTTCGAATTAACTCTTTGATGTGCTTTCAAATTGTATTGAATCTATCTTTAGGATTTACTTTGGTGTAGAGTTTATTTTAGTTAGCTTTCAAGTTTAGTTGCCATCAACCTGTAAAATAAATGAGAGGAAAATTATTTTCTTTACTTAATGATGTCCTTTGACCACGACAAGCATATTTTGCATGGACTTCTAAATTATTAATTTATTATAATTTTTTTCTAAATTATTAATTTATTATAATTTTTTTTGCCTTAAATTTTAATGTTCAATACTTTAACCTAATTTCTTTAATTAGCGTAGTATTATAAAAGCTATTATTAGAAAATCATTTTTGATTCCTTTACTACCTAGTTAGCTTCACTAATCACCCATTCAGCCAACCAATATCATGTAAGCACACTCACTTTTAATTAACTACAAATTATGGGATAGAGACTAAAGAATAAAGAATATGTTTAATTAGAAAGTAGATGGGCGATAATATTAAATATTAATAGAGTAGTCCTTGAGCACAAATTGTACATAAATTTGGGCCCAAATAGAAAAAGATGGGTTAATAATTTAACAAAGCAATGATATTTAACCCCTCAATTTATCTCATCAACCTCTATGTTTCAACCTCATCAATCTCTATGTCTCAAATATCTCAATTTATTTGAAAAAATACATTTATTCATATTTTTTAAACAATACATGTATTCGCATCAAATATATCCTGCACACATCACTTATTGGTATAAATGAAGACAACTATATTAAGCAAGCTGGTGTATGATTCCACTACAAAGGTTATTATTTGATGTATAAGAACCATATTAAATAACTTTCTTCGGCTGTATTTCTTATCACTGACTGTTTAATAAGTACTACCTTTTTTTTTTTTTTTTCAATTAGTGATACATATTTTTTTTTAAATATACATTTTGGTTCTTAATATAGTGTCGCTTTCAAATTAAAGTTTTTATTCTGCTTTTGAGTTACCTATTTTATTTTTTTGTTTAAAGGAGGAAATTTCTACATTAATTCTGTTATTGAGTGCCTTCCTGTATGCATCATTCATTAAAAGTATGTATTGCTGATAACAATGTTTTTAAAGATTTTGCTATCTTGCAGCTATAAGGTAGGGGTTCTTGTTTTTAATTGTACTATGATAATTGGATATGGAGTTTAATCCAGTATGTTGAAAGTGAAAGGATAAAATGGAAGAAACGTCGAGTGTTACAACACCGACGCTTTGGCCGAGTGGTTAAGGCGTGTGCCTGCTAAGTACATGGGGTTTCCCCGCGAGAGTTCGAATCTCTCAGGCGTCGGAATTTCCGATTTTTCCTTTTTCATTTTTCGGCTATTTTGTAAAACACATGTAAATGCAAGGTTTATTTTTTTAGTGTGCTCCGCCAATTCATTCTTAAATTAATTATTACAATGCGTAGCAATGTTGAGGTCATTTTATTAATAAAATAATTCCAAAGCGGCAAAGCCGGCTGTTAACTGTGTAGAAATAAAAAAACAGAAGGTTCCTTCTCTCTTTCATGCTACCTTTTACTATAAATAAATGAGGCTTTAAAGGAATTCATAACACTGATCACAAAGAGGGTAGAGTTCTATTAAGTGACCAAAATCAATACAGAAATTAATTAATTAAGACATGGCCAGCAGCAAAACCTCTGTGTTTCGCAGTTTAGCTTTGGTCCTTGCTCTTCTCCTCATTGTCTCTATGGCTGAAAGTCGCACGTTGTCCGGTAAGTATATATATTCCAATGCTAACTAGAGATCAAATTTTTATGATTTCATAACTTGACAATGCATGTGCATGTATTTGTAAATTAATTGTTTACAGTTAATGAAATGCGCATTCATGCAGTTGGTGGGCTGGTAAAGTCTCCCCCGAGTTGTGATTCAGTGTATGGTACACAAGAAGGAGATACTTGTTTTGACGTTACAAAAAAGTTCAACTTGAGCACTGAGTTCTTTAGTGCCATCAACCCCAATCTCAACTGTGATGCCATCTTCGTTGGTCAGTGGCTTTGTGTTGCCGGCAGCGCTTAAGCTAATGTTCCCCAAAAAATTAATGCCATTGAAATTAATTGCTCGTGCTGTTGAAGATAAATTTCAGAAACTTCAATTTGTACGCGTTACTTCCTTCTCATGCTTCTGGTGCCAAAGCACTAGTTCAAATAAAGTCAATTTGTTTCCTGTATTAGTTATTAATACGGAGATTTGAACTCATCAGACTGTTAATTTGTTTATGACTTTTATTTTCAACTAGTCACAGGTTTTTTATTTTCTCATAATAAAATGGGTTGTATTATCAAGTAATATTAGTAGAGGTTTTTGAATTTTTGCTTAAAGCCCGGGCTTTCTTTGCATATTGCCAAGTGCTCTATTGTTTTCTATGACACGTATTGGAAGAACCACAAATGTACTGTAATATCAACGTCAATTAATATATACACACGCACTGAAAAAAATAAGGCTTATGTGGCGCCTTATGTCACTGTCGTTGCAGTGTGAGATTGAAATTGGATTCCAGAAAGTACTGATGTGTCGGTTTCTGGCTCAAATCGTGTATGGCCTGTCGGCCTTGATCAAATTGATATGTCGGTTGGAATCAAAATGAAGCATACCGTCGCATTGTAATTTCAGTCAACTGTAGTAAGCTGCATGCTGGTTCACGTGATTTACTTACTCGAAACGAAAAGTCTTGAAGTCGTTTTGTTCACTTATTCAGGACATGAGCTATGCACGTGATCTAAGCTGGGTTCGAGGTTGTTAAACGCTGATTAAAGGCTGTTATTAAGGCGGGAAAATTTCGGGTTTGTCACAACACAGCCGGCCAAGCAGCAATCTTTCTAGAGTCCTCCAAATATGTATAAATAGTCTTAGAAGCTGTGGCTATCAGGTTATAAAAGCTTGTATCTTCTGCATGAGTCTTGTAGCTTGTTCTCGGTGATTAAAATAAGATAGCTTCTCTATTTTTCAATAGATGTAGGCAATCTCCAGAACGAACCAATTAAAATTTAAGCCTCTTGTTTCTGTTGGTTCATTTGTGTGTGTTACTAATTGCTATATCTAAATCATTAATCAAAGAATTTAGTGAGATCTTGGTAGGGGTGGTAACGAGGCGGGTGGAGGTGGGGCGGCCAATCTCATTTCCCACCCAATTAAAAATTTCGTTTCTATTTTTCCACTTTACTCTCTAATAAAATTAGTCGAGTGGGGATAAAAAATTCTCATGAGATAAATGATTTCCCCATCCCCACCCATTCTTTATTTACTTATTTTATAATATGTATATATATGATTTTAGTAAATTAAAAATTAGAGATTTAAATAAAATTATCACCATTTATAAAGTATTAAAGTATTTTAAAAAATCTCCAAAAGTTTGAAACAATAGCTTGAAATGATATTTGAAGAGAACAACGCCTTAAGAGAGAAAAGAAAATATAATAATATTTTAAGGTTGAATAAGAATTATATTGTAGGGTTTTCTTTTAATTATAGCATGTCTATATTAGGTAAAAACAAAAAGAAAATTTATTAACCAACACTATAATTGATAAAATAAAAATTATTAAATAAAACTTAAAAAATATTTATATATAATGAGGATTGGAGTATGGTGTATTGGGGAGTACAAAACCAAATCCCACCTCGTTAAGAAGTTGATGATTATTTTTCCACTAGTTCCCATCTCATTCCTTAAAAATCATAAAAAAATTCACCCCATTTGGGGTGGGGTCTGTTCATAAAGAATTTTACCATCCCTAGATCTTGATGATTCTAGATTGAACTTTATATCAATCTAGGGCTAACAACTGTAAATATGAGCACGATGAATGTCACTTATTTTGTGACAGAAAAGAGAGCAACTTTGTGACGGAAATAAAAAAGCTAACATAAATGACCCTAACTATATCAGAAAATCATTTGATATTTTAAAAATAATTAATCTTTTAATGTAAAAATAAAAAAGATTGAGATCTGCGAAAGCTTCTCTTTGTCACAGTTAGATAGGCTTCTTCACCATTTTTGTTTTTGAGTTCATCTATTATTGAGTCATGTAAATTATCTCCATTTTATCTTTGATTTTCGTATAATTTTAGTCTTGTATAGAGTCATAAGGATCTATTGGCAATTAAACATTCAAGAATTCAAGAGATCTTTAACTGATCTTAAAATCAACAATTTATTGATTACTAAATATTTCTTTATGATATCTAATGAAATTATAGTAGTCATTATGATTTCACATATTGATTTAGCGGCTACTAGAAATTGATTGTTAGAATGCATGTAAAGAGCTTGACCAATGTTTAACAGTTCAATTTACTATATAGAATGATTTTAGCTTTCGTTTTAATGTTTAACAGTTACTTATTTAAATTTACTTTAATTTAATGTCTGAAGCTTAGCTGAGCTTGGGTCTTAGTTTTATTTACTAATTAATTGCACTTTTTTAGTTTATCTTATATGCTTACCAAATGTACATTAAAATATTTGATAGTTATATGCTTACCAAGTGTACATTATAACGTTTGAAGGTTATTTGATTAAATTTTCTATCTATTGATGAATATCCAAAAAATTTCAGTTGCTGAAGAAAAGTGAAGCTCCTTGTGCATTTTATTGTTGACCTGTAGGTGGCTTGCGATATGTGATTTTATATATAAATACAACTTACTGTGTACTTGTAGGTGCTTATGAACATAACAGTTGTAATTGATATATCATTCGATTGCAGTTGCTGTTTGAAATAAATTGCAGAGATTTCTAAATGTTTATGTTCAAATTTAATATTTCAACTTTAATTTTTTTTAATACATGGATTGAAAGCTTAGATCCATTCAAGAATTATTAATAGACACGCATTTTATTAGTGTCATCTTTGGATGATAGTAAGGATCATATGTCTATTAATAATTCATGAATTGTCCTTGTGTGGACAGTTTATGAATGCAGAAGTTTCAGTAATAGGCCAATAGCTAGTAGTTCAAGTTTTGTTTGGCATAAAAAGGATTTTTTAGTAGCTATTCTTCATGTTCTCTGAGTATATACTAGATGAATGGTCGGCGTGTGTGATTTTAACATAACACATAAACACTCATAAATCTATATCGTGTTCATGGAGAATTATAGAGAGATGCTGCCGAAATTTTCATTAACGTGGAAGAAAACTTCAACTAGTTGGGACTAAAAAAGCTTGTGCATTCTTGAATGGGAATCTTTAGGACCACTACCTTTTGTAAAAGTGAAGAGAAGGTTGGATAAATTGAGGGGGAATGAAGGAGCTGAGTTGGATGAACGTTATTGGTTGATTTGTTTTCTCACGGTGGCTTTGTCATGCTAGCTTGGCAATCTAAATATGTTGAGTTACAATCTAGTTATTGTAAGTTCCAGGTGACATGCAGGCCAAGTATGATAGAGTATATTCATTTTTATAGTGCTATTTCGACTATTTTGATAATGAGCTACGTTCGTCCCTTAGTGATCAAGTGTAAATATTTTAATTAACATAGTCTTCTCGTTGAAAATTTACACTTGTCGTTTATTTAATATGTGTTCGTTGTAAACAGGTTCCAGACACATCCAGTGCGCATCTTTATAATACAGTTAGTGGTGCAATTTACGACCTAAACTTATAGGTACGTTTGTACTTTTAGTATTTTCCCTTCTATATTTATCTCTTTCTAAATATTTTGGTGGTTGGTTTCTTGATATATGATATATTTGCTCTTAATTATTTGTTTGCTTGACATTTATTGAAGAAACATTATGGCGTGAAAACTTAGAACATGAAATGAATCTTATTATGCATTTAATTGATTAGATTTTATTATGTTAGATTCTTGCTTTAACTGTGGATAATTTGAACGGCATGGATCCAGGTTATTGATTAATTTAATGACTTGTAATGTTTTTACTGGTTTATTCAATATTTTTACAACTTTTATTGAGTGCTTTCCTTATCTGTTTTGTAGCTTTGGCAGAGGCAAGTTTAAATTTCTGAATAAGTATATGGTAGGATGTATGAAATAGATTGGATTAGAAGAATGAAAGATTTTGACGATGCAGAAACATAAAGATAGAAAGATAAAAGAAATTAAGTTTCTGAATAATGCAACTTTATTAAAAAAAAATTTAAATGAACAAAATAAGGGTTTTCAACACGTTTTATAGATACCTCTAGGTTTAGAGTTAATTACCTCCTCAATTCACCATTATTCTTTCGTTTGAAGTATAATGATCTAAATCTGATTAAAATATGAATAGAAATTGATTGTATAAATCTAAATAATGGGGAAGTATCTATACATATAACTCTTTAAAATTATACAAATTTTTACATAATTTTTAAACATTTTTTATTATAATCCTATCAATGCATAGAGTTATTTAATAGATGGATGACATCACTTCTATCATTTATTCACTATTGAAACAAATAAAATATTACAACTAGCCCAGCCCAAATCCTCATAATTTTCAAATTGTGAGGATTATATGCATGGCATGCGCATGGTGCTCGCCTGTACTTAATAATTTCAATGTGTTTATTTAAAATTTATTAGTCCTATAATCAAAAAAGAAAAAAAAAAGGAAAAGAAAACTCCTTCCAGCGTGTAATTAGTCTTTTACAAGGAATTTCGGAATCCTCATCCTATGCGGATCTTATTTGCTTTTTATTTCGCATTACAAAACGTAGCCCATATAAACCCTATCCCATTGGCTTACCGCCTTCACTACTCATCATGCGACAGCAACTAACAAGAAGAAGATCAAAATTAATGATGCAATAACCCATTGGGATGGCAATACCACATCCACAGTATCCTGATAAGCCGATGACAGTTTGCAGCAAACATCTAATGCGGCACCCCCCCTTTTATTAACTTGTA
This sequence comes from Murraya paniculata, assembly GCA_030449075.1. NCBI lineage: Eukaryota > Viridiplantae > Streptophyta > Magnoliopsida > Sapindales > Rutaceae > Murraya > Murraya paniculata. The sequence goes on from JAEVFN010000022.1 coordinate 1,743,726, forward strand.
AATTCAAGACCAAGAGCTAAACGAGGAACAAGAACATCTTAATCTTCCCCTTAATCCATGGAAGTTGGAACTGGAACCCAGTTCATGGCCATTCAGCATATGCAAACAAATGCTTACAGTCTAGAACAAGTCATATTTCGCCTTTTCAACTTCCACGAGAGTGGGCACGTTGCATGATTCATGCAAGTCTTGTCAGAAATCATTAGAATTGATTAGTTAAGAAACAGAGAAGATATTTGAAGATATGGTGTATATGTACATTGCTTAATCATGACAAAACCCTTTTTAAGAGAAATAATTAAATCTCACTTAATAAATAAAAAACATTGTTCAGTTCAGTTTGATAAAACTTACAATAACCATATACCCATCAATACAATCGTTAACAAAGTGGAATTTGGATGAAACTCGTTTGTCATGTTCAAAAATCATATTCAACGCATTTGTCAAACAAAACATAAAAGCATACATATAATTAATTTAGAATTGATAGTGACGATATCGTGGTGAAACACTTGAATGAATCAATAGAGTAGAGATTCAGGGAGTGATGGTATGTGCATTTGCAGCTAAGTGCAAAACTTTATTACCATTTTGTTAAGAAAAAAACAATGTTGTTATGAATTTCCATTATTGAACCTAATAGAGTTTATTCGGAGGCGAATATTCCAACTACATATGAATAATTTTTTGATACATTTATACATACGAATAATTTCTCAATTTTTGTTACCATTTTATGAAGAAAAAAAAAATGTTGCTATGAATTTCCATTATTGAACCTAATAGAGTTTATTCGGAGGCGAATATTTCAACAACATACGAATAATTTCTTAATACATTTATTCAAAAACGAACACTAAGTAAAAAAAATTTAGATTTAGTGATATGTTAATATGTACTTAATTTTTCATAATTTTCCACGTATATGTATAACAAATTAATATAATTTATTAGAGTGGAGATGCAGGATATTTAAAAATGAGTATTAAGTAAAAAAAATTTAGATCTAGTGATAAGTTAATATTAATATGTACTTAATTTTTCATAAATAAATATAATTTATTAAAGTGGAGATGCAGGGGATCGAACCCTGTACCTCTCGCATGCAAAGCGAGCGCTCTACCATTTGAGCTACATCCCCTTTGTTTTTAAAGTAGACAAATGTTTTATAAAATCAATATCATCATGTATATAAATGGGATCCTCCGCAAAATCGCTCGCGTCATACATATAATATATGATTTATTGTTAAGCCAGAAGTTCCGTTCACCAGGTGCTTGTAAAAATGCATCACAGAGCTTGAGGTCGATTGATTTCGTAACATAGGTGCAAAAAAATGAAGCAGCCTCGTGCTAACAAACGCAAATAGCTTTTGTATTTAGGTCTTCTCCGATTGCTGAAATGGGAATGGCAAATTTCAAGCGGGGGCTCGTACCTGCGGTTTCCGATAAATTTGAGAGTTGGGGCATGGACTCCCAAAAAACTTTAAAATTAAAAAATGGGTCCCTTTCAAGAATAAGCCCGAGTCCCAAATATTTTTCGAATTTAGGTTTGAGAATTTTATCAGGCCCCAAATTTGAACCCGGACCCGAATCCAAGATATGCTTTATCCTTTTTTTTAAAAATAAAATATGTTTTAAATTCACCCGATTAAAAAATATTTAATTTAACATAATAATAATAATAATAAAAACTCAACACACTCTCCGAATAAGTTTAATCAAATAATCCTATAAAAAAAAAGTTTAATCAAATAATAAAAAAACACTGATAAAACTAAAACCGTAGATCCAAACTCACCTCTCTGAAAAATACAGCCGATAACGACACCACATCAAAACTCAAACTTACCCAAACTCACCTCTCTCTACCACGACACCTCCAACGGAGCTTCCCCTTCCCGGCCGTCGCATCCAGCAACAAAATACCAAGCTTCGCCGTCAAGAACAAGCTTTGCCCGTTTGCCGCAAGCTGCTAACCCTTTCTCGTCGGCGCTCTCGTTTCTCACCGGACTCAACCACGCCTCGCCGCGATCGATGAAGGCAATTTTTTTTCCTTTTATTGCAGCATTTTAACACATAATATCACTGTAAAAAAATAAAAAAAAATTAAAACAATTTTAGCTGTCACTTTCAGTTTTCTTAAATGGTCTAAAAGCTGGCAATAAAATTGATGCGTTTTGTAAGTATGAACTAATTTTTTCATATATTATGCTTTTTAGCCCAAATTTTTTACGATTACTATAATTATTGTCACTTCCAATAGTTACCATTGTGATTACAGGTCCTAATTATGATTATAAGCTTAGATTTTGCTAATTATGTTTCTAAAGGAATTGGGCTCACTACGCTTCTCTCGGTAATGATAAATTTTCCAGCTAAAGAAGCTTTTGAATTTGGACTGTTATTGGAAATATTTTAATTTTTATATAATAATTATTTTTTCATACAATTATTAATTTTTTTTTAAAATTTTTTTTCAGTAGATGTGCTTTGCGTTGTGTGATTAATGTCCGTTTTAATCCCAGCCCCATTTGGGGATTATTGGGGATATCTCCAAACTAACCCAATTAAAGTTTTTCGGGTATGGGTCAGGTTCAGGGATTGCTTCAAGTTTGAGGTTGGGGATCATGATCCCCACCCTGAACCCGCCCCATTGCCATCCCTATACTGAGATATTTTATTATTATTTTATTTAATTTTTTCCTTTTTTTTCCTGGTATGTGTAGGTTTTGATTTGGGGTTGATACAATGATAGAAGGTGCTCGAGTGCGGCTGAATGGGTGGCAACAGGCAGCGGTTGCTGTTGGTTCAGCAGTTGGTGCGTTACTAGACCCACGAAGAGCAGATCTAATAGCAGCTCTTGGTGAGACCACTGGCAGGCCTGCTTTTGAAAGTGTGCTTCAGAGAATGAAGAGAAACCCTGAAGGCAGAGTAAGTCTCCCTTTACTTTTAACTCCTTTATGCTTGATCAAATGAATTCCGTAGTACCTAGGTTTATGCCTATAAATTTGGTTTTGTTTCTTTAATTATTTATTTTGTGTTATTGCTGTTTTAACACTTAGAGATGGTGGAAAAATTGTCCACAGAGGGATTGCAGATTCTGAATTTTGAATGAGTAAACTCTATAGGGAAAACTGTATGTTTATCTTATAATGGAGACTTGGTTTTCAATCTTTTTGAACATGAAGTAGAGATATTTGAGATTTTCTGGAGGAATAGTATATCAATTTAGTTCAACAACCTACCAATTTCTAGATTAACTAATTCTCTGTAGAAAAAATTTGCAAGAAATCTTTTGATCAGTGGATTTCCATTTTCTTAATAATAACTCACAATCTTTTAGGTCTCTTAAGTCTTTCGGTCATCATGGATGAAGTTTGTAAATATAGCAAAACTGTTTTCATAGGCCCGCGCTTCTTAAACAACATGTCAAACAACCCCTTTTTCCCCTCCTCAAGAATCTGATGATTCAAATTATTGGTCTTGGAAGCAATGTCGAGAGAAATGTAAATAATTCTTTAGGAGTCTGGTTCAGGATCTGTACACGATCTGTGGAATATATCAGATGCAACTTTAAATGATTTGTTGCATTATACTTCATATATATGGAGCCTGTTTAACTGAGTTGGGATTCTATGATAATTATCATATTATCATCTGGATCAGTTTACCAGAGGTTGTTTCAGTTAGTCTCATCCTGTGTATCATTTTTTCTCAATAATTTTGTCTGGTCTTTATATTATGCCATGCCTTGAAAATTTTTTGGGACTATATATGGCTTGATCGTAAACAACAATGTGGCTCAGGGACAACTTAGCTGCATTAACGAAACAGGAATATTTGAAATCTAATAATTTGGCACTATGAAACTGTATTTCTACTTCTACCTGGTGATAGAAAGATCTAGCTCTCAGACATCTTTCTAATGTGTCTATGCTGGCCAGCTATGGTTTGTCCTTCTTTTTGTTGTCACTGTCTTCAAGTATATTTTAAAGTTAATTGTCAAACTTATAATTATTTAATGCATTGCTTCTTCTTCTTCTTCTTCTTCTTTTTTTGGGGTATAGGCAGTGCTGTTGGAGCGACCACGGGTTATATATGAAAATGTAGGCCATGCATGGGATCTACCACCAAACACATTTGGTGCTGCCTATGCAAGTTTTATGGGATCCAGGAACTTCTCTCCAGATGATCGCCCACCAGTGCGGTTCATGGACACAGATGAACTGGCATATGTGGCCATGCGGGCTCGCGAGGTGCACGACTTCTGGCACACCCTTTTTGGCCTTCCCACCAACTTGATTGGTGAGTCTGCTCTAAAAGTAATAGAGTTCCAGCAAATGTACCTTCCAATGTGCTTCTTATCAGTTATAGGGGGCTCTGCCAGATTTAGTGAGAAGCAAAGGAAACTGTTCTTCCAACACTACTTTCCATGGGCCATCCGGGCCGGCATGCAGTCCACAGATCTTATGTGTGTGTATTATGAGCGGCACTTTCACGAGGATTTGGAGGCTGTTCGAAAGAAATGGGGAATAGTCCCTGCTCCTAAATGACCCTATTTAAGTCAATACATACCCTGCTATGTCAGAGAATTTTTTGTTGTGGAATTTTTTTGTTTTGTTGGGATACAGCTCAAACTACTGGAACATTTGTATGTATGTATGAAGAGTTAATACTCCCAAGTGAAATTTTAGCATTGATTAGTACGCGTTATTGCACTATAATGTTCGGCTCCAATTAGGCGGACTTTTGAGCTTGACAAAGCCATTTAGAAAAATTTTCTTGAACTTCAGGTTGTAATATGGTTTGCAGACCCACATATACTACTTGTAAATGCAGAAAAGGTAGGGGAAAAACTAAATCCTCGCATTTTATTGAGATTGGTCGGCCGGGGGGCAGGGAGATCTTAGCTCGATCCCCTTTATATCATTCGAAAGAAAATTTGGGACAAGCGCTTCAAGAAAAATTGGAACAATGGCGATGACGGAAGAAAACTAATATTTACCTGCTCAAAAGAACGGTTTTGCATTAACAAATATAAAAAACTTCACTTTTGATAGTAATTGCGTCTTGTAACAAAAGTTTATGCATAAAAATAATCTTGATTCAATTAAGCAGACAACCACACCATCTATATATTACATCAAAACATCAAACCAGTTGAATTGTTTGTGAACGATGAGTGCATTCCCTCATCCAAATTACAGTTTTCACAAGAATCATAAACAATACTTCATACGAAGATAGGCAGGCACATCTCAGTTACTGCCACCGCCAAAGAGGTAACCTAGAGAAGATCCACCACCAGGGGCAGCATGGACCTTGGTTGAAGGCCGATCCTGCAAAAAGAACAGAGAGATTGTCATCATAATGATAAATTTAGCCGTTCAACAGACGGTTAAAACAAGTTTATGCAATCTAAATAGACTCACAGAATTAGTTTTAGATTTTACATGGTTAAGAGGCCCACGACATTCCTGTGTTAAGGCTTATTGAAACTAAATGACAGATACAACCATTATGTAAAAACAATTTGAACTAATTTCAAGTTGCAAAGTGTCCACCAAGAAAATCAGGGTAACAGTGTTGGCAAGTGAATGCAAGTGCTTCATGTGCAAGTGAATTGATTATTTGAAACCAACTAATAGGAGCTCAGATACACATTTCTTGACTCTGCATGCAACACAATACATATTATTCCTCATAAAATGCTTCATAAAAGTATGCAACATTTCCCATTGCACTTTTCAGTCTCAATGTACACTGCAGTTAGTTGGGCCTATTACATTTCCTAGAAGTTCTTTTACAGTTAAAACCCCTAAAACACAAACGCGGTGAAGACAAAACAATTTTTATGCCTCGCACAGAATGATGGTTACTGTTCTCTCGGGAGAACAAACTATTGCCGAAGAGAAATTTAATTAAATTCCCAAGAGAGGCAAAGCCATTCCTTAAGAATGTTCAGAACAAACAAGCAAATTAGAAAAATCACAGATGTCTTTACACTGATGCATTACAAGCATCACAGAATGTGCAATTACTGGAATAGGAATCATACCGTAATGAAGTTGCCAGTGTTCTGACCATCTGCACGCATATAGTTGTTCATTGAAGTACTGTTGATACCAGCAGGAGCCTGCTTGGTAATATCTACTGGTTGAGCAGCTGGAGCAGGCTTCTGGGTAGGAGCATTGCTTACAGCCTGCCCTTCTTTTGCGGCTGGTTTTGGAGCCTCTCCATCGCTAAACAGATAGCCCAATGAACTCTGCCCCCCGCCACTGCTAACTCCACGACCCATTCTCTCCAACTTCTAAGATAAAAAGCTCCACGCCCTGTCTTCCAAGAAAATTCAAGAAGACATACAGTAGAATCAAAATAAAGCTTAATCCAGAATGCCAGATCAAATACGATCAGCAAAAAATAATAATTTTAACCCCTTAAAAAGATTCCCGTCGAATCAGATTAGATATGTTATCTCAAGAGTGCAGGCTTCTGCCCCAAGTTCAAGAGAAAGAAATTGCGTCTAAAATCATCACACTGTAACTAATGGCCCCAAATTATCAAAATCTTTGTATGCTTCACAACCATCTTTTTCTTCCATTGCTGATTAACAGGGTTAATTATTTCTTTATTCTTTTCTTGCCTTCGAGCTCTTTGCACTAAACCTAAACATTGAATTACACATTGACACACTTCAGGTTAAAGCAAACAAGCCCAAGTAAAACCTTCACATTGAAAGTTTATCGCTGCCCACGTAAAGGATCTCCAAAGATCTAGCAAGCTCATGAAAGATTTAAAATATATATATATATATATATGGGCAATTGTAAATCAAGCAATTTTTCTTTTTTGAAAAAGAAAAATCTCATACATAAATTATTATATCAAAAGTCAAAACCAATCAACTGTTCGACGCACTGCCAAGCCCCCAAGAGGAGGGGGGGAAAAAGAAGACAGTAACAGTTGGAGAGGAACTAACAGATCTTAAAGGTACATAGCAGAGTTAATGAAGAAAAGAGAAAATAGAAAAGAGACAACAAAAATGAAGAAGAAGAAGAGAAGAAGAAGAAGAAGAAGAAGAAGAAGAAAGAATTACCTCACTGGTTGGGATTGGTTTGGATCAGATCTGGAGGGAGAAGTGTGCAAAGCCAACGAGGGAGTGGCAGAAAGCGATATCCGTGCGTTTTATTTTATACAAATGCTTAAACGGTCACTGTTATGGGTAACTGCTCTTCTTTTGTAATTTCTGATTATAATTTAAAGTTTCAAATCAATGTGATATTGCCACGAACATTATTTTTTTTGTTCTTCCAGATCTTTTGTCATTTGTTTTCGGTAATTACATCCGACTCCCTGTTATTTTATACAATCATAAAGTAGAGCAAATGTTGTACTGTTTTCTTATCTAGTTCTTTCCATAGCATTCTACTGCATTCCTTTTTTAAATATAAATATTAATTATTGTGCAGTTTGCACCCCGCATATATTAAATATCAAAAGGTTGGTAGCTGTGCGAGCAATATTCAGAATGTTGACTCTATTTTTATGTTTTTACTGTGCAAAGCCAAATCAAAATTTATTTTTTTTGGGAGAATGTAAAAATTTGTTGAATAAAATAATTGGTTAACTATAATTTAAGAAATAATATAGTATTTAAATAGTTATTTTAGCTTCATTAAATTTAATTTAACATAAACTAAATTGACATTATACCAAATAAACAAAAAATAGTATTATATAATCTAGAATAGTCTAATCTAATCTAATTTAATCAAATCCAATCCGACCTTTGAAATGTAGCCTAAGGATTCAAAGTAGCTAGCCTACCAGTAGGAAGATAATTTAGGCTAATTTTGCGTCTAGGGATGGGGAATAGTTTAATCTTTTTTACTCTGTTATGGGAGGGCATTGAATTCGATTTTTCCTGAACCAAATTGAATAAAATCGAAATATTTCAGTTCGGTTGGGTTCGGCTCAATTTGTGACAACTGAGTGATTCAGAAAATGTGAACCAATCGATTTTCAGTTCGAACCAAACCAAAAACCAATCAATTTAGTGTAAATTTTTTAAAAATAATTTATATTATTGGCATTTTTGCATAAATATATGAATTATTAGTGATTATAATTGAGTTAGACTAAAAAAATCAAAATTGGGTGAAAAGTATAAACTTTGGCTAATATAAAAGGAAAATATTAAAGTTCATGGATCGAATTATATAGAATCAAAACTAAAATTTAAAAACCAAGCCGAATTTTGATTCACTTCGTAACATCTTGAACCAATCAATTTCGGTTCGATTTAATTTTAGAAAAAAAAAAAAAACAGAGCCGAACAATTAATGTTCATCTCTAGACTCTATTTATAATTTTTTAACAAAATTTAACAACATTGCATGGACTTATTGAGAAAACTTTGCGTCTGGTTGTGAGGTTTTGAAGTTTAGGGACCCAAACGTTATTACACCTTTGTTTTCCAGACAATGGTCAAAAATTGGAAAAAGCATAAATGGGAGTGGAAAGTGTAGCTTACGTTGCAAGCGGTGGATAAGCTGGCTGGCATTTCACGTGCGTGAAAAGATATTAGATTAGTTAGAATATGTTACCTCACTTTTCTCATTGCCAATTGAGATGACACTTTTATATATTAATTTTTTTTTAATTAACGATACTCATATCTTTTTAACTAAATAAATGATTTGTGGTCAAAGAATTAGAAAAAAAGAGTTTTTTTTTTTCTCCCGAAGTTACAATTTTATACGAATAAAATTTGTGGCCTTTTTTTTCGTGATTGCGGTCCAAAAAAATTGATAAGATGCAAGATTTATTAACATTTTACATTCATGGTTAGAAAACCCTTTTAAAGGATAAAATTTTAAAAACAAAATCATTAATAAATAAAATAAGACAATATCCTCTATCTACATCACCATATTTGCTTTTTATTGGCTGATTGGTCACCGCTCTTGTTTGATTTTGACATAAAGATATAGGCCATACCTTCAATATCTTCAACTGAAAATCCTCTATGTAATAAAGACAAATGAAATCATTACAAACAGCTTATGGAGAGATTATCACTTTTTCTTTTTTCTCCTATGAGAAATTAATATATATTTTTAATATTAGTTAATGACCTCTAAGATGATATAAATTTACATTATCATCTTTATTTTTAAATATATTTTTATTCATATTTATTATAAATTAAATAAATCTTATCAAGAAATATTAAAATAAAAAAATTTAAATACAAAAAAATAATATTTTTCTTATAATAAATATATATTTTATATTTGTAAAATAAATTATCTAGCGAATATCTTACTCAATCTTTTTTTTTTTCCTTTTGAATTTTTGATAAAATGAAAGTTTTTGAATATTATAAAAATTGTATAAGAATAAATAATACATATATTAATTTTTAATTAAAAAGAAAAAAAATTGACAATCTCCCTGCCATATATGGGAGTAGGCCAATCGGTGCTATAAAAGCCGAAGAGCGGCCATAAAATCTGAGTAACGAAAGCAACAATCGAATCAACTAGGACCATTTTCTTTTTGCAAACAATCTTCACGCATCAAGTTGTTGTGAATTGGGTGGCAAGTCTTGTCAAACCGTCGTCGTTAGGTAGGTTATATTTTCTTGTTGAAAGCTAACCTACCTCTTTTTCCTAGTTATTTTTTCTTTTTTCTTTTTTTTTTAATTCACAAAGTATACCAAAAATACAATAATACTATCTTGCATTAAAATAAAATAACGACTTGAACTGAAAAAAAAAAATCGCACGCATGAATGATATTTTTGTGTACGGCACTCGGAACATGCCAATGGGATCTCCTGTAAAGAGAATTCAGCCTTTGCTTAAGGGGGAGGAACCTTTGATATCTGTGCTAATATCCTGTGCAAGGCTTGTGGCTTTGAGAAAAAGGGTGCGTGATCAGAGCCTTTAATCTCGAAGACGAGCTCCGGGAGATCTGCATTTATCATGGCCTCTTGCACGGAGACAGGAACGGCAAAGTCCCGGGAGAGTTTTTACATAAAACCGGGGAATGGAGCCATGGTTCTCGTCAGAAACAGAGAGTTTCTCTAAAACTGGTGCAAACGGGATCGGTCCCATTGAGATCTGTGCCAATTCAACATGCTGGGAAATAAAGAAACCAGCAAGCTAAGACCGTGTTAACTCAAGTAGAATGAAGCAACGAGTGTCTTAATTAGCTGGAAATGAACATTCACCTTAGCCGCACTTCGATTAAACAGCAAGTCTCTCGACAATGTTCTGTCCAGATCAATTGAAGTCGGAGGGTTTTGCTTCCCATTGGCGTACAAAAATATGTGAGCTTGCTGCATCAGATCGTTCGAGCCCATCTGAAATAAGCACGAAGAGTGTTTACTTAACATTCAAGTAAACTAAGTTGCAGAATTCATCTACGTTATTGCAAGCTCACTGCTCACACGGGGCAGAGGATCAGTTAAAGATCAATGCCTTATTCATCGGCAAGTAAAATGTCGATTTTCCAGCACAAATTTACCTGCTGGGAGATCGTATCGAGAGCACTCTGGCCACCAGTCAACATCGTCGCCGCAATAAAAACAGCTTTCGCAACTTTAGATGGAAACAACTCCATCACATACGAGATACAAGCACCGCCTAGATCACCTGCGCTCTTGCTGGAGATTAATTAGTGAGTCCTTACCTCGCGACTTTCAGGGAAAAACAGAAAGAGAAAGAGAAGGAGAAAGAGAAATCAAACCTTCTCCTCGTTTCCTAGCTCGTTGAAAGTATCAATTAGAGGCCTGAGGCCTGACATAATGCGCAAGACTCGTAATGCTGTTTGTATCAAATGAACTCACTCCAGAACCTGATTAGGTCAACTGCATCAACTTTGAATCCACTTTCTTTCAAAAGTGTCATTGTTTTATGCCAACACCGGGCACCAAAACCACCCCCATGAACTAACACAAAATGGCTCGTTCCCAGGCTCTCAATCTTCCGTTCCTAAGCAAGAAAATTAATTGCGTACATTCAAAATCGAGAAGCTGAGAGTGATGAGTTAGCAGCTGGTAGCATCAACGTAATTAATCAAACATGTTGAAACAATTTGCATGCATTAACTCTCTTTTTTTTTTAATTCTTTCTTCTTTTTAGAAAAATGGGGAGACAAAGACGTGCCTGAAAGTTTGAACATGATGATCTAATATCACATGATAGCATAAATAAAATGTTATTTCCTCTAAAAGAACCTTTTCAGTGCCTACGAGGCCATCGGGTTACTACCAGAACAGGTTGATGTGAAAAATCAACAATCTGACCAACTCAGTCAAATAGAGATAACGCAGAAAAATAGACGGAAAAAGAGAGAGAGAAAGAGAGAGAATTCATGGCCGGAGAAAAGAGGCAAACACCAACAACCTTGTAATTCTTCTGAGTGGAACTCTTATCATACAATGATACAATCACTAAAAATGATGACACTTCCTGTTGAAGCTCCCCAAAATTATAACTTGACAATTGCAAGTGTCTAATAAGTAGACAAGATTGTATCCTCAAGTCAAATAATTGAACAAATCTTCTGCTAGACCTCCAAGTTAAAAGAAAAAACAAGAGTAGTGCTATTTGTAGTAAGTAGTAGAGCAAAACCAGCAGCAAATGATAAGAAGTATATATGAATATGCATGCGTGGATACTCATTTACATTGAATTATATTAGCATGTGATGTGCCCCGGAACATCATTCATGGGAAAAAAGAAAAAAAAAGGGATGAATTAACATTATTGCTATGACTATATACGCTTTGAAAAGAAATCAAACCTGCTTAACAAGTTGATGAGGTCTTGTTATTAAAGGATCATTATTGGAGCGTTGCCTAGCACTTGAGCTTCTTTGAAAACTCTGCTTCTTTGAACCCAGAGAGGGATGTACAACAGAAGTTGATCTGCTAAAAGGAATAGAGCTATTCATTTGCTGACTGTGAAATAGAAGAGCTGCGGGGAGAGCTTGTTCGGACGTTATCACGGAGCCCTCATCAACCTGAATCCTCTCTCTTTTCTCCTTTTTGTTCCTCGAAGAAGAACTAGAAGATGGTAAAGCATTTCTTGGACGTCCATTGAAAGAACTGAATAAAGGAAAAGGATTAAATGCATAGCTTGATGCTTTTTTCGGCACTCTCTCGTCGGCAGAGACACATCCGACTGCATTGCCCATTTTGTCAGCTGCATACATTAATACAACAGAATTAATCCCAATTGCTTTTGAATTTTGATGGATGAATATTTGTACGAAAGTGATTTTGTGTACAAACAACTTACATGCGAATAAGAACCTATACCTTCTTTACAAATTGTTAGAGAAAATTTAAAGAACTCGAGCTTAGCCAAGAGCGGTGAGTGAAAAATAAACTAGTATTTTTGGAAGATAAAAATTGTATCAAGAGAGACCTTTCCAGTTTCCACTGCCTTGTAAGCGTGTACATATATATTTTATTTTGAAATCCTTCTGTGAATTTTCTTGTTTGACAATCAAACAAACGCCACTTATAATTGACTAAAGGCAGATAAATTAAAAAGTTATCCTGAAATTATATTACTGAGTGCAAAGAGTACAAAATACTACAACTGGGCTGTCTTCAGCTGAAAATATTTCTGTGCTAGTTGAAAATGATGCTTTGACATCACCGGCCATCATTGAAAGCTCAGCATAGTCAGAAAACATGAAAATAATTAAAATAAATGCAACTAAATTGAAGAGTTTCGCACCTTCACTCCTAAAATAACACTAATAAAGTAATAAACTTATTCTTGAACAGCCCTTCAAAATGGGCAACCGTAACTATGCAGAAATCCGCGACGTGTCATTGCTCCATTCTCCTCCCTCAAATAGATCCTGATTCTTGACCCAAACATGCAGATTTTTCAAACCAACTTGCGAAGGCCACAGAGTAGTCCATGGTAAAACCACGCAGCAATTAGGCTTGTTTGTAGTGCAGAGAAACGTCTCAAACTTTTGCAGCCACCCGTTCAGCAACATTTTCAAAAATTAGGACCAGTAATGCATGTTAACATCAAGTTTGACTTCCGAATAGATTTCAGCAGAAACATTTACTTGTTCCCAACAATAAGCAATGTAAATCAGCGAAAGAATGTCGATCTACTTGCTCTCATTTCGATGATGCGAGATAAAATTGAGAAATCAAGCTGCAGCATCACAGTTTAAAAGTCAATAATTTACAGTTTGTGATAAATATTAACAAACCAAAATCAAGGCATTAACCAAGCAGACGGGTGAACTCCCAAAATTGGCTAGTTCCATTCAAAATATGATTAAGCTTGATGCAACTAGTAATAACAGTGTGCAACTAGTAATAATATAAACCTTCCGGGGCTAACAATTTAAGTACCTAAGCTGCGCCCATACGTATACTGATAAAAAGACATTCGATTAAGCTTCTAACTACATCATTTGAGCCAAAACTCAAAAGATAAAATGTATTCTCTCTTTAAAATATTCCATAAATGTAAACCAAACCCCTCCTGCCTCTCCAATCTGGTGTGAGTAGAATTCAAACCCTAGACATTGTGTACCACCCCAAAAGATTTTACTAGTTGATTAACCAACTACCAGCCATGTTTAGGTTACAAATTCATGCAGATTGAATAAGGACAAACTCATGCATGATATTCTCTATATAAACTTCTCAGAAAAAAAAGAAATAAATAGCACTCATCTTATAATCTTGAAATTAGCATCTAAAGCACTATCAAAGATACCAAAGGGGTGGGTGGTGACACTCATTATCAAATTTATTATTCACAACATGATTAATTGTACATAAATAATTAGTAAAACGTATTACCTGTTACTGTTTGTAATTGAATATTTTAATTCTGCATGGTATAATATTGCGGAGCCAATTCAGTCAACCATAAGTAGTCAATTCTAGTTATGTTGCGGATATATTTGTGATTAGTTTGGACCAGCTCATTGAATACTATGCATTCTGGTTTTGCTCGAAATAAGACAGAAGAAGGATGAATCTGCACCACCTGACCACTTGCCAAAGCCCTGCCAATGGTTGTGTAAATGAGAGAAGAGTTATTGTAGAGTAACTGAAGGAAATCAAAATATTTAACAAAACATTTTACAATTTTAAGAGGATAGAATTAGAGATTTCGTTGGAACATCCTTATAATTGATAAAGGTTTTTCTTCAGAATGAGAGTAAACAACTACAGAACAGAACCTAACAAAGGATCTCCCAAAGGAATTTCAAAATACATATTATGATGAAATCATTACCTGTATGTTCCCTCGGGCTGCTTCAAAGCTGCATTGAGGAAAAAGGAAGCAGCAAGACATCTGCGGAACATAATCATGTCTTCTCCACAAGAAGATAAACGAAGACCCATTTGTTCAACGTATCCTCGAATTTGACTACCCAAAAACCCACCCAGCAAAGTTAAGAATGCATTTATTGCATTCATATATATCTTGAGGATGCAAAAAGAGAATGATACCTGTGGATGTCCCGAGCATGCCTCAGAGAACGGCTATTAATAAAATTATCCTTGCACCATTTTCTCAGAATTTTTTCAGTTTTTTCTTTACTAATTTCCATCTTTCTCTTCTCCAAGAACTCATCAGATGCTCGATATACATTAATCAAAGTGAGGTGATCTCCATCTGGACTTGCAAAAGATTTCATTGCATTTCTTGCCTGAACAAAACAGGATAAGTTGCGGAATTTTCACAGGAGGTATTAACAAGGAAGAAAAAGAGCACAATACTAGCACAACAATAAATAAATAACTGAAATACAAAGGATGGTCCACATTCATCAAAGAAAGAAAATTAAGCTCTCTATGATAAGAAAAAAGTGACAGGCAGAAACAAGTAAAACAGCACAAGAACAAAAATTCCTATATCAAACAAGTAGCCAAGACAACCTCATCTCCTAGCTTTCTGTTCCTATAATCACAAAAACTCATACTTCCATAACCAACCAAAGTGCTGAACTTGTATTCAAATTCATTCACAGGATGTTGCTCCCCTCTCATGCTAATTTTACTAAGCCTATCAAACCTGATTTCTTGGCCAAATGAACCAGAGTCCTTTGGTTGCAAAACTTAACATCGTAGACATGATATTTCGTAAAGAACTTGCTGAGTAATTCCATTGCCTGACTACCATAAAAGAACAAATATGAATGATTAGAAATAGAACAGACCTCTTCTAACTTCTCCCGGGGGGCATAAAAGATAGATTCCACTGAGAGCATTGCAACAGTTATCAGCATCTCTTCCAAGCAGTTGAACTGACTGGCTACAATTAGAGCTTTGGAATAAATAGGGTCCAAGGGGAGCCGAGCCATTTGATGCCCAACTGGATCTGACAGCTTACAGTCATCCGTTAAAGCACCTAGCAGGAACAACTGTTCCAGTGATTTGATGATAGATGCCCTGTTCAAATGTGTGATAACACACTTTCAGGCACATTTCTTGCTCTTGAATTGGTAATAGCTAAAAGAAAAAAAATGAAATAATTAAACTAAACAATAGAAGACTAAATATAATGAATATTTTGTTCACCTTGATGGTTTTTCCATGAAGTCAAACCCAATGATATCGTCAACACCCAGGGCTTTGAGCTGCAAAATGACATTTGAGAGGTTGCAGCGTTTGATCTCTGGTTTTGTTGAATCCTCAAGTTTATCAAACTCATTCTCAGGGTACAGACGGAAACACTTCCCTGGTCCTTCACGCCCTGCACGCCCACTGCAGTAAGAGATCAATAATCATTCTGGATTATCATCCATCAACATGGTCTTAAATAAACACGGGGCTACAAACTGACAGGCAAAGCCAGAAATTTGTGTTATAGGAAAAGAGAATCAGAAAAGTCAAAATAGAAGAAAAACAATTAAACGACTTGAACAAGGAACTCCATTACTTAACTACAGTGGTAGGCATATTAGACATGAAGGCCCAAAATGACCATAATTTGGCCCCAATCTCTAAGCTTTTTAAAAGTTTAAGTCAAATCTTTTTGAACAACACTTGATAATGCTACACTTACCTTCTTTGAAGAGCCTGTGCTTTTGAGATTGGAACAACAATCAATGATTCCATCCCTTTGACCGGATCATAGGAACGTGCTTTCACAAATCCAGAATCTATGACATACTTGATTCCAGGTATGGTCACTGATGTTTCAGCAATATTTGTCGCCAATATAACCTAGAAAGAAGTCTTAAACATGATTAATAAATGATAGTTAAACAAAATTTTCTGAATAGTTTTCAAGTATATACCACTTTGCATGAAGTAATAAAAAACAGAAATTGAAGCATCTTGATATGCATAAGAGTAGCCTAGCCAAGAACTAAACTGAGATACTACTTAAAAACAGGAAAGAAGCAGAAGCAGAGATTGTGAAAATTGAAATCACTGGGGGAGGCAGCATTGGTGATGGATCAACATAATATAGCAAAAAGCAGGGATACTGCCAGCAACCATCACAAAAGGTACATACTGTGGCAATGATCCCATTGTGGTAAGAGTGGTAGTCTTAAGTGGTAGTGATTGCGACAACAAAATTTTCATTACAGTGGCAGATTATTAGGTTGTCACAATTATCACAGGCACAATAAAAATAGTGGTATGATGGTGTTTTTCCATATCTAAATTTCTTCATTTGAAACTCAACACACCTAAGAGAGGTAGAAGCAAACTCAATAATTGTTTCACAGTTCTTCAAACCGATGATAGTTTGAACGGTTCTAGTATCAAAATGTTAGTTGGGAACTTTTTCAACACTGCACTTAATTCCATGTGTCTGATACCTGGTTCGGCTCATAAACAGGACCTGTTTGCATTAGTCACACACCTAATTTGATATGAACACTGGACCCTACTAGGGAGATTAGGCCGCCAACTTTCATCATCTTTATAACAAGTGTCCAAAATTACAGAATATTGGGTTAAATGGGAACACTTTGTCCAATTCCATTCTCGTTTTAGTTGTCCAATTCCCTAATTCAGCGAAGTATGGACATCCATTACACCAACAGTTATAGCATCTAAATGCCAGGAGTTCATATGATTATAGAGAAGTAAGTGCGCCAACAGTTACCTTACGAAAACCGGGGGCAGCAGGTGCAAAAACTTGCATTTGCTGTTCTGATGGGAGAGATGAGAATATAGGAATGGTTACCAGTTTTCGACTGGCTTCAGGTAACTGCTGAAGCCGCTCTTGCACAAGTCTTTCAACAGATTCAATCTCCTCTTGCCCCGTCAAAAAGACAAGTATATCACCAGGGGCCTCATCCAAATGAACCTGAGGAAAAAAAATATCAAACATGTAAGATGCCGTACAATGAACTCCCAATAGAATCCATCATGCAAGGAACATGGGCTAATTGAATAGACACACTCAAACCCAACATTATTCCATTCCAACTGAGAGAAGGACACTGCAAATGCCAAAAAAATTAGGAGGAAATAGAATTTAATAAAACTGACAGACACACAACTTACCAAAGTACATAAACATAAACTGAAGCCAGAGAACACATGGAGTTATAATTCACATACAATTTATTGTTGAATACCAATACTGACATTTAGCATTTACAGGCACTGGTATCTACAAGCTCAAGGCAAATGAAATATATTCTCAGATAAACCAACTTCAACTCTACCAGTAGAAACAACTTGAAAACTGAGGGCAGGTTGACAGAGACACTGGAAGAAAGCAGTAAAATAATAACCTGGAATATGGTAATTAAGGTTGCATCTAAATAATCAGGTTCTGGATGGAGTGTATAAAGTATTTCAACAGGAAACTGCCTCCCTTGGACATGAACGGCCTTTGCACGACCAAAGTACTCTGAGAAACCATGAGCATCCAAGCTTGCAGACATGACGATTAACTTCAAAGGAGGAAATTTTTGTCCTCGGCATTGCTTCAAAGTATTGATGCCATTTGTGTCATTTTCTCTGTCCAGTAGCATGCCACTGTTTGCATTCTTATTATTGCCATTAGAGTGGCCATCTACAGATTTTAACCTTGCATTCTGTACCTTTTTCAGCAAGCCCAGCAATACATCAGTATGGACAGTTCTCTCATGAGCTTCATCAACAATGATGACAGAATACCGAGAGAGATATGGATCAAGTAATGCTTCCCTGAAAGATACAAAAGACTTGCATTAGTTCACAAACAATAAAAATCAAGGATGTAGTTATTGACAGGTCTAGCTTTCACTTGGTCCTCATCATTTTGTCTGAGACATGTCTGTCAAGGCCCTCATTTGATTCTCAGAAGTCACTATTTCTCATCAACATGAAACGCATCTTATGATGTTCCAGAATTCTTTATGCCCTCAAGTCCATATAATGTACCACAATTTTAACATACTCTTGCACAGCAAAAAACAGCACGTGCATTCAAGAAAGTTGGCTCGCACAATCCCCCAACATAAGAATTTTTGCAAAACTTTTACTCTAATATACAACATCACATCATAGAAAATGTGTATACTTTATTGTTGTTGCTGTTGTTGTTGTTATTATTATTATTACCTTAATAGCAGCCCATCAGTCATGTACTTGATCCTTGTTGAAGTGGAAGTCCTATCATCAAATCTAATGGAATACCCAACTCGTTGGCCCAACTCAACACCAGATTCCTCTGCTACCCGCTTAGCGACAGTGACAGCCGCAACCCGCCTAGGTTGTGTTACTCCAATAAGTTTACCATCACGACAAAATCCCGCATGAAACAGAAACTGAGGCAATTCTGCATCAAAGCATAAAGAGACATTCGACTTAACCATTCTCTAATCGGTAAGTATGAATGAGACCCACTTCAACAAATTTCAAAGAGTACTAAAGAACTTACGAGTTGTCTTTCCACTTCCGGTTTCTCCAACTATAATCAAAATATCATTTTTACGGACCTCCTCCACGAGTCGTTTCTCAACTAAAAGTTAATTTTAATAGAAAAAAGAAAGGAAAAGAAACAGTTAATAAGCACATTAATATACAAATATAACAAACTTAAGGTAAATATTAAAAAGTTGTTCAATCATGCACTACCTGAAGCAATTGGCAGGGATTTTCTCTGTTGAAGAATCTTTTGCCTCCTGCAATCCATTCAATAATCACACAATCAATCAGCAACTTGTCTGTTTCTCGGCTATTATTTTCTTCTTTTCTACATTAGCATCCACTAAGCTAAGCCTGATGAAAACTAATTAGTGACAAGAAAAGAGAACAGAAGAGAAACGCCATGACCTGGAAGAGGAGTCATTGAAGAAGGGTTTGGAGTGAAGCCTGGGGTTGTGGGTGGAGTTGCTCACTTCGCCTTCAGCCACTGACGGCATCTCGAGACTTACTAACGTACAGAAGAATTCCCAAAACAAACAAGTATGTATGATTACCACTTCAGTTTTTGTTTGAGAACGACACTTGATGTTGCTCTCTTTGCTTCTCTTCGTCTCAAAATAAACATCATATTCCGGCAATCAACAGACGAAATCAAACAAGAATTACACCTGTTGGGTTTCCTACAGGTCGTGTATTAAAATTATTAACCTACACTTTATGACTATAAAGACGTTATTAGTAATAGGAACGAGCTGAAATCGGATTATAATAATACGAATCGGAATGGGTTGTGGTGTCGTTAAAATATTTATTTTATTTTAAAATTAAAATAAATTATTATAAATTATTAAATAGTTTAGTTAATTATTATCATTATTTATTATATAATTATGATTATTATTATTTAAAATAATTATTGTTAAAAAAATAATAATAATGATAAAATTATGAAATACTTAACTCTTATAAGAGTTAAGTTTCTATACCTTAATTTTAAAAATATGTAAACTTTTTATGTTTTATTCTCATTCTTACTTCTATTTAATTATCAACCATTCTTATCCTAAAATCTAAAACATAAACGCACCATTAAATTCTTTTGGTAAAGCCGTATATAATATTATGAAGGCATGACCAGGAGATAAAAAGTATTAATTTGTCCTTAACTTTAAGAAGATGGCCCATGTTTTCGGTCCAATCTTTTGTCAATTAATTGAAAACAAATTGGGGTCTATATGAAGTTAGAAAGGAATTAGCTGCTTTACAGAGAATAAAGAGATTAACGTTGCAGAGAGAGAGAAGTTAATAATGGGTGGCAAAATTAAAAAAAAATAATAATTATACTTTAATTGAGATTATTTTTGAGATTTTCTAAAGTTTATAGAATAAAAATCTCATAGTTGAATTTTATTAGTGAGTTTATTGAGAAATTAATAAATAAAATTATAAATTTTATAAATTAACAGTACAAACGAACTTTTTTTTAGTTCGTTAAATCAAAAAGTTCCTGTTAACTGTGCAAGTAATAGATCACAACAGCTTCATATATTATCATTAATATCTTTTCAGCGGTTCTTTCAGGTAACAACTAGTTCATTTGGAGTTTGATTTGCACGCGTGGAAAAGAATTTCGCAGCAGCAAGTACTGCAATGCTCACAACACACGACGTAACTGAGAAAACTGGAACCAATTTCTTCTTTTTACTCTTGCTGTCGCGATTGGTACTGGATTCTAACCAGCCAGAAGATTTCAGAGATTGGCTCTTCATAAATGAGGAGTATGAATCAATTTCCTCTTTTGTTAATGCCGGTTTTAGTGAGTCCTTCACAGTCTGGAAATGACGATTACACACCACAGTGGCAGATATGTCTTCTCTCAGAGCTACAATTCCAGCTTCCCGACACAGACCCTCCAGTTCAGCCCCTGTGAAGAGCTTGGTTTCTTCTGCTATGCTTCTAAGGTCAACATCATCCCCGACTTTCATGTTACGTGTATGCAGACGGAGTATCTCATGTCGAGCTTCCAAATCAGGCGGTGGTACATAAAGTACCTACAGTTTCAAAGAAATTGACAAAGTTAACAGGAACCCGAAGCAATTTTTTGACATCTAATGCAGGCGTTTAAGGAGCTCAAACTTTGGAAATTTAAAATCTCCCAGATTGCAGAACCGAAAACTAATTTTATAAATCATATAGCATTAAAAACTGTTATATTATCTCCAAAGGCAAGCCGGAATAGGACTTAGTTATACTATACCACAGAATATGGCAAAAAGCTCAATAGTATGGAGTAAAGACCTCACCAGATCGAAACGTCCAGGCCGCATAAGCGCAGCATCAATTGCATGCGGACGATTTGTTGCAGCCAAAACAAGAATTCCCTGAAAATAATTGCAGAATGAGTGTAAAGTCAAATTGCAAGAAAAGATTTATACTATCACAAATGTGGTACAGTTATAAGATAGCTGGAAAATAAAACTTATGGGATAAATGATTACTTTAGCCTGTTCTAGACCATCCATTTCTGTCAGCAAAGTAGAAAGAAGCCTCTCTCCAACTGTAATGCTAGTACTTGAACTCCCACCTCTGTCATTGATGGAAAAGTGAAAAATTACACCTTCACCTTGAAAACATGAATGCCTGTGCCAATTTTTTGCCTAAAACCATATTTCCATACAAGACAGACATTCTCAAGGTATTCAAACAGGGGTTTATAATAACACATATTAAGTAAGGTTTTAGGCTTCAAATGATAATTTATATGAAAAGGTACTGCCCCTGATAACATGTGTCTGTGTCCATGCTAACATACATCATACAAAATTAGACATCTTTCAGAAGATGAAGATACAAGAGTTGCCCAGCGTTAAAATTGAAGACTGATCTCACATGAAATAAAATTACAGGGATACTCATACGTAGCCTTTGATTGAAGGTATAACCCAAGAATTTGACTTAACAAATGCAACACACTGACCTTTTGGCAGCGACAACGTCAGCCTCATCAAAGAATATTATACTTGGTGCTGCACGGCGGGCTCTTTGAAATGTATTTCGCAACAAAGCTTCACTCTCTCCAACATACATTGAATACAATTCTGCACCACTATTCATAGTTCATGATTTAGCATAACAGTAGAACATGTACAAATTGTACTTGATGCTTACATAGGATATATAAATGGATCAAAACATGAAAAAGATAACTTGGACATCGAGGTGGAACTTCTTTCTCCTTCAACAGCTTAAGGTGGCCACATAGCTAGAGCAGGGGAATATTTACACTAAAGATAAAATATCTTTAATTAATTCTTACATGACAGACATCAAATAATTTAATGGCTTGTTTTATAAGAAAAGAGAAAACAAGATGATGGATAGGTTGAAAAATGACTACAAAGACACCTACGGGTTCAAGGAGCCACAGCCACTCACTTTTAATTAAAAACATGATATTTGATCTTTCTGTTCCTGGGTTCCTAGCCGCTCATTCCAGTACTTAGCATCTGAGAATCAATTGCTGAACCAATTTGTTCATTCTTGTTGGATTTCTTTTCGTTGATATTTCCGAGCAATGTACTCAGTTTCTTGCAGAGATTTTATAATATTACCCATGTATTTAGTTGAACTGCTTCTTGTCAGGTAAAATAGGAGAGTGAGATTAGAAAGTCAATCTAGCCTAACCCCAAGACTTCCCATATGTTACACTTTTGCTTTCACTACTGTGATTTAGAAACAAAATGGTTAATACCAAAGCCTTCAGCCTAAAAATCTTTGAAAGGAGTGGACGGAAGGTTCCAATACCTAGCATAGAGAAGCAACCAAGAAATTTCAATTTTCGGAAAGCCCTCTATTTTCTACTTTTCTTCCTTACAAACGTATAAATTTCACATTAAAGTCATAGTCATAGTGCCAAATTTTCATGGTGTGTAATTGCATTTCTCTCTGAAAGATATCAAAGATATGAAAGATGATCAAACCTCAAGGAAAAGAATGAAGCTTGGGCAGCATGGGCAGCAGCTTTAGCGAGGGTTGTTTTTGAGCATCCAGGAGGTCCATGAAGAAGTATTCCGCGTACAGGTGAAATTCCCAACCTTGAAAATGCAGTAGAATGTTTAATAGGCCACTCAACAGCTTGTCGGAGCTTTTTCTGTCCATAATTAGAATAACCTTATTTAAATCTAGTCAGAAGTTCGGCATTTTTAGCATGTAATGGATGTATCAACAACTTACATACCTTCAAATCTCTTAGACCTCCAATATCTTCCCAAGTAACCTTGGGAATTTCCACAGTAACACCTCTTGTAATGCTTGGACCAACCACAGATCTTGCATTCCTCCAATCTTCCATTGTTACACTAAGCACACCAGCACATTCATTTGCATCTGAGGATCTTTTAACAGCAGACATGGTGGCCTCACGACATAAAGCTTCTAAATCAGCCCCAACATAACCATTGCAAGATGTAGCTATGGCTCGTAAGTCAACATTAGCATCCAAAGGAACCTTCTTCGTGTAAAGCTGAACATATTGGCACAAATAACATCATGGCTTTACTAAGTCGACAGCAAGTCTATTGGCTGGTATATGTTACTGAAAACCAGACAACACGGATGCTCATAAATCTCGAAAGATCCTAACCTTGAGTATTTCAAATCGTTCCTCTTCAGTAGGTACAGTGACTTCGATTTCTGCATCAAAACGCCCTGACCTTCGAAGTGCAGGGTCAATTGCATCCACTCTGTGTTGACATCATTAAAAAAATTATGAAATGAAATAATTCAAATTAAATGTCTTAAATATAGGACCACAAAAACCATCCAACGTAAATGAACCTATATAAATTCTGAACTTGACTGTCACTAAAACATATTTACCCCAAAAAAGATTCTATAAGCACACGTTAATAAATAGGTTTATAATCACACAAGCCTTAAACAAGCCAATGGCTAAAACATTTGAAAATGATTTCATGTTGTCAAGTTTGTGGGATCATCACTTGTGAATTCAAAATCACCACATCTGTGAGAGAAAGGAAAAAAAAATCAGAAAACCATCCCAAAGTATGATATGACAACCTGAATTTCCTAAATTCTAACAATTCTAGTATATTCCAAGGTTGACTAACGGAAACTAATGAGAAATAAAGCCACCAGAAGTAAATAAATAATAACCTGTTTGTAGATGCCACCACCACAACATGTGGAACAGATGTTTTTGACGGCTTTTTGGAGTCCATGAGTGTGAAGAGCTGGGAAGCTATGCGAACATCTTGTTCCCGTCTGCATTTGACACATGACTTAGACATTTATCACATCAAGAGTGCAACGTAGATTTTTCATGTCTTGATTCATATAAAATCATGCTTGCAGATATTACCAAAGTCTAAGAGAGAGGAGGGTTGAAAAGTTATCATGGACATAGAAGTAAAACAAGAAAGACTATTGGATATCATCTATTACTCTATACCTATGGTCACGACGAGGACAGAGTGCATCAATTTCATCAATAAAAACAACCGAAGGCTTGCCCGACAATGCATGGGATGATGCCTGTGAAAAAGCCTCCCGCAAAACTTTCTCACTTTCTCCAACATGAGCTTTGTGCACGGAATGGGGACTGCAGAACACACTCGTAAGCGAAAACAACACATGTTGGTAAATCTAATACAGCAGATATAAAGAGCAAAAAGACAAATAAAAAATAACCCAAATGTGACACCATTTCATTCTCATGACATCATCCTTAAAAATTGACTATAACCTGATAACAGTTAAATGAGCACCGCATTCCCGAACAACTGCCCGCACCAAGCTTGTCTAGCATTGCAAGAAAACTAAATTAATAAAATAAAACCATAAATCATTTTTTTTCCCTAATGTTGACTTCAGTTTGATAAAAATGAGAGTGATACCTTGCCGGTGCCCGGTGGACCATATAAGAGAAGACCTCGAGGCCACTGAAGGAAAAAGGAAAAAGGAAAAAAACACTAATTAGTATTAGAAGCGAATAAATCAATATAAAGAAGGATTGGAGACTGCGGCTTACCTTGAGACCAAGCTTTTGGGCTTGTGAAGAGTACAGAAGAGGGAAAGTGATGAGCTCTCTAAGAGCTTCAACTGCTGCTTTGTTTCCACCAATTGCTTCTTCAGCTTTGCATTTCTCATTGTCCTCGCTCATAATGCTTCCTTTGCTTGCCATTTTTGGAGCCAATCTCTTGTTTTTCGTTATAATCTCTAATTTAGCTGCCAATATAAGAGAATAAAAGGCTGTCCTGCCTCAGCCGGCAAACGAAAAAACGAAAAAAATATTGTTTTTTTTTTTTAAAAGCCCTTTCCCCAGAGAGCCACAAGGGAAGACTAACGAGTACAAACTGAAAAACGCAGCGTTTCAAAATATTAATTTTTAATAGCGAGTTCAGAAAATTAATATATGGCTGGGAATTGGGATTGATATTTACATGTCATACTATTTCTATAAATTTTTACGACAAGTCATCTTCATGGTAAAGTTATAAACGATAGAACATTTTTTTTTTTTTTGTCCCTCAACTAAGTAACAATTTAACAAACAACTTAATGATTGAGCGGTGAGCATCTCTCAATTCATTTTGAGCTCTTCTTTAACAATTTCATTTTACTCTTGACAATATTATTTTTCTTCTTTTTGTTAGGTTTGTCTTCATTTTTATTTGTTGGGTTACAAAAAGTTTTTACTCTATAGTAAAGCCAACGGAAAAAAAAAAAGGATAAGACTATTTGAACTTACAGAATATTTTATGAACCCACATTTTTTTAAAAATATTTATTACCATAATATCCAATAATATATTTTACTTTTAAGGATAAGATTAGATTATACAATAAAAAAGAAATAATTTACTCTTTACAATTTACACCCACCTCTAAATCCTTTTTTCCTCTATCATCCATTGTCATTGTTTGAACCCTAAAATCCAAGAGACTTCTCTAATATATATTTTTCACAAATGTCTCGGCAAACTAGACATAAAGCAAATGAGGACTAGAGGAGAAACATAGGAAGAAAAAGCTATTTTTTTTCATAATCTTTATTTTAATTGTTTAACTTTTCTATTATATGTGATTGAATTTTATTTGTTTTTATAACTAAGAACTTGTTTGTTAAACGTCTAAAGTCTGAAAATTTATTAATTTCAGATATTTCTTTCAAATTTACTTGTTTGTTTTTTACAACTTATATCTGATTTTCAGATATTTACATCTGAATAGAAAAAGTAAAGTTCTGTGACTTTTATCTGAATGAAAAAAAGTCTGAATGAAAAATAAATACTATATTCCAATAATATCCCTATTAAATATACATATTTCCCATATAGTAAAACCTAATCCCTTTTTTATCTCCTTCTAATTTATATTCAACTATTCTTTTTATTTGTTCTCTTTTTCATTAACACTAAAATTCTTCAAGCACAACCTATTAAATCTCCTTTGTTAAGGTATGTTTTGTCTTTTTTAACTAGTATAATAAGTTTGATTAAATTTTACATTTGGAGTAATGTAATAATATTTTTATTTAAAAATCAATTACTATCTAATTCTACATATGTTTGATTTTAATTATAATGTGCACGTATTTAACTCTTAAAATTTATAATAAGTATAAATAATTTTTATAAGGACATAAATGTCAAATAATCATATTTCAGATTTTTTTATTTATAAAAACAAACAAGATGCCACTTATATTCAGATATTGAAAAAGAAAAAACAAACATATTAGTCAGACATATGAAATTCAGACCTATTCAGACTTCAACTAAATTTAGATCCATTCAGATTTCAGATAAAAAAACAAACCCTACCTCAGTCAATCCCAAAATCTTTGACATTTGGCCGAAAAGTTACACTACTTAAATTTGATTCAGCTGATTTAGATTAAATTTTACTATTATGTTTTTATTAAGCTAAATTGAAAACTCAACTAGTGAGCATCCATGGATTAATGATGCTTAATGGGTTTATTTAGTGATGAATTTTAAGAATGTGATTAAAAAATACTTCATTATCGTCTGATCTTTTTATAATCTTTTGTCACACGTACATTTATGACAATATATATAATTATGATTTGATTATATATTATTTTTTATCCTATAACCACTAAACAGCACACACAATATTACAAAAGTTCAGCACAAAGCTCAGTCAATTTCGAATTCAAATCCAAGAAAATAATAGAAGTAAAGAATAAAAACTATACGAGCCAGCTACATTTATATGGAACACATTTTTTTCCTTTTCTTTTTTAACGCTGCTGTTACATAACAACAGTTTCAAGACCTTCCAGATAAGAAGCCACCAAGACAATAGAATGTAAATGTGTAAGAAACAAAGTTGTTGCCCGCTCATAAGCATCTCAATCCTTTTCTGGATTTCGGCAAATAATACGGTGATTAACAGTGTCAAGCAAACCACAGAGAAACTTATCCCTTGCACGCACTGACTAGTCATCATCAAGATGAATTTTGCTTGCGAATTACTACACTTCCTGCCGATGCCTGGTTTGCTGCACGATTACTTCCAAAATTCTTTCTATTTGATTCCCTCGCAATCCTTGAACCAAACTTTTGCAGCAAAGCAGAAAACTTTAGCTCATTTATTATATGAAATCTTCTTATTCATACAACAGTTTTAAGGCTTCCACTATTATTCAATACAATAAGATACTGTAAACAGCTTCTTTAGGAAAGCAGAAAACCAAAAAGAAAGTTCGTGAAGTCCTGCACAATTGCAAATTTTCATGTATATGCACATTTGAATGCTAAAAGGCTGGAAATGTATCTTCTACTCCTCAAATTTAATTGCAAATAGAGCTACCTGAATTGCTCGTTTTGGCAAAAAGGCAGCTTCATATAAACCAAGCATTTTTGCTACCTTCAAGATACAGGACAAAAGATATTTTCATGTTAGGTTAATGTAAAGCATATGATATTAGAACCTTAAAGAAATAGCACTTACCTCTCTCAGAATCTTCTTATCACCTGTTCCACTGGGTTGATTGAGGTTTGCAATCTCCCACAAAGGAATATCAAGCAAAGTCCTTATAACATCTTCATCCAAGAATGGAAATCTAGCCTGGTAGAAAACAATTATTAGATGTGTTCACACAAGGGGTTACAGACTAATTTTTTATTTAAGTGGTTGGACATACCTCCTTGCCATTATCAGCACAGCATCTGTCATCTCTCCCTAGATTTCTTTTCCAAATTCTCTGCATGTCCAATTTCATTTCCTCGTCTAGCCCAACCCAACTATAGCATGTATAGAATAAAATAAAAATGCATTTCTCTACAAAATACCTGATGATTTATTTAGAATTATGTCAAATATATTCATTTAAAAGAAGTAATTGTAATTCTTGACAGTGTATGATTTAGGCTCTCAACATTTTGATGCCAAAAAGCAAAAAATTTCTCAGCATCACTTCAGTGCCTATTCTCTAAGACCAGGATAAGCATACCTCCCATGTTTATATTTCGTTCTATGCCTGCCATAGCCAGCACATTGCTCGTCAGCTCCAGAACCAACTAGAATTATTCTTGATTTAGAAATGTACTTCACACGCCGCTGATCCACATCAGTATTACTGGTGACTCCTTCATAGACCCAACCAACACCACCAGCAGCCAGCCATAAGGCTATCCCTATATTCAGATCCTGAAACATTAACTTAAAGGTCAGTTTCCATCCATTTGGGGAAGCTAGCTGACATCTTTCATGTATGGGAAGCCACTGAGAGATTATCACAAACATGGAGTAATACAAATTATAGATCATAGGTACCTTATGAAATCTAAAGGAGTGCTATAATTCCAAGGTTCTAAACAATCGAAAAGGAAAGAAAAAGAGAAAAACAAAGCCACTCAAACATAAGACGCATATATGCATGCCTTCAAATTAGTCAGTTACATAGCTAAGAAGACAAAGCTAGTTAAATGCTTCAATGGAATCTAGAACAGAACCTATTAACTGAAATGCCTTCAACTAACTTCTCTACGAAATCAAACTTGGTACCATGTAGGTATTAGCAGGATTTATGAGTGACATGACATGCTTGGTCTCTGAAGTCAGATTGGACAAATCAGAATCTATCTCCACAAGCTTCCACCTGCATTTCCAAGACCATTTAAAATCAATTTTAAGGTACTCCAAGCAAGATAACTTTTAAAGGAAATCCAAATGCAATTTGGGCTTTCGCTCAAAATAATAAAGGGATGGGATGAGGTGGGGTTCAAGTAAATCCTGGTCAAACATTAGGTCGTTAGAAGAAAAAGAGAGGGAAAAGGGGAAAGATATACTAAGAAACATAGAAGAAATTATCAATGAATTGAATTCAAAGCCAACTGAAACTCACTGTATGAATGACACACTCGTCTGAGGAAATAATACTAATGGGTTTCTCTTTTTGGTGCAGGATGAAGAACACAAGTCTCTTTTAGTTTATTTGCACATCCATTGATTCTAGGTTCTCAATTCTTAGCATTTGCTACCTTAATTTCTAACTAGGAAAAGTTCTCCAGTTAATAATTATTGATATTGTACTAAGATTGAAATTTCTTAGTACAAGAAACATAGATCTACATTTTAGTGTATAACAAGGACGAGACACTGAGAAAAATTTAAGCCGTACCTTCTCGAAGGTGCGATTCGTTTCAGTTCCTTTAACCCTGCCTTAGCAGAGATTCTGTCAGGAGCAAATTGGCCATCAAAGCTCACATTAAGAAGATCAATCTCATCTGCCAAATGAAATTTCATTAGAGAAACACTCAGGTGAAGGAACTATCAACCATACCAAACAGGTTCTCCAGGTTTTTAATTTCTTTTTTATCCAGGGTCAGCTACAGTTTAACAGATCAAGAATCCAATAAAAATTTCAGACTGAATTTCTAAGAATCCTAAGATGGATAAGACCTAAGAGCCCTGAGCTTGCATATTTATCAAACATACTACTCTATTATAAGTTCCATAACCTAGGAAATGTACCAAAAAGCAGAGGTCTATTGAGATGATCATACACAAAACACTAAGAGGAAAGAAAAAAGTAAAATGGGAAATATATGCAGCAACACTTACAGCTGGGATCAAGGCACTCATTCAGTAATGCAGCAAGTATCATAGAGTCTAATCCCCCAGAGAAGAGCACTGCCACTGGAGCAATTTCCTCATGTCTCCTACCAGATATAACTGCCTATGCATTCAAATCCAAGTTAGAAAATAAAATCATAATTAAGCGTAAACGAAGCTCATTCAATTTGAAGAACCTTTGAGGACTCAAGTTTTAGTTCAATGGACAAGTAATTAATTATAGTTGGTAGATACTAGTTGATTTAATAGTAAGCCCTTGTCGGGTGGTACAAGAGGTCTTGCGATTGAATCATGCTTACATGGTTCAGATGGAAAAAAAAGTCAAGGAAAGCGATCCCTACTTTTCTGGCCGATGATCAGTCAGAAACATAGCATGTATGACCCACTACAACTGAACCTTTCTGTGGCAACATTCTAACAAAGAACCATCTTGTTCACTAATTTCAGTAGAAATTGAAATAATTTAGATTGGAAAGATTCAAAGTAGTAAAACTTGCAAACAATCAAAGTAGCAAAAGCCAATTCCAAACTTTTTAAAACATAAAACTTGAAGTACTCGTTTGAAGATTTTGTTTGTCCAAAGAAACAAATATTTTCTAAACAGTTTCACAGTTTTTTTTTTTTTTATTTTAACAAAATACAGCTAAACAACAAACCTGAAATATTGTATGCAAAGAAGTGCGCCGCATGACAGATTTTCTTAAAGCATTTATTACTTTCTGTGCCGACATTGAAAATGGAACTGAGGCTTGTATAGGTCCTAAACACCAAAAGAGGGGAGAGGGAAAAAGAAAAAAAGAGGTTATCCTTGTAACAATGAAGCTTATAGTTTCACTGGTCAAATTATTTTGAAGAACTATGCAAAATAATAACATAAATTGCAATTTTTCTATTTCCATAGACAGCTTTATATGGATCATGATATGATTATAAAGTATAAACCTGATTCAGATATTATATGAGAGCAAGCGGAATGCCTGTTATGCTGCCCCAAATGTGTCTCACAATGAGAAAAACCACAATTCTCAGGTGCAGGTTCAACTAAAATTCTCTCCCATTTAATCAGCTCCATTAGCATTGCATTGGTCCATTCATGCTTCCTAAATTCACCAACAAAACGTCCATCCAGCTCTGAGACATCCATGGACAAACTGTATACTCCACATGGAAGCTCTTCCCAGAAGTTGAGCTTGTTAATTCCATTTTCAACTTCAGAATCTACAATCAATATGCAACCTGTTATATCAAGAAAGTACTATGATAATATCAAGAACACCAGAATCAAACTACCACAAAGAAGTTTCTTAATCCCCCAGATATTCATTTTAAAGAGGTCGTTTTCACCAGAATCATTCTTGAAAAAAAAGCCAGTCTTCTTATTTCTACAATAGTAATTATTCTCTTTACAACCCAATGAACAACAATACTTGAGTGAAAAAGAATGGATGAGCAATGCTCTATCAAGCATTAAATACCCAAATTTTGCTTAAGAGAAGACGGAGGTGACACAGAAGATAACAGAAACCGAGCATCATCCTCAGTTGGCCAGTGAACAAGCAGGCTCCTCCGACCAAATGCATCTCGACCAAACCACAGAGTTTTTGAACTATCCTTTACATCAAAAATCAAATAAAACCTCAGAGACGAGTTCCCTGCAGTTACAGATTCTACATAACTTTAGTTCTCCATAAAAGAAACTTACCACTCAAATTACCTGCCAGTAGATTAGAGCCCAAGGACCCTTGATTGATGAAAGAACATCCACAACAGAACTTCGCTCCTTCTCTTCACAACCCTTATGCGAGTTGCAGGAGCAGCACTGAGCGAAAGTGTGCATAAGGACTTCAGCATCATTGCTATGACTCCCAACGTGAATCCCTCCAAAAATTTCACCTGCAAAAGGTACAAACAACGATCACAGTCCAAATTAAATAACAGGTAATTGCTTGCAGAAGGGTCAGTCTGAAAAAACTAACAATGCATTTGGAAGTGCTTTTGTGGAAACTAAACATAATCTTACCGTTATAAACAAGAATATTGCGGGACGAATCTAGCAAGGGCTGAAAAATAGGATAGAGTCCTCTGAGTTGCAAAGTGGCCCCAATAAAGAGCAGTTCAGCTTTATCATTCACAGAAGAGCCGCAGTCTTCAATAACAGAAACTATTTGTCGGTCGTACGATCGAAGCTGAATTGTTTGAGTGAAGAAATAGCTTCTTGGAACCCAAGCTATCAGGACCTCTCCTCCTCAGTGTTGCTTTGAGATCATCCACAGAAAACTCCAGCCGCTGTTCCAAACAGTGCAGAGCCGTATTAATTTTAAAAATATGACAATAAAAATCAAGCTGAAGATGAGTGATGCTGGAGGGGATGGTGCTTACTTGGTGAGAATCTGAAGGCGGAGATGCTGCACCAACAAGGATAGATGATAAATCGATGCGAATGCCAGAGATTATTAGAGCAATTCCACACATTTCTTCGCCCTCAATTCAAAACCCCTGTAACCGTCACTCTGTATGCGTGTGCTCAAGGGTTTTAGAAACACGGGAGTGTGCTTCTTTCATCAAGTTCTTGCATTCATCCGTCAAATTGATTTTCTCTGAAGTTGCTTCTCGTTGCTTCCGTAGCATAGTGGTAGTGCGTTCGCTTCGTAAGCGAAAGGTCGCGAGTTCGATGCTCGCCGGGAGCTTTTTGCCAACGTCGGCTCTCGCAGCGAGGAGCCTTTTCCAAAGTGGGCCGGATCCCTTAGCCTAGTTGGTGTTGATTCTGGCTTTGCCCTTTTTCGGGATTCCATAGCAATATTTTACGGAGTTAAAGAATGCCGCCCGTTAAGATAAAGGTGGTGGGGAATGATTTTATTTCAATTATTTTGAGACAAATGCTCGTTTTAGACCTAGACGTGTAGGTCGTGCTGCACCAAATTTATACATGTTTTTGTTATAAAATTATAAGTTACGCCATAACTGACTATTCGGAAGATTTCAATAGATAAAAGTTAAGTTATAAAATTTAGATATTCTTCTAATAACTTAATACACTGAAATTGAGAATCACATGTATTACGTTAATTAGTTATAAATTCGCTTGTAGGGAAAAATCTTGATAAATCATATATTCATTTCATTTGTACATTCTGCATTGATTTTTACTTTGTTAATCAAATAAATCAAATTAGTTTCCACAATTTGTCACATGACATCCAAATTTTCCTACTCATAAACTTATAACAGTCAATAATTTTTTTTTTCTTTCCAAATTTATTTACGCTACATGGACAATGTTCATCAACAGAGTGATGATTATTATATATTTTTCTATAAAACGGATGGTTAGTATTGAATAACCTCCCACCGTAGACCGTACAATGTCAACAAGGGCTGTGCATGTCAACCATGAGGGGCAAAACCGGGTTTCCATAAGTCAAAATGAGTCAACCACAGCGTCTACCACCTCCCCACCCCAAAGCCAAAGTTATCCTCACCGAGGCGTCGTTTTGAGCACCATTGTTTGCTGACCTGGCGAAATGCGAATGGTCCGTCAAGGCCTACAGTTCCCACGGTGCTGTCACCTCTTCAGCTTCACTAACAGCAATTGCTTTCCTTCGGTTCATTCCGAAAGTAGAACTACCCCTTACCATAAAGCGAGAAAATAACTCTATCCTTCCCACAGCGCGTGGGGGGATCACGCGATTGATTCAAGCCAGGCAACTTCTACCATCGAACAATCCAACACCAACCGCCGCATAAACCCCCGTCAATCTTAACAATCAAAATCCGTCCACTAAACAATCAACTCTTAATTCACGAATCACAGCCGTCCAACTGCGTACCCCACCAAATAAATCACGTGATTAAACAGGACCCTCTTTTAAAAATAAATAAGTTCGAACGCAACGCACAATGGGAAGAGAGGATACGAGGATACGAGAATTGAGAATTCCCTCCAACATATATATATATATATATATATATATTAAATGGATCGAGAACAAATCGGACTAGGATTCCGAAACCCTCCCAAAAATTCACCCTATAAAAGCTCATTATTTGGACCAACTTCACAATCTGTTTCGCTCTCACGCTCTCTGTAATACATACAACAACAACAAGAGCTGTATCTCTCGCGGTTTCTCCATACGAGGTCTCTTTTTCCTTTCTTATATTCGATCTTTCTTAGGATTCGTTGGCATTGTTCCGGCGTCGTTTTATTTACTTAACGGAATCACGATATGGTTCTATTTAGATCCAGTGTGCTGCTTTGTTTTTTCATTTGGTATGTGAAACTTGACTGGGTTTTATCGTTTTTATTGTTTTCTCTTATGTTTCGGTTTCGTTCGGCCAAAAGTTTCTCTTTTCCATCGTGATGAGGATGATTGTGTAAAAGATCGATTTTTTTTAGCTGTCAAGATTAAATATTGTCGGTTTAATTAATTTCTTCCTTTTTGTTTAACCTCTAGTTTGCTATCTATGTTAATCAATCTCACTTTTTTTCATAGCTTGTTGGAAAATTTGCGTTGGCCAAACAGTCTGGGCTTTTGGTTTGTTGGTGAGGTTTATAATGTTCTTAATCAAATGGGTTATTGAGTATTGAAGGCTTTGTTAAAGCAGTGTGCTAAAAATTCAAGAGCAATTAATTGCAGATGATTAGAATTTACTTTAGTACGTTTGTTATTCATTCAAATTTTTCGGGGATAATTACTAATTAAGAAACATGTGAAAGATCCTTAGGATTAAATTTTCATTGGATTAACATTTTATGTTTCATTTTTCAGTTCAGGATCATCAATGCCTCCTATCAAATTACAAGTTATTACAGTCCTGTTTGGCTGAACATGCGTGCTCTTTTTCTCTTTTATGTTTTTCCTCTAAATGTATGGTTTTGTTAGATAGTGTAACTTTTCATTTTTCCTTTTTCCTGAAGAGAGTCGATTCATTTTTGGATTGGGGTTTTGTTCTTGTTATAATATTTCTTACTTTATATCTGTAGAGATGGCACAGCAGGCAGATTCTTCTTCTGCCTTGAGTCCACAAGTGGTGGGAAATGCCTTTGTGGAGCAATATTACTGTATTCTTCATCAAAATCCAGATGTGGTTCACAGATTTTATCAGGAATCGAGCATGGTGAGCCGGCCAGATTTATCAGGATCTATGACCTCAGTGACAACCATTAAAGTAAGTTGTTTGTAGCAAAAGCGCCAATTTTGGATTAATTGTTTTAACAGGGTTCTCAAAATTCAAAAAGCCAAATTCTGTCAATTTTCAAGTGAGGACATACTTTTTCTACACAAGAGAACATTGTTTCTATCTGTCATGTTATCTTAAAATTATTTTAGTAATAATCCATGTATGCTGCATGCAATTCTGTCAATTTTCAAGTGAGAACAGACTTTTTGTACACAAAAGAATATTGCCTCTATCTGTCATGTTATCTTGAAATTATTGTAGTAATAATCCATGTACAGTGTGCAATTTTAAGCTTTTCTCTTGAATGCTTCTAGAAGATTTTTTGCCCTGAATCGGATTTTTTCTTCCTTGACCAGGAAATTAATGACATGATTGTCTCTCTGGACTACCAGAATTTTAAGGTCCAGATATTCTCAGCTGATGCTCAGGCTTCTTATAACAATGGTTTGACTGTTCTGGTAACTGGTTGTTTGATTGGAAAGGACAATGTTAGGAGAAAATTTACTCAATCATTCTTTTTAGCCCCACAAGACAAAGGATACTTTGTCTTAAATGATATTCTGAGATATGTTGATGAAATGGATGAAAAAGAGGGATCTGCAGGGTTAGCAATAGATGATGTTGATGAAAATGCTCCAACTGCTCCTTTGACTCCAGATCCTGGTACTTGTTTTGTCTTGCATGATATATTGATTTGTCTGTCACTTTGGTTTCGCAGTTAGATTGTTTTCTTTGTCTGTGTTTTGAAGGTTTTAACCTTTGTGATTACAGAACCAACACAGGTTCCCAGTCACACTGTGCTTAATCACGTAACCCCTGTGAATGAGGATGCTAAAAGCAGCAATGAAGCTAGTCATCCATTGGACAATGGACAGGTATTGGTGGCTGAGAAAGAGGTTGCTGCTGATCCTCCAGTTGCTGCTACTCGGAATGATGCTCGTCCAGCTAAAGAGCCAGCTGCTTCTAAAAATGAAGAGGAGGCTCCCAAGAAATCTTTTGCATCAGTAGTGCGTACATTTTTTAAGACTTTAGTGTCTAAAGGGATTATGATTATTAAACATTTATTCATGTCTTCCTCTTTTATTGTGGCTGTTTTAGGTACATGATTTGAATAAGAGTAAAGCTCCATTTAATGTCATCATGAGGGTTTCATCTGTAAAAACAGTGGTGCCTTCACGTGCAACTGCAGCCCCCAAGGTAGCTGCTCCTTCTAGTAGCAACAGTAGCGTGGAGAGGAATAATGATCACGCAGGTTTTAATGCATATCTTGTGCATTGATAAATTATAACCTTTTTGGTTCAAGACTAAAATATTGTACAGCTTTTTCTTTGTTGCATCTTGTCTTGATATTTTAATTTTACTCATTGCAGCTAACGGTCACTCCATATTTGTTGGAAATTTGCCTGATTCTGCAACAGTTGACCAACTTAAGATCATTTTTGAGCATTTTGGACCTGTTAAACCGGATGGTATTCAAGTCAGAAGTCAGAAGGTTAGTTTGAATTCACCTTCTTGCTCTTCTATCTTTTGACATAGCATTCTTACATAGAGGATTTTCTGTCTGCAGCAAACGGGAAACTGTTTCGGCTTTTTAGAATTTGAATCTGCCAGTTCGGTGCAAAGTGTCCTCAAGGTAAAGATGTGGATGGTTGTGTTTCTCTACTTCTCTCTGTGCTACAAACCTCAAAGTTGTTAGAACTTTTGAATTGATTCTCTCTTTTCTTATGTATCATTTGTTTGTTGCTCGGTGGTGTTTGTTCTTTGGACTCTATTCTGGCTTTATTCAGTTGTATAATGATTTTCTCACGTCGTTTCGAAATTGTCTATTGGTACTCCTTAAATGAAAGTCATTTATTATATTGAAGCATAAACAGATTCTTTTAGTATCATTTTCTTATTGAGTGAAAATACTTTGTATGAGTCTACTTTTGAGAAAACAGTGTTTAAGAATTTCTAAATATGTTTTCCTTGTAAGAGATGCATCTTGTTAGATCCTTGAGTGGATTATTGTTGCCAGGTGTGTTAACTTTTAGAAATGTGTCACTAATAAGAACTTTTTGCAAACTCTCGAACAGTGCAGAAAATCTACTGAAAATGATTATTACTTATTATCCATCTTCTATGAGAAAATTCCTCACTGGAATGAATTTTTTTGGGTTAATTTAAAAATGTGGCCTGATTTGGAGGAATTTGTTATATTTCTGATAAAATAAAAATTTTTGTATAGTCATTAGCAAACAATCATTTTCATCTTGAGTTTTTTTTTTTTTTTTTTTGGGGGGGGGGGGGGGGGTGGAGGGGGGCATATCTTGTTTCCACGGAAGAATATCGCAAAAGACTCAATTACTAAAATGTGTTTAGTTATTCTATTTGAAATTATGTAAGTGCTGCATCTAATATTTTGATTCATCACTATAACAGGCTTCTCCTATTGTCATTGGCAACCGGAAAGCTTCTATTGAAGTGAAGCGAGGCAAGTAAAATGTTCTCTTTTCCTGCTTTGTTATTTTTCCACCCCTTCACCTTGCAACCATCCTTTTCATTTTTTGAAGATGATAAGAACTCTTATTGGGTTACAGGAAATAGTAATGGTGGAAGGTTTCCACTAAATCAAGGTGGTTACCGGGACAACAATTTTAGGAGCCGTGGGAACTATAATGAAGGACGTAACTACCGGAGGAACGATTATGAGAAGCGGGGTGACTTCTCTGGTCAAGGTAGAGTGAATAATGGGCGCAATGGAGAGGTTAACCATAAAGGCCCGGAGGGTGGGATAAAAGTTGCTCGTCAAGGTCCTCCTAGTCAAGGTGGGATGATGAAATAAATTGCTCAGTTATTCTGCCTGAATTTTGTCGTCATCACCTTCCCCTCCTCGAATCACGTAGTGAATCTTTTACTTGTTAGGCAAAGAGATATAGAGGCACTTTTGATTTTATCCCTCAGCTTTGAGTCTAGGCATTGCTAGAAATATCATTTCCTTTTAATCATAACAACAATAATCTGCATTGTTTTTCTCCTTTTGCCCGATTGTAATTTTATGTTTAAAACTAGTGGTTTCGTGCCCGGAATCTGTTTCTTAGTTTGGAGAAATCATTGGAGAGGATATGATAAAGGGTCTAATGGCCCTGGGTTCTTTTAGCCCGTTTTTTGAGAAACCAACCCAAGTGGTGAAATCGAATTTTGCGAAAACTCTTACTGTCACCATTTTTTGCTTTTTTAGGTTGTCCTTTGTTGGGTGGGGAGTTCATGGGGGTTTTGTTTTATCATGAGTTAATTTTAATCACATTAGCGAATCATGAACTTCCCAAATGTGTATAACACAGTAGTCCATGTCAAATTAGTTATAAAATACAAATTAGTGGGTAGATCTATAAGGCCTTCTTTAATAATTTCGCTTGGCCTGATTATTTGTCGTTGTACTTGAGATCACACTGATTTTTTTGTAAATCTTTTTGCAACGGCCATGTCCAACTATTTGAGCTTGGAGACGTTGAGCATAAGCTGACCAGGACCTGTTTTTCTTCTTGTTCCCATTTCGGGTGGACCTGTAGCTGGCAATACGTAACGATTTCAATTTTTGTGCAAAAAAAGGCTGTGCCTGCCTGCCACCCAAGCTTGCGCATTGATTTGTCGTATTGAAAGATGACCAAACATTAAACATAATGTCGTTGTGCTTTTAACCAAAAAACAACACGTGGCATCGAGAGGTGTTTGAGAATCTTTAAAATCGCCCTTGTCAACATCAGATACGTGTCCCTGCAAATCAGCCTAAGCAGATTTCTCATTCAAATTTTCAAAAAGCCTTTGCCACCAAAAGTTGTAATGTATACATATTGGCCTCGAATGGAATCATTAGCCTCACACGTTTCTCCATTTTGTGGTCCCTTTGATCT
Organism: Murraya paniculata; assembly: GCA_030449075.1. Taxonomy (NCBI): domain Eukaryota; kingdom Viridiplantae; phylum Streptophyta; class Magnoliopsida; order Sapindales; family Rutaceae; genus Murraya; species Murraya paniculata. The sequence goes on from JAEVFN010000022.1 coordinate 1,782,818, forward strand.
CTTTCTGTACTGACGCCTTACTGCTTTTATAATTTCGGTCTTCCTTCTTTAAGCCTTTGATAAAACAGAGCCCCTTTATAATTTTCTTTCCCAAGTCAGGACCTCTCTGTAGCTCCCTCCCAAGTCGACGCATGCCTAATCTGAATCTAGTGCCGCAATCTCAATGAAAGGTGAAAAGAAAGAGAGAGGAAAAGAAAATTGTTTTCCTTCTTTTTTTTTTTCCCTAATAAATGTGTGTACTCTTTTTTTTAAAAAAAAAGTTTATATTACAATATATAAAAATTATTGTATAGTTTGAAAATTTACAACATCTACCTTACACTAACAAATAAATAAATATAAAGTAGTTCCAGTGTGTAAGTTCCGTGAAAACTCAAAATTTTTTGTTACATGGTAAGATTTTTGTTTTTTATTAGCAATTGCAAATTGTTGTTGTATTATAGAAATTTCTGGCTCTTCGCTAAAGATAAATGTTAATAATAGATATAATTATAAACTTAAATTTTAGTCACTCGTTTGATAACAGTCATTTCATCCCAACGTCTATATGTTTAACCACTTTCAAGTCTCTCATTAGTATTACTGGGCATCAAAACTAAAATGTAAATAGATTTAGTTGATTCTAAGTTTATACATTCAAGCCGCCATATCACAAATTAGAGTTTTCAACTAATTTTCTTATAAATATGTGAAACTTATATAGATTATTGATTTTCTTCCAAAAGTTTATTAATAGATTATTATAAGCTCATTGGGACTGCATCATTTTGGAATTTATCAACGATGTAAAATAGATTTTTAGTTGAAAAAAACTAGCGGATTTGGTTCTATGATTTTTTTTAATTCATGCTAGTAGTTGCAATAAAAATAGATGTTGAAAAAAAATCGATATAATTAAATATCCGTATACAATAATAATATAATAATATTCTGAAGGCAAATTTTTTTATATCATATGATCGGTAAAATATCATATGATAGAAAAAAGTTCATAAAATCTTTAAAAAAAAAAAAAAAAAAAGAGGCGCGCACGTATGAGGGAAGTATGTTAGGATTGCCCTGTCTGACAGAATTGCAACTTCTGATGTCAGGATAATGAACCAAAAAGATTGCGATTGATTGCTATGTACTCACCAAGTGGGCACACTCACCCACTTCGCCATGTGTTTCTTTCGCTCACCTTTTCCACACGTGGCACGTACATGTACCACGGGTCCCTTAATCTCCACTCTTTCTTCTTTTATTAACAATCCGCAACTTGCCAAGACTGGGCCCCGCTTCGTGTCTCGTGACATCCCCCTTGTCTGGGACCATGTGCCCGCACGCTATTATCTTCTACGCCGATTTATCCCACCCCATTCCTCGCTGACTTGGCCCTCCCCCTGCGTTGGACGACGGTCAGAGCCACTTTTCACGATGTCAAAGACGTGCCTGTATGTGATTGCTTGATTGGTTCATTAGATCAGCGGCCGCCAGCACCCCACCACCCGGCAGCTTCCGGTTGTCAATTACGTGTCAAAACTGAGTTCACGGGCCTCGACTCCACAAGCAGTTAACATATTATTGGTATGTTTGAATCTTTTTTCCTTTTTTTTTTTTTTATTTTGAAATTCGGAATTGTAAGTCAATTTTAATCTCTTAAATTAGTTTTGTAATTAGTCAATTTGAATAAGTGGTTTCACACGACCACTTAATGTTAATCATTGAGTTAATAAAATATTTATAAAGTTCATGTGTTTCTTTTAAGATGATTCGATATTTTAGGCTGGATAAGAATGAAAATTTTTCTATTAAATGGTTCCTTGATCAACATTGGCTTTGGTTATAATGCGAGTAGATTTCACTAATTTCAAATTAGTCAAAATTTTTCTCAATTGCCTTTGATAGTATTTCAATCCGACCTTAATAAAAATATGTATCTTTTTCCCTCAAAATATATTAGAACTTTATTTGATACCAATAAATTTTTTTATTTTTTCTTTTTTTAAAACATAATATGTAGGTTAGAAGTTTTAAAGGTAAGTTTTCGTTCAGTCCTATATTTTGATTTTAATACCTATTTAATCATTGTATTTTTAAAAATACCTCAAGATACCCTTCTTGTTAAATATACTAGGTATACCCTCCCCTTTTTCTTTCATTGTACAATAATATTCTTGTCTTGTGGAGAATATTATGGGTAAACTAATTAGTAAGATTGATGAAATAGCAATTAATGCAAAAATAGCCAAAAAAATTAAAAAAAAAATGTTATTTATCAAATTAGTTTTAAAAGTAACATAACAAATTTTACAAATTTTTATATTATTATTCTACTTTTAGGAAAATTTCATAAATTAATTTTTTTTATAAAATAACTATTAATAAAATTATTACAAGCATATTAAACATTATTTTAAATTAGCTGATATTTATTTTTATTTATAAATAAATTATTAGCAAGATTGTTGTATCGGTACAAAAAAAATACTTATTCTTTCATATTGATTTTTTTGGTTAATTTGCTAATGAATAGTTATTGATTAATTTTCTAATTAAGTTTTATGGATAAATTAATTAATGTCAAGAATATTATTGCAAAGTTATTACTATAAAAGTAGGAAAAATAACGGTAATAATATAAAATAATTAACTATAAGGGTGATTTTAGTTATTTTTAAATATAAGGATTAAACGGGTATTTAAGCTAAAATATAAGAACGAATTGAGTAATTATCCGAAGTCTTAATATAAGACAATGTTTGATATTGAAATATTGTAACTTTCAAGGTATAATTATTATGAAAGAAACTATAATTATAAATAAAAATTAATATATATAGTAAATATAATTTTTTTAATAATAATTTTGATAACATAATAAAAATATAATAAATTTCTTTTAACATACATGTTGGATCGAATCAATTTAATTTTTAACGTATAATGATCCAACATAATATTCAAATCACAATAATTAATGTTTGTTAAACATTTCAGTTCTATTACTTAAAAATTACAATTATCCAATTTTAATATCAAAGCATTTATAAATTATGCGTTAATATATATATATATATATATATATAGACACACACACACACGCCTAGATCATGCAAAGGTGAAGGCAGAGAAATTTGTCTTTTTGAAGAACGATCAAATGATTTTTAAAAATAAATCATCCTTATAAACTCACGAACCGAAGGTAAGGCAGAAAATGGAACTGCACGCAAGTCAAAATTCCCCTTTAGTCGGATAACCCCAAACGACAACAAAATGAGAGAGAAAGACCCAACTCGGACACACGAGCAAAACCGACGCCGGTTAGCCCATAACACTACAATATATAAATATACACATATAAACAACACTTAACGTCCACGTGTCAAATTCCCAGAAGTCTAAGCCGACTGACACGCGTCCAATCTTTTGTGATTTATAAAAAGGCGACACGTGTTCCGAGCCAACCAACCCCCTCAACTTGTTAAAATACGCCAAAAGAGACATCTGACAGTGAAAAGAAAAAAGTATGTGTCAGTCTTTACCACGTGTCGTGCTGGCGCCTGCCGTGATCGCCACTTGGCTCGTACCACGTACTTTCCTTCTCAAATAACAAGGGTATTTTCGTCTCACAGAAAAGACATAAAATTTTCCTCTTCCAAACGTGAACTCTCTTTCCGTCTTTGTTCTCCCTTTGTTTTCATAAATTTTTCCTTCTGTTTCCTTTGTTTTATTGTTTCCCCCAGAAGATTTTTCACTCCGTTTCATCTGCCCGCTTTGCAGTTTTCACCTCGTAACGATTTTTTTAGTATCACATATTGAAGAAATAAAAGATAAAAAAGAAACGTTTTCTTGTTTCTCTTTTGCTTTCTGTTTGCAAGCTGCGGTTTAATTTTAACGTTTTATTGTATCTTGTAGATGGGTTTGATAAAACTCATTGATAAAAATCAAAATTTTAACACATGGGTATCCCTGAATTGGATCAAAGATTTTTTCTTTTGCTTAGCCTAAGGCAAAGCATCATCTATTTTCTGAAAGAGAGGTAGCAAAAACATATTTCTGATTTTTTTGTGTTCTTGTTTCCAAAACAATGGGAGATGCCGGTGAAAACAGAAACAGAAGTAGACAAGAAATGCTCAACCTTTCATTGCAAATAGAGAAGTATCCAAGAGATCTGTTGCAGAGATTCAGGTCCACAAGTGACTCACAGCAATCTCTGGAGCTTACACAAAGCGAAGAAAACGCAGAAGAAATTGAGCTGAACCTTGGATTATCACTCGGTGGACGATTTGGAGTTGACAAGAATGCAAAGAAGAAGCTTCTAAGATCATCATCAATAGCAGGATCAATCCCAATATTTAGAGAGATTGACTTAGCAACAACACCGGCAGCGGATGATACTACTACAACACAAGCAGTAACCTATCCTACTCTTATAAGAGCATCTTCGTTGCCAACAGAGACAGAAGAGGAGTGGAGGAAGAGAAAGGAGTTGCAGACTTTAAGGAGAATGGAAGCAAAGAGAAGACGAAGTGAAAAGCAAAGGAATTCGAGTTCTAGTGCCAACATTAATAGTGCAAAAATGGATGGGAACTTGGAGGAGGAGAAGCATAATTTGGCAGGGAATAGGACGGTGGCACCGCCTTTTGGGATGCAAAGCTGGGCAGCAGCGGCTAGGCAGGCGTTGCTCGGTGTTGGAGTGAAGGGTGGTAGTGATGGTGGGGGATTCTTGCAGGGGTTGGTGCAGCCTTGTTCACAGGGGTCTATGGAATCTCAAGGTGGAAGTTCATCTGGGATGACTGAATTTGAGAGTAAACCTCTTCAAGGTATTCAAGAATTATCTTCCTCTCTGTGTCTATTGATGTTGATTACGTTTGAGCTGATTATTGAAGCTTTTGGGACTTAACTATTGTAAAAAATTGGTGTTTTTTTTTTTTTTTTTTTGGGTGGTACTGTGTTGGCTTGGTTTGATTTTAGTTGGTTTTGTCTGTTATATTAGGATATAGTGTTAGCTTCCACTTAAGACTTCATGACCCTTCCAGTAAACAAGTTTCTTCCATTTTTAATGCTTTTTAATCTTTTGCAAGTGGGTATTTTAATTTGGTATGTTCTAGATTGGTAATAGGTTTGATGCGTACCCAATCTTCAGATGATGAGGAAATTGATAGAAATTATGTTATTTATTATTACTCAACACTTACCAAGCTAGCTGATCCTCTTGTGTGTATAATGGCTCCTTGAATTTGCAGTTCAGGATAATGCCTGATTTAGACTCTTTAGCCTGCATTTACTGAAGGGTTAAACTTTTAAACCATTGATAATTCTGCATAATTAAATACATGATATCAAATTAAAAAAATCTAAATAGAGCAAAATGACTTGTTTAGCATGTACACTAGTGACTTGTTGTGGTGATTACAGTCAATTCAGTTATTGACTGAGATTTCAGAAGGATGCCTGTTATGATATAGGTAGATAGTTGGTAGTTTGTACTCGTACAACTAGATGCTCTCTCCATAGTCATAAATATTTTTTGACTTTAGACTTTGTTGATCCCTTAACTTTAGTCAACTTGATGTGTCTGCTAGCTCAAGTTGTTGGGTTGTCAGGATTAGACCTTTAAATTAGGGCATGATAAATACAGTTTATTGACGTACCGTGGTCTGTGTTTTAGTGTCTTTTCCTGAAAGGAAGATTCTCCACCTCAAGATCTGATGTGCTCTTATAATATATTTTTCTTGATCTATTGGGATTCAGAGGGTGATTGTTAATAGCATTGTAGTGAAACAGATTACACCTCTGGCTATGTATTAAGCATTCTTGATTGTTATAAGCACATTGATATGGAGTCTAATATTTCCTAGTGTAAAGCTTTGTCCCATGGACTGTGCATAAAGTAATATCTAATATGATAACTGTAATGAGTATTGTATGGGATATGTGTAAATTTGACAGTGGAAAATGGAGAGGTGGTGACGTAGTTTGGTCAAGATTCCCTAAGTTATGAATGATTCAGGTCCTACTTCATATTTCCATAGAGATGAATTTTTGAAGCCAGGAAGTTAGCAATATAGATGATTATGTTCATATTAGGATTTTACAGTAAGTGAATTGAATACTTCTTCAGTTTAACCTGGCACACTGGACGTACACTGGCACCTAACTTGGCCTTGGCTTAGATTGGATGGCTGTTTAAGCTGACAATTATTCTCAATGTTTAAACATCTAGTTTTGGTCTCTTAGCAATGTTGATTTTTTTTTAATTATCAGAATTTTTATTTGATTTCTTCTGAAATATACAGCTATTTGCATGGCTTCTGCATTGCTTCATCATCAATGTTTAGACTAATATTATCAAGTTTTGATTGCATTTACTAACAACAGAAAAAATAGGCGCATTTGATTGAGAATATTCAATTGGGACATTTTTCTTTCAGCAATACTTACCTATTAAAGTATCAACTTGTTGAGGCCCAACAGAGCATTTAAGGTCTAACATATACACTTGCCTCAATAGTGGGTCAACCAATGATGGTTCAAACATGCCATGTTAAGTATTATAATTTTGTTATGTTCTTGAGCATAGATATCTCAAGCACAAAACTACTGATCACAGACAAAGTTGATAACAATTATTTAGGAAAGCTTAGATGTCCAGTGAATGGAAGGAGGGGGAAAAAGTGGGGGTTGGGGGGTGGGGTGAGGGTTTGCGGTAATTGCATCGCTACAACAGAAGTTACTGGAGTAATTATCATGATAAGGAAGTGCATGCCAACCTACCAATGGGACAAATGGGAAGAGTAAAGGGGAGTGGATAAGCTAGACTCTGAGTGAGGATGCCTTCTAGAAGTTTTTGCTGCAATTTTCTGTAATGACTGACCTCTAATGAACAACCTGCATGACATTGCTAGAAGGAATTTACTGTGCCTTGCCAAGACAATTTGTTTTATTTCAATGATGTCAAAGAATTGAATAGTTCTTATATAGCCAGGAGTCAAAAGAGGAGGTCAAAAATCATTGGGGTGGTCCTTAGAAACCGTTCCTGACAGTGCTTATAATTGCACCCATATTCTTTGAAGCAACTTTTTTTTTTTTTGGGTGGCTAGCTCAACAGGTGTCAATTTCTTTTTTGTTGTCACTCTATTTTGGAGAAATTCTTTGAGAGCTTTCCCAATTTTATACTCTCTTAAATTTAATGTGCTGGTTATCTAGATAGTTGACAAAACCTTAATTCAGGATATTGGTTGCATTCCCAGCTATATTTTTAGTTAGTTACTGAAATATCCAATGGTGTAATAAGTTAGGTACCATGAGAGAAGAAGAGAAAGGAGAAAGGGAGGGGGGGTGGTGTTGGAAGGTGGGGACTCTGTTTTTGATAACCAAGTTGATCTTATTAAATGTTATTATGTTCTTTACATCTCAGGAACAAGTAGTGGTGGAGAAGCAAGGACCCCTCTTACTGCTCAGGCTTTGCAAGATCGTAGCAGTCAAGAGGCCATAGGTTCTTCAGGGACAGATATAAATGACAGTGCGTGCCAGACTTCCCGGCCAGAGAATCTGTCCAAGAAACTTGATCGCCAGAATAGTAGGGGGAGGGAAATGGCAATGAATGCATATGAAGATATGCCCTGCGTGTTCACAAAAGGAGATGGCCCTAATGGTAGAAAAATAGAAGGTATACTATATAGGTACGGGAAGGGAGAAGAAGTGAGGATAATGTGTGTATGCCATGGCAGTTTTCTCTCCCCGGCAGAGTTTGTCAAGCATGCAGGGGGTGGTGACGTTGACCACCCGCTTAGGCATATTGTTGTAAACCCTGCTGCTGCTCCTTTCTCATGATTGTGTCCTGCCCTTTCCCAATGGGCTTGTGAAATAGGCAAAACGAAGAGAGTAGTCTTAGAAAATAGTCTTTTTATTTACTTTTTCCAAGTTCTGGAAAGGGAACTTAATATATCTGACAGTTTATCATGTTTGATTGAGTTTTTCAAGTCATCGAATGCATCTTTTGTCAAGAGGCAGGCGGCTTTTCACTTTTCTCATCTTCTGTCTCTAAAATGTTTCACGGTGCATCAGCTCTATTATGGGCGGACAAAACGGAAGCAATAACCATGTATTTGTCATGCTCCAGATTTGCTGCACTTAGGTTATTTTCATGCTGCAGAATGTCAAAGCCTAATATCAAGTTGTGGTATCATTTTCATCATCACTACCAGCAGCTCAGCGGCCTCCAATCCTAGCGGGTGGAATGAATTCATCGACAGAAACATGAATGCATAGATTGTCAATTCTTTTCGTTTTATAACAAGAATAATGAAAGTATTAGCTTAGTCTATCTTCAGATAATTGTATATTGGAGGCAAGGAATTTCCTATTAATAAATAGTGAAATGTAAAGTTGCCATTGTCGATGTTAAACGAATTATTTTCGTACGGGGCATTCGTAAAAGTATAATGGTCACTTCCGCTGATCCTCATCTTCAAGATTGGTAGCGTGAACTCTGCGCCATCACACAATTCAAGCATTGTTCCTGGTGTCCTTTTTTTTCCAACTGTAGCTTTTAGTTTGAAATTTCTCCTTGGGGGCCACTTTTATTAATGTCTTCTTATAATAATAGCTGTTATGGACAACAATTCAAGAGAGTGCTACTGTTACTTTGTTGCTTTTATGGTCTTGATACTAAGCTATAGAGCTAGTAGGCAATTTCTAAGTGCAGGATTACATTGGTGGTAAGTATTACTAGTTGGCCACCAACCTGTAACTAGCCGAGTCAATGACCAAGTGATCAATAATATATCTACCATTATGATAACTCAGATGTCATCGCATTTATCATCCACAGAAAGTAACGGTAGATCCACAATGCTGCTAAAGAGTGCATAGAACCTTATTGATTGGTCAAGATATCGTTTATACGTTGGATGTAATAGTCTGGGGGAAGCCATAGGTCCAGCAAACGTGAACTTGGCCAGTTGCAGGTATTTTCTGTGTTTCTAAGCCATTCTATAAAGTTTGTCAAGCAGCCAGTTGATCTGATCTTATTAAATATAAAACAGGAATCCTTCTCGGACCCTCATAGCAATCGGTCCAAGCAATGTGTAAAAGTTGAAGTCTGAACAAAAATGCATGTGAGAGATATGTAAAGGTTCATAGTGGCTTGCACTCACCTTGAAGTGAACCTTAATTGATTTGGTGCAAATTAGTTCCTAGTCTAGATCATGCAAAATTTTTGTCTTAATAGCTATATATCCGTCTAGTTAAACTAGCCAACAAACAATTTCAGATGTCATAATCCTGCAAGCAAATCTAAAAAGATGCTAATGAAAATATAGACAGTTAGACAGCTCTGGATAATAGATTTATAAAAAGCTAGTACCCAAAGATTTTCGGCTAAACTTGCTTCTGTTTTTCTCCGGTAAGAAGACATATGTCGGCGGTTATATTAAAGAAAAACTACAACTAAAAGCTCATCCAGGGGTAACCCTCAATAAACAAGTTGAGATATGCAGAGGATGATTATGTCTTAATATAATCTATAACTATATATCTACGAAGCTCAGATGTACAGATACAGATGCTGGTAACCTTGCTAACTAGGAAAAAGTTGAATTTGCTTCAAGCATAAGGTTGAATGTGCTTCAAGCATTGGACAACTTGCTTCATTGTAGGCCTGGTGGAGAGGGTTTCAACAGTGCAATTGAGTGCCAAATGCAGCATATCCTCCAGATCATCATGGGGACCTGAATCCCATAACTCTGCATTAAATACATCCTTTGCCTGACCTTGTCGCAAGAGCATAGAAGCCCAAGAAATGATGTTGAATCCATCTCCATGTGATGAAAAAGAAGGGTCCAAGGCTTTCTTGTCTGATATCAACTCAAGCAGCACAACACCATAGCTGTAAACATCAGCTTTATCAGACACCCGACAGGTCAATGCGTACTCTGGTGCTACATAACCAAATGTTCCAGCCACTCCAGTTGTTGCATGGGTTTCAGAAGTTCCCAACAGTCTAGATAATCCAAAGTCCGATAGATAAGCATTGAAGTCATCATCCAACAATATATTACTTGGCTTGACATCACGGTGTAGAACTCGTGGAGCACACTGGTCATGCAGATATGCAAGTGCAGATGCTACATCCAAAGCAATCTTGTGAAGAATCTTCCAATCAATAGCTCTTGAAGACCTTGCCTCGATAAAGTTTTCCAAATTACCACCTGGCAAATAGTTATAAATGAGGAACATCTCATTTCCACTTGCCCGGTACCCTATCAAAGTTACAAGATTGGGGTGCCTTACATTTCCAAGCGTCTTTATCTCTGCATGGAACTGTTGAACACCATGCTGGAACCTCCCAATAGCAAGCCTCTTTACAGCCACTAGGATACCTGGAGAAATCTCAGCCTTGTAAGTGGTACCAAATCCCCCGCTCCCAATGCAGTTGCAGGTGTTGAAATCCCCTGTTGCTAGAATAATGCTCTCATATGTTAAGGGGACCCCGATGTCAACAAAGACAGTAAGTTCCCTTGATTCAGAAACTTGAACCCTGGAATCTGGGAAACCCTTCCTCACATAAAAGAAGAGGATAACTAAAGTAAGTAGAATTAAAACAATGGCAGATGCAGATACTATTGATGCAATCTGAATTTTATGATCTTCAGTTCTACTTCCTGTTGGTGCAGTTATATTGTGTTGAGAATTTACATTGCTACTGGTCAGCTCTGAAGGTGGTATGTCTTTGTACATTTGGCATGGATTGAGGAAAGGGTTCCCAATAACACCACTACAATTCATTGTAGTACCATTCCAGGGAAACGAACCAGACAGGTTATTAAAGGATGCATTAAATATAGATAGTGATGCCACATTAGCTAAACCAGAGGGGAGGTGCCCTGAGAGTTTATTATTATCAAGCAGGAGAGCAGTTAGGTTTCTTAAGTTCACAACACCTTCTGGAACCTCACCAGAGAGAGAATTTGAAGAAAGCTCCAACACTTCAAGGGATCTTAACTCACCGATGCTTGATGGAATGCCACCAGTCAAGTTGTTATCAGCCAAGGAGAGATGTCTGAGATATTTCAGGTGATGGAGACTGGGTGGAATCTCACCTTGTAGTTTGTTCCCACTCAAGTCAAGAAAAACAAGAGATGTCAGATTCTCAAGACTTTGGGGTACTATCCCAGAAATTTGATTGTGAGATGCATCCAAAACCCTTAGTGATTTGCACATTACACCAATATCCAGAGGAATATGACCAACTATGTTGTTATTGCTAAGATTAGCAATCATTCCATGGAATTCATTACACATTTGAAACAAACTTTCAGGAAATGATCCAGTAAGCTTGTTTGCATCAGCAAGGAATGCATAGTCAGTCTGCCTTCCCAACCTCTCTGGTGCCACCGGAAGCCAAGAAATTGGACCAGTGAAGTTGTTCCCACTGAAGTTGTGAATCACCGAGAACCGAGCAGCAGAAATTAGCAAAGGCGTTCCAACGCGAGCTTTAGACATGAAGTATTGCATATACGTAAATGATGGATCATAAGCTTGGAGAAGATCTGAACTCTGCAGAGGCAACTGAGGACAAACATTGTAATCAAATCTGGGGATAGATCCAGACATGTGATTCCCACTAACATCAAAAAGGGCCATACATGGAACTTGAAGCTTGACATCAAGCTCCCCAGTTAGTTCATTTGAGCTCACGTCAATAAAATGTAGTTTCTTGCATCTATCAAAAACGCCAATCAGATCTCCCCTTAAAAGGTTCTGAGCCAAGTTCAACATTTCCAAGCTTTTACAAGCCCCCCAACTGCTCGGAAGTTTACCCTCAAGATTTACGCTTGGTGCCCAGACTATTCTAAGTTTGGAAAGGGTTGTGATTTCCATCGGAATGGAGCCAGTAAAAGAATTTTTTTCACCATTAGAAGTATTCGACTGCCCAATTGACAGCTCTGCCCTTATATTCCTACCACTTAGCAAAGGATCAAAGAGATTTGAGAGGACAAGAACCGACAATTCAACACAATTTCCAAGCTCAGTGGGGACCAAGCCATTAAGTCTATTTCGAGAAACATCTAGAACCTTAAGTTTTCGTAGCCAGCCAAGCTCACGGGGGATGACATCATTTAACATATTTGAAAATAACAAAAGTGTCCTTAATCGCTGACATTTCCCCAAACTACTCGGGATCCTACCAACTAGGGAGTTCCCAGAAAGATCAAGATACTCTAGATACCGACAGTATTTTCCCAATTCACTTGGAATGGAACCATTTAACTCATTATACGACAAATAAAGCACCTGCAACTTCATAAAACTTCCCAAAAACCTGGGAATCACCCCCTTCACCTGATTACCGGCTAAATTCAGAACCTCTAAACTCTCAAAATTCCTAAGAGAAAATGGAATATCCCCACCAATCCTATTAAATGCAAGATTCAAAACCCGCAAATTTCTCAACCCCACAAACTCATTTGGCAATCTTCCACTTAACAAATTCCCCTCAACATCAAGCACCTCCAATTTTTCCAGACCCCATATCTCTGGGGGAAATTCACCACTAAAACCATTAAAAGCTAATGACAAAACTCTAAGTTCACTAAGTCCTCCCACCAGTGGGGATAGCTTGCCAGCTAATTTACCCCTACCATGCAAACATGTTCGTCTTGTCATTCCAACACCATAAAATGGAAGCCGTGCTGTCATGAGACAAGAAAAGAAAGGCTTTGAGTTACCTTCAGAGACATCACCGCCGGTGATATTTAGAGAAATGACCCTTGATTCAGAGTCACAGGAGACGCCAAACCATGAACAATGGCTGCTGGTGTTGGGTTGCCAGCTGGAGAGAATCCCTGAAGGGTCAGAAACCGAGTTCTTGAACTCCAGAAGAATTCTTTTCTCAGAAAGCACTTTCCCGGAAATTGAAGAGAGAACACATAACAAAAGAAAAATCAAAGCTTTAACGACCATGCTGCATTCCATTTTCTCCAGTAATGGTGAGAGAGAAAGAAACCACCGAATTTCTCTGAGCTTTTTAAGAGCCTAACTCCTTTAGATTTATTGCAGGAATTTTTTTTTAATAATTTTCTGTTTGCTATATTACTGACTGGTACTTGCTCTTCCCTTGCTGATACACCCTCGTTTTCTAACAAGCCCCTGAGCTCCTGTTTTTCCAGGGCAGTGGGCCCCAGCATAGTTCGCTCGGTCAGGGTGGGGACCACAACCGAGTCCACCATATGCATCATGCCGTCAACACACGGCAGCTACCTCTTAGACAAGACGGGCAGTGGGGCCCTTAATTTTGCCAAATGGATCCACGTATCTCCCACGTTGGATATCTGGCTCCAAGGGATTTCAAAATTTGAAACCATAAAGCGATGTTATCCTAATTTTAAAGTAATAACGGACAAAGTTAATGCACGGCACGTACAAACGCCGTCGTTTTTAGTGTTAAACAGTCCCGAAAAAGGCGGTGAAAATGACAAAAGGGAATCTAATGTTAAACCGGGAAGTAACTGCCGGTCGGCGAAAGACGGGAAAATTCTCATCGGTTGATGATGTAATTTAATGAACTTAAATATGCAGCATAACAAATAATTAGGATTGTTTTTTACTCTCTTTAGTCTTTAAGCTTACCGTGTTCTCAAGTAAAGTCTCAAGTACTCTAGTGCTGTTTCTTTTTCATTTATTTTTTACTAGACGTAATATTATGCGTATTGCGTACATAAATTTTAAGTGTTGAGTGGATAAATAATAATGTTCTAATAACATTTCATTAAACGATATTAAATTCTTTCTGTACCTCAAAATAAGCAAGAATAATTAATTTAATTATAAATTTTCAATGTTATAGTTACTTGGAATTTAATTCTCATTTATTTACATCAACTAATGAATAATTAAAATGAAAACAGAAAAAAAGGAAAAAAAAAGAGCGAGAAAGAAAAATGACCTTGTAAATTCGATAGCTGAGCATATAGATTGTTTTCAATTTTAAATACGCAGTGTGATTAATGCGGGAGGACTTGGTAATCTAAACAAAAAAAAAAAAAAAAAAAAAAAATTTAAGAGCTTTGTTGAATTGTACTCCAACTGCGGAAGAACGCAAACGACCAAATTGATTAAAACTTAGAGGTGATTGTATGCCTGCGTTGACTCTGAATCCAGTCGTTCCCTAAACCATGCATTGCACAATTAATTCTACAATATAAACATACTTCAAAAAGCAAGGAGAATTTACATCATTAACAAGATTGAAACAGGAGGAGAATTATCTATGGAGGCCTAACCGAAATTTTCAATAAGATTCTCAAGGTTCTTCCCATTGGGATAAGGTAAGATTGATATAAGCCCTAAATGGAACAATCTCTGAGCCTGACACTGGGTTGGAACATCCTGTTTTTATCAATCAGAGGTAAATGAGCAACTGTCAAGTTTGAGGGCTCTTGATTGGTAGGACTTGTTGTCATTGAAATAGCAATTCTTGGCTTGGTTCCAGGCACCTAGAGAAAGGGTTAGGCAGGTTTTTTGAAACAGGCACAGAAATGCTTCAGGGTTCAGTTGTTATCGTCGACAACAACAATAACAACAACAACAAGAAGAACAATGAAAAGTAGGAAAAGAGCAAGAACATGGACGACAAGAGGAGCAAGACGACCAACAGCAGCTAGATGATGACTTTGGGGTCACTACTTCAGTGGCTAGCGGCTTATTTTGCTTCTTTTCTTCAACATCTGGTTTCACCGAAGCACTTGTCACTCTGTCTGTCAAACTGCAATAATCCAAAGTAAATTGCATCAGTGGTTTTGTTTGAGCTTGCATTGCCTTAAATGGTGTATTGTGATCTATATATGGCATTTATAGATTATATATGGACTGGACAAACACAGAAATCTAATGTGATAATGCAAAATACTAGTAAAATGGACTGTATTACTATGTTTTCAAATAATCTTGGCACATGGCTAATATAGGGAAAGAGAAACAGGAGCATACGTGGTAGAAGAGTGACAGCACCATCTTTTTAGGCTACAGTTCCAACAGTAGCAGAACGCCCAGCTACAATTAGAACAGTAGCAGCTTGGCCACCTAAAGTAGCAGCTTGGCCATGAACAGTAGCAGAACGTGCAGCTACAATTAGAACAGTAGCATGATGGCCATGCACACTTCTTCCTTTTACACTTCTTTCTGCAACAAAAGAAGGGCATGCAGGGTGCACATCCACATGCACAACATCTCTTCTTCAACTTCTTCTTCTTCTTCTTTCTGCAACACAAAGGAATATTCCTCATCCGGCCAGAACAGGTTGGGAACTTCCATATAATTATAGATACTACTATAACAGGCATGTAAAGTTGGTAGCTGGATCTGGTTAAAACACAGTCCAATACAGAGGCATCTCTGTTTTGACTTGCATACACAAAATTCCATCCAACATACAAATATCGGAAAATTATGCGTGCATGTAAAATTATGGGTGCCAGAATTGGCAACAACTCTCACTTGAGTTAATGCAAGTACCATTGCAATGTATGTTGCACAAACATTTATAAAAATTAAATTGAGCATATAAAAGCAAAAAACATAAGTATTTTCAGATACAATGATGTTGACTTACATTGGAAAGGCAAATGAGCAAGCGCTATCATTTGAATGGTCGGACATGTCAGACGAATTGCGCAATACATTTGCAGGAGGTGCTTTTTCCTGACTTTTGTCTACTGTGGTTCCTTCCTTAGTGTTCTTTACTGATCCTCCGTTTGCATCACTCTTCTCAAATATAGAACCCTCTCCGTCAGCTCTCACCTCTGGAATGGTAGGGCTTGGGTTGAACATGCTCATGTCATCTGTCTTGATAAGTTCTCCAGACTTAAACTGATCTCTGGAGAAACTATTATTGCCTATATGAATGCTAAATAAGGACTCATTCGAAGCAGCACTCCATTCTTGGGGTGTTGAGGATTTACTTCTTTCAAAGATAGCCGACGGTATCCTTAGGGGATCATATTCTCTCGAGCGATCCATCACTTGTATTGGAGGGGATTGTGTTGGTGGCATGTCATGGACCATCAATTCATCGGTGAACTGAGATAATCGAGCTGTTGAAGCGGGAACTGGAGAATTGTCAAATACTCTTGATTTGGAGGAGTTGCTATTGGAAACATTGATTTCTTCATCTTTTGATGGTTGTGTTTGTGACCCGAAGTTGCCAAGTTCTGTACCCACTTGGAAAAGATCTTCTGATGACGATACTGATGAAGAAAAAGAATGGAATAATCTTAAACTCTTGATTGAGACAACTAGGTCACTTACACTAAAAGTAGTGACTGGATGCATTGCCGTATGCTTACCCCTTTCATTCCCATCAGGAAGCTCTGGAATTGTCTCGAATGGATTTGTACTTCTGTTTCCCTCGACAACTTTAGGTTTTATGTCAAAAAGGTCAATGCTTCCACTTCCATTGGTAATCTGAGGATGTCTTTCAGAATGCATACTAGTTCCACTTCCACCAAAGAGCTCTGGAATTATCTCCAGATGTTGCCAACTGCCATTGATGTCTCTTGGATGACTATCTGAATGCCTATTCCTATTACCCCCAGTCCGATCAGTGGTCCCTGAATGTGATTCTAAATGATTACTTGTCCCAATTTTATCTCCCGAACCCATAACTGAAAAGTATTAACAATATTCTGGTGAAAGCTTTATAATTTTACTTACAATTCCACAACACATATCACACAGGCGAACAAAGATAAAGCAAAAATTCCAAAAAAATGGCATCTGCAAGGGCATGTCATTGTAAAACTAAAAGTCTAGCAACTCCAAAGAAGGGGAAAAGGGCATGGCAATCAAGGTCATCATCTCATAACATTATAAATTACATTGAAGTACCGCAACAGTACAACTGTTAAAATAATCGTTGCCATAGCACTCCAGTTCATTTAAATGTCAAAGTTTTTATCCTCAAATTTCTTCAAAATAACAAGAAAGCAGCTCCAAATCCCTAATAGCTACATTTGTATCTGGGGTAATTTGCAATCTTTATGTGCTAATTCACCCACGGCAAAAAGACACCCCACAGTCCACATCATTCTTCATCCCATGAATTGGCATAAAATTTTTTTGCTACATTGAAACTAGAAAATCAAAATTTTAAAGATACCAAATTCCTAAACAATTAAAACGGTGATGAAGAATAAGCAGAGAAACTCACATTATATCATTAAATGCTTGTTTAATTCCAGAATATCCAATAACAAACCGAGCCGCTATAATGAAGAAACCTCGCCAGGAAAGCGGCTTCCGGCGGTCTACACATCCAATTTTACCTCATCAATCTGTAAATTCACATAACGTAGATTAAGAATGAAAGTAAAAAAATAAAAATAACTGAAATGCATAAACCATGTTGTGACAACATCAAAAGTACATAATACGAAAAAGGAACAAGAGAAAATGGATACGTGAAATAACAAAAAACCAAGCTGAAGTGAATCTGGTCTTGTGTTATCTTATGAGGATCAATCTGTTGGGGTTGTAATTTTCCGACTCGGGAATAACAGAAAATGGAATGAATTTGAGAAAATAAATTTTACAAAAAAAAAAAGAAATTAGGGTTTGGAATTGGTTCAGCGCGTGGAAAATCTAACGACGGAAGGCGTTGCGGTACTTTCGGCGTTTTTGGTTCCATTTGTAACTAACTCCCTGCAGGCTGCTTTTCGCGCCATATCCCCGTGAGCATACGCGGGAAGAACGATTCCAGTACGATAAGTTCTATTATAAATTTTTTAGACGGACCTATGACTGAGTACCACATTTAAATCAACAACTTTTGAGCAATGCTAGAGCTATAAACGTTTGTGCTTTTTTACCCCCCTTTTTTCATATATCTCAATGTGACATAACGGTGTTCTTTGTTAAATGAAAACACAAGAGAGTGATGTCAAAATGCACAAATTTTTTTTTACAAATCTCACAAATAAAAAAAATACGTTTGTATTTTTACTGTAACTGTGATGATAAGTTTTACGCAGAATGGAGCAATGTTTGAGGGTGACTTGAGTGCTAATCCCTCCGTGGCTCATCAAGTATCCGCTGACGATTTGACTCTTGGCAATGAGTAGACGAAGACTGGCAGTACGAGTCTGTTTTTGGGTCATACTACCAATTTTTCACCCAGCTTGTGGATTGAAAATATTTATTATTTGTTAAATGAAATCATTGTCCAATATTATTGAACTATTTTCTTGACTATACGTCCTATATTATTTAGTTTAGAGAAAAACGTGTGGTGAGGCTGTGTTGTGGTGGCACGTGAAGCCAGTCACATATATCTTCAGTTTACGCTTTGCAACGCTAGTTATCTCCGAGAATTGAGAAATTGAAATTGAAGCTATTTTGAACAGAAGCAGTTGTTCTTTGGTTTTTCGGCCCTTGCTTATTCATGTTGTTAGTGGATCCGTTACACATTGTAGGCCTGGGCCTCTATTAATGGGCCTGACATTCTAGCCCGGTTTTACTTCACTACTGTACTGCGTTAGAAAAGTAAAATTCATACGCAAACAGATTGAGATCGAGGGTTAAAAGTCAAAAAGAAAACGAAAAGGGGAAAAAGTAGAAAAACCAAACATGTTTAATTTATAAGCATTAGTTTAAACAGAAACATGACGGAAAGCCGTGTCGTAGTGGCACATGAAGCCAGAGCCATATGTCTTCAGGTTACTTGTCTCCTTCAACAGAAAAGCAAGCTTTTGCAACACTATCTTTGAGAATCTGAAGCTATTTTGAACTGGTGCAATTCTTGTGCTCTTTTTTTTTTTTTTTTTTGGCGCCATGTAGGATTCTTTGCTTATTCATGTTCTTGGCTCCTTTAATTTACTTGGTCTGTGTTTGTCAAATTGTTATGCAATTAGTATTGTGGAGTGCAGTACGACCGTGAAATGCTCCTGTTACAGTTGTTTTATCAATATACATCTTAGGTCATGATACCTAATCACTAGACTTTTTGAAGATTTGAGTATCAAGATTTTTTGTTTAAGGTAAGAAATCGCACCGTATGAGTTAATTTTTAGTTGGGTTTGAGTTACTAGACCGAAATGTTAACTTTCAAATCAGGGGGGTGTTAGTTTCTATTCTTCTTTGGTGAATTTCTCATTGGCAGCAGTGCCCCGATGCTTAAGTCTCAAACCTTGAGAGATCCCTTTGCATTCTCAAATTACCTTTAACTAGTTAAAAGAGTAAAGTTTTGATTGATACATTCATTAATGAAGCTGATTGCTTTCCGTTGAGCAGGGTGATCTTTCGATTATGAATTCATTGAGGTTTCTTTCTCATATACAATATATGATTTTCAGGTTTCCCTTCAGAAATGCACAAAGATCATGGATAACGTTAGCATCAATAGATGTGGTTCTATGTGCTTTCAATGTCCATCTCATGCGAACAATGTTGGGATGTTCAAAGAGTAGCATTTTGCAATCCATTAATGTGTACTTATATGTTAACTTTTTGCGAAACTTTGGCTTGGTATCTGAAGAAGGAAATTTCAAAATCCAATGGGCGAATCAAGGGGTCCTTTTTTTCCTTCCATTATTCCTGGATCGACATCCTCTAATGATACTGGAAGGCTTAACCTAGATGCAAGAGGAAATCGCGGGTCCCATCCTGTAGGCACAAAGAAGAGAGGTCACGGAAGTCGTTCTTGGATAAAGATTGATCAGGATGGAAACTTTGAGATTCTGGAGCTCGATAAGACTACCATTATGAGACATTGTTCTCTTCCAGCCAGGGATTTACGGCTTTTGGACCCTTTGTTCATTTATCCATCAACTATATTAGGACGGGAGAAGGCTATTGTGGTCAGTCTTGAACAGATCAGGTGTATAATCACAGCCGATGAGGTTATTTTAATGAATTCCTTGGACGGATGTGTCGTTCAGTACTATTTGGAATTGTGCAAACGCCTTCAGACAAACAAGGATCAAGCTGGTAAAACGCTGTCTCTGGATGAAGCTTTGAAATTTTATTAGTAGTTTGGTTTGACCTGCTTTCTGTGAGTTTTTGAAAGGGTAGAAAAAGAAAAATTCCAATATGCCTTTCAAATAATCTTTTATTATCCACCCCGGTTGCCCCCAAAATTTTGGTTAAACAATAAGAATGAATGCTATCATATAACCTACATCAGCTTCCTTCCTCGGCCCTCTTCCACTATGAAGAAGCCATGTTTGATGCATCTCATGAATGTGTGCCAAAGATTAAGACTTGCAATGACGACATCAATGGATCTGTGGTCATGATAAGTTGTTTAACACAAGTATATAAGCCAAACTTTGGTGTATGCTAAACTGGTTCCTTAGATATACAGCAAAAAATTTTATTATCTTCTCATTGTAGTGCTTATCTGGATAAATTGCTTACAATATGTGCCAATTTGATTCAGATGACCTGCCATTTGAATTTAGGGCACTGGAGCTGGCTTTGGAATTAACTTGCATGTCTCTTGATGCTCAGGTATGCTTTATTCTGCATTACTAGCTAGCTATGGGATTCCTGAAATAAATAGCTCCCACTCAAACATCGCATTGTTTGAATCCGTACACATCTTTTTGTACTCAGCTTCTCTCAAGTCTCAATACAGTCAAAATTTATGCTATCGAAATCATTTTTGCCATTCAACTCTGTGTAATCCGTGTTATCTTTTATTCAACTGCCTCTACACTTTTTTTTTTTAATTTTAAAGAAAAGAAACATTACATAAGAATTTAGACATTATAGAATAATTAGTTCGCAGCATCTCCCACTCAATCCACAACATGCAAGGTTGTGACAGTGAGTTGAATTGTGGACTTTTTAAATTGTGGATTCTGGAAAATGATTTGGTGGACTACCAAAAAGAAAAATTGATATTTTATTAGTATCTTCAATAAATATATCTGATGTCAAAAAATTAAATATTAATCATGTCGTGAAAACTATGAAAGGACTGCTAGCCAGTTTGAAACATGAATTGTTGTCATAACTGAATCCTGTTTTAACGAGTGTACTATTTGATAGGCCAAAGAACTGGATATGGAGATATATCCAGTACTTGATGAACTAGCATCATCTATTAGCACTCTTAATCTGGAACGTCTCCGTAGATTAAAAGGCCACCTCCTGGCATTGACTCAACAAGTTCAGAAGGTAAAACTAATCTTATCCTCTTAGGTAATTTCTTTGTTTCCTTCCAGTTATCCTCTATATAATTGTTTAGATTGGGTTTTCAGGTCCGTGATGAGATAGAGCATCTCATGGATGACGATGGTGACATGGCTGAGATGTACCTTACAGAGAAGAAACAAAGGTTGGAGGCTTACTCTTCAAGTGACGTAAATACTCAGACTAATATTTCAAGTTTGGACAGAGTGGTTTCAAAATCAGCTCCTGTTTCACCAGTGGGGTCAATCAGTGGAGCTCAGAAATTGCAAAGGGCATTTAGCAGCATCGTGGCTTCAAAACATGGAAGCCTAATTAGTTCATCTAGTAACGGGGAAAATGTTGACCAACTTGAAATGTTACTGGAAGCATACTTTGTCGTTATTGACAATACACTCAGCAAGTTGTTATCGGTAAGAAATAACTGACCTTATTAAACCATGTGTTAAGTCCTTTTGAATTTGTATGGTTTGCAGTTCACCATATTTAGTACTTCTTTGCAATTTGACAATCTTATGATTGTTTGAGGCATGTGATGTCACAGTTTTCTAACGTTTAGCTTGGGTATTTTCTTGCTGCTAATTTTATCGTTCCTATTTGAAGGTTTCTCATGTTCATCCATTTGTAATTGAGTGTCTGGCTCTTTGTTTAATCTTGTGTTTATTTAAGAGTAGACTCTCTTATCTTCAGACATCCTGAAGAGCCAATTTCATTTATTAAAATAAGGTCACTGGATAATCCCAAAGAATAGTAGTTATTTCATAATGTGGCTGATGCTAAAATACTGATTTTGCTTGGTGATGCAGCTTAAAGAATACATTGATGATACGGAAGATTTGATCAACATTAAGTTGGTAAGAAGAGATGACAACCTACACACTTGGTGGTGATTTCTTTATTTTCTTGAAATCCTTAAATAAATTTGATTAGCAATGGTCTTCCTCTTCTATGAACAGGGTAATGTTCAGAATCAATTGATTCAATTTGAGTTGCTTCTTACTGCGGCAACTTTTGTGGCTACAATATTTGCAGTTGTGACTGGAATATTTGGGATGAACTTGAAAGCATCAATTTTTGATTACCCATCAGCATTTAACTGGGTTTTGGTTATAACAGCTCTTGCAGGTTGCCTCGTGTACTTCTCATTCTTGTTCTATTTTAAACACAAGAAAATCTTTCCATTGTAAACCAATTACTGCAAACTGCTTTATTGAAGGTCTAAGATGGTATCCTGCATATTATTTATAACCAAGAGTCATTGTCGTTATAGGATTCATCTATAAAAGTGTGGCTTTCCTGGGAAGTAGATTCTACTTTGCCATAGAAGTCCCTCCAAGAGACTATGCTTTCCATTTCCAGTGAATGCAATCTCCTCTGGCTATTTTCAAGGGCTGTTTCAAGTTCCATGATCCACTCTTCAAGCCTTGATTGAATGACTTTGTGAAGACGCAAGCTTAACTCCTGAGGTGACACAGCATACTTTGTTTCATCTTGATGATCAGTTGATGTCTTACATCATTATCTGGATAAGATAAACTGCCAGCTTCATCATTGGCCTTGTCTAGTTTAATATCCCCGTGAACAACATTTGTGACTAAATCAGGATCCCGCTGGGAAGGAAAAAAAAAAAAGATTGTCGAATTCTGAATTTGTTTCAGGCAGACAAAAATTGGGTTATTTGATCATAAACTGTCCTAGTTATAGCAATAAACTTACCTCCATAGTGTCAGAAATTGTTTCGAAGCTAGATTTCCTCATGTTTAGCTCTAATCTCCCCAGTTCTGCAACAAGCTCTGCCTCAATTTTACTAATTGCCTCAGATTTCTCTTCCTTCTGATCATCTAGTTCTTCGCCAACAGGTTTGTTATGTATATCTAATTCTTGTTCAGTGTATAGTGCATATGGTGTGCTGCTGAATGATTGGTGTTCGTTTGTTCCCAAGACTCCCAAGTCTTCATTAGCAATCTCCTTTATGTTCATCAAATTGTTCATCTCAAGCTCGAAAATTTTCATTATCTACCAACACTTGAGAAAAACTTGTTACCGATAGCAAGTTTAAGCTCTCATTATTCTCCCCTTGCCTTTGACTGTTACTTGTAACTCTGCTAAAATCTTCTTCATGTAATAAAAAGCCATCTGTCATGTTTGCCCGCTAATCTCCACAAGGGATTGGTTTGATCTCGTTTTCGCTGCAGCAAGTTCCTGGGTTCAGATTGCTTATGTATTGAATACAAGGAAAAAGATTCTGATGAGCTTTCTGTTTCTTTAGATGTCAGGTTCCGCCAGTACTTGGCTGCGTATCCTGCACCAGTTGCTGCTGCAACCACCCATAAATCCATATTCTCTCTTGAGCCTCTTCTTCATGAGATACACTCTAACCCCCCGAGAGTTTTTCGTTTCAGAGCCCAGAACCGAAAGCGAAAAATGTCCAAGCTTCCAGGCCACATAAATAAATGGATAATAAAAAGAACTGACAGTTAATTTAGTACATTTCAACGAAACCGAGGTCTTGTCATCAGCAAAATTTTATCAGCACTAAAGCTGCAATTTTCAAGAGAAATTGGAAAAATTTAAAAGAACTAGTCTCTCTCTGTCCTGAGGTATAACAGTATAAAATTTTGAAAAGCTTATACTTGGCAGTTGGCACAATGTATCTGTTTTGACATCTCGAGCCACAATATTCAGGATACAGACAGGGAAACAAACAAGCAGAAAATACGTGGATAAGAAAATGAATATGGTACATTTTACACTAGGACCAAATTCTGGCCTAAACATTCAGAATTTCTGCCATGTTGCTCCACTTTATATTCTTGTACTCATAGGACTTTTTTCTTTTTTCGATTGTATCATAATATCTGGCAATAAAATAAAAATGTACACAATGGAATCAATTTCATTGCATGAAATTACTATTCACGCCATATCATTACAAGAAACCATGAACTTGCCACTCTAGTACAAGTTAAAACTATTCACAAAATAAAGCTTTGTAGGCCTTTAAATATGAAAATAAAGTAAACCACAATTGAATTACAGAATGGGAACACGACAAAATATGGAGGAAACTCAACAAGAATGTTTATTATGAAAAGTTTATTTTAGCCCATGCATGAATTAGGATGCAAGGGTCGTGCCAGGGCAACTGTCCACAGTGCAGGCTAATATGTCTCTGTAATCACGGGATATTCTAAAAGTGTCATAAACCTTTCCATCACTGCTCTTCGTATACTCAAACAATAGGTTTGAATGATCAAATGCAGTAAGTTTAACGAATCCATAATCATAGTCTCTATATAAACTCCAAGTAGTTTGGAGGGTGGTAAATTCTGCAAGGCTTGCTCCTCCTCCACCAGCTACTATGTGTATTGTGCCATTCAGTGTTCCCTTATAATAATTCTTCTCTTTGTTGGTGCAAATATTCTGTGGCAGCAGAATATTGACAGTTCAGTTGTTAGCTAAGAGAACTGTAATTTTTAAACCTTGATTTTCAATAACTGAAATGAAAAGCGATAACTAAAACTAAAGGGAAAATTTACATACATGAGTAGGTCACATGTTCAAACTTAAAAGCATAAAGGCAGCCATATTCTGTAATTTATCTCTCTCTCTCTCTCTCTCTCTCTCTCTTTTTTGTTGATTGTTTAAGCCCTAGTGTAAAAATAAACCAATGGTGGAATGTGGAAAAGACAAATATAAGTTGCTTTAGAGTTTTTCCCAATTTGCATTTTCCCCTTTGGCTGAGATAAAATACCTTATAACTAGTCAAATGCCATTGCAATTCAGCTTATCAGAAAGCAAATGAGGCAAAGAAAATTATATCTGTTTCTTTGACATTAGCTATAACTGAATTAGTAACAGATTTCTATTTCTTTGAAATTAGTTTAAACTGAATTCCTTAGTAGGCAAAAATGCAGCGACAAAACAATGCATAGTTCTTCAGTGCTTCAAAGTGAAATAATACCTGGTATATAGGACATGTCCTTTCATAATTGTGCACATGGCCATAGATGGCAATGTCAACCTTGTACTTCTGCCAGAGTTTTTGAAGACTTTCTCTCCCCATCGGCTCTGCAAATGATCCGTCTACGGCATAGAATATACCAGAAGAATAGCCAAGAACCCTATGTGCAAGAAAGATCAACCACGGTTGCTTCTGCCTGTCGACAGATGCTAGGCAATGCTCGATGAACTTGTATTGCTCAGTTCCCTCTCTCCAATCATGTTCAGTGTCAGCTACACAAAATCGGAACATGCCATAGTCGGTAGAGTACCTGGTAACAAAAGTTATGACTTTTTCATCAATATATCCCACAACATAAGGAAACAAGTGGACAAAGGAAATTAAGAAATAAAAGAATAATCTGTTAGGTCCTTTTGTATTAGTTCTCACAGACTATTATGTTCACAAATAATGTCGGACACTGAATCATATATGATCAAGTATTGTTTGCATTTGTTCAGTATAAGTAGAATAAATTATGTCAATAAAAATTATGATGTAACTAGGTGTTGTCAAGGTCAAAAAAACAAAAAAAGGGTCAAAGTAAATTATGAAATTCTTACAAAAGATATTACAGCATTGTGGAAAGCTAATTAAATTGATAATTTTTTTTTTCTGACAAATCCCCATACCAGAATTTAGCCCTGTTCTCAGCAGGGACATAAAACATAGTCTCTGCCAACACACCGCATTCTCCACCAGAATCCTTGTTCCCATAGAAAGATCCTGTTCCTGGCCAATCACGCTCATGGTTGCCACTGGAAGGAGAAATCACCAATTGCCTCATAAGACGAAGTTCAGGACTAGTTTATGCTCCAAGAGACAGCTCAGCTACATAAGTAAATTATGACAAACCTGGCAATCATGTATGGCACAGTTGATGCAATTGGCTCAACCTGGGCTGTAAACTGGTCCCACTGGGAAATGTATCCATTTGCATAACATATGTCTCCAATATGGAAAACTATGTCAATGTTCTTCAAGTCTTTAATAAGCTCTCTAGTGGTGTTAAGAGAAGCATGCTGGAAGTCATTATATTCATTAGAATCATCAGCTTCATCCTAAAACATGAACAAATTGGACATAAGAAGATGCTGAAACACGGAGAAAGACCTTTAAAGAGAGTACAAAATGCCTATGGTACTCTATGTATACTTAAAAGTTTTGTCATGAATAAATTGCCAGATGAGAAACAAAATCAAATAATATTTTAGAGATGATTAGTTTAAGCAAGAATAACGAGTATAATATTGAGAATAATGACAAAAAGGTGTGTGAATGCTCATTCAAATGTATGGATACCTCATGCAATATTACTTATAACAAAATAGAGCTGTCCATAGAGTAGATCTTGTCAGTGCCACCAATTGACATAATTTAAATGTTCTATAACAGTTTGAACCTTTCCCATGTCGCCGAAAATGACTACACGTTGCAAAGAATTTTGACCAGGATAAGGAGATGCTTTAAACTGGTATTCCAAGCTCCAAATATAAGAACCGTTGAACAATCTGTGCCCAACTTTGTAGGTGTACCTACATAAGAAGAAAGAATAATAGTCAAAAGCGCACAATATGTTAAAAGTTCCATGTGCTTCAAAAGGCTGATGAAAATCTTCTAAACATGGTGCTAAATTAATGTTTAATGACTGTATTCAACAGTAAAGATCTGACTTTAAGATAGCCAAGTACTATTGGATTGCTGCATAAGAGAGAGCAAATAGATCCAGAGCTTAATTGTGACTTGCCTAACATCAGAACTGACTTTCATCAACAAAATGTGAATGTTATTGCATTTCAACAATTATTTCTGCGAAAGTATAAAGTTTCTGCTGATTAAATTTCAAATAAAACCATGAAAAATTCAGCATACTGCAACAAAATATAGATAAGCATGCATTAATTAAGTTAAATCAGCATCATGCACTAATATAAGATGTAGCATACATTGCATTGGGCCACAACTCCTTCAGAAAACTGGTGTGTATGAACCCAGGATCACGCCATCCCACTGTCCTTGCTGGTGCACCTGTGCATCAAAATTTGATATTAATCATCTTCCTTGGGCAAAAACACCCAGGAAAAAACTTTGGGGTGACTTTACCCAATGTTGAAAACAAAAGGCCATAAAATCCACCGTACTTAGTTACTTTTTTAACTATGGGAAGCCTTACGTATTTGCAAAATAGCACAGAAGTAACATTTAGTAAGTCTTACAGTTATAGAATAACATTTTAGAGAACAATCAAATTACTAGCTTGCAATATGCTTTGAAACTAAGTCTTTAGGATAAGATGCAGAAAGCATCAGAATTTACATTATGTACAGCAGACTATGTTCTATTTAATATCCACTGCTATAAATTGCATTTAATTCATAATTTAACAATGGTTTGTCATTTTTAAGTTATGGCAATTTCAGTCAACTCCCAGGTACATCCTTTGGGTGAAAATTTAAAAGACAGAGGAGTTACATACCACACATACTCCCACGTTCAAATGTCAGTGTTCCAGCTGGGGAATGTGTACGATCACCTCCTTTTCTGCCCCATTCCACAAACGCTTCTGCTTCATTTATCCCATATCCACTTGTCCAAGTTACTGTCATCTGCATTTAAAAGTAATGTCAGCTTTAAAGTGAAATAACTATGAACATCGTTGGTGGACTTGTGAATTGAACAGCCTGTCAATGTAGAGATAAATGGTTGTAAAACTTTTAACCTGTTGAAAGTAATCTCAAATTACATGACTTAAATTACAAGAGCTTTGAGAATTACAATGACAAATTGAACTTACTTCATTCCATGTTTTTCCTTGTGCCAAGCGTGGATAAACTGGTGCATTCGGATTTGTGAAAGCTATTTTATTTGACACTGCAACCAGCTTTGGCTATTATCACAATAAAAGGAAAAACAAAAAAGTTATAGCTGGAGCGTAAGTAAACAAATTGCATCTTTCAGATGTAAAGATAGGACCGTAACAGTGATAAGTCATTAATATCAAATGATAGAATATTATTTTAAGAGATGAAGAAAGACAAACTGGGCTGATGTTGAGAACAATAGAAACAGTCCATAATATTTCATCAAACATAGTATAAGAAAAACAAGATGAGGAAAATAAGACAAAGATTAGCATAGACCAAACCATTAATGGCTTCATTTGGATCAGGATGAAGGTTTTAGAAGGACAAGAGGAAGGTCAGAAGTTATATATTGGTCAAGTCAAAGACAAAAATATAGATTGCGCTTGTAATCTATCAACCAGTTAAAAAATATTATTTATCTGTGGCAATTGTTAAGCATCTCAACAAATTCCTTTAATAAAGAAAATAATTGACAGGTCAAATAAATAAATCGTTGCCTCTTCACAATTTGGGAATCTAAGGGGTAACCATATAAATTACAAGGAAAAGAACTGTTAGGAGCGTACTTTTAACAAACCACCAGAAAATAGAGCAAAAGCGAAGTCTGATCTCTGGTTAATCAACTGAAGCTTCAATGATCCTTTGCCTGTACCTTTGTACTGAGGGCTAGAATAGTTTGCATACTGATACTGTCAATAGAAATAAGGTAGTTAAGGATTGATATAGGAATTCCAGCAAACAATCACTTAAAACCAGGAGAAGAAAGAAGGTGAAAGAGTTGTGGCAAAGAAGCATAATGCAAACCTTAATTGGTGCAGAACACAACAGTGGCGGACTAACACTTGGGTTTTCTGCAGAGCAAGAGGACTCACTGGAAATTGTGAAATTTATATGTTTCCAATTAGATTAATATTATTCAGTTCAATCACCAAAGACCAACAAGATACGTAAATATATGTACGTCTTATCAACCCGTTATGCATATAAAAAGCAAAGAAATATTTTTTTACCTAAAATTGGAAGGAGAAAATACTGCAATCCAATCATCAACAGATGGGTTTGGAGAACTATACTCCACTGTCACCCACTCCGAGTTTTGCCCCTGAAACAGTAAAATACATTTTCAGTAAATGCAAAAATAAACTTGTGTTTTTCATGCTTTAGAGCGTTTAAGATTTCCATTGATTTGTATTTGGAAATAGATTTGACCTAGCAGAAGCTTTAACAGATGCTAAAATAATATCTAACGCCATGACCATCAAGAGGTAATCAAATTAATTTTGCTTTTCATAAGAAAGAGAAACAAATTAAAGAAACATGGTGTTACTGAAGCTTACCTTCAATCCAAGTACAGCAGGACAGGCTTTAACATAGGCATTATCATTAAGAGCATATATAGCCTTATGAATAGCAATTCTCGAGAGCGGATGATCTCCATGAGAACTTGCCACTTGAAAGGTTCCAAGAACCAATAAAATTCCCAAGAAGATCAATCTCAATTCTCTCATCCCAACAAATATCTAAAATCAATCAAAAACAGGAAAGACAGTAACTCGGTAAGAACGTCTTTCAGCAAACCAAAACTCAGAATTCAAGTCGCAACTTCAAAGCATGATAACAACGGTGAAATATACCAACTTTTATCATTGCTTATGCCCGGAAAGAAAAAATTTAAAGCAACACGGTATCTTTTTCCAGTCCACTGATGCAATAAACAGAGTGTGTCGCGAGTCTAAATCCGTATTCATAAAATGATAGCTTTGCCCAAGCGTCTATCGAGCATAGCTTGGTAAGCTGCGCTGAAGCCGAGATATTAAGATCCCTCAAATTCCACCTATATGTGGGAGAGTCCACTATTCAACCATACTTTAAATCAACAAAAAGTTCAATTATTCTCCAGACACTCGCAAATAATATGAATAAAAGCGAGATAAAGGTGCATGAAAAGCAAAAGCATTGGCTCATAAGATGACAAATTCACACTTAAATAATCACAGGCACAATTGTTTGTACACCAAGAGACAAATTCCTACTTAGTATGTTGTACACAGTTTTCATTCCTCTGACGAGTAGAAAAATGACAAATAACCAACTGGCTATTTAAAGAGGTTGATAAAAAAAATAATAATAATAACAAAACAAAAAACATGATACTGAATAGTGAATACCGAGTACTGACCAAGTGGAATGTATTAATGAAAGACGATGAAGAATCGGGCAGAAGTTATTACTGAGATCGGGTGAAGTGGTTACTTTCAAATATGGATTATTTCAAGTTCTATAGAATGTAGCGCCAGATCCGAGAGCCGGTAAGCCTACTCTTTATTAGGAAGAAAGGTCATTTTCAAAGATTACATATCAATTTTTATATGAAATCAAAAGCATGAGTCCACCAATCGTTTGCCTAAGAAGGAAAGTCAAATATGCCAGGCGGGCCACGCTATGTCAACGCTGTTGCCTGGCCACTTGCCAACTGGGCAGTGGGCACACGGTTCCAGGAACAAAGTAACTTGATAAGAGTTCCAGGAACAAAGTAACTTGATAAGAATAGTATTTGGAAAATTTTCAATGGTGCCCCTGCATTTTGGCCTAAAATCAGCAGCAGCCACAGTTTTGGCTTGTTGTGACATTTCAATCCACACGGTAGCGGATTAGACACTAGACAGAAACAAACAAGCATGAAATATTTGTATCTACGGCTGAAGTCCATCCCTCTGTTATCCGAAGTCAATACCAGGATTAAAATTAAGGCTTCCACATTCTAAATTTTGTACACTTTTATTGCTTTTGCGTACATGAAAAAGCCACTCGTATTACAATCATTACGTGGAGGAAAATACCACTCAGGAGTCTAGTCCAGTCGTGTAAGCCACATTTGAAGTTGGAAATATATTTACAAAATCTTGGAGCCCCATGGAACCAAAGAAAATAACATATATTAGGATGACACAATATGAATTGCAATTTTTTACAGGAACTTTTATTAAACCCGTAACCCTTGCATAAATTAGGATGCAAGAGTCATGCTCGGGCAACTGTCCACATTGCAGGCTAATATGTCTCTATAATCCCGGGATATTCTAAATGAGTCGTAAACTTTTCCGTCTCTGCTCTTCTTATACTCGAACAATAGATTTGAATGATCAAATGCTGTAAGTTTAACAAATCCGTGATCATAATCCCTGTATAAACTCCATGTGGTTTGGAGGGTGGTAAATGGTGAAAGGCTCGCTCCAGCACCACCAGCAGCTATATGTATCGTCCCATTCAGGCTGCCCTTGTAATAGTGCTTCTCTTTATTGGTGCAAATATTCTGTAGCAGAAAATTTGAGAGCTCAGTTGTTAGCTAAGAGAAGTGTTAACTTCCAAAGCATGATTTGTGACTACAGGTGCTATAGATAATTGTCCAATCTATAATTGAACGTGATGCTACTCTGGAAACGAAAGATCATGACTAAAACTGATAGGAGAATTGATGTACAAAACTATGTTCACATATTCAAAGCATAAAAAGGGCATAAGCGTGTGATTAAAACTAAAAAGTTCTGGTTTAGAGACATAACCGAGAAAACAACTGACGTTGGTACAAGGAAGGATAAATACATTAGTGCTTTTCCACTCTGATTAAATAAAGCAGATCACATTTTTCCAGTCTGTTCTCTAACTCATAAATGGTCGAATGTCACATTTTCATAATTTCGCTTATCAGAAGATAGAGATGCAAAATGTAGCAAAGAAACAAGGTGTAGCAGCTTCATCAATGCTTTTTAAATTGGGATAATACCTGGTATATGGGACATATCCTTTCATAATTGTGCACGTGACCAAAAACAGCAATATCAACCTTATACTTCTGCCAGAGTTTTTGAAGACTCTCCCTCCCCATTGGTTCAGCAAATGATCCTTCTACAGCATAGGATAAATCAGAAGAATATCCAAGAACCCTATGCGCAAGGAAAATCAACCATGGCTGCTTTTGCCTGTCAACAGACGCTAGGCAGTGCTCAATGAATTTGTATTGCTCGGTTCCCTCCCTCCAATCTTGTTCTGTGTCAGCTATACAAAATCTGAACATGCCATAGTCCGTGGAGTACCTGGGAAAAAAATTAAAAAATTTCAACATTAGATGCCACAGAATCATGAGACAAATGAATGAAAGAAACTAAGAAAGAACAGAAAAATCTATTTAGATCCTTTCAACTTATCAATTTTTGCTTATTATAAATAAAATAATTTGGGGCAAAAATAATAAGATCATGGTACTAGAAGGTGATTAATCAAAGGTGTAAACAAAATAACCACCATCCACAATTGAATTAAATAACAAAATTCTTACAATAGATCCTATAGCATTATAAACCTAATTAAGTTGATAATTTTTCACTCAAATCCCCGTACCAGAACTTAGCCCTGTTCTCAGTAGGTACATAGAACATGTTCTCAACCAACACACCACATTCTCCACCGGAATCCATGTTTCCATAGAAAGAACCTGTTCCCGGCCAATCACGCTCATGGTTACCACTGGAAGGAGAAATCACCAATTACAACGTAAGATCAAGTTTCGGACCAGTTAATGCTGTGCCAAGCTGGCGAGCTACATAAGTCAATTATGACAAACCTTGCAATCATGTATGGCACAGTTGATGCTATTGGCTCAATTTGTGCTGTAAACTGGTCCCACTGTGAGATGTAGCCATTTGCATAACATATATCTCCAATGTGGAAAACTATATCAATGTTCTTCAAGTCTTGAATAAGCTGCCTAGTGGTGTTAAGAGAACCACGCTGGAAGTTATTGTATTCATTAGAACCATCAGCTTCATCCTGCAATATGAAAGATTAAACAAACTACTTCATAAACTGCGTTTAAGTTGGTATTTGCTATTTGGACTAAAATCTGTCATGATCTTTAAACATACCATCAAACCAATTTAAACATAAGGTGATATGGGAACAGATAGAAGTGCCTTCGAAGAAAGAGAAAAATCACTCATTATTCAACAAAAACAGTTCACACCATCATCAGAAAGCTAAAATAGATTTGCATATTCACCTTAAACAGTTATCATGAACACATTGTTGGATGTGAATTAATTTTTAATGAGTGATTAGTTCAAGCATAATTGACAGTGACAAATCTACACATATGCACACACTCATTCACATGGATAATAACCTGATGCAGTAATACGTTTAACAAATTTAGATTTCAGTACTCAGATCTCATCAGGAATATATTTACAAGAATTAAGAGTGCATTATTGACAGTGCCAAATCTCCGCATATGCACACACTCATTCACTTGGATAATAACCTGATCCAGTAATACATTTAACAAATTTATATTTCAATATCTCAGATCTCATCATGCCACTAGTTGACATTATTTTAAATTTTCTAAGATAGTTCAAACCTTTCCCATGTCGCCAAAAATTATTACTCGTTGCAAAGAATTTTGACCAGGATAAGGAGATGCTTTAAACTGATACTCTGAACTCCAAATATATGTACCATTGAACAATCTATGGCCCAGCTTGTAAGTGTACCTGCACAAGAGAAAGGAAAAATTGAGAAAAGCAAATAAATATGTTGAGTTTCATGTACTGCTAAAAGATTGGCAGAAATCATCTAATCATGGTGCAAATTTACTATCCAGTAATTATATTTGATAGTAAATCTCATCGACTTAACATTTCAAATCAATCCTTTAAAGAGAGATACAATTTTGGATTGTTCCACAATAGAGAGGAAATAGTTCCAGAGCTTAATTGTGATTTGCCTAAAACCAAAAATGAATTTCAACTGTACAATACATAAAGGTCATTTCATCCAAAGTGTAAAATTTCTGCTAATAAAATTTGAAATAAAACCTCAATATATTCTGCATAGTGTACTAAAATACTGCTAACCAAGTGATACTATCTTTTGTAATAACTTTAAATACACTTTCAGCTTGTATAAGAAGTTTTACACACCTAGAATCAACATCATAAATTAGCATAAGATGTAACCTACATTGCATTGGGCCACAACTCCTTCAAATAGGTGGTGTGTATGTATCCGGGATCACGCCATCCCACCGTCCTTGCTGGTGCACCTGTGCTGCTAAATTATATATTAATCATCCACCTTATACATAAGTGTCCAGGCAACAACTTTTGGGTGATTTTCCCAGCTATGAAAATCAAACAGCCACAAAATCCATCATACTTAGTTAATTTTGTAACTATAAGAAGCCTTACCAAGTCAAAAAAGAAAAGCAAAGACAGAAAAAGATTACCAGTACTCATGCAGTTATAAACACATTTTCAGAGAACAATCAAATGATTAGAATGTAATAGCCTTTTGATTAAGCAATCACATAAGCAATTTATTACTCATGTCGTAACTAATTTACTTTCTTTAATATTTTGTTTCTTCATCTTTCTAGGATAAGATGCACAAAGCATCTGTATTTTCGTGATAGAGAGAAGAGGTTCTATCTGATATACATTGCTGTAAATTGCATTAGAATTCATAGTCATGATAACGATGGTTTGTCAATCTTTGAGCAATTTCAGTGAACTCCCAAGCACATCTTTTGGGTGAAAATTTAAAGGGTTAAGAAGTTACACACCACACATACTCCCACGTCCAAATGTCAGTGTTCCAGCGGGGGAATATGTCTGATCACCCCCTTTAGGGCCCCATTCCACAAAAGGTTCTGCTTCATTTATCCCATATCCACTTGTCCATGTCACTATCATCTGAATATGAAGTTGAAAAGTATCGTCAGCCACAAAATTTTTACTATGCTTAAAGGAATCATCAAATTACTGGGCATAATTTGCATGAATTTGAGCATTACAATGAGAAGTTTTACTTAACTTCATTCCACACTTTTCCTTGTGCCAAACGTGGGTAAACTGGTGCATTTGGATTTGAGAAAGTTACTTTATTTGACACTGCAACCACCTTTGGCTATTATAGCAACAAGAGGAAAAACAAACAAATTATAGCAAGAGTGAAGAATTGGATAAACAGACACCAGAGGAAATTGCATCTTCCAGGTGAAAACATAGGACAGTATAAGTCATTAATATCATATGGCACAACAAAATTTAAACAGATAAAGATAGTCAAACTGATATGATGCCGAAAATTAAAGAAACATATTGAGTAAGAACTGCAGACATCCCTCCCTCTCATGTATTTCACCACATTTAGTCTGAAAAAATAAGATGAAGAAAATAAAACAAAGATTTGTCAACAATATGTCAGAATAGCCGAGGACAGGACACAGGTCATGGTTAAAACAAAAAAAGATGTTACCATGCAAAATCATTTTCACATAGTGAACCTGAGCAGTTAGGTTAACGCCTTGCTAAGATAACACTATCCATCAAGCTGTTACCAGACACATTATTTCTATAAGACAATTGCTAAGCATCTCAACATGAATTTCCTTCAGCAAAAGAAAAAAATTATGCAGGCCAACCATCGAAATCTTTGGTTCTTCACAATTTGGTTATCTGGGGGATTAATAAGTAGGATTCAGATAACCTTATAGATTGTGAGGAGAAAGCAGTTAGAAGCATACATTTAACAAACCAGCGGTAAATAGCACAAAAGAGAAGTCCGATCTCTGGTTAATCAACTGAAGTTTCAATGAACCTTTCCCGGTACTTTTGTACTGAGGACTTGAGTAGTTTGCGTACTGAAACTGTCAGGAGAAATAATGTAGAACAACTTCAGCCAAAAGCAAGATAAGAAAAAAGCCATAAAAGTTGTGACAAGGAAGCACAATGCAAACCTTAATAGGTGCAGAACATAACAGAGGAGGATAAACTCTTGGGTTTTCTGCAGAGCATGTGGAAGAACTGGAAACAATGAAATATTTATGTTTGCAATTAGATCCATACAATTGAGTTCAATTATAAAGACCAACAGATAACATAAATACATGTACATCTTATCAATCCGTGTATTCATTACATATGTAATATGCGAAGGCATATATATATTACCTGAAGTTGGAAGGAGAAAATACTCCAATCCAATCATCAACTGATGGATTTGGGGAATTATATTCCACTGTCAACCAATCTGAATTTTGCCCCTGAAACAGTTGGAAAATATTTTTAAGTCAAAGCAAAATAAACTTAAGATATTTCATTCTTAAGCATATTTAATCTTCTCATTGTTGGTTCTAGGCGGAAGAAAGGAACGTTGAGCAATAGAAGTTTCCATAAGCATGAAAATGACACTGGATCATCAAATATCCAACTTCATGACCACTAAGTGGTAATCAAATTCATTTTGCTTTTCATATATGTTCACAAATTAATAAGAAAGAGAAACAAAGAACTGTGCTGCGACTGTAGCTCATTAGCTCACCTTCATTCCAAGGACACTGGGAGAGGCTTTAATATAGGCATTGTCATCAAGAGCAAATATAGCCTTATGAATTGCAATCCTTGAGAGCGATTGATCTCCATGTGAAATTGCTAATCGAAAGGCTCCAAGAACAAATAAGATTCCGAAGAAGATCAATCTCAATTCCCTCATCCCACCAACAATCTAAAATCAATCAAAAACAGATAAAATAATAAGCCGCCAACAACAACTTAATAAACCCAGAACTACAAGTTGAAACTTCAAAGCAAGTATGTTGAAATATATTAATTCTTCACATTGTAAACCTCAACAAAAGCCAAATTATTCTCGCCCACTTAAATAATACAATAAATAGAATCGATATAAGGTTCATGAAAAGCAAGGGATTGCCTGATGACTTGTGTTAAAAAGCTGACAATACGACAAGCCGAAAAATGACAAATAGCCAACTGGGTATTTATTTAAATAAATAATCTGATAACTGCATAAAATAAAGCAAAATAAAATTGACAAGATATCCAAAGGAAAGTCAACTAGTCAAGAGTTGTTTTATCGACTGGCACGTGGTACGATGAACACAAGTAACGTGAAATGAAGAGTAACTGTAATTCTAAAACGATCCTTTGAACGGTAATCCAGGCCATTTATAAAAATGTTATTGGTGAGACACCAAATAAAAGAGAGAAAGCTGTCATACTAGGAAAATGTTGTTGAGGCATCATAAATCATAATCCAATGCCTACGATGAAATGAATAAATATTTAATAAATAAAACTTTTTTAAATATTTATAATAGCAATAAAATTTGATTCTAAAATTATTTAAAAACATTGGCAATAGTTTAATATATCACATAAATTTTTTTTACAGTTAACGACTATCCTACCTTCTGCTTGATATAGATTTTATTTCAAAAACGGAAAGATGTAACTAATAGTAAAAATTGCGTAAATTAATTAATTAGCAATCCAAAAAAGAGTTAAATATCTCGGAATTGGCTCTAATAAGTATGACAGAACAGTCTATGTCCTTGCCAGTGTGTGCGTGTTGTTTTCTCTTTTCATTTCTTTTATAAATGTACTTTTCAATTTAATCCACACTTGATTCCATTAAAATTTAAGATCTAACGATGTATGCTGCGACATCACTTCACAAATTTAGATACGTGCATTACAGCTGCCATTCAAACAGAAAAGTTTCTGAGTGGCACGAACCAGGGACACGGATTAAGAAATTTATCCAAAAAAAAAAAATTTCCTAAAGGTTTTTCAAGTCCATGCAGATAGCAATGCCTTTGCTTTTGCAATGAGGGCAAGCAGCTATGAGCCATCTCTTGTTGGAAGTGGCAAGTTGAAACCCTTCGGTGCTTGAGTCTCCTAGAGTTGAGGGCAAAAATCTTCTTTGCTTCAAATAGAGAGTGCCATCCACAATAGCAGAAATCCTATAGCCGAACAGAAAAGAAGAAAAGCTAAGTTCGTTGTTCATTCATAACTAAATCTTTATAAGAAAAGCTTTTATGGGTGTCAGCTACTTGAACCAAAACTTCAGGAACAACTTTAAACTGTCACCATACATGGAACTTAAGCCGATTCTGCAATCGACAAATGCCTAAAAATGTTTTTTTTAAAAAAAAAAAAGGAAGACAACATTCCTTCGACGAAGATTACTTTGGTGACATATCAACAAAATCAGTGCATCAATAAATATTGAAATTGAAAATAACCAAAGCTTCAGGGCTTCAAACAGTTGATATTCGAATAGAAGTGCCTCCATGTACATCAAATATCAAAAATTGTGTAACTCGGGAATCAAATTATCATTCAAGATGAGATTTTGATTGCAAAAACAAAGGAATCCTTTGATAAACTTGAAGGGGAAAAAAAAGTATAAGAACAGATTTTTCCAGCTAAAAGATAATGTCTATAAAGTCAACAAAGAAAAAGGCATTGCCATTAATGTACCTCCAGTGCTCAACATGGTTTGAATTTTTGGCCCCCATGTCCCACTCCAAGCATAGCCTAATCATAGCAAACCATATATCACACAAACAAATTAAAATAAGAATTAAGAGAATTGAGGAAACTAACAACAGTATGAACTGTGAACTAACCTTGCCCCAGGCAACTGGTGGTGGTGTTCCTACCATTGCGGCAAATGCAAGCAAAAGACCCATCCAAACCAGTGAAGCCACACGAACCGCCACTGCTTTCACAAACTTTGCATGCATCAGCATTATAAGAATCATTGTATTGCAAAGAAATCCCATAGTTCCATTTCATTGGATCTCCCTCGTTGCCACCAAACCCATATATTGATGTATATGATGAGCATTGCAGCTTAGGAATATCCAATGTATAACCCGACCCAAGGCCAGTTGGAGACTCGTAAACACAACAAGTGGATGCAGGTCCATTTTGCTGCAATCCAATGCCTGATACCCCTTTGCAAGAATACATTCCCCTACAAACACGAAAACGGGAACCAGTAGCACACAAATCTTCATATGGATCAAACACAGGAGATGTACTGGAACAGCCAAGCAAAACAATGATATTGTCTTCTGTAATAGTAAATGGACTGGCTTTATCCAAGATAAAGCTTCCAGAATTCTGCATCAAAGAACAAGTTGACATGAAGGGGTCCGTGACAACTATGGTGTTGCTTGGGTAGTCTATGGAAGAGATACTATAAATGCCAGATCCAATGGAGAATTCCAGAGTTCCAGAGATACATTTTATATATCTAGCAAAGGCAGGGTGCCCGCAGCCAGGTCCAATACCAAAGGGGTATTTTACAGCGATTGTGCCACATGTGTCGCGACATGTGC
This sequence comes from Murraya paniculata, assembly GCA_030449075.1. Classification (NCBI taxonomy): domain Eukaryota; kingdom Viridiplantae; phylum Streptophyta; class Magnoliopsida; order Sapindales; family Rutaceae; genus Murraya; species Murraya paniculata. The sequence goes on from JAEVFN010000022.1 coordinate 1,822,065, forward strand.
CATTAACTGGGATGGCAGGGACAGCGGAGGATAATGTATGGAGGAAGGGAAGCAGGAGCAAAATGTTGGTAAAGAGGAATGGATTTGAAGCAGGTGACATTGGTGAAGATTTTGGAAGAGTAGGAGATTAATTAAGAAACATGAAATATTAAACAGACTGAAGAGTATTACTTTGAACAGTTGATATTTGAAAAGGAACAACAAAAAATCTTCTTTTCGGTGGGGGTGAACTTAGTCAAAATTCTCCATCTTTTTCTCCCTAAAAAGCAGAGCCAATCCATTTTGTGGGATCTAGCTAAAAAGCAATATGCATTTTCAACAAGATTAAGAAGAAAATATAAGCAAATTAGCACCTGATGATCTGTTCATTTGCAATACGATGCCCATTGAAAAGAAACCTTTGTGAACCAAAACAGCAAGTGGATACATACCTGTTCCCTATTCACACTTCAAACGAACAGAAAAGAATCATGAAAGTTGAAATGGACACGGGGCACTTCTATTTCCATTTCCTGTTTGATTTTGTGTCCTAAAATATTTGTAGGTTCAAATTGTCGTCAAAATCCCATGACATAATGCAAAGGATTTAATATACTTAGCTTAAATAAATGAAGAAAAATATACAAGTGACACTCATTTGTACGAATAGAATAATTGGCACGGATCTATATGCACAGATAGTCTAATTAAAATATTTTATTGATCTCAGCAATCATACTGGCTATCTAAACTGATCATAATAGGAATAACTTGATCTTCTGTCATTATTTTGAAAAGAAACGACATATTTTCACATTTTTTTCTTGAAAAATATATGCGGTCGCACAATTGTAAATTGTAGGTAAAGCATTGTCCAATGCGTAGTGTTCATTCCGGCTACAATGCAAAATATCCTGAATTTTGCTCTGTACTATTTCCCTCAAGAGGTTGACAGCTCAAAAGAATTCAAAACCAAACCTCTGCAATACTGAAATTCTGTCCATAACACCTCTGGTTCTTATCTGAAGATAAAACATAGTGCCCTGTCAAGTCAGAAATGAAACCTCGACCATTCTAACTAGCAATGATGATGACACTTCAATGTCTGTCACAGGTAAGCCATCCTCCAAAGGCTGCAAGGTTAAAGAAGCCCAAAATCAAGGGCTTTGGTGAGAGTTTCTATTTAACCAGAAACATTGCTAAAACAAGGCATTTACACAATTGTTGCTCAATTTATATGTTCTAACCACTTGAAAACTTTGAAATAGTTCCTGTTTCCTCTAGATAATAAATGTCCAATTCCAATTGAGCGGACCCAGAGCATCCAACAAGCTAGTTGAGCAGCAGTGATGTCCATGCAGTAGAATAAGCTGTGAAAAGTCTAGCAAACAACTAACACAGAGCACAGTTGAAGTTCATGCATTAAGACCGGCCCAATTCTTGAAAGCAATAAGAGCTTCCATTTTCTTGAAGTTCCTCTTTCTCAGCTTTGCTACTTTAAGCTTTTTATGGTTCTCCATAAATGCTTGCTTGTATTTCCACTTATCAACAAAAATCTTCAGCTCTTGAGATTTCTCCACTACTTGCATTACTGCATCAAAAAAACCCCCTTTAACAAGGGCATACAGGAATGCATCAACCAAGTTGTGCTCAAATTTAATTCCCTTCTGTCCATCAGTTGAAATCTTGCGCTTAATCTCATGCCACAGCATCAAAACACTGAAATATTGCTCTGCAGTCACATAACCATTAATTAGTGATAAACAAGTTTGATCATTTGGCTCAAACTGCAGGAATATCATCCTTCTCAAAGTTCTCTTTGCATCTTCTAATCGCCCCGCTTTACAGAATGCGTGAATAATGGAGTTCCAATCATGGGTTTTCACTTCAACTCGAGGGTCTTCAACAACTTCATCTAAAAATGCTGCCATTAACTCAGGCCGGTGATTCTCCATCAAACCTGTCATTATCGTCAGGTAACTCCCCTTTAAATCATATATTCTCGCTTCTCTCATGTCCCGAAATAAAGAAAAAGCTGACTGGAAATCTTGACTCGTTATGGAAGCTTCAATTAAAGCATCATAGTTACCCACATCTAATTGAAGCCCCGAACTGCTTATATCCATAACCAGTTGAGTAGCTTCAGCTGTTCGATGCTCTTTGCAGTAAGCCTTCAGGATGGGCACATAAACTCCAAGCCCCACTGAGCAACCACGAGCATTCATCTCATCAAGAATGCTATGTGCCTTACTTGATAACCCAAGATTAACACAAGCACTAATGATACCAAACCCAATGGACCTGTCAACCACAATCCCAGAAGACTCCAGCTTTTGAGCTTCAATAATCAAATTTGCCAATCCTTTAACATTTCCATCTTGAAGAAAACCTTTAACAACTTCACAATAAGTTTCTTCACTAAAATTTGATTGCCCCATATTTCCTCCACTCAAACAATGCAAAATAGTCCTCGAGGCAGACTCTAAATTTCCCAACTTAACGTATCCACTAATCAAACTACTGTAAAACACCATTTGACTCGAAAAACCAAACCCGCTCATCAAACTTTCTAACTCAACTATCTTCTCTTCAAGCCCTTTTAGGGCATATAAATAGGCTAGAAAACCGAAACTGGATTCATTTGGCCTGACACCCAAAACAGACATAGTTTCTGTAACTTTCTCAGCGTCATTAACAGATTGAAGACCACAACAACAACCGTCTAATGCAGCATTACAAGCATATAAATTAGGTTTCATAAAATCCAACTTCTCATCCAAAGCAATCCTACAACATTCTTCAAAAACCTTAAGAAAAGCAACGAAGCTACCATTTTTCCTACAAATGTCAACAAGAAAATCACCCCACAATTCAAATGGCATGAAGTACCTGTTCTTGAACATACACTTAACCAAAGCAAAAGCAGGGGCAGCAGCGTTGGCATTTCTCATGGAACCCAAAAGGGTACGCACAGTTTGAAAATCCAACAACTTGGGGTTCTTTTCAATGACATAAACCATAGAAGCAAAAGCTCTCTTGAGGTTGTGATTATCTTGGAGAGAGGAGAGGTGGGTGATGAGAGAATTGGTGAGGGGTTTAGAGGGGAATAAAGAGTTTGTGGTTAGAGACTTGAAAGACTTCCAGGCCTCATCAGTATTGTCGGTGAGAAGGGATTTGTGAAGAGTGGTTTCTAGTGAAGTGATGTGGTCTTGGGTTAGGGTTTGTTGCTGCTGCTGCTGCTGTTGAGTTGGAGAGTTGGTGGGGTGTTGTGGCGATTTCGGTTTAAGGGAAAAGATTGAGGGTTGGAGGAAGGAGTAAAGTGATGGGGTTTCAGGTGAAGTTGATGATGAGGAACAGAAGAATTTTTTGCGCATAAGCATAAAGGAAGCCGCTTTTCTCCACATTCTATGATCATCTCCAAACCCGTCTCTCCGCTCTGGGACGCGGGAATTGCTGGTATATATACCCTGCTCCTCCCAAAATAACCCAAATATGCCCCAAATTATTACGCTCTTTAATTTTATATATATATTCACTTAAAAAATCAGGATAAGTATAAAAATATCCTTAATAAAATTCTTTACTTCAATTGAAGTAGGTAAATAATCAAGAATACTTTATTTAAATTAAATTTTATCTAATATTCAGTAAAATTTCTCCTATCATCAAAGTTAGGTAAATAGCTAAGAATACTCGATTTCAACTCTCGATTCTTTCATCGAAGTCAAGTAAATAGTCAAGAACACTTGATTTAAACTCTCAATTCTTTCATCAAAGTCAGATAAATAGTTGAGAATACTCAACTTCAATGTAACCTTATCCGAGTATTCATTCAGCAAAAATTTTTAACTTTATATATAAGTCAGGTAACTAATCGAGAATACTATACCTAAATTAAAACGAAAAATTATTCTTCAATTAAGTCGGATAAAAAATCAAGTATACTTGATTTCAATTATATTAGTATGTAATTATCTACTAAGACATGTAATAATCAGTAAAAAGTACCGGCAACAATTATAAATTATCCAACAAACATTAAATATAATGTCATATCATAATAACTAACAAATTCATCCTTATAACAATTTCAGTGCGGAAATCCTTATTCAATGACTTAGGATAGTCCGTCAGTTGCTCTAAGCACTGAAGTTATGACCCAAAAACTCTACGATGTCGCCCCTTAAAGACGATATACCATTTACAATCCTCTACCAAACCTTATATGGACACATAATGGTAAAATTAGTACATGTTCAAACAACTTTAAGAAAATAAATTAAGCATAAATTAATGTTAAACATAAATTAATACAAAGAACTGAGTCACTTACATTGTATATAAAATTAAAACAAGGTGTTACTCCTCTTGTAATGGCATTGGTGTCATGCATTTGAGTCGATTATGTTTATAACTATTACACCGATCGCATTTACGAGCCAAATTTTCTTCACCCTTAGATTGTATTCTATTATTCTTTGGACGTACACTTGACCACTTTTTTAAAAGAGGATATACTTTGTGGGCACATATATCACCAGACACATCCCACCTCTCTTAAGGACCAACAAGATAAATGGTCTCAGAATATGCTAACACTCATGCATCATTTGAATAGTAATAGGAGCAGTAATCATAGATTGAAAAATCTCAATGCCTGTACACTACCATAGCATGTATACATGGTAATGGTTCGAGTTAGAATTCTCGACAAGTGCAAGTTTGTTCTAACATGTCCACATGCCCACAAAGATCACCCTCTTTGACAATAAACTTGTATAATTTTAAGTTGATTACCTGAAGCTTTTGAGAGGCAATTTGTCTACTTCTTACTACCTTATCCGCCCATTTTGTCAATCAACTATTTGTAGCCGCGACCTTTTCACAACAGTTACAAAATCACTTTGTAGTTTGTCAATTATCTCGTCCATTATTTTATGAATACGTAATAATTGATCAAATTACAGAATCTCATTCTTGCATTCAATAATGTTGGTATTCATAATATTGTAACGTTGCTTGTCGAAGTGCAAATGTGCCCAATTGTCAATCTCCTTTTTCTCGAGATATTTTCCAACTATCTCACTAAACTTGTATATTTCATTTCATATAATATGTGAAGTGTGTTAGTCGATATACTTTTGAAGCCGCTTCAAATATATTACCAACATCAACATTCGCCCTAAGGTTTTACTTTAAGTGATGCGTACAAACCCCAAGGGTAGCATTCGAGAATACAATAGCTATACATTTCTTAATATTTGGATGGCAGTCAAAGTTGAAAACCAACTTTTCAACTTCCTTAATTGATTCACTTGACTTGTTCAAATAACTTACTCAACCTTATTACTCAGCTTTTACTCGAATTGTTCAAAAAACTTACTCAATTTTAACTCAACTTATTTAAAATTTACTGGACTCTTACATGACTTATTTAAAAAACTTACTCAAGTTTTACTCGAATTATTTAAAAAATTACTCAGTTTCTTACTCTACTAGATACGTGGCATGCTCAACTCCCTTAATTCATTTCTTATTCAACTTACTAAACTTCGCACTCGACTTTTTTAAAATATTACATAATTCTTAATTCAACTTGTTCAAAAAACTTATTCGATTTTTACTTGACTTGTTTAAAAAATTACTCGACTCTTACTCAACTTAATACTCAACTTATTCAATATACTTACTTGACTTCCTACTTGACTAGATACTCGACTTACTCATCTCCCTTACTTCACTTCTTACTCGACTTACCCAACTTCGTACTGGACTAATTTTTCAATCACTCATAACTTAAATTGAGGTCTTAAATCCTTATATTTTATGCAACAATGTGTGTGCAACTACAAAAATGAATAACGTACTATTAAAACTCATAAATCATTAGCAAATATAATTGTAATGAAATCAAATCAAACCCTAAGGTTACGTTTGGCAAACAGGATTGGATTGAACTGGACTAACTATTAAGATTGGATTGGATTAAATTTAATTGGATTAGACTATATTATATAATAATGTCTTATGTTTGGTACAATATTGGATTGAAGTATTGGACTATATTAAGTTATTTTTGAATGAAATTAAATAGCATTTAAGTTGACATTTAAATATAAATATAAACTATTTGTAAATATTTAATAATAAAATAATTATTAATATTAATTTAAAAGACAATTAATTAAAATTAAATATATAGAAAATTAGTTATTCGGTAATCATAATTATAATAAACAAATATAAATTAGATTAGGTTAAATTAAATTAAATTAAAATTTATTTAAACATTTAATTAAATTTTTATTAAATATTTTAAATATATTTTATTTTATCAAAAAGTTAGCAAATAATATAAAAGCAACCAATTGCTAATATTATTAATTTTCATGATTAATTTTAATGTCGTAATTATTAAATTAAATATTACATTAAATATTCAAGTAATAATTAATTAAATAGACAATTACTTTTAAATTAATCCTACCTAAACCCATGTTTCAATTGGGATTACTAATCACATGATCTTAGGATTAAATTAAAATTTAGTCCCATAATCTAATCCAAAGTGGAGCTTGCCAAACATAAGATAAATAATTAGTCCCAAAATTAACCCAATCCCGCACTTAATACTAGTTTCCAAACACAACCTAAGCATATAAAATGGTTGCATTTCAAACATGCCTTATCCACTACTTGACAATTCACCTTTTGAAGAGTTTATTTTTATCAAAAGCCTTTGTATTGGAGGTAAGAGATGAGTAAACCATGAGAGGAAAAAATGGTGAGAAGAGGAAAATGTGAGAAGGGAATGGTGAGAGGAAGAAACTGTGAGAGGAAGAAATGGTGTAAATTCATGGTATTTTTTAAGGATATTTTTTACTTTTTTCATCTTCATGAGGCACATGTATGTAATAGGATATAAATTTGATATTTAAAGGCAAATAGGGTATATTTAAATAAAAAAACTCCTATGACCCTATCTCTGAATCTCCTCGACTCCATCAACAGTATTTTTCCTTTGTCAATTAATATATGATATTATAATATAAAAGTGTTCCACTAATTAATATGTTAGAATGGCTCAATTGGCTAGAAGATGTAGCTCTTAACCACAAGGTCGGAGGTCCGAGACATCCTTCTAGCATGTAGGGGTAAGCATAGGTTGGGTTGGCTAGAGCTTGCGAAAACCCAACCCAACCTATTATTAAATGGGTTGAAATAAAATCAACCTAACCCAATTAAATAAACATGTTAAACCTAATTAAACCCAACTCTTAAATTATTAGGTTGGATTGATTAGGTTGAAGACTTGAAGTTAAATTAAAATTAAAAATTAAATAAAGAAAAAGATATAAAAGTTAAAATGAAACTTATTGAAATCAAATATAAATATATTATGTTGTGAAAATTCTATTAACGGTCTAGTATTCAATAAATAAAACTAAAAGAATATAAAATGAATAAATCAGAAAAGTACCTTAGTCAGATGAAAACTGAGATTTAAGAGAGTGATTTTAGTTTTGGAATTAAAGTCTAAAGTAATAGATATAAGAACAAAATAATCTCTTTTATATAAGAATAAAAAGAGAATAACAAATATATTAGTCTTTTAGAATTTTAGAATTTTGCAAATGAGAATTATCTTATTATTATTATTATTATTATTTATGCGGGTTGGGCTAGATGGTTTCATCATAATTAACCAACCCAACCCAATTGTTATTTGAGTTTTAAAAAATTAATCCAATTAATCCATAATAATCCATTCAACTCGTTAAAATTAAATTGTGTTGGATTGGGTGGACTTGGGTTTGTCCACCCCCACTATATATATATATATAAATAAGGCGCTTACCATCCTACTAAAAGCTTAAGCTGTTAGTGGAGGCGCTACTTTAATCTTATAAGCACCATTCCCAGGCCACGTGTGCACGGTTCTACCTCAACTCCCTTCCCCCCCCCAAACCGGGTTACTGGGGGGACCCTTAGCTGGCGGGTCCCACGCACCTGGGCCCACAATACCTGGCCAGACTCTTCTCTGGAGGAATAATCACAGGCGTCTAGAGCTTCCAAGGAATCGAACCCGCGACCATGGCTCTGATACCATAAGGCGCTTACCATCCTACTAAAAGCTTAAGTTGTTAGTGGAGGCGCTACTTTAATCTTATAAGCACCATCCCCAGGCCACGTGTGCACGGTTCTACCTCAACTCCCCTATATATATATGTGTGTGTGTGTGTGTGTATGTATGTATGTATGTATGTGTGTGTGTGTATTTTTGTTTTGTTCCCCTACATTTTAAAGTTCTGCCGGATGATGCCATAATTTGTCATTTTTCATAAATAGGTCATCCTTGAGGTTTTATTAAGTCAATATTAACATATTAAAGCCACTTTATTGCATTTCAAAATTGACCAAATAGTAGCTCAGATTATTGGTTAAAAAGTTCTCTCTTATTGGTCTAGGATTAAGAAAGATGATTTATATTAAAATTATCTTTCTTTAACTTTTATGTTAAACTCTCTATCACTTAAGTGATGGGTAAAGGTGTTGACATTGTTGATAAAAAAACTTTTTTAACAATTAGTTAATCACTAAAATTTATGGAGAAAGAATAAGAACATAACATTTCTTTTATTTTCTCTTTCTTAACTTTGTACTAAAGTTGGAAGGTTTATGTAAGTGAGTTTTAATTTCACTTGTGTTTTTATTATTCTTATGTCATAATGTACTATATCGCAGAAATATACTGTAAATGGCTAGAAAAAAGATTTAAAAAAGGTGGGATTGACTTGAAATTTTATTAATTTAATATTTGGTCCGTCTATTTTATAGTTTTGTATATTGTAGCCTACTTAAACTTATGATTTATACATTTTTGGAGGCCTCGTATTTGGCCCTCTTCGTTTACTGATTTTATGTTATTACCTATTTAATTTTATATTCCTACATTATAACCCCCATTGAACCGAAACCTTGATTCATCACACTGGCCACATGGCAATTTAAGCCATGTTAAATTATATGAATTCTTCTATTACAGTTCTTTTTTTTTTTCAAAAAAATAAAATAAAATCTAGTATAAAAAGCTAAAAACGAAAAAAAAAATAATCAGAGAAATACGGAGGATAAAGAAAAGACAAAACAAATACAAAAGTAGCATAAAGACAAAAGCTAACCAGTTACAAAACGTGTACGAAGCACAAAGCGGCTACGAGGAGGAAGTCAAAACAACCAAAACTGGAGTTCGAGTGAGCTCTGTCTCAATGGAAGGTGTAAGTGAAGTAGCAAAATCAAAGCAACAACTGGTAATCGAAGAATGGAATGGATCATCTTCAACCAAGCTCTTTAAAACCGCTACAATTTTTGCATCTCCTTCTCTCTCCATTCACAGGTCCACAAATTTCACGCTGTTCTCTTTCTGTTTTGTTTTCCATCATCAAAATCATCTTTTCCCCTTAATTTATGTTTATTATTGTGATACGCAGATCCGGTAGTCGTTTAAACCATGTCTGGAGACGAGTTCTCCAAGCTTTTGTACCAGAGGCATGTTAATTCAATCTCTGATTTTGTGTTTTTTCAGGTGCTTGATTTTAAGAGTAAATAATCTTTTTTTAAAACCAAATTGCAGGGTTTTCCTGGCAGTGTGACTCCAGATTATGTCCCATTTCAAGTATGGGATTCTTTGCAGGTGGGCACATTATATTTGTGTGTGTGTGTGTGTGTATTCATTATATTGGAATTGATTGTTTTAATTTCATTTGTGTGCTTTATAGGGCCTTTCGACATACATTAGGACCATGCTTTCTACTCAAGTAAGATCGATTTTTAATTTTCTTTGTATCTGAATGCACGAATCCCTTTGACCGTTACTTCATTTTTTTCCCCTCAATTTTGATTTAGGCTCTTCTGAGTGCTATTGGCGTTGGTGAGAAATCAGCTACTGTTATCGGTGCAACATTTCAGGTAAATTATAATGCCTAAGAAGCATGTTAGTTATTATCACAGTTTTTTTTTTTTGTTAGTTCTCACAATGACTGTTGGGAATACATAATATGCTGATCAATGCTTTTGCATATCCAAATGCTTGCAGTGGTTTTTGAGGGATCTTACTGGAATGCTTGGAGGTGTCTTGTTCACATTTTATCAGGTGTGATGTACTTTTATTTATGTGACTTGCTTTAGATTTATTGTCCACTCATTTTCTAGGTACTTAATCCAAAATTTGTGTGTCCAACTATCCATAGTTGGCAGCTGATGTAGATTTGGAAAAAATTGTTAAGGCATTTGCCATTGCATTCTCATATGTGCAGAGATAGAGAATTTCAATTCAATTAAAACAATATATAAAAGGAGCTGATGATATAAACTCAACAAGATTTTGACACTGTCTAGTGTTTATTTTTAATCTTTAGGGCTCAAATCTGGATAGCAATGCTAAAATGTGGCGTCTGGTTGCAGATCTTATGAATGATCTTGGTATGTTGCTCTCTCTGCGGGTATTTAGTGTTTATGTTGTGGAACGGTATATTTAATATATCTCTCTCAGATCGAAAATCTTAATTGAAGTTGGTTAGGACTAGATTGAAAATCTTGCTGAGCAGAAAAAAGATGAATTGCCACACAATTGATTAGGTTTTGTTACATCTCTCTTGTTGAGGACTTAAATGAAAAGAATGGATGTTGTATTGTTTGCAGGGATGTTGATGGACCTTCTTTCCCCTTTGTTTCCTTCAGCTTTTGCATTTGTTGTTTGCTTAGGGAGCTTATCAAGATCATTCAGTAAGTTTCTATTCCTCCAATGTAAAACTTGAAATTCTTTTTCATCTAGTTAACACCTATTACCTCAGTTCAAGATGCATGTATGTTGGGGAATATAATTGAATTAAATTATTGTTGTCTGTTACAATATACACATCAGTGCATTATGAAAGCTGTCAACAGAGTTATATGTTTTGGGAGACCTATGTTTTATGTGCCTGCAAGTATGTCTATGTGTATTCCCCATGGATTTTTACCCTTTCTTGCGTAAAAATACAGCAAGAGCTTGTTTGATTTCTTAAATGAATCTCTCTCTACATCGTCATTCCAATTAGCCGGTGTTGCAAGTGGAGCTACTAGAGCTGCTTTGACACAGCATTTTGCCCTCCAGAATAATGCTGCTGATATATCTGCCAAGGTAATAATTAAAGACATCTAACTCTGGTGAGATTCATAAAAATTTGTGGACATTCAACATTTACTTGTTTCTAAATACTAATAGGAAGGGAGCCAAGAGACAATGGCAACAATGATTGGCATGGCTCTGGGGATGCTTCTTGCTCATGTTACAGTAGGAAACCCCTTCGCTATTTGGTTTTCTTTTCTCTCTTTAACGATGTTTCATATGTATGGTAAGTTCTGCTGCTAAAGTGTACATAGAGACTTTTCACTTTTCTGTCACACAAAACCAAGGATGAAACTTCCACTGGAAATCTGTGTCCGTAACATGTAACACTTGTTGGTTGGGTTGATATAATTTGGAGTATTATTCATCTTCTCGCCTTTTTAAGGGTAAGAAACTTTAATGTTTGTGAATAATATAGGTGGCTCCACTCATTGTTTAACAGGGGGAAAAAGAGGTATGGGGAAAGGATGGAGATCTGTGCATGAGCTCTAAAATTGAAATAAACTTCCATTGCTAGTTCCTTTTTGTTCCCCAACATTTATATTGTATTATTATAGTTGAATAGTATATTAATGAAATCCTTAATATTTATACTTAGATTTTTGGGGGGAGGGGGGGGGGGGTGAACTTGTCGATAATATCGGTCACCAATGTTTCTGCTATGCCATATATTCAACTGCTTTCGTCAATTTGAAATTTTTTTTTACCGTAAATCCAGTTGTGCAATGCTAATTGTTGTGTGCAGCAAACTACAAGGCTGTCCGATGCCTTTCATTGAATTCATTAAACTTTGAGAGGAGCTCAATTCTTTTGCAGCATTTCATGGAGACTGACCAAGGTAATATATACAACCTCCAATTATAAGCTTCCTACTTGCTCTAGAGCCTGCCATTATTTCATCCAGACAGGAGATGAAACCGAGGTCAGTAGAATTAGATCTTAAGATATTTCCAATTTGTACTATGACTAGATTCAGACAAATGTTGTTGCAACAAAAATTGATCCAGAATATATCTGTTACTTTACTGCTTTTGTAAACCCAATTATGAAGTTATGCATTGCTTTCAAAGTTTACTTTCCCTTTATTCGTTTTATTTAAGTGGATGTTAGCGCGTACACCTGAATATGTTGCCAGTTCTCTCTCCGGAGCAGGTCTCTACCATGGAGCATGTTTTGCCAATGTGGACTACTTCATGGTTCTCGAAGGGCAAGTTACTGCACATGCGGGTAGAATTAGGTGTGAGGGTTTCTTCTCTTGGTCACCAAGAAATGTGAGTTTCTTTGTGCATTTGAACACATAAATTTTTATCAGGGTCCTTTGATAAAAGAGTTCTTCTGCGAAGTGGTTGTGTATTATTCCAAAGAGCAGTGATGCTCTTATAGTGCTTTTCCAACAAGTATAGGGCCTACCTGAACCGTTAAAAGATGAATTCACTTATCTCAGACATTTTGAGTGGAGACAATGGTTCAGCTCATCTTACCAAAAAAAAAAAATGGCTCAGCTCTTGTTGCATCCACTACACAACAGCTCTGAGCTGGCTATAAGAAAACCAGTGCTCTTATTTATATACCGATTATTGATTTCATTAATATTGTCAAACAGGATGGACCTGCTCCATTCCTCCGCTGCTGTTTACGAGAAAGGTTCAACTCAACTTACATTTTCCCAAGTTATAATTTTTTTTAAAGCAAAATGTGATAACTGTTCAAGTTACCTTGGACTTTTCAGCAAAGTACTTGCTAGTGGAGAGGAAAGGGATCGTTGGAGCTATTGTACATAAAGATTCAAGTGCTGCAGATATCTTGCAGTCATACATTCATGCCCTTGTTGTGGGAAAAATGGTGGATGGAAACAAATCTGTACGCTCGGAAAGCCAATCTTGGATGGATGAAAAGTATGAAGTTTTTATTCAGAAGGTACTGATTTGGAAGCACAGTGTTACTTTTATTTGGAGGGTGACTATTTTTTATATGGTTCCATTTTTAAGCGACATAGCCGTTCATAAGCTTCAATTTTTGTGCAGCTGAAGTCATCAGGTTGGAAAACTGAACGTCTTCTCTCTCCCTCTCTCATTTGGAGAGCAAATTGGATCACTGAGCCACTAGATAAAAAGATTGACTAGTCAGTCTCCATGTTCCACATGTAATTGGTGAGAATGGATGAAATTTATTGATCACATTTGTGGTTGAGGTGATTATCTGAATCCTGGTGGATCAAAATGGACTGAAAAGTATTAGATAGTGAACACTGTTGTGATTTTGGTGCAATTTTGACTAAGACAAGTGCTTATCAGAATGAGGGTAAACACTATTTCCTTCAATACCTTAAAATTTCATGCTTCCCAGATGTCCCATCTGACATTCAAATTTTTGAAAGCAAGGTTATCAATAATTTAACATGGAGGTTCAGAGTCGGGTTTTCCTATGTCTATTCTTACCAATTGATTGAGGAGACGTAATTGTTTTTTTTTTTTTTTTTGGTGGGGGTGGGGGGTTTATAATCACATTGTGGCATCTGAACTTGTTTTTAAATCTCTGATAAATGCTGATGAAGTATAAATTTGCTGCAATTCTCGTTGGAATTGGATTTTGTGGTCTTGAGATAACATATATCTTCCCATATCTTAAGGATTTTGCTAAGTTGCAACAACTGTAAATTACAATTGCTGTAAATTCGAGTGAACAGTATCCACACGTGGTTATTTAGGGGCTCTCATATCTTAAACTAATTAGTGCACTGGCTCTATAAAATCTGACTCCGGCAAGCATTATTTACACGACCAAATATTATTGGCAAATACATACAAAAAAAACAAGTAAGGGCTAACGCATTTTATTAAATTATAAGAAATCTATTTAAACTTGTAGGAATGTTTGAAATCAAGGGAATCCCTAATTACAGCAGCTGCAAAACAACATGAACAGTACCCACGTGTGTCATTGTTCATGTTGTTTTTGCAGCTGCTGTAAATTACAGCAGCTGCAACTTAGCAAAAGCCTTGAAATCAATTCGTTATTTGTTTCATTGAAACTTGGGAGTTTAATAAAGTGTTATGTTCTTGACGTAGAACCGTTAAAAGCGCATCTGGTGTAGTGGCATCATAGTACCCTCCCACGGTACTGACCGGGGTTCGATTCCCCGGATGCGCAATTGGCCCTTTTTTGCTACTTCAAAATTGGTTGAGGAAGTTTTGAGGAAGAGAATATTGATTGCGGAAGAGGATGAACAATAAACTTTACAAGCCTGACATCTAGAATAAGGTTCCTTTCAAAAGAAAAAATAAAAATAAAATATCATTCGTGATTGAATTTGAGGTTCACTATGCATTATTTATATTTACAGTTTTACACATTCTACCAGCATTGCTTACTCTTTTCTAAATTTGTTTCTCAATTGGCCAATGACTATTGAGTATTGAATCTGTCCGTGAAATGATGTGAAGACTCCCACATTCTCCAGCAACCAACCAGCTAGGATTACACAATTTCCAGCCAAGAAACTTGAGCATGCTCATTTCCGATGCCCTGCTGAAGCCATCAGGACTGCAACAGCCACGATAAACATTGATAACATACTGAATAGCAATATATATGTTCTTCGAGATGATTTTCGGTACTCCCCAAACAGAAGTATGCCCCAAAACGTGCTCACAAGCGGAAGTGCCTGACAACATGCATAAGTATGAATAATTCAACATTTGAATACATAATTGTACTTTTCTTGCATGCATTAAAACTAACCTGTACAGCATCAGCTGCTGCATAGCCAGCAGCTTGACCCCCCATAAATTGGAGACCATTTCCGAACCCACACAGGAGGCCAGCCAACATGGCCCAGCCTCTGCAATTCCAGTCATTCAAATAAGCCTTAAATGATGATCTGCGTGTATCCAGAATAGGACGGAAAAGGAAGCTGATATTTAGAATGAGGGCGATTACGAAACCAGATACCGAGAAGTAAAAAAATGCAGTATAGACAACCAAATGAGGAACCCCTTTCTTCAAAGCGTGCCAATGATCATTTGTTGCCAAATTGAATGCCGGTGAAAAGAGAGAGAAGCAAACACCAGCCAAAAAGGTTATGGCTAGCCCAATCAAAATGCTCTTCCCAAACACCTGCAAGAAGTTAAACCAATTGTTGTATACATAGGTCCTGTATGAAAGCTGGAAAGTGACATCTGCATCGGATGAAGATGATTATTTTGCATTTAAAAGAAAAGAAGTGATGAACTGCTTCAGTTTCCATAGTATCGATAGCAACTGTTTAGTTTAAATAGTGCTCTACCTCTTATTGTAGAAGCATGCAAGAGCAGAATGACAACATGCAATCACGATTATAGAGCCATAAATTATGAAGTCGAACTGCCAACCTTAATTGATCTTCTCTTCTCAATTTCTACAAGGAAGCCAGCAGTCCCAGCTTTTGCTTTCAGTACTGTGTCATTTCCAACCTCCGGATCTTTTATTCCTGTCCATACAAAATGAAACCAGAACTGTCATGCAATTGACATGAAAAATAAGAAAAAAAAATTGCAATATCCCAATTTCAGAGACTTCTTACCGTTCTCTGGCAATGTTTCATTGGATGTGGGGATAAATGTAGCCCTGGGAAAAGGTCAATTTTAGTGGAGAAACAACATACACACACACACACACACACACACACACACAACACCAAGATCAAAATTAAAATACAGAGAGACAATTTCATTGATTTGATACAAGTTCTCATCGTGGTGTTTGGGCTAAGTGCTCATCAATCATATCATTTACAAGTACTAATAATATAACAGTTCAACATTGCAGTCTGTGATACAAACTGCACCTAATAAAATGGAAAGTCAATGATGAGTGACTAACCAAGATGGACTGAAGATCTGGTAACTGGTTTGGGGTGAATAAAGACATTGATTAGTAAACAACGGTCATGCATTGTCATTACCTAGCATCACATGTTAGTCATATACAGAGGAGAAGGCATACCCAGTTCCAGATTTGGAATCACTTGGCAAGTTGTTAAGTTTTGCTCTATTGTCAGCTGCATTGGATGAGTGAACAGCTGACCCGAGACCAACTGCAACCAAGAAGCAAGCAATGCCAGGAAAGAGGATCTCAGCTTTATTGATTTTATCATCTAAGAAATAATTGAAGGTTGAACCTGTTACAATCAAAACAGTGTCAATAATTGAAGGAAAATCAGCACCAAATTAAGACATCCAATCGTCAAGTTCTTCCAACAAAATAAAATCACTTAACCTATAACAACGGTAATGCTTGAAGAAATCACTTCTGTTACTGATAAACCAACAAATGCCCAAGCATACTGTGTTGCTAGATTTCCAATGCTGAGAACCACTCCACCAGCCATTGCAAACAAAACAGATGGCCAATTATCCTGCATCAATTACCCTAAGAATATTCAGAAACCCATTATAAGCAATGATATAACATAGCAAACAAGATGCTTGGCCAAGGACGCTCCATCATTCAGACAATCACCTTAAATGATCAAAATAAATTGCAATGAATACACGATGACAATGCATATGTGAATATGAATGCCATTAAACCTTGATCGAATTGAGACACTTAATATCTCAAAACACAGCTAGGGCCACTGACACTGCAAATTAAATTAAATAATTAAAATAAGACATCAGCACCAACTAGCGGACAAAGACACTAAATTGGCACCTTTCAAGAATTTCAGAGCCTGTAGACATTACATGAAGAGCTACTGATATCAATATGTTAATCTGGTCCTTTCTCATTCGATTGAAGAAGGCAGTCTGTGATACGGGGTTTACAGCACACTGGCTGTTATTTTCCTGTTGTAAACATCTCATACTAAATATACTGATTCTTCTTGCAATCTTACTTACAAAATCCATAAAGGATTCATATGGATTGACAATAGCCTTCCAAATTTTGATTGTCCATTTATGTTTTGACAGCTTGGCAAAATCAATCATCTTTGGTCATAATCAAGAGACCAAATCTGCTTTAAGTTTCTTCAATTTTAAGACAGATTCCAATAATTAATTTGCTGCAATCAACTTCCACACACCAGCAAAGTTCTTTACCTTTTTTTCTGATTAGATACAACATCTTTGGGCAATTCCCAATCTGCTCAGTTCCAAAAGTCCAAACTATAGGTCATTACTTCTGCTGCAAGAGATTTCTACTAACAATAACATAACTGTTTGATCTTCCTTAATCTAATTAGCTGCCCTATGAAAAAGCATAAATTGATTATATAGCAGCACACTATCAAATACAAAAGAAACTCACCTTTAATTCAGTAAGTTGATGTAAAAAATTTGGCCTTGCATCACCAAACTCACCCAATGTGAAGGCTATAATAATTGCAGCCAATAGATTAGTCATGGTATAATCAAGGTAAGTATGCTGAGGGGGGCGGCCCCGTCTTTCTAAGAGAGTCATAATAGCAGGCCATGTACCCAAAAAGAACAGAGAAAACAGCATGCACACTATGGCACCTGCTTTGCTCTCCACCAAATACATTTTCAAATCACTAGATACAGTAACCCTCTCAGTTTGCAGAGTAGTCAAGCAAGGGATTTGCCGAAATCCTGCAATCAAGTTGCACGTTTGAGTCAATCGATTTCTATCTTAGCCTTCTAAAACTATTTGGCCAAGTACAAATCTTCACTAGAAACAGTGTTTCTTTTGCCTTTAAATTAGATGCATCAAAAGTATAAACCAGTGCATCTCAGAAGCACTTAAAACAGTATAAAAATCAAAACAAACCCAGATAAGATAACTTCTCACAAAGTGAACCCATTAAAATACACACCATGTTCCCATAAATCAGGAGAAAATTTTAAAACAAGGAAAAAAAATTGAAAGTGCTGATAACACATGTAAACATGATGTGGCAAATGAAAGCGACGGCATAACTGATATTAATACTTTCAATGCGCATTATCAAACAAAATGAGAGGCGGAAAGAAAGAAATAAAACAAACTACTAATTCAGGCAAGAAGAGGACCCAGTTGTTATCAGGACAATATCACAAGCCATAAAGTTTAGAAATCTTACAAATACACCCCTAACTAAACACTGTTTATGTTCATGTTTATGTTTCTGTAAGAACAGCTTAACGGGTTCCGGTTTTAGGAAGAATAAGGATCTGCTGCATATCTGTCGGAATCTTGCAAGTGGATTCTTTTAGATACAAGAGATACGTCGTTTGTAATAAATTTTCCACGTTTTGGCCAGTGAAGTCTGTTCATTGATTGGTTGGATCTTCCTTGCATTTTGAGTCAATGTAGCGTGAGATATTGAAGTCACTAGTTTGAAAATTTTGCACATTGCCTTGACAATTTTGTCACCAAGTGAATGAGTGATAAGATTTTTAAGTGATTATTTTATTTAGCATGGAAATAAAAAGTTTGTTTATTCGTTAACTTCAACCTTGGTTTTGGTTGGTTTTGTGGCATTTTCTGGTCAATATAACGTGAGAAATTGAAGTCACTGTCACGGCCAGGTGATAGTAGCATAAATATCGTGTGAATGATTTTATTTGGTCCAGGTTAAAAATTTATTCCTTTCAAAAGAAAAAGATTAGAAGTTAATTAATTAAGGAGTTGAAATCCGCACGATTAATGGGCAATTTTCTTGCTAAGTAGGAGATTTTAGTTAGATTTGATGCCGCGTAAGTAAATAATATTAAGAGAACAGTTGCATAAATACTGGTTTTTGTGTTGGTCCACGAAAACGAGGACACTTGAGGGAGTTGAAGGTCTTTTGCGTATATACGTGCGTGCTTTACAACTTTGACATTGATGGTATGCCATGAGGTAGGGACTGAGAATACATCCGTGACACGTGTTAAGGTCTAAATTCCGGAATAACATGTGACTGCCACGTCGGCTGTTACCTGTTAGTCTCAGCTATCGCTGTTACGAAGAAAGCCACGGCACAATCAGGATTAGCAGAATTCCTTGAATTCCAATTAGGATCTTTATCTGATTTACTGTTTAGGTTAAGATTCAGGACGTTTGAAAATTCTAATTAAGATTCATAATATCCTAAAATTTTAGTTTTAGAAATGCATGAAAAATAGATTTGACATGTCAATTATGTGTATGATAAATCATTTTGATAATAATATATATAACATGTCAGTTATAAACATCGACAGATAGTTTATGATTGAATTTATGTCATCTTAAATAATTTAAGATTTTGATCAAGATTTAAGATCTCAGTCGAGGTACGATCGAGACATATTTTTATTTAATTTATTATTTATAACAAAATTCAAAATAATCTTTTAGATCGTAACTGGATCCCTGATCCATTTCATCTTGTTGCCAACCCTAAGCACAACTGGAGTACACGCTGAGAGCGCCATGCTGATCCGGACACCTTCAGTGAAAGAATGCCTCATTCCAATGCGTGTTGCGGGAGCACCATAGATGCCAGTGCCGCTAAGGGTAACCAAGTGATACAACAGCTTTAATTTACATTATTTTAGTTGTATATTTATTTATATTTAATTTACATTATTTTAAGATTTTATTGAAAATTTTCTTCTTAAGTTATGAATTACACATATCTCTCAAATTCTTCAAAAACTTAAAATGTGATGCATGGTTAAAATTTTATGAATACTTAAAACATGTAACAGCCTGCACATACAACGCCCTGAGAATTTGGGTGGTGCTACCTCTAATAGAGTGGATCACTATAAATTCACAACAAGACTTCGGTAGCAAAAGTTATTTCGGCCTATTAGAAAATATTTGTCTAGAAGCATCACAAGAGAATAAACAAAAACAGCAAAATTGCTAATCCTGTATCATTCCTTAATAGACAATTTATATATAAAAAAAAAAAAAACAAAGTCCCATAGAAACAGATTTTAAGAGAGAATGAAAAACCGAAAAGGTTTTCTTAACATGAGAAACACGATCAGCTTTTCATATATGACAACCGTGAAATGTGTCAGTACCTGCAGATGATAGAAAGGTGATCGCCTATAAAAAGGATACCTTCCCTTACAAAGAGAAATGGTGCTCACCAAAAAGATGAGTACAATTTAGGATAAATGCATTGAATTATTACTCTCTTTGAATTTTTGTGACAGTAAGTCTGCACCTACTCGCACCATAATAGACACTAATTAGCATTTAACCATCTGCAGACCTCTTCATAGATGTATTTCTGGAGATCTCTTGAAGGAAGTTCCCTAGCAGTCTTTGATCCAAAATCATACTAGGCACCTGCAGAACAAAGATATAAGTTCAGCTCAGAACACTCAACACATACAACTCAAATGAGGGGTTGGAGAGATAGGTAATGAACCTTTTCACCAAAGAAAATTTTTGTATTGTCAGCTATGGCCTCAATAAATTTCAGTTCAAGATATTCGGGAGTAAGCATCAACTTGTTTGCTTCTGCTTCTTTCAGTATGCTGCAAATAAGGGACAGCGGGACACAGGATCACCATAAATCTTTTCCATGATCTCATTTTATATATTAATCCTATAAAAGGAAAATGATCATTTTACCGGTAGAAATCAGCATCTGCCAGGCTCCTTTGACGAGCCAAGTACATTTGGTTGTCAATTTCTTCCTGCTTCCGAGCACTGTCCTTCTCCATCAACTTCTGTTCCATAAGGATCTTGCTAACATTGGCATTCTTCTCAGCTTCACTGATAGCCACCTTTTTAATTGTCTCTGCCTCTTTCTCAGCTACTTTCTGTTTCTCAATAGCAATTAACACCTTGATGGTAACACAGCACACAATATATCAGAGCATAGCAGCTTTTATCAAAGGCCAATCATATTACAGTAACCATTCTTGTCTCTGTATGTGCGTGTGTGTCTGTGTTAGTACAGGCAGGCATGCAAACTTCTTAGTTTTTCTAATGAAACGTTAAACATCCTTGGCACAAGAATACCCATTTGTTTTGGGAAGACCATGTTCACCAATAAAATCATACAACACTTTTCCCACGCACCTCCCCCACATTAACTCCTTTGCCAGAACAATAGTGCATATTAATAATGACACAGAAGCGCCGGCCCAGCATAGGACAAGTTTGCAAACATAACTGAGAATCAAAGTAGTATCAGACAGAACCCTGGCTCGTTCATGCACAATTTGCTAAACTCAAGAATTCTTCTTCTCCGATATAAGTTTGCAATAAAAAATGATCAAATAAAAAAAGCAAAAAATACAATTTTCATTTACCCTAGTACGTTCCTCTTCCATTTGTTCAAAATTTCTTCTGATACTATCTGGAATAGTAGGCTTTGTAACACGCACGTTGATAATTTCAATGCCTGGAGCATAACGCGTGCAGTCAACCTGAAGAGCATCCTTCATCTTTTCGTCAATCTGAAAGTTAAATTGATCATTGTTAATATGCATTATAATTTTGACAACAAACTAACAAACTGATTACCGTATGTTGTAGAGTGAGCACTTACAAGCATCTTTCACATTTTCATCAATTTGAAAGAATCAACTTGATTTTTGTCATATGCATTAAAATTTGATTTGACAACAAGCACACATTGATTGATTTGTGTGTGAGTGTTTGTAAAGCTTGGATATGTTACTGCAGTGACAGAGAATGGTATCAGTGAGACATTAATGATCTCCACAGCTCCACACACCTAAAAAGATAGCTGCATCTATTCCACCGCAATTTGCTGGAGTGACAACACTAGAAAATATGCATAACATATTTTGAACCCGGCAATCCCTCAGATCACACATAAAAGAAAATCAATGCTGCTATTATTAGCACTGAGAAATTGCATGAAAAATACAGGTCGGTGTTATTAGACAGTAAACTGCTATCTGCAAACTTATGTTCAGATTTGTTGTTACCTGATCAAACACATCAATATAGACTTGTTGCAGACTATGAGAACTACAGAACTGATTGATCTCATGATGAATCTTGTCATATATCCATGTCTTGTCATATTGCACACCATAGTCGCGCAGCGTCTCATACACATATTCTTTACGAAGCCGGTTAACCACCTGTGGAAAAAGCATACAAATCAGCACATACATATGGTGAACATCAATCTTAGATTATCATTATTGTTAACAAGGAGTATCTCAAACCTCACCTCTATCTTCTCAAAGTTGATCATTACACCCCCTTTAGTCCCACATGGAATATCAGTAACCTGCATTTTTTGACGAAGGAAGGGATCAGGCACCTACATGAGATCATCAATTTCATAACTTGGAACAAATTTAACCTGATCTGTCTGAAGGGTCACTTGAACAGGCTCATAGTATGTTATCAAAGGCAGCTTCAGATGGAAGCCTGCAATTTAAGAATGAGTAGGTGCAGCAATCAAGAAGTCATACATAAGCAACTATGTTATGCGTATCACAAAGGAAAAGACTACTGTAATCAGACCTGGGTATGTAATTGTCTCTAGAAGGGCACCTCCTCTCCAATATACTCCAACGTGGCCTTCTGGAACTTGGTGCAAAATGGCCAGGCTATTTTTGATGGATGACGATGATGGGATCAATGTCTGGAATATTTAAAATTAGATACAGTGCAGCATAAGTGAATTATTAAATAGACAGACTTGTTAGATTTTGGCACACTTAGAAAACATCAAGGATACACAAACAAATGAAAAAGGTAATGGAAAAATAATATAGCACAATTCAACCTTTTCTCAGATGTCATAGAAATGAAAGTACAATTACTTATGTAATTCTAAGTTTTTGCTTGGCCTCATGACATTAAAGCCCCAGTATCACCAAATGAAAAATAATAAAGAAAATAACAAATTATTGAAATCTTAAGCAAAAGAGAAACACAATAAAAACACGACCCATGATAATTCATTGATGAACTGTTCATTTTAGAACAACATTGAACTTTACAACAAGCCAATTGAAATCATTCTTCATTTCAGTGATTCACTCCAAGGAAAGACCTTTACTCAGATAGGAACGCAACAATTAATATTTACAAAGCTACAAGATTGAACTCGAACAATTAAAACAGAAGATTTTAAGTCACCATTAAAATCTAAAACGTACTAAATGAGAAAAAATTGTGACCATAAAATCAAATATAATTGGCCAAAAAGTTAAAAAAAAAAAACTGCGTGCTGCAAAAGAAACCGAGAAACAGAACACAATATCACACACATTAACTGATATACCAGATTCAAAGTGACTAAATATGAGTAAAAAGCCCGAAGTAGGAATAGGAGAGAATTTACCAGTGAGACAATCGCGATGAAAGTGAGGAATACAGCCAGTATAGCAGACGAATCGCCAGGCTGAGGCTGTGCCTGTGCAGCGTCTGCTCTTTGTTGCTGTGGATCCATGGCGCAGTTTCTAACTGTTGCCAAAATGCGAGCGAGAGAATTTGCTGGTTACTTAGTGAAGAAGTGAGGTGAATCTGTTGCTATTAAGGTTGCGTACGGCGCGCAGATTAGATTGGACTTGATTAAAATAATTTGTATTAAATTAGGTTGGATTATATAATATTATATTATATTTAGAATAATATCATAGTGGATAATGTAAATTATATTTTTATATAAAAAAATTTATCAATGATTAAGGGTAATAATTAAAATTAATTTAAAGATAATTAATAAGAATATTAAATAGTTATTGGGTAGTCATAAATATAATAAACACATATAAATTAATAAAATCATTTAATTATTTAATTAATTTTATCATATATTTTAGATATATTTTATTTTATCAAAAAATTAGCAAATAATATATATATAATTAACTAACAAATAATATATATATATATAATTAATTAATTACTGGTATTATTAAATTTCATGATTATTTTTAATACTACATTAGTGATTATTAAATTTAATACAAGTAATAAATTATTAAATAGTTAATTTTATCGGAGTAAAAGTACCAATTTAATTAGACTATAAAAATAAAATAAAAATAAATTTCAAGTGAATTATGAATAAAATAAATAATTAATTAATTAAATTTTAAGTGATAAATAAAAAATGGTGTTATATATGAAAAAAAATATTTCAAATGAATAATTTTTTCTCTTATTCTAATCCCATCTAAACTCACTTATATATTAGGATTATTAATCCCATGATTTGAGGACTAAATTTAAATTTAATCTTTTCTAATCCAATCCAAATAAAGTTACTAAATATGAAATAAAATATTTAATTTTAAACTTAATCTAATCTCACACTTAATCTCAACTCCCAAACATGACTTAAATGTTTGTTCTTTTTGCCTCTTCAGCAGGGAGAATTTGTTGGTCATATTGAATATTAGCCGTTAGATTGACGCGATGATATTTTCTCGGTCGCGGTGGGTCCAGTTATTGGATCGATGCGTTTCTTCACTGTTGGTCCTTCGCTAGCCAAACTGGCCAAAGGTAAGTATCTGGTACCCGAACGGTGGGATATAACTTTCTTGCTTTTTGAAGTTTTCACGATGGAAATAGCCGTACAAATATGAAGTTCTATTAATTGAGAAACAGATTTCACCGTGACTTTCTTTTATTTACTTGTCACAATTACTGTGATAGCATTATCGTCGTACATGTATTTGGTTTATTGTGTGAGAATTGATTTTGCAAATTACCTACTATTCTGAATCATATAAAAAATAAATATTAATAATAATAATAATTGTATTTGGCTAATGATAAATGATTTAACTGACAAAATCTTCCATATACAAAAACCATGGATAGAATTTACATCATATTTCATTAATCTTTTATAAAAATTGAGGTGTATTTTATGTAAAAAGCCTAAGATGATCTTGCAAACCCAAAAACAAATTAAATTTAAACAATAAGTGTAAAATACGAACGCTTGATAGATTCGGATTAATATAAATAATAAACACATTGGCATGATGATGCAAACGTTTGATGGACTCGGATTAGGCTTACATTTTAGCCACATCCAAGAGTTTGACGCACACGGCAGTACGAATACACAAATAGTTATTAAAAAAATAGTATTATGTATAAGAATCATATAATAATTATAAAAAAATAAAATAATATTAATCTAAAAATAAAATAAACTTAAAAAATGCCTTAAAATATATATGATAAAAACAAGGGCAGATGTCAAGCTACATTATATGTAACTTATAACAACTTAAAAGTAGTTGCCCAATACAAAAGAATTACAATATGTAAAGAAGTGGGAGGTCATAGGTAACTATATTTGGGTTTGTTGTAAGTTACATTATTTGTAACTTAATAAGACTTAAAAATAGAATTTAGCTAACATACGATACTTATCCAACATCTAAAGAAGTAGATCCAATTTGAATCCACATAATTAAAGAAGAAGTAACGATGTTTGACTCTTTTCCACTAACATATGATGAGTTTGAATATGGAGTTTTGTTAAATTTTATGCACAAGTGGTGGGGTTTTTTTGTTATTAATGATATTGATTTTGATTTTTGTGTGTAAATATAATATTTTTTTTAATTTCAATTTGAAATTTTATTATGAATTAATATTTGATTCAAATAAATATTGAAACTCATCATATATTAATAGAGGTGATGCATTAATTGATGGCGAAGAAGACAGGTGGTGTTAGTGGTAATGTGGTTATTATGATGACTACGAACTTGTTGTTGATGAAGTGGTGGGTTGATGGTTATATAATTAGGCTCCATTTTGTATAACTATCAAAATAAAACTTATATTACATAAAGTTGTTATTAATAGAGCTTTTGCAATATAGTATTAGCAGAAATATTTGAGTTTTTATTAAAAATTATAAAATTATTTTAATAGATAAGTTTAAAGTTATGTTGTGAAATGAATAAAATAAAAGTGTGAAATAAATTAAGGGTACTTTAGATAATTTAACTCTTTAAAAAAAATTGTAATCTCTACCTTCAAAATTTTAAAATTTAAATTTTTATTAATAGAGATAAAATAACTTATTTGATCTCAAAAGGTCTAGTCAAGATATAACAAAATAAAACTAAAAATTCTAAAAAGAATTTGGTCATGCTGAACACTACAATTCAACTTCCTCCTTAAGAATCCCTCTCCGGAGGTGTTTGTTGCTTGATCTAAGGAGTGGGTGAAAAGGGTACACCCCTGGTTGAAAATTGTTTGTATGGCTAAGTTCATTTAATAGAATCTTGAGTTTTATGAGGTTAAATAAATATTTTTGATTATTAAATAAATCATGTTAAATATACACTTATATTAGACAGATATTAAAATAAAATAATAATTTACTAATTTAATAAAAATAATAAAAATAAATTAAAAAGTAGGAATCGGTGTGATAATTTAAGCAAAATATCATTACTCTCTCTCCATTAATCATCAGCACTGAATTGCGCTTGGGTACCGACTTTAACTACCACGAAATTGTGGGGTTCAAACTTCAGAATGGCGGGAAGCGTTACTATGACGTGGAAATTTTAACAACAGAAAATGTCAAAATGACACGAAATGTCGCGAGATGTCATGTGGCTATCCATCCACGCACATCCAATGGACGCAAAACGCACAGCACGGCCACGGTATCCTCTGCACCGACACACGTTCATAACACATACAACAGAGGAAAAGAAAAATTGGAAAAAAAAAGGAAACGGAGGTCTCTCTTCTTCATCAGAGACCGAGCACTGGGCGATGCTATTGCGACCGGTAGGGGACGAAGATGCTTGCCCTACTCACATTCAGCCCCGCACCGTTTGCCTCGACATGCAGCAACAAAACGCGGTTCAAGGTCTTCGCCGAGAAGTTTCCTTCGTTTCTACCAAAAGAAGTAGAGAATATCAAAGACCCGTTCGCTCGTAAGCTGGCCGCCAGAATTGAGAGGCTTCCTGTTCACGTAATTCTCAATTTTTGTATTACATGTTATTTAATTTTTTTTTTGAATTGTTTTTATCCGCTCGTTGTTTGGATAAACTTTGTATTTAGCGCTCTGTTTGGCTGCTGAGAAATTTTTTGACAATGAAAATGGAAACGGAATCAATTGTTGTATTGAATGTCTTGCACTCTTGAACTTCTGTATATCTGTAATTTGGAGTGAGTTAATTACTGTGATACGAAGCTTGTTTAGGCTTTCGATTCTTCCTCGTTATCTTGCAGTAGAAAGTATTAATCAGTTCAATTGATAAATGAAAAACGATTGGTGCTATATAAATTCAGGCTGGCAAATTTTTCAAGACCTTATTAGATGATGAAAATTGCTAGCAAGACCTGAACTCACTTGCAATAATTTTATCCCAAATATTGCTTAATTCTAGAAAAGTGGTTTGTGATCATAAGGTAAGGTTGGACCTATGGTAAAAATTGCCAAATAAAAGTTCAGCAATGAAAGATCTCCAGCTATTAAGAAAAATTTACTGTACTTGTGGTCCTTCCAATAGTGTAACTCCTTTTTTAAAAGGTTTATTAGAGAAAGATATTGTTTCTCATCCTTGTTATCGATCTTACTGTGTATCAGACGGTATAGATATTACTACTTTTCTTGCAAATACTTATAGTCTGTCTAATGTCAATATCTTTGAACTCATTAAGTTATAATTTATTCATCTGAACATTGTGTGTTGAACCTCATTGATGTGGTGAATTATAGTTTAATGCGAAGATCAAGAAACTCTACCTTTCAATTTCATTGGGTTGGCTTATAAATCCTTTTTAATTATTATCTTAACATACCTGCTTTCCAAGAATTAGGAGCTATGTATGTGTCCTACTCACTCCCAAACTGTGGTCAATGCAGGTCAACTCCTCAAAGAGCTGTATCATGAGTAGTGTTGTGAAGCCATTAATGCCGAGCAAGACCAGCCCTGTGGTTCTCGTTCATGGCTTTGACAGGTCCCGCATAAACAAGATGCATTGTTGTTTTCAAAAAATTTCCAACTAGTGTGTTTGTGGAGTTCACAATATCTTATTATCCAGCTCCTGTTTAGAATGGAGATATACCTATCCGTTGCTTGAGGAGGCCGGTCTGGAGACTTGGGCTGTTGATATTCTTGGCTGGGGTTTCTCTGATTTAGGTTTGTCTTAGCTATGGGAAATTTTCATATCTATTTTCTTAATGATGCTTTGAACTTTTTTTTTTTTGTACCGGTGCTTGTCAGAAAGACTTCCACCATGTAATGTGACATCCAAGCGTGAGCACTTCTATCAGGTAATTCTTTTGTCTTAGGATGGTCTTCTCTCCTTGGCTACTGTACTGTATGAAGGAAATTCTTGTACCAACTTTCATCGAGTATTGGAAGCTTCATCTGTGACACAGAGCAGATTTTTTATGGTGCTTTATTTATTCTTGAATTTTATGCTTAATGAGCTGTTTTCTCTGATCTGTCATAGACTCTTGATTTTACTTACCAGTGCCTCCATTGGCATGCTTAAAGAATCAATCTACCAAGTTTAGAGGTTTCTTATTTGTAAGCCAGCACACACACACACACACACACACACACACGAAACTAACCTAGGTTTTATTAATTATATCTTGCTGCCTCCCATTATGCTTGAGGCAAAAATATATCTGTTTCATGTTGGCATAGCTTTGGAAGACCTACATCAAAAGGCCCATGATACTGGTTGGACCAAGCCTTGGTGCTGCTGTTGCAGTTGACTTTGTGGTCAACCATCCTGAAGCTGTAAGTGCTTTATGATAATTGAGGTTAGCGGAAGGCATGTTAAATCTAAATCATCTGCAGAGAAGTTGCTATTTATATATTGATTAAAGTTCTTTTATATTAGTGCCTTTGATGTTTCATGAAATTTGTAACTCTTATCTAATCTTTTAGGTGGAAAATCTGGTTTTCATTGATGCAAGTGTATACACAGAAGGAACTGGAAACTTAGCAAATTTACCAAGTATAATAGCCTATGCTGGGGTAAGTCTTCTGCTTGACGCATAAAAGCCTTGAAATCGAGCCTCTTGTTTTCTGCATAAATTTATCTTCACTATCCAATTCCAAATAGTTTTGTGTCCTCCATTTGATACAGTCGGTTGCCTCTATATTTGCTTGGTGGTTAGGGTGGCCACGATGATTATAAAAAGTAAAAAATAAAAAATCTACAAGAGCATTGTTTAAAGCTGCATTTGGTTTCTGCGGCATGTCACCTAACAATATTAGATAAGTTTTTTCTCAAATGTTGTCACTCCCGCATTTATTTCTGTAAGAATGGATTCCATACCAAAGATAGTTTTACAAGAAGTCATATTGATGGTAGTTGCTGAATCAAGTTGCTTTCGTGCATGGAATATATTGTATACAACTTCCCCCCCCCCCCCCCCCAACAAACACACGCACACACACAGAGATAGAAAGCCACAACATACCAGTAACAAGTGCTGTTGGGTTTGCATTTATTATCTTTGAACTAAAAGCCTTTTCTTTTATCTCCTTTCCTGGTTACGGTTACTTATACATGTTGCAATAACCATGAAGCACAACTTTTGAGTCAGGTATATTTATTGAAAAGCATTCCAGTACGCCTATATGCAAACATTTTGGCATTGAACCATATATCCTTCAGTACCAGCTTAGATTGGACTAATGTAAGTATTTCTGTGTTCAAATAAGTGCTAATCACAGTATTCCAGTGTCAATTATTTTATTCACCAGAATGTTTTAGGACTTTTGCACTTGTGAAGTTTGCTCTCATGCCACTTTATTCTTCCAATCTTTTCCAGATAGGCCGCTTACATTGTCTATATCCTTGGTGGGAGGATGCTACTGTAAATTTTATGGTTAGTGGCGGTTATAATGTCAGTACTCAAATAGAACAGGTTTGTACAAATGCCTTTTTCATTTAAGACAACAAGCTTTAGACATCCTTCATCTTGCGTATGTAAAAGACTAATAGTAGTTGTCTAAAATGAATGGTGAAGCGACTAATAGTAGTTGTCTAGAATGAATGGTGAAGCTAATTTGTATGCAAATGTATATCTATGGGCATAACTGCATGAAGGCTGTGGGTACTTGCAAAATACTTCTAGGCAGTTTTAAAGGTAAATATATCAGTCAAGTTGAAAGATCCTTTTTCTCATCATGGTGGTTGGTCTTGCATATTTTCTTGTGTGGCTGTATAAATTTCTCAACATCCAAAATAATTACAGCTAATTGGATAGTTGTGCAGTGCTAAGTAACAGACAGAAATTTCTTGTTTTGGATCTTGCCGTCATAGTTATGCACCTTCTCCTGCTGCTCCTCATCCTCATTTGCAGCTTCAGATTCCAGTTACAGAAACAATGCCAATGAGTAAATAATAACAGAAAATTTAGCTAATACAAGACCAGAAATAAATTCTTTCTTCTGTTCACTGGTCTAACCCTCTTCTACAACTATCTGTGGCTGATTTTCTAGTAGTTTTTCTGCCTCTGGTAACATTAGGGTAGTTGTCCAGTGGGTATGCTTGTCTAGCTTCCCACCTTTGAAAGTAATAGAAATAATCTCCAACACTGCAATACTGTATATGTGTTCATTTGACAAACATGACTATTCCAGAAAGAGGTATATGCAAGTAAAATTTTGGAGTCAAGTGTACATATAGAGCGAGCCATCACTTCATGCATAAGCTTGCCTTTGTATCATGCTGCTAGAAACTACATTATAGTTTCTATCAAGTTTTAAGCAGCTGTTATTGTGCTGTGTCGTTCAGCGTTTCTCATTCAATTTCAAACTTGTAAATACCCCGAAATATAAGTTCTCTTCATGCAATTTACAAATATGTTGCACAGGTTAAACAAAAGACGCTTATCATATGGGGTGAGGATGACCAGATTATTAGCAGCAAGCTTGCGGTGGTTAGCATTTACTAAACTTTAAACTTTGTAGACATAAGAACACTCTAAAAATGTGAATGGTTTCTATGATTTTCATAAAACTGAAGAGTTTGTTGGTAGTAAAAGTTTCTCATCAATTGAATTTTTTGGCCTTCTACTAATTGAATTTTTCTACCACATGATGGTATCTGCATACAGTGTGTAATATGTTAATTTGCATGGCTATATGATGCAGAGATTGCACTGTGAATTACCAAATGCAATTATACGCCAAATACCAGACTGCGGCCACCTTCCTCATGTGGAAAAGCCAAGCTCTTTTGCCAAGTTGATATTGGAATTTATTCAAGAAAACTGTATTGTAGAACCTCAGTTATTTTCTCGGTGTTGAAGGTCCATTCGCTATCTCTGCTTCCATTTACTTTAGCTTTTTCAGTGTACGTATCGAGTAGCAATTTCACTCATTCCTCTTCTAGAATTCAATAGCTGACTCCTTGCATTATGGAGGAATTCAGGATACAATAAAAGTTCATTATGTCATTTATGTTTATTGCATGGTTACAATCCTTGTGAATCGCAGTGGATTTATTCCTGGTCCATTGGATAGTTCTATGAAGCTAACTAATTATAGCAGAAGCCAAATACACTTCGATCCAACATATTTTCTTACGTTTAGGAATATTAGACTTATTAAAGGCCTTTGTCATCCCCTGTTGGTAACTGATATAGTCCTTCCCTTACCCGCCCATGAAAGCAAACAGTTCTAACCCCATACCTCTTAAAACCTCAAAAGGTTTTATTATTTAAGCCGTGTTACAATTTTTTTTCATCGAACTCACATGTTTCCCCTTCCCTCGACCTCCATCTTGTTTCCATTTTTTTTTTTTTTGGCTCTAATGAATTTCTCCATAATATTGTACAGATAAGTAGATAACAAATTATTAGGTGGGGGAAGGTGAAAAAAAAGAATTTCTTGCTATATGATTAAGAAGTGAATTTTCAGAAGTCCATAACATTTACGATATGGTGGGGCATTTGATTTCATTGATTAATACTTTGAAGTTGTATCACCACCCAGTTGCCTCCTTATTAATATATATTCGACAATTTTAGTGCGTGTTATCCTAAACGGTGGGTTGGTTAGTTCACAAGTCCCAATCTGTAGGCATTTAGCTCCATGCACTTTTAGTGAAAACCTCGTCCGTAACCATATAAGAATGATGATAAAGCTAAACTAATTCTCCCGCAGATATTACTGTGCTCAGAAAAAGCGGTAGGACCACAAATAACTTAGAAGGTTACTCGTGCTAACGAATGAACCAGTTTCCAGCATTTAGAAAAGGCAAAAATTTCGTGATCGTCATTCTATTAATCAAGGGGAAAAATAATCAAAATAGTGATCTGAAATTATGGACATAGCCACATGAGGTTTTACTATAGGATCGATGGGTAACAATTCCATTAAATTTTAAAAAGGGAGAAAAAAAAAAAAGAAAAAAGGTACCGCCTCTCCCTAAATGTACAGAAGGGAAAAATCTAAAAAGAGGGGATCAGGTTCTACGGCAGATAGCAGTTACATATCATCACACAAAAGGAATCGAATTCCCCGGCTTTTCCACAGTGAAAACAAAACAAATGTGGGGTTCGCCTCTGGATGAACCCATCCCCTCCTACACCAACCATTACGAAATTACAAGGCTACCCATCTTGTCGTGGCAAAATCTGGTCCGCACATCGGACCCCACCTTTAGTTTTTCCTAAATGTATCTTTTAGCCCCACACCCACACTAGGCATGAAACCCAGAGAGTCAGAGCAAAAGAGAAGAACAAGTTAGTCAGTTTAAAGAGAGCCACACTACTAGAGTCATTGATGCCAGTGGTGCCGGTTGGGCCCAGCGAGCTGCCAGTGCCACCGAATACCGTTGATGTGCCTGGGCCTGTCCCTGTGGGCGTCGTTGATGGTGTTGTAGTCGGTGTTGTGGTAGGAGTAGTGGTTGGTGTGCCCGTGCCCGTGCCTGTCCCTGAGCTGCTTTCAGAGACGACAAAAGCCCAAATAAAATTTTAGTAAAATGAAATAAAAATAATAGAAATTATTACAACAAACATTTATCAGAAATGGTGCTGGGCGAGAGGCAGGAACAGATGTCAAAGCTGAGACTTGGAATCAATATCTTCGGGGAGAAAGAGGATAAAGTACTAATGAAATATCGACATCAAAACAGCTCACAGCTGTCAAGGATTCTGACTTACGAACAAATTAATGTAAACAAATCAATTATCCAAAAAAAAAAAAAAAAGGAGTGATAGATCTTATACAAAAGCTGATACAGGTAATGCACATGCAAGCAAGCAAAACCCAGTTGTGGATCACAATTATTGCAACATGCGAGCGAAGGAAAGTGAAAGGTTGTACCTACCATGAAACCCTAAAGCAAAAGTCTTAATTATTGATGCTCACAAGTAAGAAATTGAAAAAGCAAAGACTGTTGGAAATCGGATTCTTAGATAGTTGATGCTGAAATCTCATCAGTCTGTGATTCTTCATAATACACTTTGATCTTGATAAGGAGATCTAGCATAGGACAACTGAACAGTATCCGAGGAGGAAACCAATTCTCATCCCACACACAAGGAACAACCTCAGCTGGGTAGCAAGATAATCAAGAATATAGAAACATAAAAGCATACCTGCCACTTGAAGGGTAAACACAACTGCCGACGGCATCTGAAAATCACAAAGAAAAAGAAAATAAACAGGGGGAACCAAAATCAGTATATATGCAAACCAGGAATATGAATTAGGTAAGAGGGTGATTTATGGAAGGGAGTTACTGGAAGGGGGATTGGCACTAGTGGCAGCAGCGCCTGCAAAATCACAGCTTCCAGGAGTTTGGCCCTTTCTCTGGAAATAGCTGTTAACGGCATAGTTGCAGTGATCTTGCACAGTGTTAGGGTTGTAACACGCTCCGTTTTGGAGGATTGGGGCACAGTCAGCTCCAGCTCCACAAGCATAGTCTATAGCTTTCTGTAGGACTGACTGACTCAACCCATCCTTGCACAAGCAATAAAGTGCAGCTGCAAGATGGAACAAAATCAAGAACCAGATTGGTTAGTTCACATAAAAAGATCTTTCTTTTACGACAGAAACCAAGAGACATAAAAAAAGAGGAAAGAAAGACCCAAGCAATCACAGAGGCCTACTTGAATGGCCAGTCATGGCCAAGAAAAGCACTAAATAAGCTATAAGAGCCATGACTGATGCAAGATCGTTAGGCAAATGATGGGGAATTAAAACCTCTTTAAGAGAAAGTAGGTAGAGGTTGAAATGAAAGATGATTTGAGTTTCTGTGTGTCTGGGGGAGAGAGAAAGAAAGAGAGAGAGCAAGAAAGGAGTTTTCTAGACAGCGGGTGACGAAGGTAAAGGAGTCTGTCTATGCTAAGCCTTTATATGTCATTTACACTTCGGTACTAAAACATTATTTATATAGATTATATATATATATATATATATATATATTTATTAATGTTCATGTAGAATTGGGGAATGTGTTTCTCCGAACTCTAAAATTGGTCTGTCATGTATTTGTGACAGTATTTATTATTATATTTTGGGTAGTGTAATTCTTTCAAACGGTCATAAACCCACGTGTATGATCAAAACTTAACCCAACGTTGTCCTTCTGGTTAACTTGGGCTTTGTAATTTGTAAAGCAGAGAGGTCCCTGCCGTTTCTGAGGGTCCATCGAAATCATTTTTCAATGGGGTGTCCCTTTAAGCTAGCACTCTGGTTGTCCTTTCGTTTCTCCTAGAGCTTTAGATTGGAGTATGGTCAGCATCTCATTCTGGTGCATGCATTATTAGGATCCTTATTTTACAGGTTGGTGGCTTTTTTTTTTTCCTTTTTTATTGGTCATTTTCATTGCCGTAGTGTGTTTTGCTATCCATCACTATGCTTTGGCTAAACGAATAACATGAGTTCAACATTGGTAAATTAAAAATACGAGGCATTGGAGATGAAAGTGCTGTGACTTTTAAAATATAAAATCATTATGTGTTAGTAATGAGGAACGCATTGATTAAATTTTATGTAAAATTTTATCACAAAAATTATTTAGCAAATATTTTGGTTAAAGTACAAATAAATATGATGAGATCTCCTTGCAATGTGTCTAAGTCAATGAAATTTTTCTTCTTTTCTTTTTTTTTTTCTCTCTCTCTAAGGAGCCACCACAGTACAATCACATCATTTGACCTTAGAGCCTGCAACACTTGACTGTGAAATAGTGCACGTAAATGATTTGGTAATCTTTAATAGGCCGTGTTCATACGTAGATAGAAAAGGCCGCTTAAAAGTATTATTTAAGTTACCAGAATTTAATGAACAGCAACCGTCCTTGAGCTGATGCTTATCTAAACATTAATCGGAGTCTGTTCTAGTGTTGCGAGTCGTCATACAGTGACACAGCGAATCGAATTACACCTAAATTGAATTGAAATAATGCTCATTTTACATATTCAGCCGGCTGTATTTAGTTATTTACACAAGCACTTTATTTTCTAATTTTATGCTGTTGGCACTGAAATCTGATTTTATCATTAACTGGGAAATATTGGGGGATCCACAAGATTTGAGTATGCACTACTGATTTTATTCATTGTTCTATTATTACTTGATCTGTTTTAATCGAGATTAAATTTCGTGTCTTGAATTACAAGAAAATCTTAAAGAAACTTTTGTTGCAAGAATGATTAGTTATGACATAAATAATAACACTATAAGAAAAGTTAACATATTGTCCACTTTCATTCAAAATACGGTGTGTTCGTCTTACTAGATTCGAATGGACGAACAATCTCAACAACTTGTTCATCTTCCACACATCATTTGAGTATTTGCAGAGTAAAGACTTCGATTTTGGAACCCTTGTTAGCCAATCTTTGTTCGGTGGATTTAGATTCCCAGGTAGGCACCAAACTATAAAAAGCATAACTTTACACATCAGAATATTCATCTTGCTGAAACACACAGAAAATAAAAGCAAACAATCACAAGAGCCCTTAGCAAATTGACTTGCAATTGCAATTAATGGTTCTGTGTTCCCATGCATGCTCATTCTTCATTTTTTTTTTTTTTTTTTTGGTAATGAGGAATTGATGTTAAGCATAGGTCATTGGTTAAAATCATGGATAATTTTCAATTATACGATCAAAATGGGCAAAGATGGTGACATTTATTGTTTGTTAACACTTAACACACTCGCATGAAAAGATAAAACAAAAGATATGTCACCTTCATCAAGTTAACGCTTGGAATTCATATAAAGATGTCAAAGCCAGTCGGCAATTTTCGAAGTTGCCGGCCGCACGAAAATTGACATGGGAAACAAGATAATGAAAAGAAATGAATGAAAGATAAAGCACGTAATTTTTCGCTTTTCTTTTTATGATTAGCGTAATTGAAAATTACTTTATAAAACCATTTGATTTACTAATTATCTTGAACTTATCGTTCAACAACGACAAAGGTAAATATATAAAATAAGAATGTTAATTTCAATGTAATAGTTCAACTTGTTATTAGAAGACATTAGACTCCTATGTGTTTTGTACCTGAATTAAGTGGTTTTCAGCATTTAATTTAGCTAGTCATACGAGTTCGAATGTTGAAAGAAGTATGAAGTTGAAAAAAATAGACTCACGTTATTATGAATATATCAAAATTCAACTTTTGTTATTAAGCAAGAAACACTAATATCTAAAAAGATCTATAAAAGAATGCATTATGCGCCTTTGAATCATGAAAAGTATGCAAAAGCAAGAGAAAAAGGTAAAAGAGTTTTGATTTTTTTTTTTATAATTAAAAAAAAAAGGAAAAATTAAAAAGACTTGTTATAATTGGAACAGAAGCTTCCAAGACCTTAAACAATTTGTCAAGCTCCTGAAGACAATCTAAAAGCCAATGCCGAACAAGGTTAAAAGGAAAAGAGCAAAGAGACTTTCCAATGATGGCAGTATAAATTCATCAATAATGGAGCAAACGTAATTTATGTAATAATAAGGATTAAAAAAATCGTAACCATTGTGTTTTGTAATGGGTCATGCCAACAATTGGGTTAGGTGGAGCCAAAAGGAGGCAAGAATTGGAGCAGCTTATTGTTTGAAGAATTCTGTGGTTACTTTTAGCTCTCTTTTACTTGATCAAATGATCCATCAGTCTCTAAAAGTGTTTGATTGGGTTCTTGAACGAAGGAATTTCCTACCAAAAGAGAAGAACAAATTTGGACCACAACCACAAAGCTAGATGATGCCTTCCACATCTTTCTTTCTTCACAGCTGTTTTTGCACACATAAACAATGCAACCACCTCCCACAAAGGTTGCGAAACACTTATTGATTATAAAGTCCAAGACAAATGATTTTCATTCGAGAAAGAAAAAAAAAAGAAAAAAAATTGTTGCTTAACGGGCAAAGCTGCAATACAGCGAATGCCGCATGCATGTGAGTTGTTCTAAAATCTAAATTACAAAAATCAAACAATTATTTCATTTGACCACAATGTTTCCAAGCACAGAACCAGCTTTTGAGTGGAGCCAAATGGAAGACGCCTAAGTAGCCGATAACCGATTACAATGTTGAAGCCTGACAGAAAGAAATATGTAATAATTCGTTAAGAACGCGAGCTTGTGTGGTGTTTGTTTCCGCGCTTTAGTTTATAAACTAAGAATGAAATTGGGCTGAGCTCAATCATTTGTTAATGGCCCGTTCCCAAGCTCCAAAGTGTCGGGCTGAAGAACCTAAATGCACTCGCTTTATTTCTGAATACACTACGACTCTTAGTCATTCTCAATACACCCACTTTTATCACTTAAAAGCCGGTAGGCGGTCGCAATGGAAAACCGAAAGTGGCGAGGGCGCGTTTGGTAATGTTATCTCAATTAGTGCTTTTTGGTCCTAGTTTGAGAGAAAGAAAATGATGTTTTTGATATAATATATTTTATAATGAAAATATATTTGGTAATTTGCTTCAAAACAGTAAAGACGTGTTTGGTTGTTCGTATAAAAATGTGAAAAAACAGTGAAAATACTTTTGGTTGTTTGTCTGAAGATATAAAAACCTGTGAAAATGTGTTTGGTGTATATATATTTTTTCTATAAAATGGTGTGTTTTAATTTATTTATATATTTTATTATTATTATTTTAATCAAAATGTAATCAAATTTCATACGGCAATAATATATTTTCGCCATGAAATCCCTCTCATCATTTATTAAGTTCTAAAAAATTAAACAAAAATGTAAAAAACTAAAATGACACAAGTAGCATTAATTAACATATAAAAAAATTATAATATAATTATACTTTGTGATAGACATTTAAGTAGTTCATTCGTGCTTAATTTATAATTTTACAACCCAAAATATAAAGAATAAAAGAGGCAAGTACAAAATATATGCTTAACAAACATGCCCAAATATCTACATCTGGGTCTATCCGTTTTAACATGAAAAGATCATAATCAATGGTCACCGTCACCTGCAAATACAAAAATAAAAATTAGCTATTTGTTATTCAATTAAAATAATAAGAGAGACTCCAATACATAACAGATAAAACTGACACGCACATTTCACACGTTATTAACTAAAATAAAACAAGCTGACCAGCCATGTTTTTCTGTTTTGAGAAACAGAAAAACGCCTAGCGAAGAGCATTACCAAGCACGCCCTAACAATCTCTGACATAATAACATTTGGATCCACAACTTCTAGAAAAATCACAAACTAGTGGATTTTGAAATTTATTTTTCATACAGGCCCTGCATTTAAGAATTAGAAGAAACCCGACGTCATTTCCCAATACCTACCATATCCAGATAACATCTTTCACATGAAGCCTGAAGCCGCTTGCGGAACAAAACCCTAAACGGAAGCTTTACTATTAGTGTTACTGCTTTCACAGCACTGGCTTGGGACCCCACTTGAGTGAATGGCATCTCAAATGTCGATCTTCACTCGAACGAAAACCCTTTTCGCTAAAACCCTAAACCCTAATCTCAAATCCCTCTCAATCTCCACCTTCACTTTCCTCTCCCAGGAACCCCAGCTCGCCGAGTCAACTCCGCCTACTCCTCTCCCGCCAAATCCTGCCACCGGCAGCCCAGTTTACAATGAGAACTGGCGGAACCAGGCACCCAACTCGGAAACCTTGGTTCAGTCGTTGATCCCTCTCGGGCTCCTCAAGAATGCCCCAACCCAACGAGTTCAGGCCATATCACAAACAATTGATGCGCAGACTTTAATGGATCTTTTTGCGAACTGGATGACGAGTAAGAGATGGTCTGATATGAAGGAAATGTTTGAGTCTTGGATTCGAAGTTTTGATGTGCATGGGAAGCCTAACAAGCCTGATGTTGGCTTGTATAATCATTATATAAGAGCTAACCTCATGTTGGAGGCCTCTACTGCTGAATTGATTGATTTAGTCGCCCAAATGGAGGATTTTGCCATTGTCCCCAATACCGCGTCTTATAATTTGGTCCTTAAGGCCATGCACCAGGCCGAAGAGTCCGAGGCTGCTCAGAAGTGGCTCCAACGGTCAGCTTTCTCTTCAGATTAAATGTGTTTTATATATTGTAGTATTTGTAATAATAAATAATGCACATGTGTTTTGACTGGTTTTGGTCTCTAGCTTTTCTTCTTAGTTTCTGATGTTGTCTCTTACCATCGAGTACATACAGACTAATACCTAGATATAGTTTTACGATGTAATGCATTCCCTGACTTTAGTTTAATCAGGATGCTGCAAGGAGGGAAGGGTTCTCTGCCTGATGATGAGACATATGACTTACTGATCAGCCTGCTGTTCTCGAAGGGCGAGATTGATTCTGCCTTGAAATATATAGATATGGCTTTGAAATCTGGTTATATGCTGTCTATGAATGTGTTTAGTGAATGTGTGCGGGGCTGTGTTGATGAGCGAAGGCCGGATGCACTGGTATCCATTATTAAGAAGTGCAAGGTACATGATTGAATTCTTTAACACTTGAGCCATTCCATGAAGGGGGGTCTACTTTTTGCTATGTATTTGTTTGTGTGACTTTGTTCCTATGCATGTTACCAGACAATGGATCAAAATAAAGCCCTTTGTCCTACCTGGAACTTGTGCAACATTATTGCAGAAGTTGCAGTTCAAGAAGATAACAGTGAGTTAGCATTTTATGCCCTGGAATTCTTGGCCAGATGGATGGCGCGTGGTGAGAATGCAAGGCCTCCTGTACTGCTTTCTGTTGATGAAGGACTGGTTGTGTCAGTGCTTGGAACTGCAGGTAGGACCTTCAATCAAAAACTATTGGATGCATCGTGGGCGGTCCTACGGCGCTCTTTGAGACAAAAGAGGGCCCCTAACCCTGAATCTTATCTCGGAAAAATATATGCACATACATCAATGGGAGATCTACAAAGGGCTTTTAGCACCCTGAATGAATTTGAGACTGCCTATGCCGATTCCATCATAGACATGGAAGAAATGTTCTCGCCCTTTACCTCTTTATATCCATTGGTTGTGGCCTGCTCCAGAAAGGGTTTTGAGACATTGGATTCGGTATGTCCTTAATACTTTGGCATCTTCAATCAGATTGTATCATGTCTACCTTTTAGTGAATCATCTATTAGTTAAGATTGTTTATTATCGGACCATTTCTGATTTGAATACATAATTTCGAGAGATTTCAGGCCTCTCCTTTCCCAATTTTGTGGATAGGAATATGTCATGTTTTTCTATTACTATTATCCAATGGAGTCTTGTAAAATAAGCTCAAAGCACCTACATGCACAATATTGTTATCCAAAATTTGTCATTTTAAGCTAATGTGATGGATGTGCAATGAGAACTTATATATATCATTACTGTTAATATGTTAATATTCTCTTCCTGTCTTATTATGGGCTATTTGGAAAATGAAGGTGTCATTCTACAGATTCTTTCCTTTTCTTTTTCCTTGTTTGTTTATTTGGGTCATCTATGCATGAAGGTTTAGGCATGGTCAACATCATACAAAGCTTTGTTTGGTTATATCAGCATCTGGCAGTGCCATGATGATAACTGTTCGTGATAAGTAAATAATAATAACTTGAATATAGCTTGCAGGTTCCTAAGAAAAAAGGACTACTAGAATTGCAGTCTTTTATGCTGATAATGATTCAATTTGTAATTTTTAATGAATAGTTATAATAATCTAATTTATATTTGTTATTAGCAAACTTATTGTTGTAGTTCAAGTTTTATATATTTCTTCTGGAAGAGAAATTTTTGTTAATTACGTAGTTAGGTTTGGAATATCTTTCATCAATTTAACATACAAATGTGGGTTGTTGCTAATTCTATATCAAATATTGCTCCAGGTGTATTTTCAACTTGAGAATCTGAGCCGCGCAGAGCCTCCTTACAAATCCGTTGCTGCTATCAATTGTGTAATATTAGGTTGCGCAAATATTTGGGACCTTGACCGTGCCTACCAAACCTTTGAGGCAATGAGTTCTTCTTTCGGGTTGACCCCTGATATTCACTCCTACAATGCTCTAATATATGCATTTGGGAAGCTCAAAAAGGTGCATCCTTGGACCTCCATATTGCTCTCCGTCTGACAAACCCACACACGTTTTGCATGCTTAGATATATGATCACAATTGTGTGTCATCCAGTGTTGCTGCCTGCAGAGGTATTGTGGAGCTTGGTGAGAATGCATGTCACAGCTATCCCTGCATCTTACCCCACCCTAGAGAATAAATTCGCAGCCAGGAGACTTGTGCTGCTGAAGGGTGTTTTGTTTATTTATTTTTCTAATAATAGTAAAACCTCTATTCAGGGTAGGTGCATTGTAATAATCTGCATAAGCATCACATGCACACATAAACCGCCTATGCACTGCATGATTAAACTAATTTGCATGCTTGGTATGTCGAGTCTGGTTTTGAAAGTTCATGAGCTTCTCCTGTGGCAGACATTTGAAGCCTCAAGGGTGTTTGAGCATTTAGTAAGTTTGGGTGTCAAACCCAATGCAATGTCATATTCTTTGCTTGCTGATGCCCATCTTATCAACCATGATCAAAAGGCCGCTCTATCTGTAATAGATGAGATGGTGAGTTCCTTTTTTGCTTGTGAGTGATTGAGTGATTTGTGTTTCTTTTAATTGATTTGTAGCAGCAAAAATTTAATACATGTATTACGGATCTGGTTGCAGATAAACGCTGGATTTGCACCCTCAAAAGAAACGCTTAAAAAGGTCAGAAGGCGATGCGTGCGAGAGATGGATGAGGAAAGTAATGACCGGGTGGAATCCCTGGCTAAAAGGTTTGATATTCGAATGAACTACAGAGAATCGCAAGAACATGCTGTTTAATCTCAATTACAGCACTGGTTATGCATGATGGGTAAGTTCTGATGCATGGTAAAGTACATGAACTTCAAGAAAGCTGGGTGGAAAGCACCTCATGTTGCCTGGATCATTAATTTAAAATTTTGATGCTGAAGTATCTCTTGTTTGTTTGAATGTTTTGTTGAACATATGTTGTTTTCATGTTTGGACGTTCTTCAATCTTATTAGCTTCAGGAACATTTTCATATTTAGTGTTGTCATTATGCTCAACATATACCTGTCAATTGTCACGGTCAACCAAAACCAATGAAAATACTAATCATAATTCTTGTATTTTGGATAATGTTCAATCAATCAGGCTTTATTTATATTTGGCGTTTGTTTATCTTGTTTCTACAGTGCTTGCTTCTCATTAGACTTGGAGATCTCAGTGCTGATTGATGACAGGGTTGGCCGAGTTCACATATTTCCAGCTTTAGTTTCATATGAGCTTTCTCCTGTGGTTGTAAATTATCTGACACTTTCACAATTTTGAGTAGTTGGCACAATTAAGGGTTAGCCATATTTTTATTCTTATTGTTTTCTTTTTCCTTCTATTTTTCGTTCTTTTGTGCTTTTTGAGCTAATCCAGAAGGGCAGCGAAATGTTGAGCCAATAGATATCCAAATGTTGACCAATAAGTGTTGTACCATTTCAGATAATTTATTTTATTTACAGCAGATAATGCTCTCTCCGCTGTTTCAGCCTTATTATTATTTTTGTTGTTCTGCCAGTAGCCTGTTTATTTAGCTCAATTGGCGGGGTGGAATTATACTAGAGTCAAATGGGTTATCTATTTGAGGTTTGGGTTTTGTTTCCCCCCGCCCTTTCCTAAAATATAGTTGTAAGTTTGTGGACCTTATGGAGTTATGGTATGGTAGGACATTCCCTGTATTCCTTACTTTCTTTTGTGATCGGAGAATAATTACCAGCTCAACTGAATGTCAGAGACGCCTTTGTGTGCCCGAATGGAATTTTATAAATCGTCAAAAAAGTTGTCACAGGAAATACCAAACTGAAAATCGAGAATGGGATATTTGATTGTGGCACATTATTATGTTTGATAAGATTTGTCATATTGGTTGCTGCAAACCCTTTTTAGCCCAAGGGGCAGCGCTAACTACGCCAGTGGGTAGTAATTATGCATTGATGTTGTTACTTTGTAATTCTTTTACATTTCTTAACTGCTGATTTTGATAAAGGTAAGAATTGAATTTTGATGCTCGATTGATGCACGATT
Organism: Murraya paniculata; assembly: GCA_030449075.1. NCBI lineage: Eukaryota > Viridiplantae > Streptophyta > Magnoliopsida > Sapindales > Rutaceae > Murraya > Murraya paniculata. Next base: position 1,865,657 of record JAEVFN010000022.1, read on the forward strand.
TAAGGTCTTTTTTGAAATTGAAGTTGGGCAGTTATAATTTAAAAAATTATAGTACTAAAGTGTTTAATAAACACTAGTTGTTGTAATTTGAAAATTAATTTGATTTGATTTAAAAAAAAAAATCCCCTTGTGTACACATTTAAATTGAACAATGCCATTTGCTTACACCTCAGATGCATAGAAACCAATATCAAAAATAGGGTTCACAGATAAATCTTTTCACAGTGATGAATCCATCTTTAACATTTAATCTTATTCTTTTCCACGCTTCTTAAGAGATTTTTCAAATGCACGGGTCAAAATGTTACCATCATTAGGTCTACAAAATCCTGGTCTGTAGACACATCCGCTTTTGTACGAGGATCTCCTTTATTACTGATAAATGCGTTCGGTTCTGAACTAGAATTGTTGTTGCACCAGCTACGAAGCAGCAGCAAAAGCAGCTTTCTGAAACAGTAAAGAAAAATCATAATCAGAAACAGAATCGCTGGCTAAAAAGTATTGCAAAGCCTGTAACATTTGAGATAGAAAACACCAGTCCGTAGGTGAATATTGAAAGCATAAGCTTGGGGGGAGGGGGGGTCAGAGTTTACTCACAAGCTACAAATATTGCTCAAACTTCGAATTGTTAAGATTAAAGTTGTGTCAGTGTCGGTTATTTATTCAACTAGATCACACAAAAAAGAGTCGGAACTTTTCAAATCTTACTCGTTTTTCCTCTTCCATGTTTGCCTTTATGAGGGAGTAGATGGCAACGCCTGCAATTGCTATTGCAGTACCAATCCCAGTTTGTGTGGAGATTTTGTTGCCTAGAAGGTATATTGCCAATAAAAATCAGAAGTTAGCTCGACCATATCATTCCTAATGGCGGCCTCACCATTTACAATTCAGGATGGTCAGAGCTAAATTGTAGAAGGTATTCTATCCAAAATTCTGGTTTCCTGATGGCTGCAATAATATTGATAAGCAACGAAACTCGATGGCCACAAAAACTGTGCTTGCCAAGAAAACCTTATATTACTACAGAATTCTGGATGTATGTCTGTATACAAATCATGGAAATAAGCAGTGAAGTAATTACCAAATACCACAATGGAGAACCCAATAACAAAAACTCGTTTCAACACATTGCCAACTGCATGTGTAAGTGGTGCAACCCTTTCCAGTGTGTTCGTAGCAAGCTGCAAATGTTAAGCTCAAAAATTTATTAATGAACCGAACAGGGAAGTGCAGGAAGTCAACAGCAATTCTATAATGTCAATTAACGTATTCCAACTACCAAAAACCTCAGGTTTCTTATTGCCATAGCATACCTGATTGTACAGATGATAGAACATTCCAATCCAAAATAGGTCAGAAAAAAACTTGAGGAGTCCCACCTTGGCGATTGCAGCCTTAAAACCATATTCCATAAGCTGCGGGCCCTCAATCTGAATTCATGTTTTACGCCAAATGAGGGTCACAAGGATAATGATTTGAAAGGAAAACAATGTTAAGATTTTCAGTTGGTGGCTCAAAACTCACAAGTACTGCTGGTGGTATGCAGAACAAGAGGGCAATTATTGAAATGTAAGCATACACATTTGTACTGTCCATACCTGTCTGTTAAATTGAAAGAACCAAAAGAGGGGGAAAAAAAAAAATACAAATTGTCAGGAACAGAGTTAAAATAACATAAAAGGAAAGAGCTTAGAAGTCTGATACTAAACAAGAGAGATGCTGAATCATGATCAGTATTACGTATACATAATTTTTGTTTCAAAGTTATCCGGGAAATTCTCGTTGGACATAACTTATATCAAAGTGGTAGTTCATTAAGACTTATTTCAACAAGATTCCATCAGTATCACGGACTCAAACGCACGTCTATCCAAAGAATGATTCAAATCCAAATTTCTGACAGGAGGGAAAATCAATGGCCAAAAAAACATCATATGCAGTGGTGAGGGTTCTCGGACGGAGTATCTTTCTTTCAATCAAAGTCATGCAACAGACTATGTCATTGAGCTCCATACATTAAGCTAAAGAGCTTCCATATATACCTAGATCATTGGAGTCATCATTAACAATGTACAAAATGAAAAATACTGAGGATCACACTTGTGAATCATACCATTGCTTTCTTCGAATAGATACTTCTGTATGTGAATGCAATGTTTGAAATCATTGCACTAATGAAACCAGTCCAGTTGAAAGAAAGCTCAGTCAGTGAAGCCATTGATACACCTTAAATTAGCAGATACAGTCAGTAGCTAAAAAACATACATGAAGATTTCACCTGTGAGATTAGTTAAATTAAAATGTTCTTTATCAATGAAGAGAATCTGATGGTTACCAATAACAACAGGAGCCAATGATAACCACAGAGACAAGGGAATCTGGTGGCCCAAAACAAACTGAGAGGCAGCAGCATTGAAGAATGGCTCCAAAGCTGTGAAATATTACAGGAAGACTGTTATGGAACATAAACCATCATTCTCAATTTAGTAATGGTCATCTATTTATTGTTCTTGAAAGAATATAAATGCCTTTGAAATTTATCAATATCTTAGTCAATTACTACATTTCCTAGTGGTGGGATTAATAGATACAATGAATATCAATAAAATGAGCATGAGTAAGATGCATTTTGCTCTACCTTTAATGGTGTGAGTAAAAGATACAGCTACAGCGGCAAATGACACATTGGACATGACATGTCCAAGGGCGTGACAGAATGCAACTGGAGTCAATAATACCAAGAGCTCCTTGTTGATTGGCTGGTTAATGGTTATATACGAAAGAAAATTATGTCACTCAGGCAGGCCAGAGTGTGGCTTATGGAGCAACAGCAGCAAGTCAGAAACTGGAACTTACGGCATGCTTAGGTAGACCAACAGTCCAAGAGACCAGACAGTACACAACGCCAACTAGAAGATGTACAACAGAAACAAAGCTGCAGAAAGGAGAAAACTTGTCTTTTAATTATGCAGGGGACAGCGTTTAATAAGGAAGGTTTAGGATGAAATATGTGAGTGTAACAAAGCATTCAAGTCATCCACGAGGATAAGATAACATACTAAGGATATGGGAAATAATTGTAGACCTTCTTGTTGAGTATGTTGAAGATGACATTTAAGAAGTACCTGCACAGGAAAAAGATTGAAAATGGGTCAGAGATTAATTGAACTGTTATAGGAGAGCACTGAAATAAGCTAAACTATGCATAGTGTATACAGAACATATATATAAGGCATCAAGTGAAAGCATTGTATAGCATTCAGAAGTAAAATAATTAAAAGTATAAGTGCATGCTGCATTATCAGCATATCTGTGAAATAAGAAAATATATTCCAATTGGCAAAAATTCAATCTAGCAACCAAATTCCAGCATGATTATCCAAATTTGATAGCTTAATTACCACATAAAGAAAAAGAAGCCAGTGATCAGTGCCGGAAATCTCTCACCAAAGCTCTTTGATGGCTTTGTATATCTGCAGTCATATCAATATATATATATATAATAAAGCAGTCATATCAATATATATATATAATAAAATAAAATAAAATAAATTATTTTGACTCTGATATTGATCGTAGTCAAACAATATTATAAAGCACCAAAACTTTCACCATCTCAGCAGCCAAACATTAAGAAGAGGAAAAATGAAAAGAAGTTTTATTAACCCATCAGAAACTTCAATCTCAATCTCATGAGCATGACCATCAGCATCCGCTGCAGCTGCCGAAACAACTGGAAAGTCAACGATGCCTCTCCTTATCTGCTGGCTCCAACCGGAAAATTTCAATGGCTCGCCGCAAAAGCTAACTCCTGGGGAAGATTCCTTCTTCTCCGGCAACGACGAAAAATCCGGCAGGCGCGTGGCATTTGAAGTCAGTGATCGAGTACTGTGAAGTACTTTGGCACAACTTGGTGAGAGTGAAACTTTAGTGCTTGACAAGTAGAGTGAAGAGATACGAGGAGTTTTGATCGAGTACTGAACTGGGTTGGTTATTGCAACCATTAACTGCAAATGAGAATAAAACGATCAAAAGAGAGTGAATCTTGCTCGAGTTTTATTATAATAAGGTGGAGGGTTTGTTTTTATCGAATGAGATTTTAAAACGACGGTTATCTCGAGGGTTCTAAGCTTGCACCAAGCGGAGATAATAGAGAGAAATTATCAAATTATATATATAGCAAGTAAATAACAATAACATATAAGCTTGTAGAGTTCAAAGCTGATTAAAATGAACAACTGAAGTTAAAGGTTGTGTAAATGCGAACAAACAGCAGTCTGAGAAAGAAGAAGATACTTTTGGCAATAATTAACGGCCGGCTTGTTAATTAAGTTGTTCAAATTTCAATAATGGAGATGGGAAAGAGCAAGCGAGAGAGATGATGACGATGAAGTGGCGTTAGTTTTGCAAGTTTTGATTCGTTTTAATTATGTTACTTTTGTCTTTTACTTGAAATTCCCTCTAAAACTTCCTAGTAACATTAAAGAGTTATCCGGCCTTTAGCCGGATGGTCAGGGCTGCTGCCCTCCAATTTGGAGGGCAGCAGTTCGAACCCCCACAAACGCATTGTGGGGGTTATTCTTTCTTCAATTATTTGAGTGAAGGTAGTCTTCTCCCTCGCTCATGTGTGAGTGGAGTAGACAGTCCTCGAATATTATAGAGGATTTCAAGTCTGGGCAGTGCTTCATACGAATTGATATCTAGTCCCAGTAATAGTCTGCTTTGTACATAGCAGTTATAGTCTCATTTAATATGAGTTGTAATCTGAGCAATAGTCTCATGTAATCAAAAAAAAAAAAAACATTAAAGAGTTGAAAATAAACTGGACTACTGAAATGAGAATTGTATAACTTTAATTTAAGTGCAAGATTTTTTTCTTAATATGGCATAAATACATGACCATGACAGAGGCATACGTCACAAACAATAATTATACAAACAAACACCGTTGGACAAATTATATGTGTATGTGTGTATGTATGTGCGTACGTATGTATATAAATATGTATTTAATACAAATACAAAGTTAAACCGAACTACCTTGAACGCAGTAATAAATTGTAAATAATATCTTAAACGAATGCACTGCCCCAATGGAACTTTGTTAAACTTGTAGAAGAATTTCTTGGTGCTTGCAATGAGGTTACAAAATTATGGCAAAGGATGAGTAATGCTTTGACTACAAAAGGGAATCCAGGTGTTTTTTTAACTTTTAATGAGGTTACAAATTATAAGACTAACGAGACGAGAAAGGTAAAGTCAATAATAATTTTGCTCTGCCCATCAAAACTAATCCGTAAATGTCAAAATTAGATGGCGTTGTAATATGTGCCATGCCCTACCCTACTTATCAATTCACTTGCAACTACTTCCAAGATAGCACATAACAAATTTGACCCTTCGAAGTAATTGGCGATTTTTTATTTTAAAAAAGAAAAAGAAAAAGAAAAAGAAAAGAAAGCCATACGCAGTCACACGCAAAGATAAATAAATAAAATAAATAATTACAAACAAACCGTAATAATCAATCATCATCTTATGATTTCGGTGGGTATTAGTATTATTTAACTAATCATTTTTCCCTTAACAATAATTATTTATCACTCTAATCAGAGTAATTTTCAGAAATAATATTTTTCTCATGAGTTCCATTGTATAGTTCATATGAAGGATCGCGCAGAGAATGACAATTTACGGCTTTCCATTTGTTTGTGATTTATATAAATTTAAATGCTGGCCGGCGTGGGCTGGACTTCATAGAGCTCTACGGGAATCAGGATGAGCTCGTTCAAGCAGGCCCAATTTTACAACCCAATCTTATTTCCTGTCTGTCTCACTCTGACGCTTGAATTTTCCTTTCTCGGATCAAACTGTAAAAGTAAAACCCTAAACCCAAAGAAGGGCCAAAAAAAAAGAAAAAGAAAAAGAAAAAGAAACGCAAATTACCTTGTATTTATTATATATAGTCCGGCGACATCGGAATCATAAAAATTACAGCAATAGCAAAAACAGCGTCGTTTCGTGAGCAGAAGAGGGCGGCGATGGGCGTGGACGGTGGTGGAGGCAGGGAGAAAGACAAGGAGAAAGTAAAAGAAAAAGAGAGAGAAGAAGAGCAAGATGGAATGTCCGTACACTCGCCCTGCAAAGCTCCCCCGTCCTCTGCTTCTTCTCTTCCCAAGGTCTCCGTCAACTCTCTCTCTCTCTCTCTCTCTCTCTCTCTGTGTAATGTTAACGATGAAATGATTGTTAATTCAAATGTGCGTTATTGTTTGATGAATGGTGGTTTAATTAGGAGCAATCACAGGTTGAATTGGAGCTCAGACTGTTGGAAGCTCTTGAGGTTTACCCTCCCGTCAAGCTTCGAGGCACGGTCACTCTTTTTTTCCTTCTTCTTTTATTATCTATTTTCGATAAATTTAAGATATCCAAATTAAATGCTTTTTGTCTGTCTTTACTTCTGTGAATTTGATTATGACAAATACACCGAGAAAACTGTCTTCAACCATAACTTTTTTTTTTTAACTGTAAACACGCAGATTTTAATTGAAAAAATTTAATGGGGGAATGTTTTCGATTGAGCTGCTGTAGAATGGAATCCCCTAGGTAGTCAAATAATAATACAAATAAATAAAATTCATTAGTAACTGAATCTCATGCTTGAACTTGCTGGCTACCATACAGCTTATAAAGTTCCAACTCAGGTAGCTTATGTCACGTCATAGTAATTATATAATCAGCTTGAAATTATGTAATTGAAGTATGTCTCTAGTTTTTATTTTGTGAAAGGAAGGTTGCATCTTCAAGTTAGTGCTTTATATTTGGAAGTGCATAACATTGTCAAAAATTTGTTTTCAAGCAGGTATACATCGTCATTTTGTCCTTTATGGTCTCATGGAATTTTTGCGAAGAAGGTTTGCTATGCTTCATGTTTATGCTTTCTTGTAACTTGTCCAAGGTTTTAGTGAGATTTCAGTAAATCTTCAATTTCCCTTGCCTTTTTTTTTTTTTTCCTCTCACTCGGCCAACCTTTTCATTGCAGATTTGACCGACACTTTGCTCCGGATGAGGTTTTGCAGTTGCTGGATCGGTTCTACAACCTGGACATGCTGGTACTTTATTAACTTTACAATTGAAGAGTACAATCATTTCACTTGCTAGCTTAATGGTAAAACTGGAAATAGTGAAAATGGACTTCTGGTTAGTAATCTGTTAGTTGTATTAGTGCCTTTACAGGTTGATAAGTGTAACTGTGAATCAAATTTTAATTAGTTAATACAAATAGGTCAGTTGACATATTGCTATCATGTGCCTGTCTGCAGCCGCGCATAGTCTTGACTGAGGTAGATAAACAGTTAAAATGTCCGTGAACACAGTATGACGTATGTATAATTGGGAAGTATGAGAATCCTAATGTGAAGATTCTGTATATTGTCAAGAAAGAAAGAAAGCTGAAAATTTAGAATTACATGATTCTGTTTAATCTTCACTTTTCAGTTTGGCATGTTTTGCTGTTGACTTTGGTTTGTTTTTGCTTTTTCCCTCTTTCTTTTAAGAAACAGAAGTTTTCTTGATAATCTTGCTTTTCTAAATTCAGAAACCAGATGACGAGGAGATGGAAATCCTGAATCATGAGGAAGATTTTTGCTTGCCACAAAGTTATTTTGACAAGGAAGAATCTTAATAGGCAATTCGATGTATATATGTTTATTTTAAGTTGGTATATCTTGTCTTAGGTTCCTTTTTTGTGGTAATGTTCTTGATTACATTTAAGAATGTTCATAGAAATCAAGGCCCAAGCTTTAGGATAACATAGCTTTGCTTTAGAATTTGATGTGATTCATAGTAGGAGACCTTGGAGGCATTCTCTATTTCTCTTTCATTGGTAAAATAAAATCATGAAAGCCATGGTGCATAAGAATATTATGTTCGGAGAGGAGAGAAAATAAGGAGGAGAGATGAATTTCATGTCAAATCGGACAACAAATTGAGATTGACTTTCTTTTAGCCTTATTTTCTTTTCCTCTCTCTTCTTTTCATCCTTGTTCTCTCCTCTCCTCTCATTTTTCACAACCAAAAATGGGCTTAGTATATAGGATTCTCTTGTTAGTTTCATCAAAGTCTTCCATATAAAAGAATTGCAGCTTATGTTGGTGGGGGATAAATTAGGCTAAACAATGTAAATATCAAAACCTTTGTCATTATTATCTTGTTTTTGGATGAGGAGATTCATTCACCTATTCAACTGATTGTTTTATTCGTGATTGAAAGGATTCAACTGATTGTTTTATTTGTGATTGAAAGATCTCTTTCGTATAATTGCCCAATCTCACGTGTTTGAATTATACAAATGAGGCCCTGGAAACTCCCTAATTGAAATGGCAAACGGGAATGTGTCTTGTGGTGACTCGGGATAAATAACACACCCACATGGAGCTTTGACTGTTACAGTTTCGTAATATGCCTTTTTCAGTCCAATGGCAGATCCCACTTTGATGTGTTAAAATCCTTAGCAACTAATTAAATGGGAATGAACTTTGACTGTTACAGTTTCGTAATATGCCTTTTTTAGTCCACTGACAGATCCTACTTTGATGTGTTGAAATCCTTGGCAACTGATTAAATGGGAATAGCAAAGCAAGCAGCCTTATTACAATTGCAAAGCAAGTACATATTACAGATCATGATATACATACAAAGTCGACGCATTAACGCGGGAGACCTCGTATCCAGAAAGAGTAGAAAGAGAAGCTCTCATACAAAGCAGTGATTCAACCCACAGCTCAAGTAGGAAACTGTGCCGTGTTCCATTTTTGGCCTCCTTTTTCGGTGAATTTGGTTGAACTGTTTAAGCCACGGATGGTGTGGCACCTTGCACAATTAGATAAGCATTGTTGTACAAGTGATCACAGTAGAAGCGATGCAATACTGTACGCAGTGGAAGGAAAAGATTCTTTTTTTTTTTTTGGACAAAGTTTATAAGTGAGAACAATAAGCAAAGGAGAAAGGGGAAAAATAATAAATGAAAAATGGAAAAGAAAGAACAACTGATAGAATTTATCATCTGCTTCGCCAGGATTCAGAAAGATGAGTAGCATCACAAACTGACTACAATTTTCTATCCAATCCCGTTGGGATAAAAGCGTAATGATGCCACGTGTATTGTCATGTGCTGGGCTTCCAGCCTCCTCCTCAATGCTGCTAAAACCAATTACGGATTAACTTAGTATAGCCAGAGGCAAAAACAATTTGCTACGGGAACAAAATGAGTCATATTAAAAAACATACCTCGGCTTCAGCAGCTGGCTTGGAATCTTCAGCTTTAAAGTTATCTTCACCTGCACATGGATGCAGGACGTACATTAAGATAATGTTTCAATGCCTACACATTAGTTGAAATCATATTCCGATGTTATATAAGAAATCAAAACAGCAAGGCATAAAATGATCAGCACACAGGGTGGTCCCTGATCAATCAATTTCAGCAACTTCAGTCTACAATATACGCATTACCTCCATCTTCAGGCAAATCGGAAGTCCAGAGAGTGAGGTTGTCTCTCAACAGCTGCATAATTAGGGTGCTGTCCTTGTATGATTCCTCACTTAGGGTGTCCAGCTCCGCAATTGCCTCATCAAAAGCTTGTTTAGCCAAATGGCATGCTCTGCACATTTGGGGAAAAAAATAATTCATCAAAGAGGTTGAGCAAACTATACCGGTAGGATTCAACAGCCTTAAATAACAACAGGCGACAGTACCTTTCAGGAGAGTTCATGATCTCGTAGTAGAATACTGAAAAGTTGAGAGCAAGGCCAAGACGGATCGGGTGGGTCGAAGGAAGATCTTTGTTCGCAGTGGCAGATGCAGCCTGCAAGGAAAGATAGGCAACAACATCAAGAGGGAGGGAACATCACCGGATGAGAGAATTAAATAATGCTCGACGAATGTGAATATGCTCGACACTTTTATTTTATATGTATGTGAAATAGATGCCCAGTGGACGTGCCTCATAGCCCTTCAACGACTGCTCAGCTGCCTCTTTTCTTTCCTGGTCAACCTTGAACTCCGCTAGATACCGGTAGTAGTCACCTTTCCTGAATTGAAATCAACAATGAAACTACAATCATATGAAATAAAGCATAGATTATTTAATGTCCTGGAAAAATTCTAAAATTCATATACCAACTATTCCATTCCATGTGCTTAAAGCAAAAGATGTAAAATGCAAGATCTCATCACAGGACTCTGAGCCTCGTCATAGACCCATCTCTTTAGTTGGGCCAATCAATTTAATTTAAGTGCCTGCAACTTATAAGGCCACTTGCTCAACCACAACTATTCTCCTATTAGATAACCATTTTGCATATTGCGAGCGTACACACACACAGAAACACTCGGATAAGATATAGTGCAAATGACTCACATCTTGTAGTAGAAAACGGTGGCTTCTCCAGAAGAGGAAGAAGGGATCAAGTGCTTGTCAATGATAGTCAAAATGTCACCACAAATCTTGGAGAGCTCCTCCTCTACCTTGTGGCGGTAGCCATTGATTAGCTTCACATTGTGCTCGTTTCCCTTAGACTCTTCCTTCTGCTCTATTGAAGACATAATGCGCCACGAAGCTCGCCTTGCACCAATCACATTCTTGTACCCCACCGATAGGAGATTCCTCTCCTCCACCGTCATCTCACAACCAAGCTTTGCAACCTTTTTCATACTCTCAACCATTTCTGCACCCACGTAACCCACAAAATAGTAATAATAACAATAGAGAGTTTAAAATAATCACGTATCTACAAACTGATATGAGACGCGTTATACCATTGTCATATTCATATGTTTCATATTATTTATATATATTTTTTCAAAACTATGGAACAATGATGTAATCAAGATTGTTACATCAGTTTGCATGGGCAGCATAATTAGTAGCAATAATAAATCAAATGAAATCAACAGTGGCATGGCGGATCGTTAAAATAAATGAATGAGCATGAGACCTTCATAACGTTCGGCTTGTTCGGCGAGCTTGGCCATGTAAACTTGAGTCTCTCTGTCCTTCTCCGTCGTGGACATTGTAAATGTGACGCGAGAGAGATAGGAATTGGTAAACAAAAGCTTTGTTATATTTTACTTGTCAAAGGAGGCTGAAATGAGAGCGGTGCGAAGGAAAAGGAGGGGTTTTATATATAGTTGGTGGGGGAAGAAGAGGTGATGTTAAAGATCGAGCAAGTTGGGGGAAACAAAGACCGGATCTGAGCCGTCCGTTTGGGAAGGTTTGTTTCAATGTGTGAGCGCGCTATTCGGTGATTTTGTGACTTATTTTATTTTAAAGGAGGATATTGCCTCGCCTGCCTGCCTGGCCCCCTTATTATTGGAATTGGATGCTATTTTGTTTTTGTTCTTATTTATTTTTTAGCTTGGATTTGTTCAATCACTTCTGTCGGAGGGGTTGGTTTGTGATTTCACAACTACACCAAGTTTTCACTTATATGTAAGGGCACCCAAGTCCTTTAAAAGTTTGCCATTCTTGAACCTTAGTTATTTCGGAAATAGATTGTTGGAACCCTTCAATTAGTAAAATTTTAATTTTGGGATGAAGCTTAGGATTAATATAGTACAGATCTAGCTAGAATGGTGGGATCTAATGTCCAATTCTGGAACATCAAATAAAAATAAAGTTAATAAGTAGTCTTCGGCTTTCATTCAAGTTTCATGAATAATTATCAGAAATTATGTATGATTTAAATTTGTGTTTAAAAGTGTGTTTCTTGAACTTACATTTATATGCATATATATATATATATATATAGTCTCACTGAAACAACGAAAACGATAAAACTGTTGTTTTATTATTTAATAATGTTGAATTATCTCCGATGTTTGTATCTAGAATTTAGTTCTAAAAGCAATTCAATCAAACGCATTTTTCTTAATTTTACTCGGCAAAAATTTGAATAATTACATTTACATAATGAGGCAAACAGTCACTTATTTTGTCAGTGCTTAAATTAGAAGGGGGAAACTTTTAAAGTGGGTTTTAATTGGAATTGATATGGGTCGAATGCAACATCCATGCAAGTTGCTCATTTTGCCGTTTTATCTTTGGATCATTCGACGTGAATAAAGCAATTCAAGATGCCAAATTGCCAGCGAACACATCCAAACTAAATCTCATCTCATATTTTTTAGTATGAATAAATCCACCGGCATTTGCGTTACTTCTCAGCATCCTCATAATAAATTATTTTGCAAGTGTTTTTCAATCGTGTTTCAACTTCATCGATTATTGTCAATTTGTCCCACCATGAATACGCTGTCGTCCCGAGTCCCGACTACCCAAAAAAATGAAAAGAAGAGAAAAATTTCCACTCGCAACTTCTAATAATATCAATTGCACTTATTAAATAACAGACGGGGATGTAGCTCAAATGGTAGAGCGCTCACTTTGCATCCTGAGACGTATAGGGTTCGATCCCCTGCATCTCCAACTGAGTTTGTAAAAATGTTTTGCAAACATCCAAACAAAATCTCATCTCATATTTTTTAGTATGAATATATCCACTGGCATTTACGTTAATTCTTATCATCCTCATAATAAATTATTTTGCAAGTGTTTTTCATTCGTGTTTCAACTTCACCGATTATTGTTAATTTGTCCCACCATGAATATGCTGCGGCCCCGAGTCCCGACTACCCAAAAAAATGAAAAGAAGAGAAAATTTCCACTCGTAGTTTCTAATAATATCGATTGCACTTATTGAATAGCAGACGGGGATGTAGCTCAAATGGTAGAGCGCTCGCTTTGCATCTTGAGACAAGTAGCGCCGCTTTGCAAGGGAGAGGTACAGGGTTTGATCCCCTGCATCCCCAATTGTGTTTTTAAAAATGTTTTGTCAACATCCAAGCTAAATATCACCTAATATTTTTAAGTACTTCCTATCATCCTTATAATAAATTAAAAATTGTACCTCTCGCATGTAAAGCGAGCGCCGACTACCCAAAAAAATGAAAAGAAGAGAAAATTCTCCGACTATCCAAAAAAATTAAAAGAAGAGAAAATTCTCACTCATAGTTTCTAATAATATCTATTGCACTTATTGAATAGCAGACAGGGATGTACTTAAATGGTCAAGCGCTCGCTTTGCATCTTGAGACTAGTAGCGCTCGCTTTGCATGCGAGAGGTACAAGGTTCGATCCCTTGCATCGCCAATTGAGTTTTTAAAAATGTTTTGTCAACATCCAAACTAAATCTCATCTCATATTTTTTAGTATGAATAAATCCACCAGCACTTGCGTTACTTCTTATCGTCCTCATAATAAATTATATTGCAAGTGTTTTTCATTCGTGTTTCAACTTCATCGATTATTGTCAATTTGTCCCACCAAGAATACGCTGTCGTCCCGAATCCCGAGTACCCAAAAAAATGAAAAGAAGAGAAAAATTCCCACTCCCAACTTCTAATAATATCAATTGCTCTTATTAAATAACAGACGGGGATGTAGCTCAAATGGTAGAGCGCTCGCTTTGCATGCGAGAGGTACAGGGTTCGATCCCCTGCATCTCCAATTGAGTTTTTAAAAGTGTTTTGCAAACATCCAAACAAAATCTCATCTCATATTTTTTAGTATGAATATATCCACCGGCATTTGCGTTAATTCTTATCATCCTCATAATAAATTATTTTGCAAGTGTTTTTCATTCGTGTTTCAACTTCACCGATTATTGTCAATTTGTCCCACCATGAATATGCTGTGGCCCTGAGTCTCGACTACCCAAAAAAATGAAAAGAAGAGAAAACTCCCACTCGTAATTTCTAATAATATCTATTGCACTTATTGAATAGCAGACGATGATGTAGCTCAAATGGTAGAGCGCTTGCTTTGCATCTTGAGACGAGTAGCGCTCGCTTTGCCTGCGAGAGGTATAGGGCTCGATCCCCTGCATCCCCAATTGAGTTTTAAAAAATGTTTTGTCAACATCCAAGCTAAATCTCATCTCATATTTTTTAGTATGAATAAATCCACCAGCATTTGCGTTACTTCTTATCGTCCTCATAATAAATTATATTGCAAGTGTTTTTCATTCGTGTTTCAACTTCACCGATTATTGTCAATTTGTCCCACCATGAATACGTTGTCGTCCCGAGTCCCGACTACCCAAAAAAATGAAAAGAAGAGAAAAATCCCCACTCCCAACTTCTAATAATATCAATTGCACTCATTAAATAACAGACGGGGATGTAGCTCAAATGGTAGAGCGCTCGCTTTGCATGCAAGAGGTACAGGGTTCGATCTCCTGCATCTCCAATTGAGTTTTTAAAAATGTTTTGCAAACATCCAAACCAAATCTCATCTCATATTTTTTAGTATAAATATATCCACCGGCATTTGCGTTAATTCTTATCATCCTTATAATAAATTAGTTTGTAAGTGTTTTTCATTCGTGTTTCAACTTCACCGATTATTGTCGATTTGTCCCACCATGAATATGTTGTGGCCCCGAGTCCCGACTACCAAAAAAAATGAAAAGAAAAGAAAGTTCACACTCGTAATTTGTAATAATATTTATTGCACTTATTGAATAGTAGACGGGGATGTAGCTCAAATGGTAGAGCGCTCGCTTTGCATCCTGAGACGTGTAGCGCTCGCTTTGCATGCGAGAGGTACAGGGTTCGATCCCCTACATCCCCAATTGAGTTTTTAAAAATGTTTTGTCAACATCCAAGCTAAATATCACCTAATATTTTTAAGTATGAATAAATCCACTGGAATTTGCGTTACTTCTTGTCATCCTTATAATAAAATAAAAATTGTGCCTCTCGCAAGCAAAGCGAGCGCCGACTACCCAAAAAAATGAAAAGAAGAGAAAATTCCAACTCGTAATTTCTAATAATATCTATTGCACTTATTGAATAGCAGACGGGGATGTAGCTCAAATGGTAGAGCGCTCGCTTTGCATCTTGAGACAAGTAGCGCCGCTTTGCAAGGGAGAGGTACAGGGTTCGATCCACTGCATCCCCAATTGAGTTTTTAAAAATGTTTTGTCAACATCCAAGCTAAATATCACCTAATATTTTTAAGTATGAATAAATCCACCGGTATTTGCGTTACTTCTTGTCATCCTTATAATAAAATAAAAACTGTGCCTCTCGCAAGTAAAGCGAGCGCCGACTACCCAAAAAAATGAAAAGAAGAGAAAATTTTCACTCGTAGTTTCTAATAATATCTATTGCATTTATTGAATAACAGACGGGGATGTAGCTCAAATGGTAGAGCGCTCGCTTTGCATCTTGAGACCAGTAGCGCCGCTTTGCAAGCGAGAGGTACATGGTTTGATCCCCTACATCCCCAATTGAGTTTTAAAAAATGTTTTGTCAACATCCAAGCTAAATATCACCTAATATTTTTAAGTATGAATAAATCCACTGGAATTTGCGTTACTTCTTGTCATCCTTATAATAAAATAAAAATTGTGCCTCTCGCAAGCAAAGCGAGCGCCGACTACCCAAAAAAATGAAAAGAAGAGAAAATTCCCACTCGTAGTTTCTAATAATATCTATTGCACTTATTGAATAGCAGACGGGGATGTAGCTCAAATGGTAGAGCGCTCGCTTTGCATCTTGAGACAAGTAACGCCGCTTTGCAAGGGAGAGGTACAGGATTCGATCCCCTGCATCCCCAATTGAGTTTTTAAAAATGTTTTGTCAACATCCAAGCTAAATATCACCTAATATTTTTAAGTATGAATAAATCCACCGGTATTTGCGTTACTTCTTGTCATCCTTATAATAAAATAAAAACTGTGCCTCTCGCAAGCAAAGCGAGCGCCGACTACACAAAAAAATGAAAAGAAGAGAAAATTTCCACTCGTAGTTTCTAATAATATCTATTGCACTTATTGAATAGCAGACGGGGATATAGCTCAAATGGTAGAGCGCTCGCTTTGCATCTTGAGACCAGTAGCGCCGCTTTGCAAGCGAGAGGTATAGGGTTCGATCCCCTGCATCCCCAATTGAGTTTTTAAAAATGTTCTGTCAACATTCAAGCTAAATATCACCTAATATTTTTAGGTATAAATAAATCCACTGGTATTTACGTTACTTCTTGTCATCCTTATAATAAAATTAAAATAAAAACTGTGCCTCTCGCAAGCAAAGCGAGCGCCGACTACCCAAAAAAATGAAAAGAAGAGAAAATTCCCACTCGTAGTTTCTAATAATATCTATTGCACTTATTGAATAGCAGACGGGGATGTAGCTCAAATGGTAGAGCGCTCGCTTTGCATCTTGAGACAAGTAACGCCGCTTTGCAAGGGAGAGGTACAGGGTTCGATCCCCTGCATCCCCAATTGAGTTTTTAAAAATGTTTTGTCAACATCCAAGCTAAATATCACCTAATATTTTTAAGTATGAATAAATCCACCGGTATTTGCGTTACTTCTTGTCATCCTTATAATAAAATAAAAACTGTGCCTCTCGCAAGCAAAGCGAGCGCCGACTACATAAAAAAATGAAAAGAAGAGAAAATTTCCACTCGTAGTTTCTAATAATATCTATTGCACTTATTGAATAGCAGACGGGGATATAGCTCAAATGGTAGAGCGCTCGCTTTGCATCTTGAGACCAGTAGCGCCGCTTTGCAAGCGAGAGGTATAGGGTTCGATCCCCTGCATCCCCAATTGAGTTTTTAAAAATGTTCTGTCAACATTCAAGCTAAATATCACCTAATATTTTTAAGTATAAATAAATCCACTGGTATTTACGTTACTTCTTGTCATCCTTATAATAAAATTAAAATAAAAACTGTGCCTCTCGCAAGCAAAGCGAGCGCCGACTACCCAAAAAAATGAAAAGAAGAGAAAATTCCCACTCGTAGTTTCTAATAATATCTATTGCACTTATTGAATAGCAGACGGGGATGTAGCTCAAATGGTAGAGCGCTCGCTTTGCATCTTGAGACAAGTAGCTCAGCTTTGCAAGGGAGAGGTACAGGGTTCGATCCCCTGCATCCCCAATTGTGTTATTAAAAATGTTTTGTCAACATCCAAGCTAAATATCACCTAATATTTTTAAGTATGAATAAATCCACCTGTATTTGCGTTACTTCTTGTCATCCTTATAATAAAATAAAAACTGTGCCTCTCGCAAGTAAAGCGACCGCCGACTACCCAAAAAAATGAAAAGAAGAGAAAATTCCCACTCGTAGTTTCTAATAATATCTATTGCACTTATTGAATAGCAGACGGGGATGTAGCTCAAATGGTAGAGCGCTCGCTTTGCATCTTGAGACAAGTAGCGCCGCTTTGCAAGGGAGAGGTACAGGGTTCGATCCCCTGCATCCCCAATTGAGTTTTAAAAAATGTTTTGTCAACATCCAAGCTAAATATCACCTAATATTTTCAAGTATGAATAAATCCACTGGAATTTGCGTCACTTCTTGTCATCCTTATAATAAAATAAAAATTGTGCCTCTCGCAAGCAAAGCGAGCGCCGACTACCCAAAAAAATAAAAAGAAGAGAAAATTCCAACTCGTAGTTTCTAATAATATCTATTGCACTTATTGAATAGCAGACGGGGATGTAGCTCAAATGGTAGAGCGCTCGCTTTGCATCTTGAGACAAGTAGCGCCGCTTTGCAAGGGAGAGGTACATGGTTCGATCCCCTGCATCCCCAATTGAGTTTTAAAAATGTTTTTTCAACATCCAAGCTAAATATCACCTAATATTTTTAAGTATGAATAAATCCACCAGTATTTGCGTTACTTCTTGTCATCCTTATAATAAAATAAAAACTGTGCCTCTCGCAAGCAAAGCGACCGCCGACTACCTAAAAAAATGAAAAGAAGAGAAAATTTCCATTCGTAGTTTCCAATAATATCTATTGCACTTATTGAATAGCAGACGGGGATGTAGCTCAAATGGTAGAGCGCTCGCTTTGCATCTTGAGACCAGTAGCGCCGCTTTGCAAGCGAGAGGTACATGGTTCGATCCCCTGCATCCCCAATTGAGTTTTAAAAAATGTTTTGTCAACATCCATGCTAAATATCACATAATATTTTTAAGTAAGAATAAATCCACTGGAATTTGCGTTACTTCTTGTCATCCTTATAATAAAATAAAAATTGTGCCTCTCGGAAGCAAAGCGAGCACCTACTACCCAAAAAAATGAAAAGAAGAGAGAATTCCCACTCGTAGTTTCTAATAATATCTATTGCACTTATTGAATAGCAGACGGGGATGTAGCTCAAATGATAGAGCGCTCGCTTTGCATCTTGAGACAAGTAGCGCCGCTTTGCAAGGGAGAGGTACAGGGTTCGATCCCCTGCATCCCCAATTGAGTTTTTAAAAATGTTTTGTCAACATCCAAGCTAAATATCACCTAATATTTTTAAGTTTGAATAAATCCACTGGTATTTGCATTACTTCTTGTCATCCTTATAATAAAATAAAAACTGTGCTTCTCGCAAGCAAAGCGAGCGCCGACTACCCAAAAAAATAAAAAGAAGAGAAAATTTTCATTCGTAGTTTCTAATAATATCTATTGCACTTATTGAATAGCAGACGGGGATGTAGCTCAAATGGTAGAGCGCTTGCTTTGCATCTTGAGACAAGTAGCGCGGCTTTGCAGGGGAGAGGTACAGGGTTCGATCCCCTGCATCCCCAATTGAGTTTTTAAAAATGTTTTGTCAACATCCAAGCTAAATATCACCTAATATTTTTAAGTACTTCCTATCATCCTTATAATAAATTAAAAATTGTACCTCTCGCATGCAAATCGAGCGCCGACTACCCAAAAAAATGAAAAGAAGAGAAAATTCTCACTTATAGTTTCTAATAATATCTATTGCACTTATTGAATAGCAGACAGGGATGTACTCAAATGGTAGAGCGCTCGCTTTGCATCTTGAGACTAGTAGCGCTCGCTTTGCATGTGAGAGGTACAAGGTTCGATCCCTTGCATCGCCAATTGAGTTTTTAAAAATGTTTTGTCAACATCCAAACTAAATCTCATCTCATATTTTTTAGTATGAATAAATCCACCAGCACTTGCGTTACTTCTTATCGTCCTCATAATAAATTATATTGCAAGTGTTTTTCATTCGTGTTTCAACTTCACCGATTATTGTCAATTTGTCCCACCAAGAATACGCTGTCGTCCCGACTCCCTGAGTACCCAAAAAAATGAAAAGAAGAGAAAAATTCCCACTCCCCAACTTCTAATAATATCAATTGCTCTTATTAAATAACAGACGGGGATGTAGCTCAAATGGTAG
The DNA here is from genome assembly GCA_030449075.1 of Murraya paniculata. Taxonomy (NCBI): domain Eukaryota; kingdom Viridiplantae; phylum Streptophyta; class Magnoliopsida; order Sapindales; family Rutaceae; genus Murraya; species Murraya paniculata. Next base: position 1,884,929 of record JAEVFN010000022.1, read on the forward strand.
AGCGCTCGCTTTGCATGCGAGAGGTACAGGGTTCGATCCCCTGCATCTCCAATTGAGTTTTTAAAAGTGTTTTGTAAACATCCAAACAAAATCTCATCTCATATTTTTTAGTATGAATATATCCACCGGCATTTGCGTTAATTCTTATCATCCTCATAATAAATTAGTTTGCAAGTGTTTTTCATTCGTGTTTCAACTTCACCGATTATTGTCAATTTGTCCCACCATGAATATGCTGTGGCCCCGAGTCTCGACTACCAAAAAAAATGAAAAGAAGAGAAAATTCCCACTCGTAATTTCTAATAATATTTATTGCACTTATTGAATAGCAGACGGGGATGTAGCTCAAATGGTAGAGCGCTCGCTTTGCATCCTGAGACGTGTAGCGCTCGCTTTGCATGCGAGAGGTACAGGGTTCGATCCCCTGCATCCCCAATTGAGTTTTTAAAAATGTTTTGTCAACATCCAAGCTAAATATCACCTAATATTTTTAAGTATGAATAAATCCACTGGTATTTGCGTTACTTCTTGTCATCCATATAATAAAATAAAAACTGTGCCTCTCGCAAGCAAAGCGAGCGCCGACTACCCAAAAAAAATTAAAAGAAGAGAAAATTCCCACTCGTAGTTTCTAATAATATCTATTTCACTTATTGAATAGCAGACGAGGATGTAGCTCAAATGGTAGAGCGCTTGCTTTGCATCTTGAGACGAGTAGCGCTCACTTTGCATGCGAGAGGTATGGGGCTCGATCCCCTGCATCCCCAATTGAGTTTTTAAAAATGTTTTGTCAACATCCAAGCTAAATATCACCTAATATTTTTAAGTATGAATAAATCCACTGGTATTTGCGTTACTTCTTATCATTCTTATAATAAATTAAAAATTGTACCTCTCGCATGCAAAGCGAGCGCCGACTACCCAAAAAAATGAAAAGAAGAGAAAATTCCCACTCGTAGTTTCTAATAATATCTATTGCACTTATTGAATAGCAGACAGGGATGTACTCAAATGGTAGAGCGCTCGCTTTGCATCTTGAGACGAGTAGCGCACGCTTTGCATGCGAGAGGTACAGGGTTCGATCCCCTGCATTTCCAATTGAGTTTTTAAAAATGTTTTGTCAACATCCAAACTAAATCTCATCTCATATTTTTTAGTATGAATAAATCCACCAGCACTTGCGTTACTTCTTATCGTCCTCATAATAAATTATATTGCAAGTGTTTTTCATTCGTGTTTCAACTTCACCGATTATTGTCAATTTGTCCCACCATGAATACGCTGTCGTCCCGAGTCCCGAGTACCCAAAAAAATGAAAAGAAGAGAAAATTCTCACTCACAATTTCTAATGATATCAATTGCACTTATTGAATAACAGACGGGGATGTAGCTCGAATGGTAGAGGGCTCGCTTTGTATCCTGAGATGAGCAGCGCTCGCTTTGCATGCGAGAGGTACAGGGTTCAATCGCCTGCATCTCCAATTGGGTTTTTAAAAATGTTTTATCAACATCCAAACTAAATCTTATCTCATATTTTTTAGTATGAATAAATCCACCGGTATTTGCGTTACTTCTTATCATCCTCATAATAAATTATGTTGCAAGTGTTTTTCATTCGTGTTTCAACTTCACCGATTATTGTCAATTTGTCCCACCATGAATATGCTATTGTCCCGAGTCCCGACAACCCAAAAAAATTAAAAGAAGAGATAAATTTCCACTCACAATTTCTAATAATATCAATTGCAATTAATGATTAGCAGATAGGGATGTAGCTCAATTGGTAGATCGCTTGCTTTGCATGTGAGAAGTACAGGGTTCGATCCCCTGCATCTCTAATTGAGTTTTTAAAAATCTTTTGTCGACTTTCAATCCCCTAAAGTGTAAATTAAAGCCTCGAAATGCTTCATGATTCATGAATCAGCCGCTACTAATAATAAAATTATGCAAAATCTCGAAAGAGCCTTTATAAGCGCATCTCTAATTGAGTTTTTAAAAATCTTTTGTCGACTTTCAATCCCCTGAAGTGTAAATTAAAGCCTCGAAATGCTTCATGATTCATGAATCAGCCGCTACTAATAATAAAATTATGCAAAATCTCGAAAGAGCCTTTATAAGCGCAGTAAATAGAATGATATTACAACTCGGCAGAGGCAACGACACCATCTGTTGAAGCCGAAGGAGCAGTCGCCTGAGGCTGTGCAGTGAAAAATGGCTGAAATCTACCTTTGGATATGCACTTTCTGCTTCTCACTAGGAGATGGAAATAATAGGTTCATTTTTTCAGCCGTTTTGATTTGATTTGATGGCGTTGGCTCTCCAGCAAGAGAACTTTAAGAAGAAACAAAGGTACTATATCAATTATATAACAAATAAATAATGTTATGATACGGTGCGTTTAAAAGTCAACCATAGAAATTTTGACGTAAGCTTGGCCAGGAGTCAAACTGTCAAAGTCCAACTTCCAAGTTCACATTTTGAGCTTCTTGGCTAATACCCAGCAGTACTCACATTTATTTATTCCCCATCTGAAAACCCTTTTGTAATTTCACTTAAATATCCACTTCTCTATATGATCATTCTATAATTAATCCATATAATTAGATTATGGACCATAGCTATGTCCTAACAAATAAAGCCTCGGTAGAGTATTCAATGATATGATTCTCATTATTTCGGATCATTGTCAATTTGTTATGCGACTGTTGAGTTGAAGGCGCGAGGAGAATGAAAAGAAATCAAGAAGTCATCAATCAATATAGATGGTAACCAGCAACATACACTAACTAGCTAGTTAATTTCTTTCACCCAATTGCAGTGCTGACCAGCTTTTATTTATTGGGTTGTCCCAACAATTTCTTTCTTCTTTTAAGTTCTAACGCGGATTGTTATTCAATTATGCTTAAGTTGAGATGAGAAAGTGAATCGTGATAATCTTTAAAATAGGAAAAGGTGTTCAACAGCTGTAAATTAATTTAGAAGAGTCGATCAAATAGAAAATATATATGTAGTGTGGTCCAGATTGACAAGCCTGTCCCTCATCTTTCCGCTAAGTAGGTTTTTTCTACATCAAATCAACCATTTACCACCCGTTTCATTCAAACAATACACTTATATATATATATGAAAAATTTTCAGTCTGAAATTAAAGTTCGCGATGGATTTACGACACCGTAATTTCAATCCCTAACTTCAAGCCTGGATCTGGTAAGCACTGCAAATATATAAAATCTTTATTCATGTGGTGTGGCCGTGGCCCATGAGAATTAGGAAAGAAAAAAAAGCATGATGGTGCAGATCGAATTCAGTCTCTTATGTCAGTTTCACCCTAGGAAAAATATTGGTGAAGATCATCATGTAATGGATTGTGATGATGCTGATTACCCAACCTTCTTTTTTTTTTTTTTTTTTGAGATACCTAGCGTTGTTTATTATGTAAACTTTCTAAAATCCTCTTGATCATCAGCTTAGTTCTCTCTCATTTTCCTAGAATCAACCAAACAAACTACTACAATATCAATATGCATCTGTGTGGTATCAATAGCTAGCCATAAATAATATTAAATTTAAAAGGTTCATTTTAACTCTTTAGTGTATTCCTGAGCTCCGCATGGTGCATTCATTTCAACCATTATTAATCAGAACTTGGCAGTTCGCCGCGCGACCCCTCAACGTTAACAAAACAGCAACAAGCCTCCATTTCTGGTGACGCCTTGGTATTTGTCATATATTTTATCGATGGAAATGGAATCTTCTTTCCTACCACGACAGGAAGGAGCCTTCTGATCAATTGTTTGTTTATCTGTTACGTTTTTACTCACGTCTTCATATTTAATTTGGTCCTTAAATTACCGCGCGACTTTGATGATGGGATTATTGGTTTTCGAGATCGATCTGCATCTGCTTGATGTGATCTTTTAATTACTTGATGCTGAAATTGGTTTTGGATGAAGAGCGTGTTGTCGTTTAGTGATGACTGATGAGAACGCTCAAATGGTGGCTCCTTATTAATGTTGCTTGGTGAGGTTTGTAGGGTTGAATTTGATGACTGATGCCCTTTTCTTACTTTTAACTTTTCTGCCTCTTGAGGCTGCAGGGGTATACCGGTTTAATTTAGCATATTAGCAGGATTAATATAGTTAATTAATTAACTAGCTAGGGTAAGTATCTTTGTTGGCGCATGCTGTTAATTTTAGTTATTGTGTTCTCTGAATGTTGGTAGTTAATGTTAAAATTATGCAAGCTTGTTTTAGTTAATTACGAGTTTGATGAGTCTTTTCGTGTATTTTATCTTGAATGAGTTTTTGCCTGACATATCACACATTCATAGTGTACACAAATTTATTAAACCCCAGCACATATGCTTCGTTTAGGTGTCCCCAAAACCATCAAGTAATATTACTGCAATATACGTGTCTTCAGGAGGTAAGCTAGCAGCATTTATATCCTAGCAAGCACACTTGCTTTCATCTATATTATATCCCTCTCCACTCTCCAGTCTCCAATCTCCAGTTTTTGGGTCTAATTTTATCCTAGAAGCCAAACAGCACCTAAAGAAGAAGACCAGCAACAATAGAGTTCACCAAGCTTATTACTTTCAGCAACAGGTATGTTCTTCTATTCCTAGCATTGACCTTATCATCAAGTGGCATCTTCCTGACGTTGACACGACTACATTCTTGGACTCGAACGGAGCAATGGTTGTGACCCTTATTACTTGCACCAGCTACTGCATGATTCGATGCGTCAACACAAGTGCAGGCAACTTCCAACTTCTAGTCCTCTCTCTGTGCATCCTTGAGGTGATCTTCATAACATTAACATATATACTCGTCTCGATCTACGAGCGTCGAAAAGGAGATGGGCTTCTTATCGCTTTGGTCTTCAGGGGTCGATCGTGTAACCTTCTTTTGACGCCGATCAACTTCATTTCTAGACGTAACGATCGTTTGTATCCGTATATATATGTGCTTGATCGAAAATATTCGGAATTGATAAGAATGAAGTCCATTTATCCTTGGTTCGTCGCCTCCGTAGGGTTGCAATTTATTTTTTTGCCTTTTGTATTTCTTGCTTTAAGTAAGAGACACTAATCTTCCGATGTTATGGGTAAATCTTTGGTTATTAGTGTTTGGGTCATGATACATCATATGTAACATACAATAATCTTTGAATTGTCGCCCAAAAACAAAAAGATGCAGCATATGAAACAATTGAGTTGTGACAACTCATAGGTTTGCTGTCGTTTGTTTACTTAAGCTAATTTTAGACATTGCTTGGCATTGTCAAAATTTAATCTTTGCCCTTTTAATTTACTTCAGTTAATTCGTGCACGCATTTGATTCTTATTGCTTCTCTTGCTCTCTGTTAATTGTTCAAGTTAATTACTTTTTGTTAATATAGTCATAGTGTATCATTTTTGGATTGGATCTATGAATACAAATATATATAAAGATAATATTTAATTATTAATTAGGAAGAATTGAATAAGTAAGAAAACTAGAAAAGTTTAATATGATTAAAGCGGTGGACAGCATGTGCGACTGGTGTTAGAGGAGATGTGGCCACTCAATTTCCCCAAAAAGGTTTCAAAAGGAAATCTTTTTTTTTTAAATACCATTCAAAGGTGGGGGTTAGGCGGAACCCCATTATCTGTCGTTTTATTTAACTAAAAATAAAATTACATATGGAGGGGGATATAGACCAAAACATCCAAACAAAGAAATGAAAACAACCATCAAATGGAAAAAAAAAAAAAAACAAAACAAAACTAGAGCAATGAAGAAGTAAAAGATAATTAATTAATGTAAATGCCCAAAAAACTGCTTACGATACTTACGACCAGTGACTAATATGAAACATTTTTCAGAACTAGAGGAATGCGAACCAGCAACACTAAAGTCAGGGTCAAGATCACGCTCTCCTATACCCTCAGGCTCAGACGCAAAATAATCATCAGCTACAAGATTTTCATCAGAGCTAAGCTCCGCATCAGATTGAACGGAGATATTAATAGGAGGGGAATTAAAACCCACAACCATTGAGCGAATATCATCCACGGCAGACTTGAAAAAAGTAGAGTCTGTGAAAACCCTCAAAGCACTGGGATTATCCAAAACAAGAGAGTTAGTGACCTGAACACATTCATCAGCATCTCTCTGTAAATGATCATCTATAGACAGCGGGCAACTAGCTGGACCACTCGAAGCTGCACCAACAGCATCAACAGGCGGCGGTTGGCTATCCGGAACACCCGAAGGCGGAAGCCGCTCACCTACAGAAACTCTCAATCCGGAATCAACAGGAACAACATCAGTAGGCACTGAAACAAGGGGAACCAAAATAGATTTTGAGCTCGAACTCTGATGCTGTAAAGTAGACACTTGAGGCTGGTGATTAACAACAACAACATATTGGGGAGCACGGGTCTCCCGAGACTGAGTTGCAGGTTCCGAGCCTGGCAATTTGCCCTTATCTCAAGGTGCGGTACCCTTGACCTCACCAACAGGCTGAATGGGCTTACGAAGCTCGGGATTAGCAATGTAACAGGAAGCGGCAGAATGACCAAGATGCCTACACGAGGAATAATATGCAGGGACCCGCTCAAAAACTACATCCTGTAAAAAACCAGAATCCCCCTCACCAATTCAAATACGGGGCAACAGTGGTCTCAAAACATCATATTCAACAAGTACCCTTGCCACTGAAGGCCGATTAACCGATGCCGTGGCATGATCAACATGCAACAGAGTACCAATAGCAGCAGCAATAGAAAATAGAGCAGACTTACAATGAATAAAATGGACAGGCAAGTATGGCAATGATACCCAAATCGGCACAATGGGAGATTCCACGGAAGAGCGAAAATCAGTGCTCCACTTAAAAATACGCATGCCCCGACTACTAACATACTAAGTCTGTCGGACCCAAATACAAGAATAATCTTCCTCCAAAGAAAGCTTAATCAACACATGTCGATTATCCAATAGGAAACTTGACAGCTCCATTTTAACCCCAACGAAACAAAAAACTTCCGAATGATGTCCATAGAGGCACGCCCGAAAGAAAATTTACCCACCAAAGCGAGTTGAAACTGTTAAGCCATGACCTTTATCTCCTCAATTGAGAAGATGACGGCCGGTTCACCACGATGCAATAAGGTCGGCTTAACCAGGACAGCAGGGGGATTATAACCGGCAACCACATCCAAAAATGACTTAGAAAGATGAGGGGAGGCAGATGGGTTAAAGATGGAGACTGGGTTCACGACCGAAGCATAGGATGGTTTGGAGGCAGAGTTTGGGTTACGGGTACTGGGATTGGGAGGGCCTGGTCCGTTGTGATTGAGAAGGACCAAGTGGGACAGCACTAATTGTGGGTGGCTGAGGGTCGTGAGACACGCTATATGGGGTTGGGTTGGAATGGGCTACCCCAGGATGAGACAAAACCAGGGCATCTCGGCCATCATGCCTAGTCAGTGTGGGGTGGGTAAGGTTGTGGATTATTGGTGGTAGTTGCGCCTGTAGGATAAATACATGATCGCCATGCTGAGACTGACTAGGGACAGTGGGCGGCAACGTGAAACCACCGTATGAAGCGACCAATAAAGTTTGGGTTGCAGTGAGGCTTGGCTCATGCATGTGACGGTGCGCAAAGTCAGCCAAGCGATGGTCACCAACATGAAAAGAAATGGCCGGCGCCAGCAGAGCAACACCATCTGCAGATCCGGACATAGTGGGAACATGGTGGCTGGTTTGTGACAAAACACGAGAGTCCCGTGACTGCTGCAGTGCGTGATCAGCCAAGCGATTGTCACCAGCGTGAACAGAGGTCGCCGGCAACATCAAAGCACCACCAGCAGCAAATCCAGAGGCGATGGGATCATGGTGGCCTGTTTGTGGCAAAAACTGAGAATGAGAACCATCATGGAAAGAAGATAACAACGGGGTGAAGGGCTGCCAAGCGTGGGGGAGGTCACCGGCGGCTGGAGGGTGCTCCAGTGGTGGTGAGCAAGAATGGTGGTGATCATCTCCGATGGCCAGAGATGTAGCAGCGGCGGGAGGGACAAAAGAGCCATGAGAGGAAGAAAAGCACAGCTAGGTAGGGAGCTGCCGATGCTGGGGAAGGTCGCCGACATGTTAGGGTTGTTCTGACGGCTGCTGGGAGCAACCACCAGCGGCCGGTGGTGGCATGGCGGCTGCCAGACGCAAGGAAGTGGTGGTGGCGGCTTAAGAGAAGGTTTTACGTTAGTTAGGGTTTAGTAAAACGAAAGTTTATTTCAAAAGGAACTCTTTGGATCAAAACAACTTGTTAATTTGACAGTTGCCACTATTAGGCTGCTAGGTGCACATTTGTCTGCACTTCTGCTGTAGCGCACGCAGGCGTATAGTGTGAACAATTGCATGAAATTTCTCTTAAATATAAGGAAAGAACAAAACGTAAGCGGGATCCAATTCAGGTATTACGTGCACTAATATATCGGACCATAATTCATTTGGCTTTATGGAATGGTTGTCACCATATGAGAAAGTATTGACCAAGACCATCATACTTGCGATGGACGGCGATGGTCTTCCCGGTGAATTCTAAAAGATAGCAAACTTTTTAATTCTCAAATCTCAACAGTGTAATTATTTGTTTAATCCTATATTTTATGTTAAGTATCTATTTAATCTTTATATTTAAAAAAATTATTAGAAAATAAATTTTCTAATAAAAATATATATTTAAAAATATCTTTATTATTAAATATGTTACACTCTTATCTCTTACTTTTACTTTTTTTTATAATAATATTTTTGTAATAATATTCTTGGGGACATTAGTAAAAAATAATAATAATAATAATAATTTATCTAATGAACCTTAAAAATAACATAAAAATTTGCACATATATTTTTATTATTATTTCACTTTTATGATGAATTAGGTAAATTATTTTTTTATAAAACAACTTAATCTCTGACAATTTTGCTACCAATTTTTTAAAACAATATGGAGTGCATCTAGATTCCATGGCTTTCGTAGTGCCCTTTAAAAAAATCTTCTTCCTTGTTGTTATCATGTGCTATGATATGTCACTACCAACCATTCCATATTTAGCATTCTGTTCTTCACTCAAAATTTTGAAACATTTCCCTAACTTAATCCTGTCCTTAAAAAAAATTAAAAAAATTAAAAAAATATAACAGTGAGTTATTGCTTGAAATATGTCCCTAATTTAATGGAAATTAATTGATATTGTAACTGCACTTACAATATTTTTGCTTCTTGCTTGTTGCAATAATTTAATATTTTTTTAAAAAATAAAAATCAGTGCACTGTCACGTTATTATGCTTGACTTTATTTAAAAATTTACCGACAATCAATCATATAAATATTTAATGTAAGAAGACTCACAAATACTCAATGAAAGGCCAATTTTTTTCTCAAAATAAGATTTTCCTGATTCATGTTATCATTCTCCCTAAAATCATTCTCATTATCCTCATCCATATTTTTAGCCATTCTCAAGTTTAACATAAGAACCTGTACATGAAGATATCAGACACAACAACAAAAACAAAGGTTTACATGAAACTACCATCATCAACTTTATTCAAGACATTTAGCCATTTTCAAGTTTCAGCAAACAAAGTTTTGCGGTCATTTTACCAAAAATGGAAAAGGAAAAAGAAAAAATTCTGAACCAAGCTGAAGACATAATGGCTAAGAGTTAAAGATCTTGAGTTTTCCTGAGATTTTAAAGATCTTATTACAAATTTTTAGGTTAGGGTTCAAGTCACCTCTTGTATTGTGGGAGTATAAAACTGTATTTCGTTTCATGTAAATGAAAATATCATCAACTGATTTCTCACATTTTCTGGGTTCAAGTGTCTGCTGCCAACTTCTCTACCTTACCTGTTGAGTTACCAGATTGTGAAAAAGCTTATCTGAATCTTATAAGAAGTCTTACATATATGCACTTGGTAACACAAATGGTGGTGACTAGTAACTAACCAGCTTGAGAGACCAATGTGCCTTTGTCATCAATGGATATATAGATTATGCTAGAATAATAAAGAAAGTAACATATATGAAAGCCTCATGAGAGGACCACCTCAATTCAGCCACTTACTATAATGAAGCTATTAGAATGATAATTTTAAACTTGCTTATTAAGTAATTATTGTTGGCTTTTGAATGTCATGGTTTAACTACAAAGATATTACAACGATAATTATGTTTTAACAATGGCTCGTAATATTGGAACAAAACCATTTTCTAAAGCACGTGAACATATCATATCATATCATAAAGATACAGAATGAGGAGAACATACATTGATAATATATTAAAATTCATAACAGAACTTTTCGAGTCGGCCTCCCCACCAGATACTCATCTAAGCAAGAAGAAAAAAAAATTCTATACCAATCAAGTAGAAGAAAAAAAAAAGGAAAGAGACTATTTTTTATACTTTGGAGGAAAGTCATTGTTTCAAAACTGGCAAGTATGGATTAAAGTTTATTGCATGGAATATGAAATGACAAACTATATAAATACAAAAATGTAGGCAAAACTGAACTTGCAATAAGGAACTTGTTGATGTTGAAATCTAGTTGAGCTGTGTTGCGACTAGATACATGACCTCACACCAGCATTTAAATTTGTCTGATGAGAAAACAACTTGTCAATCATCAAGGATGCTTTGTGACCACTACCAAATAACCAATAAATATTCGAAATAAAAAAAGGCGGTAAGAAGCACCGGAAGTTTTTCCGACGTTGACTCTCTGACGCTCAAGTCAGTTTATGGGTTTACAAGAAAAACAAAATAAATAACTTTTGGTTTTTTTATGAAAAAATACATGGTAAATATAATAGAAAAATAAAAATTGAAAAGGAGAGTTGAGCGTCACCCTTTATTAATTCCCCTAAGGATTTTTGTAGAGGTTGAAGTTTTACCCCCTCAGTGTGTTTGTGATCAAAAGATTGAATTAAGAAAATGGTTCCCTGATTCTGTCCCCCCTCTCTGCCCAGGAAGACCCGTCTTGATCATAAAGGAGTCCCCCCTGATTTGTTGCCCATTTTTCCTATTTTTTCTCCTCTACCTCCCAAAATTAAGGATACGAGATTAAAAACTAAAAGTAACCCCTCCACTTTTCTTCTTTTTCTCCTTTTTTCCCTCACCAAACAGAACTTCCCTACAACAAGAGTGGTAAAGCACGCAGCAAAAATAATATGACAATCTACTCTTGGCAAGGCAAAAGGAACAAGTGAAAAATCACCCTTTTTTCACAAGTTCTCATGCCATCACTTGCACACTCATGGCCACACATATCACTAAGCTCCTGTTTCATGTAATATAACTTTATTCATTCAAAACCATATTTATAAAATCATATCTACCATTTTTTTATAAATAATGTGACTTAGCTATGCATTCTAATATTTACTAACCATCAATATACAATCACCAATTAGAAAGATTAAACAGTTTAATCTTCCAAGTAAATTTGGTCAAACAGATGAGTTATTGTAGAGAGGAAGATTCTAAAAAAAAAGAATGTTTAATGCATAACTGCAAACTTGGGAAAAACACGTATGCAGTATTATGATTTCCATTCCAGAATTGCCATCCAACATTGCAAAGGATGTCCTATAACTTCAATTAGAGCCTAATTTTCACAAGAAATTACAACAAAAGTAGGCTACGAATCATATCAGAATTACAAAACTTAACCATTTAGTAACTAAACAAACGATATTCTATTGCTTCCTAGTGTCTTGTAATTTCAATTACACTAAGCTCATATTCATATGATTGCGGGATAAAGTCATGGCGCTGATCTAGCATTATAGAGAGCTGGATGGGTGTTCTTTTTGTATAGCAAAGTTCTGATTTTTCCCTTTTTAAATCTTCATTTTTACTACAAGTTTCAGTTTCTTCTCAAAGGGAAAAAAAACGCAATGGTAATAACTTACTAAAGTGTCATTAAAGTTCGTGCATCTAAATAAGTTAATATTGTGATCAAAATTTTACAGGTACTTGAGTTTGGACACTAATTCTTGAACGATGAGCTTAAAGCATAAGATCCAAGAAGATAAACTTCTATCTTTCTTCACCAATTGCTGTAGAGGATTCTGGTTTTAATCAGTTTGAACTAATGTAATGGGATCTTAACAAATAGCTCTTTGTAAACAAAAAAAAAAAAATAAAAATAAAAAACATGGCACACTCGCCTTTTAAAAACTCATTGAAGCCTTAAGTTGACCTTATCTTGCACAGGTGATGATGGACAAAGCAAGATGGAGGCAGCGATGGCAGAGACAATAGAAACTAGAACGAGGCAGAAAATCAGCTCAAGAATGGCTAGAAGCTGCAGATCCAACTGGCCAACTATTGAAGTATCGCCGGCGTACCTAAATGAAGTGAATGTGGTGGCGACGTGGGGGTTTGACAGCTTACAGTTAGGGTGTGTCCTCTTTTGCGAAAGGTTAATTAAGGATTGCATTTTGCGTTTTATTATTATTATTTTTTTTAAGGCAAATCCGTTTCTTTAAACTGGTTAAATTTTGCTCTTTAAAAAAATGTTTAACCGGCTTGTAACCAGTTAAATATAATTTAATTAAATTTTTTTATTAATTATAAATAATTGATCTAATATAACAATACACAATAATTACAGCATTAATGTCTTAACTTTAAATCACGGCATCGGAGAATTTTCTTTCTCTTTATAATAATAATAAATATAACTTAAAATATTAATGGGTAAGGTATATGTTAATAGGAGGATAAAAATTTATGACAGTGCTATTATAAAATAATTTGGAATAATCTCATTAGATTTATGAAAAAAAATTTGGTGCTCTTAGATCATTGCTCATTTTTTATTCACTTTTTGCTAGGTTAGAGCATTGCTCATTTTCTATTCACTTTTTGCTAGGTATATACTTCAAATAATTATTATGATATACATACAAATGTGGTCAACAGTAAATAAATAAGGAGCAATATTCCAAGGATACCAAAAATTCTGTCCTCAAATTAATTTATGAACCATATCAAATAATGGATAAATCCTTACTCTCTCTCTCTCTCTCTCTCTTATATATATTGTTATTGTTTCTTCACCTTTGTGTTTGCAGATTCAAAATGAATCAAATCGACAATTCATTTCCATCTTTTTGTTATGTTGTTTATTTAGGTTAATTTTGTAAATTGACATAATTTTATCCACATCTTTCAGGGTATTATTGTAAAATTAAAAAAATAACGGTAGACGTGTAATATACTTAATGGCAAGGGTATTTTAGGATACACACATACATGAATTTCATAAATACATAAATGACCATAAATTATAATATAAAAATGTTAACAGTAAGTTTGATTATAAAAAAGATATTTTTATCTATCCACATCTCCCAGGGTATTATTGTAAAATAAAAAAAAAATGATAGATGTGTAATATACACATATATGAATTTGATAAGGAAATTTCTAACATACATTTAATGTATGTTACATCACTCACAAATTAGATGAACAGTAACCACATGTTAGTTACTGTTCATCTAATTTTGTGAGGGCTGTAACATACATTAAATGTATGCTAGCAAAACCCATTTGATAAATACATAAATGACCATAAATTATAATATAAAAATGTTAACAGTACGTTTGATTATAGAAAAGATTTTTTTTTTTCAGGAAACACCCAATCAAGTGAAATGAAAACTATTAACTTCCATTACAAACCCACTCCAGTACCGATAATAAGCTATGGAAATAACCGAGAGAAGAAAGAAAATAATATTGGAAAAAAAAATCTTAAATAATGTTCACACTTTTAGCTAAGCCTCTATGACGAACAACAAAATAATTTCTATTCAATGATGAACCAACAAGCAAGATTTGTTTATTTTTTAGGTAGGGTTTAGGGAGCTTTTTAGCGACATGAATGGCACCAAAGCAAGAAGGTGGTGAGAATGGGAAAGGACGGGAAAACTGCGCACCAGTCCTTGGATTTTGCGATCTGAGGTTATGTTTGGCTGTTGGGGATAAAGGCATGATAAGACTAATTTTTAGGACTAAAAATATTAATTTTATCCAAAATCATGTTTAGATGTAAAAATTAAAAAATAAGCCCAATTTTTTATCCAATAATCTTGAGATTATTAAACTATTTTTTTAGGTGGGTTTATATTGGATAAAAAATTTAGTGAAACTAAAATACTCTTTTCTCTTTCATCAAGCCAAAAGCAAAATCCGATGTTACTCTACAATCAAACAAATTATTTTTCTTTTTATTTATTATTCAAATTTAAGCATAGTTCATTTCACTTAATTTTCATATTAATTATTATTATTTTTATTATCCAATTCTGTAAAATGCCAAACTTACGACATCACTATTATAATCCTATTCGATATTACACCAAACAAAAGACAACACTATATTTAATCCAGTATAATCTAATATAATCTAATCCAAGCAAATCCTAAAAGTTAATCCAATTCAATCATGTCTTCCAAATATAGCCTGAGTGTACCGTACCTATATTTACAGTATTAATAATTAAAGTTTTTTATTTTAAATTATATCAAGGCAGAATATAATTTTACCCTTATTAATTTCATTTAGATTTAATTACAACGGATTGAACATAGAAATATCTAAAAATATTTTTTAAAACATAAGATTAAAGGAACAATTAACTTAAAATATAAGAACTATATATACATACATACATAATATATATATATATTATGTATGTATGTATATATCCTCAAATAAAATTAATTGAAAGTTAGTCCCATCACATTTCTAGTTATAAATCTATTTGCAATCCGAAAACATGTTAGCAATAAAAAAAAATTATGCTAATCCAATAGAAGCCAATGGACTATTGATACTTGGCAGTATTGCCCCATAATTCTAGCGGTGGCAATTTGGATCATGATTCGTCTATTTAATTTGATTCGATTCAATACAAATTAAATGAGTTTAAGTTTGAAAAAATTGATTTGTTTAATAAACAAGTGAATTCGATTCGATTCACTTATTAAACGAATCGAATCCGGGTTTGAGGGTATTGATTCGTTTATTCGTTTAATAAATATGTCATAAACAAATTGGATATGATTCATTTTTTTAAAATTTGTTTAATTAAATTACCTATTATGTATGAAAAAATTTTAAAATTTGAAGGATAATATAATAATTATAAATGATAATAAATTTATATTTTGTAGGATGTTAAATTTGTGGTGTTTTTATATTTTATTTTACTTAATTTTTGTTTATTAATTATATTTTTATAAACGTATTCATATTATATTCGATTCGTTATAGGCTAAATAAATGGTAAATGAATCTAGATTTGATTCGTATATTAATTTAAATAAATAAATTAAACGAATTAAATCAAATATTAATTTAATAAGTAAATCAAATTTTTATTTTAATATTTTAATTTATTTAATAAATAAATCAAATTTAAAATAATTAAATTTAAATCTAATTTATTTATAATTCGATTGTATTATTAATTTTGTCACTCCTTCGTGATTCCATTCCACTTGTATTTTCTCTCCAAATTCGAATGCTCTGTGTTTGCACGGGAATGTGTCAAACATTTCCGATGAAAGAGAAATAAAAATCGCTTGTTACTGCCCAAACGAAAAAAGAAAAAAAAATAAATAAATAAATGGAGAGAGAGAAAAGTTTTAGTGAATGGCCCAGCCGGCCAGCCCCAGTGACTTTGTGTACGGAATAGTAATAACTGTTAGGAAAGGTCCAACTCAAGCCCTCCACGTGGAAAAACAAGAGGCGAGGGTTATTCGTGACAGAGACAACATGATCGCTGGAGGGTAAATGAATCTCCTGCCAGAAAATGGGGTCCGCAAACCGAACAGCTGTGAAATAAGAGAAAAGGACAAGACTAGGCCTCTGATAATAGCCATTAGGTGTGATGAGCGTGAAACATAGGATGGTAGTGCGAATGAGCTGTGTTGTCGTAAATATCCTGACATGTAGGGCGGCGCCGTAATTGATTGCAACATATACGTCAAAGCTGTAGGGAGAGCCGAGAGATCCAGAGAGGGAGAGTAAGCTTTAATGGTGATGGCCATCGCGCTACTACGTCGCTCTCAGCCTGCTACAGTTCTGCTGCTACTGCTGCAACCACTGGGCTAGCTACTGGTCAAGTGTCAAACTTGGCTACTGCTATCATCTGCTAGCCGTATAGTCGTATCTTGCAAGCAGGCTTCGAACGGAGGATTTGACGACGAAGTTTCACCTCTTTTTACGCAATGAATGTTCGCGTTCCACCGCTTTGCCCACTTCCCTCCCTTTCAGCACGAGGTTAGGTTATGTTATATCTAATAATACTTCGTTTATTGTACCAGTAATTAAAATAGACTAAAATTTAAATACAATAAAGTTAAAATTGACTGAAATTAAAATAAAAATAAACTATTTATTTTAATTCTAGAATTAAAATGAATTATATTATTATTATTAATATACTTACTTTATTTTAAAATTAGAATAAATTATTAAAATTTATTAAATTGACCTTTATTATTATTATTATTATTATTATTATTATTATTATCAAAATAATTACTACTATTTATAGTAACAAAAATAATTAATAAATGCAGCAAAAAAAAATTTTAATTTTCACTAAGGATACAAATATCAATTCACTTCTCATCCTCCTTGGAAATGAGTTTCTCATTTCACATTCACAAAACTTGCGAAGCCCACTCAATTTTCATTCTCAGTCCCCCTTTTTTTTATTTAATAATTATAGGAATCCTAACATTTAAGTCACAATTTGAGTTTTAATGTTATATATCTTTCATTTATTGGATGATGAATTTTATAATTAGTAAAATTATTTAACCACCATCTAGTGAATGAATGTCACATCAATTGAAATTTAAATTGTGACTTAAATATCAGGATATCTATAATTGCTCTTTTTTATTTTAAAAGTAAACAAATTAATCATTTTCATTCTCTCATTTTGAATTAATAAACAGACATAAATGTTATCTTTAATAATTCAAGAGCATTTAATAATTAAATTATATTTGGAATATTCATGATCTCGTAAGTTACATTATTATGTAACTTAACAAAATCTATCTTTTCTATATGCATAACGCGGCCCCGCTTGACCCACCACTCTCAAAGTCTTTTTTCCCCTTCTTTTGTGAAAAAAAAAAAAAAGCCAAAAAGATGCAGGTAAAGTGGTGAAAATAGACTATTAAATTATATTATAATATAACTTATACTAATTTAAAAATTGTACCATTGAGCACAAGCCTCTTCGTGTTAACCTTAATCAAATTTAATGCGCTTTTCTTAATGGGTCTTCTGTTGTCATAGTCTTAGTGGTAATATCTCACGACCTTTGTTGTTGCGTATATGAATTAGTGAGGATGATTCTGAAATTTAATAGGATGTTGTTTTTTAGAGGGTTCATGTTTATTGTGTTTCCTCTAAATTCTTGGCCACTCTACTGATACCTGTTACGTAGTTAATCATAGTCTTTAGAAGTCCCAAGAGCCTATTGATCATGTGCGGAATACAATTGTTCAGGATAAGGGTAAGAAGCCAATGTCAGATGCAGATGTGCAGACTCGAGTGGCTCATGTTCCTTAGTATGTAGTTGTCGCAGACAACAGATCCCAGGAGCCTATTTTGATTCCTTCTTATGATTTGGATACTAATGACCAATTTCTAGTGAGTCAGGGTCAGAGCACTGGTTTGGTGCTATAGCCTAATTATGTTCATGATAATCTGCCTTTGGGATTAAGTCTTGTTGTTCCTCCTATTTCAACCCTGGATGTTAGCGGTACAAGGTTCTAAGGTCCATGTTGAGTCTAATTTAGTTGTTAAGCCTAGGAATCATGATGATTCTCCATTGCAAAGTCCAATTGATACTAGTGATGCCAATGATATGGTTTTGGATGATTTGGGTATTTAGAGAGTTAACTTTCTTCAGATATGCAGAAGAAGATATTTGGCATTTGGTTGTGGGCTTTAAATCGCACTCTATTATCAATCTTGTCCAATCTAATGAGGATTTTAGTTCTAATAAAAATTTTATAGCTGACACTTATTTCTTGTCTGTATTGGGGGCTTGACCTTAATTCTAACTTCATTGTTGCTGGCCCACATCTAAAGGTTTCACTTTAGTTAGTAATTGCTAATCTCGTAAGAGGCAATCCCTCCATTATCTTTTTCCTTACTTTCGTGATGGCTATTTTTGTAGGATTCGTGCTTTGTCTTCGTTTTGGTGTTTTTGGTCTTATTACTTGTCTTTTGAAATAATTTTTTCTTGTTAATTTGTTCAGTGTATGAGACTTGAAAGTTTTGATTCTTTATCCCTCTAGATTTTTTTATATTTATTTTTATTAATTTACAAATAAGAGTCCCGTGTAAATTTTATCGTTTGGTGGTTTTAATGAGAAAAAAAAAAGAAGAAAACTTGATTAAGGTTCTTTATTTTGTTTATTTATTATTTGAATCAAAAGGTTCCAACTAGGACAATCAATCGCATAGTTAATTCTTTAGGCAAAAGGGGTCAGCAATTCGGTAATTAATTGCACTTATAATACTACTTAATGACCCATTACTAATTTATTTCTAAAATAATAAAACGAAATCATGATTGACTACTTTAAAGCGTTAGGAAGTACCCATAAAAGCATCGAAGAAGTTTGTTCAATCTCGCTACTCATATCATTATTAAAATAATAATAATAATAATGATTCTAATTTTTTTTATTTTAATCATATATTATTATGCATGTATACGTGTATGTGTAATAAAAAATTATAAATAATTAAATACAAATCAATTTAATAATATATTATTATACATACATGTGATAAAAAAATTATAAATTATTGAATACAAATCAATTTAATACTAAATTTAAATCCAAAAAACCACGATTCATGAATTTTATTTCAAAAACGGAAAACATAAATGCCAGTGCAACGAAAACTCTCAGGTCATTGATTGACTGCAGTGTTAAGAAAGTCAATCGTCTGATAAGAAGGAAAAAATCTGGAGAATCAAAATCTCAGAGAGTCACGTGAACTCTATCAATCCCCTTCTGCTTAGTGCCTACTCTTCTTTTGCCACGGCTTTAGTTCAGTACAAACCATATCACCGATTATGTCTAAAATCACACGGCTAAGATTACCTGATCACGTTGTCTTGACGTCACTGCCCTGCCAGCAATTAATGGGATCTTTTTAATGTTCCAAGCAGAATCAAAAGCACTATTACGATTCCGAAAAGGATTCTCTCTCGTTCATAAAGTTGGTCTTGTTCTTTTCAACTCCAAAAATAAAAAAGAAAAAATTACAAAGCAAAGAACAAAACTTTTGCAATTTGTATCCGTCAAGAAAAAATATAATAAATTACTTTTTCAATTGCTAGTACTATTCAACCAGGGTTAATTCATTTACTATGGTTAAGTTATTCTTCAAACCGCCAACCCAACTGCTATTTAATCCACTCGTTTCACCCTCTTTGCTTCTTGCGATTTACCAGCAACTGCCTTTTCCGCTTTCTTTTCTCCAAAAATCTGAAAGCCTCTGTTGTTGCATACGATACGCGTTTGCGAAATGTCACCGGAACACCACCTTTTGTTTTTCGAGTATGGTCTTGTAAGCTTCGACTCTTTCCTTTGGGTTGTGTTCTTCATGGCCATTTTTGCAGTCTGGCTTTCACCTGGTGGACTCGCCTGGGCTCGTTCTAGAGCCAAGGCTCCGAAATCAATTCCTGGTCCGTCAGGTTACCCGGTCATTGGGTCACTCACTGTGTTCATCGCTTCAACTCCTCACCGTGTCCTTGCCAAGCTCGCTACAGCCTTCGGGGCCGTGCCTTTAATGTCTTTTTCCGTGGGGTTGACTCGGTTTGTTATTTCTAGTGAGTCTGAGACCGCTAAAGAGATTCTGAATAGTCCTGCTTTTGCTGATAGGCCGGTGAAGGAGTCTGCTTATGAGCTGTTGTTTCATAGAGCAATGGGCTTTGCTCCTTATGGTGAGTACTGGAGGAACCTTAGGAGAATCGCAGCTACCCATTTGTTTAGTCCCAGAAGAATCGCCGGGATTGAAAGTTTCAGACATGAAGTGGGACTCAAAATGGTGGAGCAAGTGAAGTCTTTGATGGCAAAAAATGGAGAGGTTAAGGTTAAAAAGGTGCTTCACTTTGCATCTCTTAACAATGTCATGATGTCTGTGTTTGGTAAAAGATATGATTTTGATGAATCGGAAGAAGGGCTCATGCTTGAGGAGCTCGTGAGTGAAGGGTATGAGCTGCTGGGAATATTTAACTGGAGTGACCATTTTCCCCTGCTGGGTTGGCTTGATTTGCAAGGTGTGAGGAAAAGGTGTCGGAGTCTGGTCTCAAAAGTGAATCTGTTTGTTGGAAAGATAATACAAGAGCACAGGTTGAAGAGGATTGCTGGTGTTTCGGACGAGCACAAAGGTTGTGTTGGTGATTTTGTTGATGTCTTGCTTGATTTGGAGAAAGAAGCCAAGTTGAATGGCTCTGACATGATTGCTGTTCTTTGGGTATGTTTCATATTTTCATGCTTCAAAATTTGGCTTTTGTCGTTTTATGTTTGTAGTTTCTTTCCTTTTTAATTATGTTGCGTTAATCTGCAGGAAATGATATTTAGAGGAACAGACACAGTAGCTATCCTGCTGGAGTGGATCCTAGCAAGAATGGTATTGCACCCTGAAATCCAATCAAAAGCTCAGGCCGAAATTGTTTCTGTTGTTGGCAACTCAAGGGCTGTTCAGGATTCTGATATCCCAAGCTTGCCTTACCTTCAAGCTATTGTGAAGGAGACCCTCAGGATTCACCCACCAGGCCCTTTACTCTCGTGGGCTCGCCTTGCTGTACGCGATGTTCATGTTGGTGACAACCTTGTCCCGGCTGGAACAACTGCCATGGTCAACATGTGGGCAATCACTCATGATCCAAAAGTCTGGGCAGAGCCGGAGAAGTTCAAGCCTGAGAGGTTCATTGAAGAGGACATAAGCATCATGGGATCTGACCTGAGGCTGGCTCCTTTTGGCTCAGGCAGGAGGGTTTGTCCAGGAAAAGCAATGGGTTTGGCCACTGTCCATCTCTGGTTGGCTCAGTTGCTGCAGAGCTTTGAATGGTTGGCTTCCGATGAAGCAGCAGCTAACGTGGACTTGACGGAAAGCTTGAAACTTTCCATGGAGATGAAAAACCCTTTAGTTTGCAAAGCCATTCCTAGGGAGCAGCTGGTCTGATCAGTTAGTCTTAAGCTTTGTGGGCTTCCAAGTTAACATAAGATGATAGATTGTGTTATAGCAAAAAGTAGTTGGCTGATCGTACTGCACTGTCGCTCATGGTTGTGCTTAGCTTAGTTTTAGTTTGTGTAACAACAATAAGTTTAATCTTTTTGCTGCATTGTATTTGTTCCCAGTTTACATCGTAATGCATTGTACACGGATATTAATCTTTAGAACTGAAGTTTATGTGAATATATCTAATTTTTACGTGGTGTTTAGTTTTGAACATTCAAAAACACACAACACTAACTGCGTATTAGGGCTGAGTTATCAGGTGAACGGTGAATATAATAATATGAAACGTGGAAGCTGTCACTCTCACGAATTTGGTTTGGTTACTGACTTATTGTGTAACCGGCACGTGGATTATTTATAATATTCCACAAGCCATGCAAAGAACGGCCCTTTCGAAATGTTGTTTTAAACTGAATTGATAGCAATCGCATCTGCCCTGGTCATTTTTATGGGAAATTGTAGAATCTCTCTTAGAAAACGTTATATTATGATTAAATATTAAGTGATAAATATATAAAATTTAATTACGGATATCATATATTCATTGATTAAATTACATTTAGTGTATTTTAAATTTTTTTTAATTTTATATATAAAGGCTAAAAATTAATGAATGGATAAGAAATAATGTTTTAAAAATATCAAAAAAAATTTTACGATAGTGATATCTCTTTATTTCACACCTTCATTTTCTTTTTTCTGTGTGAAGGTGAGGACGTGAATAGTGAATGGATAAAAAATAATATTTTAAAAAATTAAAAATTATTTTACCATCGAGATATCTTTTTATTTTAGTCATGCACGTTTAGTATGACTTATACTATGATTATATAATTTTTTATTTATTTTTAATATTATTTAGTTATATTTTAAGTAAAGATTTTAAAAATTAAATATATTATTTTATCTCTATTAACAAAAACTTAAATTTTAAGTTTTTGAAAGTAGAGATTATAAATTTTTTTAAAATATTAAATTATCTAACATATCATCTATCTCTTTCACAATTTTATTTCTTTTTTTTTATAATATAACTTTAAGAATTTTACCTATTAAAATAATTTTATAATTTTTAAATACAATTTTTCATTGATAACTAAATAACTAAAATTATCTTTTTGTAAAGTTCTACTAATAAATTGTGTTTCAAAAGTTATACTAAACGAAACCTTAATAAAATTTTTAAATGATGTAAACTCATATACTTTATTATTTAAAAAAAAGGATTGGGTAAAATAATTTTTAAAAAATCATTCTATTAGATAAAAAAATTATAAAAGAAAAATCCAAGATAGAGTGATTGATTGATAGGCTATATATTAAGTATATCTCTTTGAGAATAAAAAACATAGTGACAGATTTCGAAAGTCTTCTTTTTAATTATAATAATGATCATGTACATAATTTTCAATTAATACTAAGAATATGTATTTTTATTTTTATTTTTAAATAATTAAAACCGAAGGATGTTTTCTGTTTATTTATTCTTTTTCCATAGTGCCAAGTAGACATGCTTTATATAGTTTACAAAATATAACTATCAACGCCAATTTTATGAACCTATTGAGCTTAATTTGAAAGAAAAGAAAAATTATGAATATTTCGGGATAAAATTTAGTTTTTTTTTTTTTTACAAAATAAAAATGATACAACCAACATTTTAAAGTGAAAAATATACGTACTATAATTTGAAAAGGTTTATGTAAACAAAAAGAACGAAAAAGAACTCAAACTGACATTCATCTCATCCAACTCCGAGGTTAAAATCAAAACCCAGCTTTGTGTATAAATTATAAAGAAGAAGACAAAAAAAAAAAAGAAGAACTCACCGGGCCTCCACTAGGGTCCGTCGTCACTATCAAACATCACTCGAATCTGTGAAGAACTGAAACGATAATTTGAGGCGTAATTTACACTTTTATTTGATTTTATTTATTTATTTATTTACTTATTTTTTTGTTTGTAGATGAACGAACCTTGTACAATATTGATTCTACAAAGTAATGGAACCATTCGTTCCGAGCGTCCGACGCGGTCGTGGTCATAGTCGTGGTCGTGGAGGGCATCTGTATCCCTTGATATTGGTGGTGCAATCAATACTTTGTTTATCATATCTTTTCTGATTTACCTTGCAGATGGATACCTTATAAACATCTTTTATTTTTGTCGCCATTGTGCTGCATAATTTAGATACTCTTAATCTTCTACGGTAAAAAAACAATGAATGGATCGTCCATTTATCATCTACATCTACATCTACATCTACATCTACCCGCCTTTATTCTCACTTTCTATTTTTGTATAGAGTTGTCTCTTGCACAGTCCATGGCCATTCACTTGTCCTCTTAGAATTTATTAAATGGTAAATCAGAATCGTGGTTGTTGCTGTTATCATTCATATATTTTACAAAGTGTTGTTCCTTCTTTAGTTTGCCAATAATGTTTAAAAAAAAAAAAAGGGTATGAGAAAACGATGAGATTCTGTATTTGTGGCTGTGGGTTTAAGAATTTGTTAGTCTAGTATTGCCCATATTTAGAATTTCACTTTAACATTTTGGAAAGCACCTGGCCTTACTGTAGAACCTTTCAAATGATTGAAGAAAAGAATAAGAACCCGAAGCCTCGAAACACAGTTGGTCACAAGTCTCTTTGATGAAGAGACTCATATTCTTTAGAAATTGGAATATATATATCTGTAAAAACATAATTTGTTCTCGGAAACGCTACCCAACTTTTGCAATTGTAAAGGAGAAAAGCAGATGCAATTGGGATTTTAGATTTGGATATCCAAACCAATGTATGCCTTCTATGCCAAAAGATTGCTGTCTTAAGTACTTTTCTTATTCTCTCCTCTCTATCCTTCTTCTTCTTCTTATTGTTATTATTATTATTATTATTATTATTTTCTATCTTATTTGTTAACGTAAGTTATATTGGAATGATTTTTGTTTGTAAATTAAACACACCACAGTTTGCCATAACACTTTCTTAGCCCTACTATACCAGATCTCCTAGATAGTTACCAATTCATGTACTAAGGTTCGGATCCCACTCACATGAGTGAGGAGCAGATTGAGTTGTTGAGAGATTAAATAAAATAATTATAAAATCAAGTTTTAATTTGAATCTAATTAAAATGAAAAATATAGAAAGATCCAAAACAATAAAAATTTAAAAACTGTATACATCAAATGCGATAGCATATTTGAGATGAAAAAAGTTGATAAACTCCCAAATAAATGTGATGTTATTCGTGCTTATTCTTTTTCGCGTGTGGTCACTTACTTTGAAGTTGATTCAATGTTTACGTCTCAACTAAATTATATTTCTTTATACGGGAAAATTACAAATTCCCCCTCAAATATAAGTTGGAAACACTTTCACCAGAACTCATTTATGTTGTGATATTTTACCCCTTCAAATTTAAAAACGCTACACTTAATTCCCTTATGCCAACAACTTTATGTTATTTTACAATGAAAAATTCCATATTGCCCTAATGAATTTAAGTTATTTTAAAAACCATAAACTACTATCAAAATAAAATATTATGTACATGTTATGTCAATATTGTCCTTAATAACTTGAGTTCATTACATTTTTATGTAATTTTTATTTTTTTTTTTCATATTTTCTTGTGCCTTAGAAACTGACAAATGTAAACAAATTGCGCAAAATAGTATTTGAAGATCTGGTAAAATCTACTTTATGCTTTATCAATAGGAGAATGTACTGTCTTATGTAAATAAAATTAATATATAATCCATGATATGATGAAAATGGAATAAAATGAAAGTATCTTAACTTAACTTATCAAGGGTAATATTGTCATATCATACAAAAAAAATTTCATTTTGATGGATGTTCGCGATTTGTAAAATAAGTCAAATTGATTAGGGACAATAGAGACTTTTTCATTGTAAAAAAAACTTAAATTGTTAGTGTAAGGTGGTTAAGTGTAATGTTTTTAAATTTAAAAGAGATAAGTATTACAGTCCATTTGAATTTGGGTGTAAGTGTTTCTAACTTATATTTGTCGGAGAAATCTGTTATTTTTCCTTATTCATATTTCTTGGTTCCTGGTGATGAATTCTAGAAAATAATACAACCAATTAATTCTTGTATAACATGTGTAATCGAATTTAATAAAATTACCACTTGTCTGCTGATTTTTCAAAATAAATACACATATATCATATCATTATTACTTATTGTATAGCTTGCATGATACCTCTGATTTATTCTAATATTTTTATTCAACTTTAATTAACTCAAAATGTGTGTGTATATATATAGGCTTATAATATGAGCGGGGAATATATCCTAGCCACACGTGACAATGACATGATGCTCAAGTGATATAAAGTTTTTATTGTTTGAGGCGGACAAACAATATATGTATATGTGTATATACACTGCTTCTTGATTAATCATCAGCATCTGGATACTCTGCCGAGGACCATTTCCAAAATGACGCCTTTGATGCTGAAACCCCGAAAGTAAGTTAAATCAACTTCACAGACAGTACGTAATTAAGTTCTTTCACTTTCAAAAGAACAAACAAATAAATAAATAGATTTCATTCTTTCAAGATTACAGAATATATGTTTCCATACTGATCAAAAAATAAAATAGCATCATCTTTATGCATGGATGGTCTAGTACTGATATATAAAAGATACTGAGACAAACTTTTACAATCAAAACGAGGTCTATCTTAGAGATGACAATTGTAACCGCAAATCTATAAATCCTCCCAAACTCCCACGTTGACGGTGAATTTGCAGGTTGCATGTGCTTTTGGTATTATGAATTCAAATCTATTATGGATTGCCAGTGGGTTTGATATTAACAAAAAAATTTATTGGATGATTAGTTTTATAATTTGAAGATTGTTCGTTTACCATCCAATAGATATTTACTCAAGTTTTAATGGTAATTGCAATAACAATTCTAATTTACATCTACAACTATTATTTGCAAATTAAAACTATACTTATGAGTTTAGTGATGATAACAAGGTAAGAAACTTCGGTCATATAAATGTCTCTTTATAGTGGGTGTGTTCAATGGTTAAAATCTATTAGATTTTATCAAATCCAAGTCCAATCTATCATATATTGGATTTTACATTTTGAATCCAATCACTTATTGAAATCCAATATAATCCAAACCAACGAATAACGAAATTCATTTAATCTTATCCAATCTGATCAATCTGATTAAAATAAAAATTTAGAAATAAAAATCGTCATTTGCACTCCAGAGTTCTAAGTACTAACAATTAAAAAAAACATATCAACTTTTTTAATATTTCGTGAATCGTGTTTTTTATTATCATATGTTAGGAGAAAAAATAAAATTGAAATTTGGAGTACTTTTAATTTGCAATCTATATTATTATTATGTATTTATATCTGAACTCATTAGTTTAATCTCATCTATCTGAATGATAGGTCTTCACTCGGGAGGAAGAACAAGTAATAGACATAAAACCATCCACTCCGGTTCCATATTTGTTCGAAGAAAATGCTTAGCTAATTCCATGCGTCTAAGCGAAAAAAATCCCTTCTTCGTCCATCGATTAATCAGGTCTTCAACCATTGCTTTCCTTGTCGCTGTCCTTTGGCTTGGCTTATACACTTTCAAGTTTCAATGCCATCCTGTCTTTCTTTCTACCCACTATCTATATGAAGAAGAAATCGTGTAACTAAAAGGATTCTTATTTGTACAAATGGTACGTTGAACTACCTTTCATTTAGATGTTGGGGCAAGGCAAGCCCCATGACAGTATAGATTGGCTCCCAGCTCCATCTCGGCCGACATCTTGCTCTCGAGGGAGTGGAGTCCTGGGGCTGGCTACAGGCGGTATTCGTCTTCGTTTTCTATTACCTTCAAAAGAACAAAGGCAACTGATAATCCTCAAAAAGATTTACGCGCAGAGTACCTCTACTCTAGCATCAAGATTGACTTGGTGTTCAGTTGTCGTACAACCAAGTAGAAAAGTGGCGAAGCAGAAATTCTCGTAGATAAGATAAATGTTTTTTTTGTTATTCGTGGAGGGGCTCATCGAAGATTAAAAAAAGAATTGGGTTCGATTCCTTTTGGGGTGCCTTCTGAGGAGGATAAGACAGAGCATTGACATAGAATTACTTAAGGGGAGGGGGGGAAGATTATGAGAGAGAGTATGACTAAGGTTCAGGCAGTAAGAAAAAGGTTGTCTGCTTGTCAGGAGTCAAAGTTGTATTGGATAAAGTCATACGGGTGGTCGAGAAAAGTCTAATTCGAAGTATATATAGGCCGCATTTGCAGATGCTGTGTGACTTTCACAGTGTTGTGTGTCCAAGATCTGGAAAGGAATAGGACTCTTCTACTGCCTATGATGTGAACAAGATGAGACTTTCATTTTAGAATGGTAAGCCCGATCAAGCAAGTACTTTTTTTTTCCTATTAGCAGTGATAGCCTGTTTAGATAAGTCAAGATCGGTGAAGTGAAAGACTTAAGTTGGAATGGGTCGATAGGATAATCTTTGCTTCAACCCCACCTAGAGGAACCGAACTCACTCAAATAGCGAAACTCCCTTAGACTCTAAATGATTGGGGCTATAGTACTAACTATGCATAGGACTATTAAGGTGAAAAGACAAGATGTATTCCAACAAAATGCTATTGATTTTAAGAGGACTATAATTGGTTTCAATGGAGTTCAAGGTACAGTCCTCATATTTCACCCATCTCCGACTTAGTGGTAACTAAGCTTTGCCCGATTCCCCACTCCCCTTACTTGAGACTCTCTATCCCGGGGCTATAGGTCTCAAAACTCTGTCTTTATTTTACTTCCTTTATTTTCGTCTCAATTAAAACAACAAAAGGGAGCGAGTGAAGTATACGTAACGAGCTAGTAAAGGGCTTCGGGAGATCAAAGAAAGGATGACTTCTTCCCAAAGCAGAAAGAAACTTGCTCTTCTCTTTGCAAAGGTGGGATTCGTTTTAGTTCTCCATGCAGAAGAAGAAATTTCTATTCAAGCATACTTCTTCGATAGAAAACAAACTCTTTTTCCATGACAACATGCGCGATTATAAAAGGTGGGGGCCAAAATCCAAACAAATCAATCTTGTTAAGAGATGTTGCCCAAGTGGCTGATTGAGTGGAGGCGAAACTGTAGTGGAGTAGCGCTCGTCAAGCCTGCCTTTAAAGTGTCTTGACGAAGTTAAGTCGTGTGGTTCACGGGTTCCACTGACTAGACCCTTAGAGTGATTCAGTCGATACAGAGGTGCGCTTGAAGTGGGGGGTGTGCCTCGTAGTTTAGTTTCGCAGCTTTCTAGTGAGTTCGTTCCTTTATTTAATTCTTCCAACTTTCTTTTCTCCATACAAATAGGGAAAAGGGCTTCTCTCTAATAAAAAAGGAGTACTTTTAATTTGTAATCTATATTATTATTATGTATTTATACTTATACAAAATGACGTTTTATTGTTCTAGAGAGTTAAATATAAAGAAGACGTATAACGAAGATGACAAGTTGCTTAGAGGATTTAATGTAAGCCCACTTGACTTATTATTATTATTTTTTTGGTTTAAGATAAACGACAAACCGTCAAAAATCTTTTGTTAACTGACATGCGAGACCAGTATGCACCGGTGCATACTGATGCTGACTTGTTGTATATGTTTTAGTAAAAAATGTCACGTTGTTCGTTTTATATATAGAAAAAAGACAAGTCATCTAAATCTTCTCGGCACAAATGACGCGTCATCTATTATTTTGAATTACACATTATTCTAACAAAAGTATTTTTTTAACAATTATAAAGAACAATAATCATTACAATTGTAATTTTAAAAACAATAAAAAATACAAGTGAGTCCGACATGTGAGTCCCAAATATTACGTGTTACTCATCTATTAAATGATGGGTTTTATATTTTAAAAATTACTCATTCACTATCCAATAGATATGTTACTCAAATTTTAAAAGTAATTGTAATAACAATTCTAATTCACATCTAAAACTATTAATTACAATTAAAACTAGATTATAGTGATGATAACAAGGTAAAAAACTTCAGTCATATAAATATACCTTTGTTGTGGGGGTGTTCAATGGTTAAAATTTATTAGATTTTATCAAATCCAAGTGTAATCTATCGTATATTGAATTTTATATTTTGGATCCAGTCACTTATTGAAATCTAATATAATCCAAACCAGCTAAAAACGAAATCCGATTTAATATTATCATATTCAATTAGTCCAATTAAAATAAAAATTTAGAAATAAAAAGTTGTCAATTGCACTCCAGAATTAATTATTAACAATTACAATATTATACACACATACATACATAAAATATGAGGTTTTATTTTTTTAGGAAAACAAGGATTTATTTTCTAGAGAGTTAAATATAAAGGTGACATTTAGCTTTTCTAAAAAATAAATAAAGAAAATAAAAATAATTGATTGGAATCGTTTACATTATATTTGAATTGTAGCTCTATATATAAATCAATCCAATAACATTGAATTTTCTATTTTGCAAGAGTGGTGATATTTGAGTTTTACCCTCCACATTTTATTTCACCGAACCTTACCTCTCATATAATCCCATTAAAAAAATAATTTTAATCTCTCATTTCTCCACACAGCCCACTATATAATTTTTTTTAATCCATTTAAAATGAAAATAAACTCTAATAATCTTTTCCCTTTCTCTTTGAATTATTCATAGCTTTCAAAAAAGGGGGAAAAAAAAAGATTTTTCATTAGTGCAGGTGGTGCCACCGTGGGTTTTATGGCTGAAATTTTGCTGACTTGAATCCAATTAGAGCTGTATAGTGATGGAATTCTTGGGGGTAGAGATTGGAATGCATGGATTTGTCCCAGGATGATAGAGCAATAATCATAAATTTCTCTGAAATTTTCTTGTTTGATTAAATTTTAGTTTCCGAATAATGTATAAGCTTAAATGCTCATCATAAAATCGAGTACAAAAGTTAAAGAGAAAAAAAATTTACACTTACTTCTTCATCTTCTATTAGATGCTGGAAATTATTTTCATCTATGATTAAAAAAGTAGCATATCTAATATTTTTGTACAGATATCCGTTTAAAAAGTTTTAAAAATTAGGTTATCTAAATTTAATTAGATTTTAGTACAAGTTAATTATCATGTAGGTGTATGTAAAAGCTATTTATCCTTTTCAGTAATTTCACACAAGGAGAAAATAGGCATTAGGATAATAGTGATTTATGGGGGCTGCTTATTTAAAATATGGTAAATATTGCCACTCATTTTACAATCTAATAAAAATTGGATTGATTGAGATTGAATTGGATTTGAACAACCCTAATTAAATAGAAGTTATAAAATTCATCTATTTAATAGAAGCAGTGATATATGGCCTCCTTATTTTATCTCACCATCGCTTTTAAATTTTACTCCCCTATTTCCTAAATTATCCTTATTAAAAAATTATTATTTTTATTATATTTTCTTTTCTCTCTCTCAAATAGCACTGCCATCCCTTCCACCAGTATTAATCACTAATTCATCATTGCCACCAAGATATATAATTACAAAATACAATATTTTTTAATTGAAATAAAAAATCAAATAATCAAATTAAGATTACAAAATAATTAAATCCATGGATTTGACAATTATAATAAAACTAAAATCCCTATGTTCCAGAACCATAACCCATGATCCAAAGTCGAAAAGTTAAGATCGAAAATGCAAAATTGGCCAATGCCATTGTTCTAATTTCTTAGTTGCCTTGCATTTAGATTGTGCTAAGTTGAAGTTCTTATTGGCTTTACGTGTGGAAAACTAAAATGACTATAACCATCTAATTTAATTTAAATGGTCTCACTGCAAAGTAAAATATTCACAGGAACAAATTAATCTCTATAAAACATTGTGCGAGGGCAATTTTATCAAAAATATTGAGTTTTACAATTCTCATTGAAGTAGTGAGGAAAATAGGTGGTGATGTTTGAAGGATGAGAGAGAGAGAGAAAAAAAAAAGAGAGAGAGCACAAATTCAATTACATGATTAATTGAAAGGATAAAAAATTTTTATTTTTATTTTTTATAAAAACAAATTTGAAAATAAGTGAGGTTAATTGAAAAATAGAGGCTGATGAGATAAATTAAAAGAGTCGAATATCATTGCTCATTTAATAATGAAAACTAAAAAATTTTTGAAAAAATTTTTTAAAAAAGTAGTTTAATGTGTTCAAATAAGCCCAAATGAGTGTGCTCAGTATTTTAGTACACTGTTTTAAGAAGACAAGATATGTGGAATTTGGCGCGGTAGGCCCAACCGGAAAACAACGTTTGAGCACAAACGGATACTTGAGTCCAATAACGGCTGCAATTTGCTTCGGCGAAAATAACATTTCACTTGCGGTCTCTTTCTTCGTGGGCAGAAAAATGGATCACGTGCCCACATCTCGGCGGACCCCGAAGCCGCCATCGAGATCGGAAATCTACTCAACAGTCGTAATTCACGACGACGATGACGAAGAAGAGAACAGATACGACTCAGATTCCAGAACCAACTATTCACAAAACGACGCCGTCATGGAGGACGACGACTCCCTCCCTCCGCTCCTTAAACGCCTTCCTAAAGATTTCGGCGCCGCTCCTCCCGAAGACGATGACGAGGAAGACAGTGATTTTGGCACAATGATCGTCAAAACCAAAACTAAAACCAAAGCTAAAAACAACCGTACGATAGTGAACAAACCATATTCGGAGTTTAAGAAAACGGACGGTGACGATGAGTTCGGGACGTTTGTTTTTAGATCGAAAGACGGAGAGAGGAGGAGCGGAGGATACGACGATTCGACGATGGGGAGGGCGGTGGCTAGCATGCGGAGGTTTGGGAGTAGCTCGTCGTTGCACGGAGAGGAAGTGAGGCAGCAGACAAAGGTGTCGTCGAGTTCGATTCCGGAGAGTGTTACCAGAGAGGATCCTACTACTAAGTATGAATTGCTTAACGAACTCGGTGCGTTTTGAACTCGAATTTATTACTGAATTTTTGCTTGTACTTTTTTATTATTATTTTTTTTTGAAATCCACGTACTGTCTTCTGACAGTTCCTGTTAGTTAATCTTGTTTTTTTATTTGAACATGAATTTTCTCTTTTGATCGTTTTATAATATGCAAAACCGTGCTTCTACTATTTAAGCAGCAAACTCCGCAGGATGTCTTTCAAAATTAATCTGAATTAGAAGCAGAACAGTTGCACAAAATTTCAGATCAATTACAGTTTTTGAATTTTTAGTTGGCTCGTTTGGTATGAATTGGAAAATACTTCAAGCTTTTAAGGCTTTTCAATGAGGCCCATAATACGCTTTGTGGTTAGTGAATTTTAGGTTTATTGGGGCATGTTTTTTTTGCCCTTTACAATTGAAAAAAAGGGTTTGTTTGCTAGTGGGTAGCTGATTTTGCAGTACTTTTTGACACTGCCAATACTTGTTTGTTTGGTTATTTTTCTAATTTTTGAGGAGGCAGGGAAGGGCTCTTATGGGGCTGTTTACAAGGCTAGAGATCTTAAAACTTCGGAGCTTGTTGCCATCAAAGTTATATCGTTATCTGAAGGGGTATCAATGCTTCCTTGTTTGGCATGAAACTATTTTCTATGGTTGTTCTAAGTTAGAGGGATTACGGGAAATGAGTTTTTGATGCTGTTTGTGTTCAGGAGGAGGGATACGAAGAAATTCGTGGTGAAATTGAGATGTTGCAGCAGTGTAGTCATCCGAATGTCGTCCGCTACCTCGGTAGTTACCAAGGGGAAGAGTATCTTTGGGTGGGTGGTTGGGCATTTGCTTAATACTCCTATTTCCATAGCTCGTCGAATCATCATTGTCGGGTATTCAGAGTTCAGTATAAATAATTTTGTTATTTGGCAGATAGTGATGGAGTATTGCGGGGGTGGAAGTGTGGCTGACGTGATGAATGTTACTGAGGAGCCTTTGGAGGAATATCAAATCGCATATATTTGCAGGGAAGCTTTAAAGGTATCCTTAACTTTGATTAGCTTGAAAATGAATGTTTAAATATTAAGCAATATAGTGTCATACATGTTTCTGGCTGGCTTTCTTTCTCTTATTATATGTAGGGCCTTGCATATTTGCACTCAATTTTCAAAGTCCATAGAGATATCAAGGGTGGTAATATCTTGTTGACTGATCAAGGAGAGGTGAAGTTGGGTGAGTACAAATTATCAAACAATATTAATTTATCAAAAACAGTGTGTGGTGATGTTGTAGGTTTTGCATTTCACTTCCAGCCTGTGATATTGGTAGTTTTTGTTTGTACTTCAATCCTAATTGTTGTCCTCTCTATCTCCAGCCACCGCCTCCCAATTTTCTCATTTCCTTTTCTCAATTTGTGGTTTCCCATTGGAAAGTTAGCATTATTGGTTCTCCATTTGCTTGTAACAGTTCATTGATTCAGAACCTTGGTGTCAATTTATCAGGTGATTTTGGAGTTGCAGCGCAGCTTACAAGGACCATGTCAAAACGTAACACGGTATTTTATCATTTAATTTAGCATAATTTGTTAGTTGGGTGCTCAAGGTTTCTAGAAAGCCGGCATTACAAATGAGGAGTTATATTTGATTGATGGGATAAAGTATTTTAATTTAATCTGCTCACCTTGGAATAAGTAATATGTTTTCCTAGTTGCTTACTTCTATTGATTTTACCTCTGGATTATGTACCCAAACGGTAACGTATTTGACATATGGATTTTGCTTTAATTTCTTATATCCTAACAAAATAATTTTTAACTTCTGAGTAGCACTAATATGTCATAGATTTTGGCATTTTGTTGCAAATGCGTCGGAGAAAAATAAAAAGAGTAGTGGTTTCTTATGCCTTGATGTTCATATGGATCTTCCTATTTGCTTATGTGAAAGCAAATTGAATTTGTTATCTAAAATTCTTCATTCTAGTTTGGTATTTACTCTGCTTTTATGTTTATTTTTTCCTATTTCTTTTTCCAAAATCCATTTTGTCACTATTTTTTCATAACTTGGCCTTTTTGGTAGTAGTTGCCAGTATTGCTCCTGCATTGATGACTTATTTTGTTAATCTGTATGGATTTGACTTCTGATAGTATGTTTAATGACCTTCTACATTGTTTCAGTTTATTGGCACTCCACATTGGATGGCTCCAGAAGTTATTCAGGAAAGTCGATATGATGGCAAGGTATTGTATCTTTTGGCTGCATGAACTTTATTTTCTTTAAATCTTTCACCATCCCATCCTTTCCATCACTGGAAGAATTAAGTACCTAATTAGCAGAGGAAACAAGTTAAGTATAGATGTGTATGCTAAAGTACTTTCATGCATTATGAGATAGATTGGTTATGTCTTATGTGGCAGCAAGATCCTTGGCTAACTACTGCATTTATTTGAACATCTGAATAGATTTGTTACCCCAAAAAAAAAAAAAAGAAGAGAACAAGAATCTGAATAGATTAATGAGATATTCATTGTTCTACTTGTACCGGCTTGAATAACTAGTAGTTTTGGGATTTAGGGCCTCAGTATTAGTGAAAAGCGGATTTCAGGATTTTCTTCAGTGATGTTGAACACATGTATAATTTTGATGGGTAAGATAATGTTGATGCTTCCATTGAGGAATGAGTTTGGTTAGGTGTTCTTGTTAAGCACTATTTCTTTTTGCTTTCTTTTTTATTTTTCCCTCTAATGCTTTTGTATTTGGATTTGATTGAGGTCATCAGATATGTTCTTGCTTGATTTCAAGTTTTATTTGAAGGTGACTTATCTGCAGATGTGCATAAAAAACAATATAAATTACTAACACAAAGATTGATGGGTATGAAGTTTTCTTGAAAACCCTTGGAAGCATAAGTGGACTAATCTTTATACAAGATTAGGTGGAAGTCATATGAAAAGCTTAACAAACATTTCTGAAAATTTTGTTACTTCTATAAATAATTTTTTAATGACATAATGAAGAACAAAATGTCAATTCAAGCAGTCTGATTATGTGATTAGGGCGCTAATGTCCTTTGTAAATCCTTACGACTTTTGTTCTTCCATTTCTTCTTTTGAAACCCCTTTTTTGAATACTTCATTCATTTTGTTTCTTATTCTTGAAATAAACAACTCGTACACACTCCCTTTCCAACCATCACATTCAAATGTTGAATCTGTAAGTTGCTGAGCAATGACTTTCCTGTTTTAGCTATTAATGATGAGGTTCTTGGATTAATACTTGGTTCCTGTGCTATTGGGAAGCCTTGATATGGAGCTGATTTTACTATGATAAGTGATTGGTCATGCTAACTTTGTGATGCACTTTCAAATCATCTCCCAGGTGGATGTTTGGGCCCTTGGCGTCTCTGCAATTGAAATGGCTGAGGTATGTCTGTTGAGGGGATAAATGAATCCATGGTTCTTTGCAAAGGTTCACAGGAAAAAGAAAAAATTGTCTGTGAAAAGTTTTTTCTCTGAATGAGCAAATTTTTTTAGTCATATCTTTTTTGTGCCCTTGCTCTTGGTAATCTTGAGTCATTTTAGTTTCTGCCAAAGCTATTCTTGTATGATTATAAACCTTAGAATTTGTCCAAATTCTTACCTGGGTGGCTGGAATGAAAATATAACTCAGCAGAGTTGAGTTCATCAATCTTAGCTTTCTGTTTGTCAACTTATTTAGAATATCATAAATTGACTCCTCCTATTTCTGTTTGGTAATGATGTTTTGAGCACTGCTATTGTGTTTTTTCTTTTTCCTATTTTCAGGGCCTTCCTCCAAGGTCAACTGTCCATCCAATGAGGGTCAGTGCATTTAATTTCATTTTAATCCAAGCTCTGTATATTTTGGAAGACTGAAGCATTTGAACTTCTATATTTTTATTGCCTTAATTTATATTTTTGCTGGCTTCAACCGGCACTATATTATTTCTTGATACAGAAGCTACCTCTGGGTTGGTAAATTGTAGGATGTTTTGAAGATGAAAAGTAGGGGATAGATGTCCCAAAACATAAAATTGAAAGCTTGCTCATCTTAATTAGGTGTGAGAGAGCACCATTCAGTTTGATGTATTATGTTTGATGGAGCTGTTGTGGGCAGCCAAATAGTTTTAAGGGACAGTTTGGTTGTTTTGGCCTCTTGCTTGGGAAGCAAGGGGTCAAGGGTGTGAATCCCCTTCATACAAATGGAAGGGAAATATTTTAATTTGGGGTGGGTTGCATGATAACTTACAGAAAATGGAGTACCGTGGGTATATGCCACTTGGGATAATCTCAAACCAGGATGGATATGATGCTTACATAGATTGAGGGATTCTGTGGAAACTATTCATTATTGTTTTAGAAATCATTTTTTTTTTTATAAATTAAAAAATGATAAAGAAACATGGTCATATGATTTTTGGAAAATGGGAGCTTTCAATATCATATATATTTTTTCTGCTTTTATATAGATTTACACGAAGAAGTTTTTTACTCTGTTTTTTTCTCTTATTGCCATGTCTTGTAATTCCTTCTAATTTTTCGTATTCAATTTTTTCTTATTAAGAATGTGACTTATTAATTTTTTGTTATAGGTTTTGTTCATGATATCCATTGAGCCAGCTCCAATGCTCGAGGATAAAGAGAAATGGTTTGCTTTTGAGTTCTTTTTGTGAACAATCTCTTAAAACAAGTCCTCTAGAACATTGTCTTGCAAGCGGCATAGAAATTCAGAATATGATTGCCATGCTGAAGAGATTCATTTTCTGGCTTTATGAGTCAGCAACCGAATTTGCAGCCATTATTTTCTATGCCATATAATATTTCGCAATCATTGGCCATCTTCTCTTTACAGAACCATACCCCAGTTCTTTTAGTCCTTTCTGTTTTCCAAGTGTTTCATTCTCAAACCATATCTCATTTTACAGGTGCAGTCATCAGATTCATCGCAGATAATCCAAAGACTTTAGTAGCCTTCTTTTCATAACTGCATCTGCAGTTTCATTCTTTTGTTGGCTTTTGCTTGTATGCACATGCTGTGGTTTTCCTGAGCTGCCATGCAACTTATTGCTTGGAAATGGTCCAAATCCCTCAAATTTGGGGGGAATTCACTGGTCATCCAGCATTATATTACAAATTTTTCCTAAAAGCTATTGATGATCATCATTAGGTCTCTTTTTGCTTAAGTTGTCTATCTCTGGTTGGGCCATATTTTCCTTTGTAAATTTCTTTTCGGACTTGCTTTTGTAATGCATATTCTACAGCGTTTTGGTTGTAAAGTACGAAGTTGTGGTCTCAAGTCATTAATCTAGCTTCAGTTATGACACTAAGAAATTGCAAAGGACATAGTTGGATTGTTAAGGGTGAATTTTTGCTGCATTTAGTCAGCTTTTGGTTATACAGAACTCAATGGTCCTTTATGGCACTAGCGTTGTAGAACAAAAGACAGTTGGATATATTGACTCCTCTGCCAGAGGGTGTGGGCTCATCTATGGTAGCCTTTTAAGTAATAAGTTTCCTTATACTAATAAATCTGATGATCTGGCTCAAAATCAGAGAAATAACCATAAAAAATGCCCACAATCTTTGTAGTAAAGATTGTGACTACTTATGCTTGTTTCGTGATTGGCATTGTAAATCAATGTTTAAATTTGATGATTCTTATTCAGGTCGCTTGTCTTTCATGATTTTGTCGCTAAATGTCTTACCAAGGAACCACGTGCTCGTCCCACCGCAGCTGAAATGCTTAAGGTATGGTAATTGTTGGTTTCTGTATAATTTTGTCCTCTAGAATTTAAATTTTGAAAATGCTTGGTGCAATTATTCCTAAAGCAGTTGCTAAGCATGAATTACCAAAGAAAGGTTCTCACATTAGGATTTAAAATCTGTTTGTCTTAGTTTTCATATTGCTTTTATGCTTCAGTTTTGATTTTTGATATAGTTTTCCATATTGTTTTTGACAAGAGTTTTCTGTGCTTCCTAAATAATATACTTTGTATCTCGGTTATAGATTGTGACAAAATGCTTTGAATGCCTGCAAGAATTATCTGTGATCACCATGATTTAGTGAACTAACCATGTGATTTATATTCACATAGTTATCAGCTGTTGATTAGTATAATATTTATTAATACCTTTTAAGGATCGGACAACTGCCTGTTGGGATTCGTTATGTCCAAACACCTGTATATTCATGTTTGCTCATGCCTGCTTGTGTGTTCATGTGTTTTGTCTCTGTTTTTCTAACTTATATTATATAATCGGTATGCATTCTTTTGTTCTATTCTTATACTTTCTTACTTCAAAGCTATTCCTTCATTTCAAACTTCAGCACAAATTCATTGAAAGGTGCAAATGTGGAGCTACTGCAATGTTGCCAAAGATCGAAAAGGCAAGGCAAATTAGGGCCTCAATGGCTCAGCAAGCACAAAATCTTCCTCCAGATGAACCAGAAATCGATGTATGCTACATATTTTCTTACTTTGTGTGTTCAGACATGTTATAAAATCTATGTATCTCATCACTACATACACACAAACGTACACATACTGCACACATACATAAACGTTATATTTTAAGTACATATGTGATATATCATCGATCGTGGTCCTGTTGCTTTCGGTCTGAAACAGGCAACAATGGGTCTGAAGTTGAATGAGGATTATGGAGATACTGTGCCATCAAAGCCTCAGGTTCAAGTGACAAATGAAGTAATTGCAACTGGTACTTTGAAAAAGCAGCATATGTTGGAGGATATGGAAGAAGGTATTGCTTACTCTGTATCTTATATTTCTATTAAAATTCCGTTCTTAGAAGGAAACTGTATTCAAACCCTAAATTATATTACAATTTGATTGCATTATTCTTATGTTGCTTTATCTTCATGTTGAAATGTGGTATCAGTGGTGTGTGCATAATTTTAACTAAGATAAGAATAATGAGCAAACTCATAAATTGTTGTTTCTAGTTTCAGAAGAAATCTTAATAAGTTTTTTTAATTAGTTGTTCACATAAACTAACTCTCACTCATGGGGAAAAATTCTCAAGTTTATTTACTATCTGATAGTCTTAACCCAAGTTTGGATTGCATACTAGGAACCATGTTAATATATTGTGTTGTTAACCTTGCTCCTCTGTGAAGTATTGGTTACTGGGTAGAGAGATCATTGGTTCACTTCTTTCTGATTTAGCTGAAATCATTGTTAAGCAGGTGACTTTGGGACCGTTGTAGTTCATGAGATTGATAAGACAATATCCAAGACTCCATGTTCCAATATTACAGAATCTTCAACGCTTCCTGGACATACTGAAATTAGTGGCACTGGCGGCAAATTGGCTGATACCAGGTATTTCCTACATTACATACTTCATATTTAACTTGGAAGCACATGTATGATTCTTGTCTTTTCTCTTGGCTCCAGGAAAATGCCAAATTTTGTTTATTTGGCTAAGATTATCTTTTGGTATATACAATTGTGGCAATAGATTTCATAAACTCGGTTTGTAACCTATCGATTAATTGCTGTTATGTATCTTCTTTAAAAAGGTTGTTGTTTGCCTACTGAAGTGCCTGATCCATTTGGGTATCCTATCAGGGTGGATGGTACAGCAGGTGTTGCTTTAAACAATAAATTGGTTGGTGAATCACATCATCTTACACATACAATACAGCCTTCTTCTGCTGAAAATCTCAGGACAAAAAATTCTCAAGGACAGATTGGTAGTGGTAGGGATACCAGCAGTGGCGCATTGAAGAGTAAAACAGTCAACAACAAAGCTTTTGCGTTGCAAGACAAGGTGATTTTCGTTTTGAACTCTCTATTTACACCATATAATTGACGAATGGTGATAAATTTTCTCCAGATTGCATTATAACTAACCTGGGCTGAGCCCTTGGCTCCAGTTTCACATTGAAGTTGGAATGAATTTGGAAACTTCTAGAACTTCATGAAAGTATGTAAGAGCATATAGAAGGGAAATATAAACATTTAGATTTTTACCCTATCAAGTTTATTTTGATATTTAGACAGTCTGTAAACGTATGGTAGTTTAATTCACAGGAAACCTAGTATTTCATTTCCTAAAGTTCAGAATAACTTGGTCTTGCTTTTCTGTACAATATTTTTCCTTTGCCAACAAAGTTGCTTAGATACCATATGCTTTTGTAATGATCTTTTAGTTTGGCTTACCCTGCCTTGTGAAATTGAGTGATGCACTTTATTATCTCTCGTTTCATTTAGGCATGCTTTATTGCTTGTCATGTGACTGCAAGGAAGATGCCTAATATTTAGTGCTTTTGGTTCCTGCAGCTTTGGTCCATATATGCGGCTGGTAATACAGTGCCAATTCCAATTCTGAGGGCGACTGATATTTCCCCTATTGCTCTCTTGTCAGACAATGTACTGGGAGCCATGCAACATGATAACGAAGGAACGGTGGCAGTGGAAGCACTGCAGGAACTTTTTACTGGTGATGGACAATCCAAAAAAGGACGAAGGGGCCAAAATGAGGTTAGACCCCTCGCTCTCTCTTTCTCTCTTTGTATGTGTGTGCACCCTATACTTTTGCTTGTCTTATAGGCTGTTAATGCGGTACAGATTCCCTTTCCTCCAAGTGTCTACCAAAGGCTCACTTCAAGTTCCACGCTATTGAATCTGGCTCAGGCTTTAGCTTACCATAGAACGTATGATTTCATCATTTGCTCAATTATACTCATTTGTTCTGTTAACTTGTGGCATGTTAATTTTCTCTTATTGACCTTAGGCCCAGTAAATCAGATGGCTTATGCAATTTGTAATTCTTGAAATTCCCAATTGACTCCAGATAGTGTTCTTAATTTCTGTCTGTTCTGCCTGTATAGTCATGTGTTGCAATTTATTTATATTTCTAAATCAGAACTTGTTTTGATGTATTACCGTGCAGGTGTTATGACGAGATGCCACTTCAAGAGCTGCAAGTAACACAAGAGGAACAGACCATTCAAAATCTATGTGATACCCTTCGAACTATACTCCGCTTGTAGATAATTTTATGTGGAAATGAGAAATAGAAAAGTATTGAATCGTTTGAATTTTTGTTTCTCCCTTCAATTATTGTTTTCCTGTTCTGAGTAGCAGTACATTTTGTATAGGTTTGACCGTTTGAGGATGGCTATAAGTTAGTTGCAAAGGGGCAGTTAAACGTCCAATCTCATGTTCTCGCAATTTTTTCATGTACACTGCGTGTTGCTCTGGTCGATGTTTTTGGTTCCAATTTCATTTCTTGTCCCTTGAAAGTTTAAGGGCAGGGACGGTGGGGATCCTTGTTAGAGATTTAAATCGAAGCAATTTTTAATGAATGCATATCCTGCCTTTCATTTTTTCTTTAATTTTTTTTTTTTTGGAAACAGTGATGTGTATAATACAGTCAGGTATCTTCAGACTGTTAGATTTAGACAGTGGACTCTAGATTTCTACATTTCTACTCTCACTCAATGATGGGGAGATATTTGTTTGATCAACATTAATGGGGGAGATATGTAATAGATAATCTGTCAGCATCACATCCCAGCCATCTGCATCTTAAAAGGATGAGCGGTGATCACTTAATTAGGAAACAACAATCAGTGATTTAGAGTAAGAATCTGTTCTTTGGCATAATGCTGCAACTGTTATATTGTTTTGTTTGACGTCTCAAATCTGCTGTTAATTGTCTACTAATCATTCTATTCAAGGATGGCCATAGCATTCGAAAAATCAGTTGGAATCTAACTCAGTTTAACGACAATTAACTAAATCAAAATGATTGCCGGTGGCAATGGAATGTTCTAGTAATTAAATTTTTCATTTATCTTCATTTACTTATAGGCTGATAGCAACAAACCGGGGATGTAGCTCAAATGGTAGAGCGCTCGCTTTGCATGCGAGAGGTACAGGGTTCGATCCCCTGCATCTCCATTCGATTTACTTTTTCAATTAAAAGGTCGAGACGACGTCCTTTTGTATGTAGTTGAAAG
This sequence comes from Murraya paniculata, assembly GCA_030449075.1. Lineage (NCBI taxonomy): Eukaryota > Viridiplantae > Streptophyta > Magnoliopsida > Sapindales > Rutaceae > Murraya > Murraya paniculata. The sequence goes on from JAEVFN010000022.1 coordinate 1,927,285, forward strand.
GCCGATTTTCCAGCCCCACAAAAACCAGAGGCCTGAGACGGCGACCGGGCATTAGCAGCAGTAATACTATGGGCTTTCAAAATTTACGACGCAGCGTGGGCAGGTCACTCTTCTTCTCTTCTTCATCTTTGTCGACAAAAATGCCCTCTTTTTTAGCTGTGCCCAATATACACCACAACTCACTCCTCTTTCAAAACCCCTGTCGTTTTGTTGATGTTTCTCTTAAACCATCTTCTCCTTTAGCTTTATCTCATCGATTCTTAAGCTCCGGTGTCACTCAAAATAAAGACCATTACGAAGAACACCTACTTCAGCGTAAGCTTTGTTTTAGCCGTCTCCACGCTGCTTCTGTATGATGTTTCCTTCCATTACTTATGTGTATTATGTGTTTGATTAAAGTTCTATTCCAACGGCTTTATTTGCTTTTATATTATTTGATGTTGCAATCAATGTCAATTTTATAATTTTCTTACTACCTCCGCCCTCGACTCACTCTCTTTCCATTTTTGTTTTTAAGTTTCAATTGTATCTCACTTGTTTTTGATAACTTCTAAATGTGGTTCTGGAGTCGCTGAGAAACTGTTGGTACTGTTGCAGACGAAGAAACTGAAGCGGGGGAAACCACAGATGATGGATGGGAAGAGGAGGATGAAGCCGAACCTCAGGTACAGTGTTGCTGTGTTTTTTATGAAGAGTTTGGTTGCTCATATCTCTTTTTCTACGATAAATTTATATTGGATTAATTTGTTTGTTCGTTATTAAAGGTTGGTGATGGAGGGGATGGGGGTGGCGTGGTGTTCCAAAGCGTCCCCTGGGGCGAACGAGCTCTATCTATTGCCCATGAGGTCTTGTTGCAGTTTGGTGATGACATGAAGCTCTATGCTTTCAAGACTACTCCTCGTGGATATGTTTATGTGAGACTAGATAAACTGTCAAACAAGTAAGGCTTTCTATACTTTTGTTTATATTGAACTTTTTCCGATGATGAGAACCAAAATTTGATAATTTCATACTCAAATAATGACTGTTGATCCCTAATGGTTGATAGGTACAGTACAAAGCATAGACTAAGAACCCTGAACCAAAATAATTGATCTCCAAAATTTTATATCAACATACTCTACATATGTTCAAATATTTCAAAAATTCAATCCACTAGTCAATAAGTGGCATTCAATCAACAAGTTTTAACTTCTAGAGTTATTAAGTTGAAACTTTTTTTTTTTTTGTTGGTTCCATTTTTCTACTTGGGTACCTGCTAAATAATGATGTTAATTCAAAATCCTTATTTGAATACTCTCTTGTAAACTGTCAAACTTCTTGTGCAAAATATACCCATTTTCCTCAACACAAACAAATGAGATCAAAATAGTATCTATTCTTTTGTTGACCATGTTCCTAAATGGTTTTGTGTCAATTACGCTGGTTTTAGATTGTACATCGTTTTATTCGTAAAGTATTTGTATTCATTTCTTGATATATATGGAAGTTCTTCTATACATGTATACACTTTCTCTTTGCTGTTCTTCAAGTTAAATTACCAACATGCCTTTTATTAGATATGGATGTCCTAGCATGGAGGAGCTTGAAAATTATAGTCAAGAATACAAGAAAAAATTAGACGAAGTTGGAGCACTTGGAGAAATACCTGATGATTTGGCTCTTGAGGTAACGAAATAAATTGCTAACTGTGATTTTTTTATTGTTGCTCAGTTCATATATGCTGTGATGGCAAACATATATATAATAAATCAGGCTTTGCTTTAATTTGCAGGTATCAACTCCTGGTGCAGAACGGATGTTAAAAGTACCCGATGATTTGGGTCGTTTTAAAGAGATGCCCATTACGGTTTGGTATGAGGACCAGGAGTCTGATAGCAGGGAAAAGACTGGAGTCTTCCTGTTGGATTCCATAGAGATGGACTCAGAGATTTGTGTGTGGAAGTTGGCAGATGTGAAGGAGAACAGGGATCCTCAAGAGAAAGGTAGACTGTTAAGCCGTAAACGGAGAGACTGGAGATTGAATTTGCCTTTTGTGATGCATAAAAGGGTGACTTTATATCTTGGATGCTGAAAAATCTGTGCGGAATTTGTATTATAGGAATTAGGAAACAAGATCATAGAGTCTCTGCTATCTTAATTGAAAATGTTGAGCTTGTATGCATTTAAAACAATGCTTTTTAAAGCATTTTCATCTGAAATATTAATAATCTGAATCGTATAAGATCATGCTTAAATTTCGATTTAGTTTCATGCACCATTAATAATGAGCGGCTCAAATACCGGCCGCATATATCGTCTGTGTAGACTTGTAAAGCGCAAAATATTTGCTCGTTAACTGTTGATTAATATTTACTCACATTGCGAGCATCAGAGCAAGGGCAATCTCTTAATTTCATTACTGATCATTGAGAGCGAGAACAAGAGCAATCAACAGTCATCAGCAATTGATTAATGACGAAATTACTAACAGATGTGAATCAATGATATTCTGGAGTATTGTGGATATGGTAACTGCACGGTAATGGCGCCAATGAATCTCCACACAAGTACAACCGAACTAGCGGCAAAAGCAAGCAGCAGCACTTGCGTGTTTCTTACGTAACATTCAACGAAGAAGATCACGTAATATCCACATGCAGCCCGCAGGCATACTCTACTCATCTAGAGGACGGAAGGCATGCGCGTTTTCACGCGCGGTGAGCGGAGCCTTTGTCGCTAAAGTTCTCGTTGACAATGAGAGGCTTTCAACCCATTCGTTGTTTCAGCGCTCAGTGCACAAGTTTAAAACATTAAAGAAAACTGGGGACATCCGCAGGGTTACAATACAATGGTTGCTATGTCATTCCGTGGTCATCAGTAATTGTTCCCGATATCAAGATAATAAAGAAATAAAGAAGCCCGTAAAGGCAGGGTGGGGGAGTTGAAAAAAAAAAAAAGAACAAAAAATTGGATGAATGAATTGCTACAATCGCATGGACAAACAAAACCAAAAAAAAAAAAATGAATTGCAGCAACTTGTGCTACAAACTTTCTACTCTACAGCTTCGAGCAAAGCCCTTGGATCAGCTGTTGACATAAAATCTGTCGAGCACCTAGGCATGTACAACAAATGCGGATGCTGCGAGACTATCTGTGCTCTGGCAATATTAACAAGGGCATAAGGTCATTACTGCCAACGATTTATACTCCACTTCAGGACAGATTTTGAGTGATTACCAGAGACCCAAATAATTGCACCACTTGTATCATGTGATGCTAAATCAATTATTTTTTCACGAAAGGTTTTTGACAAACAAGTAGCCGTTGGTCACTCCCATTCTGAAGATCAATCACCCTTGCCTCCCATCGTATCTGTGTAACAAGCATTCGTCCCATCTCTATAGCTCCCAATTTATCAGAAAGAACAACCCATCCCTGGTGAACAAACGCATATCTCACACATCAAAATAAAGTGATGGTGGATTGTTGACTGGTTTAAAACAAAACCGGGAACAAGGAGCAAATGGCTATAATAAACAACTTTGTAGACCACAGCATAATTATCAAGAATAAGCAGTTGGATAATAAACAAATGCAGTGCAGAAAAAATACCTCAGGGCGTAGAATTCGATCCATCTCCAAAAATAAATCCATCAGATCGCACCTCCCTGAAGAGAGATGTGAGAGAAGCCCATTTGCGTGAAGCATGTCATATGTTCGGGGATAAGTGGGGAAGGGTTCACACCTGTGCCCATACAGATAGATCAGATTGGTCAACCTCTATGATACAGCTGAGAGTCTGACACAGTAATTTTACTCTCGACAAAATATTTCAATTCAAAACTAACAAATAAGAAAAATGAAAAATAATTAGAATTTTTTAAATTTTGTCTTAAGCATGCCTTTGAATTTTGCAAAGGTCCACCGCAAATACATACAACTGTCTTGGGACATGTACATCAAAGAAAGGGTCAAACATAGTTATCATTTGAAGGATCTTGATTTCTTAATTCCTGTTATATGGACAAATTTTATATTCTTAAAATTTTACATTTTCCTAAGAGGTAAAGAAGTCAACATCCTCATTATTAAAAAAAAAAAAAGTAGGTAAGGAAGTCAACACAAAAATGCTACAGAACAATTGCTGGCAACTTAATCTCAACAGGTTTCCAAATCAGAAATTATTCAAATAGCATACACCATTCAAAATAAAAACTTCTATCCATAAAATTGCCGGGAAAACTTCAGAAGAAATTGGATTATTATTTTTCCAAGAGAACAATCCTGATTTTTTATTATCTCAATTATAAGATGCTTACAAGCATCACACTTCACAAATTTTATGTAACAAAACCAAAACTTAACTTACCAATCATGTAGAACACCAGCAAAGCCTTGATGAAGTATGAGTGGAAGCGTATTTCGAGCATTGACAGGCACAACATTCATCACCCACGCAGATTTTTTCTCGTCCAAAAATGCAGCATTTAAACCCCCATAATGAGCATTCATGTCCATCACATTGCGTATCATGTTAAATGGAGGTAATGGATCTTCATCGCCTGGCCTCTTAGGATGGTCTGAGAAAATTAAGGGAGTAAGCAAAGACCAGTAATTTTTCAGAGCTGACCTCCAGACCTGTAAGTCTTCAAAAAAATCTTCAGGCTGGACTCCTGTAAGGACAAGGCTGTATCAATAAACTGGAACAGGAACAACACATCAACAAGGAATTAATACACAAACTGCATGTAGCATAACCAAAACAATATGTTGGGAGAATATAATCTTGAAACAATACTTTCCGTGAACTTCAAGCTCAGCTGAGCTCAGTTGGGAACCAGAGGACCTATTCTGGATTGAAATCCAGCGCTTGCTGTTTGTTGCACTTATACATGAAACAAGGGGATGATAGTATGGTACAGCATCATGTTCTTCTTTGCAAAGTGGTAAACCATGCTTGCTATATTAAAGAAGTGGGGGGCCAAAAAAAAAAAAAGCATCAGAAGAGTTTTCCCTTAAAAGTCATTACTTAGAGAAAGACATATGATAATTTCTCACAAACATAATTCAGTATAACAAGGCACATGAAATATGGAAGTTACTAAAGTTAAAAAACCTTCTACCTAGCAGTGAAACTAAAATAAATTGTAATTCCTTTCAAAAAAAGAAAATAAAGTGTAATAGAAGAGTGCTTATTGTTATAGAATCTCACCGAGATGTGTAGCAATGAGCATCAACAGTCTTTTGCCAAATGAAAGTCTCATCCTGCTGAGCAATAAGACTCCAACAGATTTTTTCAGTGAATTCTTCCATTAGTTTTAGCAAGCTTTTATTCTTCATACTTGATGAACTTCCACGCGGCTTGCTTTCAGGAGAGGTCAAAACAAAGTAACCTCCAGGCTTAAGTAACCGGTCCACTTCAATAAGAAATATGCCATCTGTTTTGTGTAGTAATAGTCAGAAGCTGAGCAATAAGATTCTCAGAAGAAAGTAATGTGCACGCACTAAAAATAAAAATTAAAGAAATCATGGCATTAGTTAACCAAATCACATCGACAATAGCATAAACTTGATCATTGAAATGTCCACACGAATCCAGTGGTATATTACAAAAAACTCGAGAATTTTATAATTCCTAGTAATTAAACAAATTAAGTAATTCCAACATCAGATATGTATTCTATGTTTTCCAATGTTTCTATCTCTCCCCTTTTTGTTTATCATTCAAACTAAAATATATTGACCATATAAGACTGGTCAATATATCTGTGTCTGACAACCTACGATAAGCGAATGCTGAATAAAATAGAATGTAATTTGCTGGAATATGCATTATTGGAACATTTTCACAAAGGAAAAAATTACTTATGTATAACAGCCTAATAATGCCAACAATCCGATAAGGATGAGATCTGCAGAGATGGCATTTCAGCATAAAAGTTCAGAAGCAGTTGAATACATGCTATTTGTCGATAACATTATAACAATCAAGGGGCAGAGGACACAAAGAATTTTAGACAATCTTGAATATTAATAGACAGGAAATATAATTTCAGTTCAGGTGAAAAAAGAGAAAAAAAAAACTCATAAGATTTTAGCAAACAATCCAGCTGCATGCTAAGTTTGCTAACAGCCCAAAATGCTGCATCCAGTTTGAATGCCATCTGATCTTGCCAAAATTTGCCAGAAAATGGATTTCTTGCCCTATACAGCCATCTTATCCTTCCTGAAGTGGCAAACTATTATTCTTGAGATACATCATTCCAGTAACATTCAGCACGGAAATATAAAGATGGTAGGCTCATATGAGGCAGGAATTCACTCAGGGTTGATAACCGTACAATTCTATCATTTATGGCCAAGCAGCACCTATATGCTATGGTTAAAACTAAATAAGCAGTCATCAAATACCTATGGATGTCAGTCAATGGATTAAAACAGTGAACCCCTATCCGTAACACTTTCAAAAAAGAAAAATTCAGCACCGAAACAAACACAATAAATTTTAAGCAAACAACAGAAAGCAAAATATAGGAATCAAGCTACACTCACATTCCTTTCTCCAAATAATATTTTGAATAAACCAAAAGGAAGCACACCAGTGACTAGAAGAAAAATGCCCACTCAATAAGTCCAGATGTACCTTTTTGATCCCAAATGATCCCACATTGCGCACAATGAACCATGTCAAACGACAATGATGGATATGGAAGTTGCCTTGAGATGAAGTTGCCAATCATAGCTGGAAGACCTCTCTCAAGGGCCAACTGAACTTGGCTGCCAGTCGCCTCATACTCCGCAACACAAACAGCCATTATCTTCAATGATACTAAATGAGCTCCAAAACTTCCAAATCCACAGCCAACATCTAGTACGGACTGAACCTGTAAAGGACATGGCAAAGATTAAAAATCATAATGCAAACAGTTCTATTTTCCTTTCAAAAAGATAAAGGACAAAAGAAAAATGCAAAACAGAGACAAAACATGCCTGTGCTTTACCGTTAGAATAAAGTGATACTAAAGTTTCTATTCAACAAATGCAAGCTCTTTTGGCAAGTTTCGACATAAATGTTAAAATATATGCATTAATAACCATGATATGCAAAGAAAACTTACACCGGCTTGAAGAAATTCAGAGTCAGTTCCTAGACCTATCATCTCAGCAATCTGGCGAGAATAATCTTTGACGCCATCAAATACCAATCCTTCCTCAGAATGAAATGCAATTTGATTCTCTTCCAGTAACATCAACCTAGTAAATATTATTACAGATAACAAACACGCATGAATAAATCATCTTATCTCACAAGTCCAACAAAAAACAGAGAGAAGAACAATAAACTTTGCATGAAACTATACAATCCTAATGATTTGAGCAAATCATGCAACTGTAGAGGATCAATGTAAGTTTCAATTTAACACTTACAACCACCAAAGAATCATATTTAGCATAAATGAAGGAGTACCTCTTTGTCATGCTTCCTGATGAAAGAAATTGGTCTTTCGTTATCTTCACATTTGCACTCCATATCACATCTCTACCAGCTGGCCACCTCAAGGGGATCTTATAATCCTTTGGGGGCCGAACCAAACACCGATCTCCTAGTCCTGACATTTCACAATGTCGATCAAACTCCTCTCCCTCTTTAAACCCAGCCAACAAATTTGCTGACACATTGTAACAAGGCACAAAGTTTTCTCTTTCTTTGCCACAAAGACCAAGCTCCTTTGGCCTACTTGTTCCCAATGAAAGAGTTCTAAGCTCCAAATAATCAACCACAGCTTGTTCCTTTAGCCTCCTATAGTTTGAATAAATATCGGGTTTTGAGGATGAAGTTACAGAGTCTAAGCTATTAGAGGTTGATGATCCTAACACAGCAATTAGTGCAACAATGCTTATAAAGCATAATAAAAACCAGCTGAGTGGCGGTCTGCGGCCAAGAATAACAGACAGTTTATTGAACCAGGGGCTTCTCATGTCCAAATTGCCTGATCCCCTAAACAGCCTGAGTTTCAAAGTCCACTAAATAGCAAATCCCTTTAATCTATTAATCCAAGAACAACGAAAACCATAACCTATCATAACATATAAGTTCCGATATATGTTACCATGAATCCGTACAACTAAAAAAAGCATTGAGATATTCTCCTTTAAACTAAACCTCCAATATGATGCACAGATGTTCCACACGTGATTGGAGCATCACACTCACATTACTCAAAACACACAAACCAGATCACCACCACCCAAGTTTGAGTTCCTGATTACAGATCAGTAATTCACAAAAACTGAACAATGCAGCAGAATCAAAAGTCCAAATCACACCAAAAAAAGAATCAAGTTTTCTCAGAATAGTAATGCTGATTGTACACTATTGAATAATGCCAATTGAAGAAACACCACCCCGTAACAGCTAGTAATCAACCAACCAATCAGATCAATCTGCAATAAGAAAAGTCAAAGATCCACCGAATCAATATCACACAATTAATTTAGATTCAGTTAACAGTCGACGAGATTGTTCCAAATACACACACACACACACACACACACACACACACAACAACCCAAAAGACCAGTGTAAAAGTTTCCATTTCTATAATCAACTAAAGGGAACCCAGATCTCAAAAAGGAAACCTATTACAGAAATCAGATCAAAGGCACAAAAACAGATGAAAAAAAGGAAAACAAAATTAGGGTTTTTGAATGCGTACCAATTAAAAGGGTCGTTGAATGAGTGAAGAATAAAGATTGAAAGAAAACAGAGCTACTTTTGTTAAGCGTCTGGTTATATCGCCCTCTAGTTTTTGGGGTTTGTGTTGGCTTGGAAATAAATACTTCAATTAAATCAGATCTGGAAAACACTTAAAAGGCTCTAACTTTTAGACAAAACAAACAGGCTGCAAATCATTTCTCCTCTACAGCACAAATGAGGAATAATTGTCATTTATGTTGCAAGCTTTTGCTTTTAGTGCCACTATTAAATTTGTTTGTACTATCAATTCCGCAGCTACGCTACGCCAGCCTGAAAAAAGATTCAAGCCCATCTGGCATTTGCTAGAATCACAGGTGGTATTGCACTAGTGGGTGACTTGGCCAGACTCGGGCCTTGGATTTAGTCTAGAAGTGGAATGGGTGTTGTGATTTTGCCTGTCTTCTGATTATTGAGTATATCCTTTATTTTAAGTCTGCGATTACTTGGATTTAATTAACAGAGACAACGTTAATACAAGCATTTCATGCAAGTGCCAAATGGGGATCAGTATTGATCTAAAATGTACCACCTGTCAAAACAGAATGGACTCAGCATTGATTTTTTGCTTTCAAGCATTTCATCGCGTCAAATGGCAACAATGTGAAGCATGAAAGTTTCTTTTTGTGTTCTTATTTTCATTTTTATTGTCAAGAGGAAAATTGATCCTGTCAAATCAGGGGATTTCTTTACCCATTACTCATTCACCAACTTAATTTAATCTAATTTAATTGAGTTGATAGAAATCTGATAGCCTAACATGATCGCTGATGCCAACCTGTACATCAGATTTGGTTCTAGATAAGACTATTCGGCCATAATAAAATATGAGCCCTCCCCTCGTTCTCAAGTTCTCTGCCTCCTGGGGCACGACTGTTGGTAGAACGTGGAAGCCTCGGGCTACTAATTTCTCAAGTACTGCTCTGCTCGGCATGAATCCTTGAAAGAAATTTCTTAATCCCACGTCTACTAGGCAATGGTACAATGGTGCCCAATTATAAAGGATAATTAGGCTTTCTTTGATACAATAGATGCCAAAAACAGAACATTTTTCATTTTTTTTTCCCCCGGAAAGCAATACATTACTTCCTACTAGAGCCATTCACATTGCAACACAACATAGAAGAGTATTCAAAAACTCAAAAGGAGGATTGACCCAAAGATGTATCAAATAGCTTACTAAAACATCGTCATCCTTCAAACAGTTGTTTCGAGTTCCCTATTCAAGTAGTCAACAAACATCCGCTTTGCACTGTCAGCGTCTGAGGGAGGTGGTGGTCCACTCAAACTTGTCTGCCCTGTCAATTTGATGAATGTTCTTCGCAGCCTTCGTAGCTCTGGCAGCCCAACTGACCTTGAAATACTGACATTTGGTAGACCCTGCCCAAGGGATATCCCATTCATGGGCCCTCCAACAGCCTTGTATTGTGCTTCAACAATGGCATTAATCACCTCCTGAGTCGCTCTGTCTAATTCATACAGTGAATTTGCCTCAGAAAATCGTGCATTTTGTGTTGCAATTGTTGGCTGTAAGATCTTAACATCCCGTGATTTTGAATCCACATTTTTGGTTAGATAAGCAACGGCGTCCAAAATGGCAGCAGAAGAATTCTCTATTCCATCTTTATATGGGCACAGTTCAAACAAAGGGGAATCCCACCGATTTCTTCTATCGGGTTTCTCAAACCTTCTTACCAAATCTTCAAATATCTTATCATCATAAGCAGCTTCTCCTTTCTCACGGCGCTCTTTATTCCATTTTCTGCAATGATCTTCTTCTGAGTCGCAATACAGAACACAGTATCTAATCCCTGCAGCACGAGCCAAGCACCATAACTCATATCTGTAGCCCTTGATACTGTTCAAAGAATCTACTATTATAATATTATCTTTGGACACAGATCTATCAACTTCAGACCTGAGGACTCCACGCAAATTCTTCTCTGCAGGCATACCGGCATAGCTCTGATTGCGATCAAGATGAAAAGAAGCTTCATCAATAATCCTGACAGTCTCTTTTGCTTCCGATTCTTTTAGAGATTCAGCTAGACATATTGCTGCCAGTGACTTTCCACTGCTCGGTTGCCCACAGATTACAACCAATGCCATCAGTCAAAAAAGTTGGCCCTGAGATTAATCTAGAAAATCAGTAACTATCCTTCTTGCCTCTAATCACTCATATACTGCGGATCACACTTATTCCCAATCCCAAGTACAAAAGCATTAAAAAGACATGAAGATTTGAAAACAACAATATTGAATAGAACTCCTGCTCTTCTCCCATTTTAATACATTTTAATAAGAAAATAAGAGATCAACTACAGAATAGAAGCATTTTGAAGATCAGGCTAATCAGATAAAACACATAATATGTATACGCCCCACAAGTTATATTAATGCCTTAGAAATGTAAATAAAACCATACTGTTACCAATCAAAGCAAACTTAAAGTTACAGAAATCAATCATTGAACCCAAATCAAGGATTCTTTGAAAGGCCATTACTAATGATAAAAAGATACTAAGGTTAGTACCATTAAACAATCATTTAGGGATTATACAAGTTGTTCTAATTGTGTTTGTATCATTAAACAATCATCCCATACATTTGCTAATGTTGCCAAAGTACTGACTAATAAGTAAAGTTACAATTAATCATCGAGTTATGGTAAATGTACTCAACCCTAGAACGAACAAACAATAAAGAAAAAATTGGATTGGGAAGAAATTAACACGAACAAATGAAAAATGTTAAAAAAAAATCAACTGTAATAGTGTATAGATACTAGGGGATCGGTTCGGGTTGTTCGGGTTTCAGTTTGAGAATTCAACCCAATCAGGTTCAAAAAGCCGACCAAACCCAAACTCATACCCAAACCAAATTTAATTTAGTTCGGTTCAAGTTTCAGATCAGTCCGGATTGAAAATTCGGATCTAAATTTCAGTTTTGGTTGCAATTCAGTTTGCAACCTATTCCAAACTTCAATCATTTCAAAATAAATCAAATACCAGCCGAGCTCAATGATGCAAAAATGAAAGACAAAAATGAATACCTACTACCACGCCACGTCAAAAAATCTTTTTAAAAAAATAAGTCAAAAAAAAATATTTAACGCGCAGTCGAGTACCAAGGCACCAAACTACTGCAGTTACATATCCAAATGACAAACATATATAATAGATTGACAATTCATCACCATCAACACTCAAGACAACAACAATTACAATGTTAAGAAACCAAATCAACAACAATTACAAACAGCCATTCATGCACCATTTGGAATCGCACGTATAACCCTACCTTATGACAAACATATATAATAGATTGACAATTCATCACCATCAACACTCAAGACAACAACAATTACAATGTTAAGAAACCAAATCAACAACAATTACAAACAGCCATTCATGCACCATTTGGAATCGCACGTATAACCCTACCTTATGGGACTGACGACGGCGAACGAAACCGGAGGCAGCGACGGCAGAGACGGCAGCAACTGGAGCGAGGAAGCAAATCGAGAACAGCTGGAAGCTGCAGCGTTGGCACACTTGAAAGAAAGTGACAGCGGCGGCAGCGCGTGCGTCGGGGTATGTGAGTGAATGTGTCGTTCTCTCTCTTTCACGATACAAACAAGAAGTGAAAAAAGAGAAGGGGAATTAGGGATTGCGTTCTGCCTTTTTCCCCTTTTTGTGGCTTTTGACTCCGCCAGTGGTACGGATTTATATATATATATATATATATATATATATGCGCGCGCGCGCATATGTATATATGATCAATCTCAGTCCTCATTTTTAATGTAGATTTTTTTCTTTTCATGGATACACTATTAAATTATAATTTAATAATATTTTTTATAGGCACGCTATTAATTTTTAACACGCTATTAAATTTTATTTAATTTAAAAATTAATAAAATTAATTTTATTAAACCACATATATTGAAAGTGATTTAAAAATTAATTTCATTAAAGCGCAACATTTAATAGTGTATCTACATTAAAAATTTATTAAAAGATAATACATATATTAAAAGTTTGAAAAAATTATTAAATCATGTGTATTAAATCATAATATGCCATTATATTATTAATTTTGGATCATACATAATAAATTTAATAATATAATGTTATTATACTATTAAATATAATTTAATAATTTTTATAATTATTATACTATTAAACCGTATAATTTAATAATTTTCTCGAATTTTAACAAATCCAAATTTAATATTTCTCTCCCTCTCTAATCTCTATCTATATATATGGGCAAATATTCTGAGTTAGAATATTTTAATTCAACCTGAACCAAAATAAAACCAATCAGTTCCCTAACGTTTGCCAAAGCTAACCTAACAGAACCGAATTAGCTCTTCGAACCGAACTTTATGGTTCGGACTGTTGTCTTTTTGTGTTTTTTTTCCAAATTTTATCAAAAACATTAAACATTTTTTTTTTTCAAACGGATCAATTGAAAAATACATCATTCAAATCTAAACAGTACTTGTTACACAGATTCATTACTTGGAGTGGAGTTTAGAATTACAATTGGAAAACAACTTACATAAGAAACGAAATAAAACAGAAGTTGATAGACCACGGTGGTCTTTTGGGTAAGAAAACATAAACGGATTCAATATCAGGAGGGGAGGTTAGAATTCTAAATCAAATCAACACATTTTTTGTTCGTTTCAGATTTCAAACAGTAAACTCATTGGTGAATCTTGTTTCCGTTCTTTATTTCAACACACAAATCATTATTCCCCATCTTTCCTCGAAAAGAGAAAAAAACAAGAAAAAGAAAAAAAGAAAAGTCAGTCCCCGGTGGAGACTCTCCGCTCTGCTGATGGTGGCTGAGCTAATGGCTAATTGGCTGTGACTGTTTCTACGTCCTCAATATGCTTTAGTCTTTTTGCATGCTGCTAATTTTTCTTTTTGCGACTCTGTTTTTTGTGATGAATTTTGCATGCCACGTAATTCTCAACCTAAAATTAATAAGAAGAAATCAGAACATTATTCAGTTAAAAAAAATAAATTATAAGTAGTGCAATTGAATTAAAGATTAAATCAGATTTCCCTATAATTAATTAAGCGGAAGTGACGACGCTGCGTTGTTAATTAGTTAGTACGGACCTTGGTTTGAGCGGTCATATCGAGTGCAAAAGCCGAAAGATAGGAGGGATTAACTCTAAATTCGTGCATGATCCAGCGACTTTTTGTTCCCGTCGGCGCCTTCCCCTCGTAGAAGATGAGAATTTTCTTGAACCCAACAATTGATTTATTCCAAATTATTTGTTCCACTTTACCAGTATCCTTCCAGTAACCACTCTTCGTAGTCCGTTTGGGCTGTCCCTTAACATCTCTGTTTTCCAACCTGGTGAAGAAATACCCCTCCTCCGGCTTACAATTCTTAAGTTCACCTGAACAGGTAATTATATATATATACATCATACATAAATTAAACAAGAAAAACAAAAATGGATCATACTGCTATAGTCTATATATATATAGTGGAGCAAAATCTCAGACTATAATGAAAACAAGGAGTCACCTATGGGGAGTTGATGAGGATCATAAGCATACAAATCAATGTCTTTGATGACGCTGCTAGGGAGCCGTTGGTTCAAGATCTTTTTAGTAAGATATTGCACAATAATCTCTTGACCGTTGGGTGAAAATCGGTACCCCAATGGTAAATCAAACTCTTCTTCTTGATTAATACTGCCAGAAGCACCTTGAGAGGCCATTAGTGAGACAAGAGAGCTTATATTTTTAGCTTGCTTGCTTACTTATCAGCTTGCTGTCCCAATGTGCCAGTGCCAGGCACGAGGCACACTTATATATAATAGACCATAGAGAGAGTGATTTGGCCGTTTGGGTCCACAAAAAGTCAAAACCTCCTCCTAATTGTTTCCCAAAGTTGATTTTGATTCCTACTTGAACTATGATTCAAAAGTTTCCACTTTTCACTTGTATAAAATGGGAAGAAGGTTCCTGCTGTTTCCGTTGAGCTCCTGTGCCAGAGAATCTTTTTTAACGGGAAATAAGATTAGCTTTTCATGTTTGCTAACGGAAATAGGAAATAATAATGTCTTCTTGCGTCCGCTGAGGCGTTGAGGGGGCAACTTAGGATTACGGAGATTCAGAGCAGTTGGATGCCTCCAAGTGCAACACCATTTCAATTCCCTTGTCTCAATTTTTCATGATTTAACTACTTACTGGTTCTCCATTTTTTAACTGAAAAAAAAATAAAAATAAATAGAATAAAATGGGAAGAGGTGATCGCTGATAATTTATAGTATATATGTTGCTGCTTAAATTAATATAATTCCAATTACGAGTAAAAGTCCATCCAACTGGTAAAATTCTTATATACTGTATGGCACCAACTGCTTGAGGTCCATTCAAAATAATTGGACTAAAAAACAATCCTTAGAAAATTGAAGCTTCAAGATGGCAAATCTCCTCCCAGTCCTTCTCACCACGTGGCTTATAAGTTAAGTAGTTGCTAACGTGCAAGTTCTGAAGGAACCTTGAAGAATGTCTTGATTCAGATGATGACCTGCCGGAGAAATTACAACAAATATATAAATGAGGGCAGCAGGGAGGGAAAGAGCTCAAACTAAATTCTTTTTTAAGGATCTTACTGAAAAAAATAATAATAATGTAGCCACATCATTAGAGGATTACCTATAAATACTATCTTATTCATCTGTTTCTCCTCCGTCCTCCATTTTCGAGCTGGAACAATCTCATAAATCTCCTTCACAGCCTACCAAATGTTCAGCAACAAACAATTTGGAAATGAGAGAGCATTCATCTAATCAGCTGCGGCAAGGCCAGTGATTAGAATAAAGAGAAGTTTGCATACATTGGTGAATAATGGCGGCAATAACTAATGATGAGGAATTTTCAATTAAATCACACGCTCCTTCCAACTTAACTTTGTTTACAGTAAGCTAACTAATATGATTGGAAACTTGATTTCTACATAGAATTTAGAGAGTTCTCAGCCGATTCTAAGTTAGTTTCCCATGAATTTCAGTGAAGATTTCTAAAGAATCTTGGGAATTCACAGAAGATTTCAAGAATTCAGCGAACTTTCTACATTGACTTGAAACCATCCAAATCGATCTATACATTAATCGAGAGGTACAGGAGGTCCCTGAATACCATTCACAATAGAGCCAACCACAGGATGATTTGAATTCTTGAAAATGTTGGCATTTCTTCTTCCTACCATTATATTTCTTGTGCCAGATTTTTAACATTCTCTAAAAGAGAAACTCAAAAATCAATTAAGAGTATTATGAATATTATCATAAAAGCAGCTAAGAATCTAGAAGAAAGCACAAGAGAAAGACTAAGAGAGCATAAAGCAACAAGGCGTCAGAGACAACAAAAGGAAAAGCACTTTGTCTAATTAAAAAACGGAGGCATAAGTAAACTTTCCATGTCATTATCAATCATTGCTAAATATTACCTGCAAAGTATGTAGTTGATCGGAGTGTTTAACACTTAAAACCCCTTTGCAACGGTACACATCCATGCCATTTTTTTTATCCCAAAGTATCTCCTCAAGCCATAAGCGAACCTCCATGAAACATAATTGCAGGCATTATCAAACACAAAATATTTATTTTATACACAAAACAATGCACTATAACAAGAGAGATGTTTAAAACACTATATAAGCAGAACATATACTGTTGTCAAACTTCAAGTCATTTAAGCAAGAAGGATATGGTCATCTAACTGATCAATTAGAAGACATAATCCAAATAATTGTCAACATACACTAGCAAGAAACATAATAATAACAAGGTGCAGCAACTAATTAGAGCATGACTTCAGCTAGCAATTTGGAGAATTACCTTATCAAGATCAACTGCCAGTGGTTCACAAATGGACAAGGTTCGCACATTACTGTCATGAAGATCCTGAGAAGATTTATATTGGTGTTCCTCCAACAGTGCTTCTAGACGAGTGACATGCTGTGAGCCAATAGGGGTAAAAATCGAGTAACATCAGTTCAAATGTAGGTCAGTCTAATCTACTAATGTACCTATCATGATGAATCTGAACAGGGTTTTATAGGATTTACTGTAGCATCATATGCCCGACAATTCAATACTTCAGACAGGTCAACTTGACATCGAACAGAGCGGATGACACAGGCAAGGGAGTTAATTTCATGTATTTCCTGCTCCAACTCATCAAGAGCATCTCCAGAACCCTCAGGAGAAACTAAATCAACCTTGTTAAGAATTACAACATCCTACAAGAATAAGTGACGTTCATAAGCCTCTGAGATGCTCAACTTATCCAATATTCACTACACTCCACAAAAATATGCAAATAAAAAAAAAAGAAAAATAAAATTAAAAAAAAAAAAGAACAAGAAGCAAACACTTTTCTCAAAATAAAAAAGCTACTGCAGAACTAAATCATGAGAGTAGAATGGCATCAGACTTACGGCAAATGCTATTTGATGAATTGCTTCAGGATATGAAGACAAGTGACGATACTTATCAATCTGGAAAAGAAGATTTTTGGCATCCACAACCTATTTGAAAACCAAATTATATAGTAAAAAGAAACAATATAACAGTAGTAGTAACTCTGGATATAGCATATAAAAACTTGAAGATATAATAGTCATCACAAGCTCATAAAATAAACTACTACATACTATATCAAGAAAATAAACAATTTGCATATCAAGATAATCCTGAGAAAACGACAATGCAAAGTGTAAACCATACAGAAACATGAAATAAGTTTGCTTACAGTGATAATAGAATCAAGCCTGACAGCTGATTCCAGCTGGTCATCCAACCAAAGAACAGATGCCAGAGGAGCAGGATTTGCTAACCCAGTGGTCTCGAGCAGAATATGATCAAGTCTACAAGTCACAAAGCAACAATTCGCCTCAATAGTTTCTGAAACTAACATGTATATTGCAAAATTTCAGAAGTCACAAAGACTGATGAATATAACTATCAGATTCCCCATAAGTTGAATCCCTAATGACTTGAAAAAGAAAAAAATCATTACCTTTCTTTTCTCTGTACAAGTTGCTCGAGTGCTTGAACTAAACTATGCTTAATAGTGCAACAAATGCACCCATTTGCCAACTCCACCCACTCTTCAACAAGTGTGCCGCCTTCTCCTTCATTTATCATTGCTCTCTCAACTCCAATCTCTTCGCCAAACTCATTCAAGATGACAGCAATTCGCTTTCCATGTTTCCCAGTCAAGATGTAATTAACAAGCTGAAATTCATAACCCCAATTGAAAGTTCACAATTCCGCACAAACTATAATACTAATCCCACATATTTTAATACTTCTTCAAAAGTTTCTCAAACTTCAACACCATTTCGTTACATATTACTAACAGAAGAAGTAAACAAACCCACCAAAATTAAGCACAATAAAACACTATTTTCACGAACAACGGGAGCAGAATTACATGAATAAATGATTAAAAAACTAAGCAAAAACGAGGGTTTTAGTTACAGTGGATTTGCCAGCTCCAAGAAAGCCAGTGATGACGGTCACGCCAACTGAAACGTCATCGTTTTCATGAGAGTTGGAGAATTCATTGGTAGTTTCATCAATTCGAACAGCTAGAGGTGGATCTCCTTCTTCGTCCTCCATACTAAATAGAAACCAGAAGGATTAAACTTCAAAATTTCCTTTGTCCCTCGACCAATCTTGATTTTTGTTCTTTTTACTATTTACTTTTCGGCTAACGATTTATAGAATTATAGCAACTAAAAGTGCCTGGCCATAAAACCTGAGAAAAACTCAAAACCCGAAAACCAAAAAGTCATTCGGCTCATTGATCCGATCATTGCCAGTGACTAGGCCAGCGGGCCGACCCTCCAGGCCCACGTGGACCGCTCGGCCTCGCTGAACGAAACAAAACCCAAGGCCCAATACCGATGCAAGCGAAGCAAATATTCAATCTTAAGATTCCTTATGTATTATTAACTTAAACGAGAGTGATTACGTGTTTAAATAAAAAAAAAAAAAGAAGAAAAATTATAGTGACGACCGGTGCATTCATCGTCAGTCGAGTTACAACTAGATAATTAATTTATTTATTTTACTTTGTTTTTTGAAAGAAGAACTGAAGTTCTCACCTAACTCGTATAATTAATGTCAAAATATATACGGATTTATATATAATCTATGCGTAAAACATGCATAATTGGAAAAAAATAAAAAATAAAAAGCTTTTCATGATCTGATTGAACTACGAACACAAGTCAAAAAGAAAAGGTGTCAAACATCTATGATTGCTATTCGACAATGGAATAGTATGAAATCCATAAGATAACTTTTGAAATTAATAAATTAATCCAAAAACTATGGCCTAAATATGAATGCTACCTAACCGGAATATTGTAGAATATACGTCAAGCCATCAACTAGAGTTAGAGCAAATATTATATATGCCCTGCCATATAAACAACATGCACGTATGCCAACTCCTTTGCCTTCACACTTGCACTATCGTGAAATAGTTAGCGTGTATAAAAATTAATTAATGGGGGGTTTTTATATTAGATGTGAACGAACTTTGTCCAACTATTGTGCCCCATCAAACTCAATCAACAAAATCTATCTTGTTTGCTATCGAATTTTTTAACCACTACGTTTACGTATATAATCCTCTCAATCCCGACCAATTTTGCAGAAAATGACAAGCCTCTCGTTACAAATTATGAAGATAAATCCGTCTAACATTTTCATTTCTTGGAAGTTTAAGCAAACCTTTCCGGACAAGAAAACTTGAAACTTGAAACAGGCTTGATATTCAAAGGATTCGTTTTGATCTTGCCCATCAAATTCAAATGACCAATGATCTAGTTCTGAGATTCCTGGGGAGAAAAAGTGAGCTGATTTCGGCGCGGGGATAGGCAAATCTACCATTATTGACCCATGCATATATAATATATCGCCACTAAAGTGGGATTTTGTTGAGTAATCTTTAATTAATTTAGTCATCATAGTTAGCAAACATTGTGGGTTACAACGGTACTCATATGAACGCATGGCCAGCGAAGCAAGAAAGCAAATAAACTTTTATATGCCAAGGGGCTATCGAGGCATTATATCCTATCATCTATATCCACTGCTCTGGACACGCAAGGGCTTAATTCCTTTATTCCCGGTCCGATGAACCAAATAAAGGCATGACGTGACTCGAACCATAATTACGACACAGCGAGTTTGGGCTTGGGAGTTATCGAGCAACGAAGACGCTTTTTTGTTTTTTTTATTTTTTTTTTTGGGAATAAGCTTTTGGAATATTTCGAGGAGGAATAATTTCTTCTTTGGGAATAGCGTATTGTGAATGGACCGATTACGTAGATTAATCACTTGTTGTAATTTTAATTTTGCACGGATCTTCGTGAAGAATTCCAATTAAAATATAATTATTTGATGATCGTGGTGAGAAAATTCTAATCGTAGAAATCAAATACTAGACTTTTGGATGGAACGAAAATCAATTACGCGTCGACTTTAACGCCTTTTTCTTAACATTGACAAAATGAAAATCAAAGTGTACAGATGAATCACGCTTTTCACGCCGAAACAGGCATTCCATGCTCTATTATCATGGAAAATAGAGACGAAAAACAAACTCCCGTAACTTTAAGGTAGTGATTTGGTCACTGGTCTGTGAGCAAGGGAGAGTCTAGAATGCGACAAAGAAAAGATAAGGCAGTACAATCATCTAATAATAATATGTATGAATTATTATTATTGTACACGTGTCTTCTTTTCCATTATATATATCCGTTAGAATAGTTGTTTTACTTTAACCCACCTCCAATCAATTGAAACCTTCTGCATTATCATTTCACATTTTGGAAAGTAAATGTATACATTTCTCAACTGATGTCTTTATCTCTTAACGTATTTTAGTATATCATGTCATTGTGTGTATGTATAGTCTTTTTATAGTGTGGACGTTTTTATTTTTTTTCATGCGGATTCACTTTTAAACCATGAGATTTAAGAGAGAGTTAGCTTTTAACTCTTTTAAACCGCACGGTTTTATAATTTATTAAAAAACTAACTCATTTAAATCATACAGTTTAATAATGTATCCACACTAAAAAAAATATCAACGTTTTCACTTGAGAATGATTATACACACGTATATACATATATATTAAAACAAAAGCACGTAGAGCAAGACATCTGAAACAAGAAAAGAAATAGTAAAATATAGAAAAAGGAAAAAGTATAAAAAGAAATATACTAAAAAGCAATAAAAAACACATCGAGCAAGATATCCCGAACAAGAAAAAAAAAAAAAAGTTAAATATAGAAAAAAAAAATTATAAAAAGAAGTATACTGAAAAGCAACCGATTGGTGCTTATTATATACGAATGTGTGTGTGGAGGGGTTTGAAAAATAGTTCATGGCCACCATCATCGCCTCCACCATCACAATTTGACCCATTACTACCATCGTGTTCAATCTAGAAGACACCTATAACTTATAAGGCTTGATACCGTGTGCACACCATTAATCTCACAGGGAAATGATACGCAAGCCCCACACCGACCTCGAAACACAAGTGAGTTTCAAACGTTCCAATTTTTTGTAGTTCTCAATTGCGTGGGCCATTTTATCATTCCCGAACTCACTATCATTTCCGGCTTCCTCAACGACCCAATAATGATTATTTCACAATATTTTAAATCCTTTCCTTAAATCTTATCCCTTTCCTCTTTTCTATATAACTCCAAAGCCACTCCTTGCTTTGCTACAACTTTACATGAATTAACTCCCTCTCATGAGTCTTGTCTTTTATTCTTCACACCCGCATCACCTCTTTGTATACGTCGCTTATCATTAAATCAGACCATGCTGTTTGAAAAAGGCATTGCTAATTGGGTCGTACTACTACTACTACTGGTTGCGTTTGGGATCCAGACCTGCTCCTCGCAAATTAACAGAGCTAGTTTCCCAAAGGGTTTTGTTTTTGGGACTGCCTCTTCTGCTTTCCAGGTTGGTATTAATCATTGCCATTTTAATTTAATTAATCTTTTTTTATTTTTTGGGGGGGCATTAAAAATGAGGTACAAAATTGCAGCTTCTTGTGTTGTTCGGTCAGTCTCCATGTTCTGTCCACTGGCGACTAGCCCTTTCTGGTTTGCTCGTTTTTCTTTGAATTTTTGCTTAAGCATGCATGGATTACAACTGTCGACTTATTTCTGGCTAACTTTCACGACAACATGGGTCGCCGACTCATTACTCATGCATAGCTAGCTTCAACGATGGCGAAATTGCTATAACTCTCAATTTAACTTTATCGTCCCCGCAAATTGTTAACATAAGTAAGCTGAGTCTATCTCTCCTCTCCTCTGCAAGGCTTCAACATTTTTAAGAGAATGATTTTCGTGCTCTCACAATATTATTTCCTTAAATCATTCAGTGTTTATTGTGTGAATATGCACGTATATATTCATAATTAATTAAAACACACACACAATAAAAAAATGTAAATGGGAAAAGAACTGTGCTTTTCGGAGCACCAAAACTTTTTCCAATAGCCTTTTGCTTTTGGTTTTGCGTCGTGCTGCTCCGCTGACTGGAGAGTGCGTCAAGGGTAATTTTGTCATTTCACACATAATATTCGGTTGGAAAACGGCGGCTTTTTAATAGGCAGCGGATTCGTCAAGAAACTGGGGACGTTCCGGACCTGCGGTCACTTTCTTAAAGTTTTTATTCACTGTCAAAGACCTTCGTATTCTGCGATTTTATGAATTTGCCCCCAGTTGTTCTTCATGTTTTCATAGACACCATCGCTGAGCCGGGGCCGACAAGTGTAAAGTTTTCGAAATAGATGTGTTATCGATGTGAGCTGGCGAGCGCATCTGTCGGCTGCGATGGAACTGATTTCTTGGATAGCTGACTTTGACATTCATGCATTATAATTTTGTATGTGAAAAGAAGAATAAGATAAAATGGACCGCCCTTCCAATCAAGATCATGTCGCAAAGCAGAGATTCCATGGTTAAAATTATCAGTATATGATGTTTTATCTTGCCTACATAATTATTTGATTGATCACATTAAATTTTATATTTTCCTGTATGCGTTGTGCAATAATAATAACAGTAATAATCACCGAAAGAACAAATATTTTTTAAGATTAACTAATGCCTTATTATAGGGGGAAAATATCTGGGATACGTACGTATAACATCACATCCGTCAAAACAGAACTTTGGAAACTCTAATACAAAGCTTTGAAATCTTAATTCTATGGCATTGGATCCCACTTTGTTTTTTTTCAACTTTTTTTTATTAATTAGAATCTTGGCGAAAGTAATAATGCTAGTGGATAATGTCCTTTTTTCTGTCTTTTGGGCAGTATGAAGGAGCAGTGAAAGAGGATGGAAGGGGACCGACAGTCTGGGACACATTTTCACATACTTTTGGTAATTTTATATATCATAATTTGCTCAAAATATTAAAAAAAAAAAGATGCAATGAGCAACTATAACCGCTTTTAGTAAGTCTCTTTAATTCATGAATCTCTTCGCATTGAGCTGCAGGAAAGATACTGGATAACAGTAATGCTGATGTTGCCGTGGATCAGTACCATCGCTACCCTGTGAGTCTAGAAATACTGATCCCCAATCAAAGAACGGCTTTATTTTGATCAAAATTGTTTTCCTCAGCTAAATAATTGATAATTTATTAAAGCCTTTGGCGTTGAGTTCAGGAAGATGTACAACTTATGAAGGACATGGGCATGGATGCTTACCGGTTTTCTATTGCTTGGTCTCGGATTTTCCCCAGTAAGCTCTAACATCAAACTCGTTAATTGCAGTATTTCTATTAATCGTTGTTGATTAATTAGAGACGGAATTAAGAAAATTTCTCATACTGCTCCTGTTTGTAGATGGAACGGGGCAAATAAATCAGGCAGGTGTTGATCATTACAACAAACTCATTGATGCTTTACTTGCTAAAGGTATCCTCCAAAAATTTTCAGCTTTATGAGGAATGAAAGGAAACAAGAAAAGAAAAGAAAACAGATTCTAACTGCTGGAAACATGCGCAGGAATTGAACCATATGTGACTCTTTATCACTGGGACCTTCCTCAAGCCTTGGATGACAGATACAAAGGATGGCTTGACCGCCAAATCATGTAAAATGAGAATGTTCTTATACTTCGACTGTATTGGATAGTTCCTTTTGGTAGAAGTATCCAATTACAGATTACTAAAACGATTCAATTGGTTTCATATGCTCTGTCTCATTTACAGAAATGACTTTGCTGCATATGCTGAGACATGCTTCCAGAAATTTGGTGACAGGGTGAAGCACTGGATTACATTCAATGAGCCACATACATTTACCATACAAGGCTATGATGTGGGTCTGCAGGCACCTGGAAGGTGCTCAATCCTTCTTCGTCTATTCTGCAGGGCTGGGAACTCTGCTGCTGAGCCCTATATAGTCGCCCACAACGTTCTCCTTACTCATGCAAAAGTGGCAGATATATACAGAAAAAAATACAAGGTGAAGTTTAGTATATCAATGTTAAAATTGAGAGGCATCACATAACCAACAATTTTCATTATGTCAAAGCTAAACAACCAAAGCTGGAATTAGCATCTCACTTGGTTGGTCCTCAATCCATGCAGGCAAAACAGGGTGGATCGCTTGGTATAGCGTTTGATGTTATTTGGTATGAATCCGTATCAAACTCCACAGAAGACATTGAAGCAACACAAAGAGCCCAAGATTTCCAGCTTGGCTGGTAAACATAATTACACCTGTATCTTTCTGATTTCTCAAGAGTTTCCTGGAACCTACACAAAGATGTAAATGCTAATTTGTAGAGTTTTTACAGGTTTCTAGACCCTTTGATATTTGGAGATTATCCAAGTTCAATGAGGAACAGGGTAGGAAGCCGGCTGCCGAGATTCACCAACTCTGAGGCTGCTCTCCTCAAGGGATCCTTGGATTTCGTGGGAATCAATCACTACACTACATTCTATGCTCAACATAATGCAACTAATTTAATCGGGGTTGTGCTTAATGACTCCCTTGCAGATGCTGGCGCCCTTACCATACGTAAGTCAATAGAACCACCTATTTGAGATTTTAATGCATCCAACGCACAGGAAGCTTATGAATTTTGTTTCTAAAAATATCGGGGACAAGGTTGCTAACTGCTAAGCTATTGTTTTCACATGTTTTTCAGCATTCAAAAATGGTAAACCTATTGCAGACAGGGTATGTGTAACCATAGAAGTTAATTAGTATTTATTTATTTCCCTCAAATATTGTTTAATTCATATGACCAATCATGCAAATTTATTTTTCATCTCTTTGCAGGCAAATTCTATATGGCTGTACATAGTGCCTCGTGCAATGAGAAGCTTAATGAATTACATCAAGCAGAAGTATGGGAACCCCACTGTCATGATCACTGAAAATGGTAATCTTTTATTCTTTCTCCAACTATAACCATTTATTCCATCTAAAAAGAAGGCAATTATTGAGCTGATGAATATTCATTTTTCATGTTCATCACAGGGATGGATGATCCAAATAATCTATTAACCCCCATTAAAGAAGCTCTGAAGGATGATAAAAGAATCAAATACCATAACGACTATTTAACGAACTTGTTAGCTGCCATCAAGTATGTAATACTATTTCACATATACATGTACTTGTACTTAAAATTTTCTGTATTTAGTGAGTTTTATATTGTTGGCTAAACAAAAGCTAAAACGATATGTTTTGATTAATGATGCAGGGAAGATGGGTGCAATGTGAAAGGGTACTTCGTATGGTCATTATTGGATAACTGGGAGTGGGCAGCTGGTTACACTTCAAGATTTGGCCTATACTTTGTGGATTATAAGGACAAGCAGAAGAGATACCCTAAAAACTCTGTTCAGTGGTTCAAGAACTTCCTAAATTCAACAAAATGAAGAGTTTATTCTTTTATAAGGAAATTGGTTTTAATGTACTTATATTGGTGGTTTTGGGTATGGTGGTTGGGGGGCGGTGGGGTGCAGAACACATAATCAGCATAGTCACCTTTGAATTCATTAAGTTTTTATACTGTAAGCTTGTTGCATTGACTTGATAGAATTATATTGATGTATGAGGTGTTGATATACAACTATGGAGATACAGAATTGAACTTTAAAGTTAAGAGTGGTAAAGAAACAACTTATAATACATGACGTTTGAAAGTTGTGATGAAATTGAAGTATACATAATATAAAGCATTGTATTTAATACCTCTGTGCCCTAAATAAATTAGCATAAGTTGTATTAAGTTGGCTTTTCCGCATGCCATTAGGAGAGCTAATGAATTAAATAACTTTTTTCTCATATTGAAAATTGGTGAGAAATTGAAGTACGAATTTTGAGGGTAGTCCTACAGCTTTACTGAAGCTGCTCGGATAAATCTATATATAACTAACAGAACTTATCAATTTTCTGTATGCACAGAATTTTATGTTTATCGAATAAGTTATGAATTAACTCTATATGAGGGCACACTTGATCGTTATATGATAGATAAAACTAAAATTATGAATTTGAGTCCGAAAGTCGTTCTTAATTTCTTATTCACTACTTAAACAAGCATGTTATTATTAGCATCCAAACTGGCCTTCATTACATAATACATACAATTAATTAGCACAAGCAGCTAGGTTTTAGGGTCTTAAACATAATTATATGGTGCCGCTTGAAAATTCTGTTTGCCCTCAAACACATCACCAAATTGCCAATGCGGCGGTGCAACATCATCAGATTGAACCATTTTGCCATCACTAGTAGTGACTTGAAATGACAAGCCTTGCCCCAGTAATTGTGCGGAAGTTTGCCAATTCTGGCCCCAATTTCGCGACATTTGTATCCAATCCGTGCTTGATCCTTTAATCTTCACATTAATCACCTCACCAGCACCCCCAACATTGTACACTAAAACAAGTATCCAAGCAGGATTCCCATGCATTTCAAACATAACCCCTCCAGATTTAACGCAAGACACTCTCCGGTACAAGACAGGGACAATGCCACTTTTGTACTCCGCAATTTTTCGGAACATGGGTTGTGACAAATCAAAGTGTTTCAACGGAGGATTGCACCAATTTTCTTGAGGTTTGCTGTAATTCGGAGGGCAAAAATTTGTCGCAGTTACGCGAATAGTACCCGCCCCCTTCAGGCACCATTGGGAGTTATAGCACATGATTTGATAACAGGCACCGCAAGTTCGGCCATTGTTGAAAAGAGCTGTGCTTAAAGCTGTTGTCTCGAGGCCGTACCCTTGTTTAAATAGGTCTCCGTAGCCACAAGCTCCTTCTGCATGTACGTTACGTGTAAAATGAAAAAGAAACTAACGGTTCAATTTCTCAGGATTGCATCTACGTTTCTGAAAAAACGAAAAAAAGAATCTCAAAATCAAGGTTGAAGTAATTTACTCATTGTTTCATTGCCACCCATGTCGCCATAAAACGTTGCATGTGCAGGACTCCACTCATCTAACGTTGAAGCTGAGCTAAAGAGACTCAGCGCTATAGCCATTAATAAAAGAATAGGTCCCTCACGGCCAGCCATTTATTAGCTCTCTCTATGATAGTATGCTTGGAAAATGGTGGAGGCAATGGCACATTTATATAGGACAATGTATGAAATGAAGAAGAAAGAAAAAGGAAGCCTATAAATGGTTAATCACTTTTAAGTTAATGAAATTTTATGTACAGAATCTAGTTAATTATGAGCGTTGTTAAGAACGATGCAAGTAATTATGCAAGATTTGGATTTTATATCTTTCTTGCTTTTGCATTTATTGCATGCAACTAACTGTTGTCTAGGAGGAGGCTTAGCGTGTGCTTTGTTTTTAATGCAACGAGCTAGCCTTAGCGGAAAGTCAATTAATTATCAAGTCGTAATTTGTAAACACTAATAATAAGCAATTAATCATCAATTATAAATTTGTTTTATTTTTTAAAAATCTTTAATTGGTTAACCAGTTACGCCATATACTCTCTTTGGATGCAAGGATGATGCTGAAAGAAATTAATAAAGCATCTGGCTAAAACAAGCAATTTCTCGGATGACTTGTCAATCATTTACTCTAATAAAGGATCATCAACCTTCATGCATGACCAATGTTTTCTCATCGCGACGAGTTCAAATGGAGAAATACCGGCCAACACAACTTAATTCAAACTTTTTGGTAAGCCAACATCCGCTTGCGTCAATTCAAACTTTTATGTACTCGTTCGTTCCTCCTTTTTCTAATTGTAGTTAGTTTTTCTGTACTGTGGATGAGGATGAATGCAGAGCGAATGAGGCATACTTTTAATTTGATTATATTATCCCCTATTTGACTTTGGTTATGAGTCTTGATCCATTGATTAATTTTTATTTGTATTCGATTCTTGATCATATTAAAATGATTAAAATACCCTTATTTACATAAAACTTTAAAAATATCTTTTATTATTTCGTACAATACGTGATATTATAATACAATACATGACTTCATGTGATATATGACGGTATCATGCAAGACATGATTTTATCATGTATTAGTTTTATGTAATACATGACATTTTAATATAATACAAGATAACATCATGTAATATATGATAAGTATCGTGTAATACATGACAGTATCGTGCAATACATGACAAAAAAAGCCATTATAGACATGTAGCTGACTTTGAGATCCAAATTTTATAATAGCGTTCAAATCTCATGACTGAACCCCTCCAAGAGTCCTTTTAAAAAAAATTCTCTTTTATTTGAGGGAGAGAATTTGGTTGTTGTTAATAATTTGTGTGTAGTTCGAGTTCCAAACCTTAAACCCAGAGCTAATTGAATGACAATTTGAACACCTACTAAATTTCAATATAAATTGAATAAGAACTTTATCATATTGAACATCTACTAAATTTCAATATAAATTGAATAAGAACTTTATTAGAGATCAATTGATTTACAATTCCGTTGTAGAATTATTTTCGATCATCAAAAGAATGAAAAATATGAGAAGATGGGTTTAATTGGTGATTTTCAAGAAAACACTTCTCAAATATAATTATAAAATTTAGTTTAAAATCCAAACACACTAAAAAGTGCTTTCTATTTTAAAGGGTCCTTCTACAGTGCTAGGCTAAGTACCAATAGTGGAATGAAAGTGAACGTTCATAAGATCCAATAGTTCACAGTAATTAATTAAAATTAAGTAAACTATTAAAATTTATTGGGTAAAAAGAATTTCGGCAATTACAAAAGATTAGATTTAAATAAAATATATCTTTTTATGTGATAGTAATCCAACTAATTACAACTCTTCTAATTTTCTCTATTCAATTATAAGCATAATAAGCTATGCAATGTACTGCCATATTATATTTGCATTAGAGATTACAAGCATATATTCGTTCTCAATTGTCATATGTCAATTCATTCATAATTTCATTCCAAATGCATTAATAGAGTATCATAAATTTCTTGATGCATCAGTCATGATTAACTCAATATTCAGTTTTTAATTACAATATCTAAAAATAAAATCTATTAAGTATTCATATAGTTGATGTTTAAAAAAAAACATACAAATAAAAATTAAAAAAGCACTTTAAGTCAAAAAGATATTATGTTTCAATTTATAAAAATTATTTTCATCATATTAGTATTTCTTACAATGAATTTCAAACAAAAAATAAAATTATACAAATAATTAAAGGAACGATTTTAATCGTTAAAGGAAACAAACCTTGACAGTGATGAGAACAAGCGTGTCATGTCTCTCTTGCCACCCTATCAAATCCTTTCGTATATTCGACCTATCCTAGTTAGTTTTAATTCATTAAAATTAAGGGTGGAGATCATCATCCTTAAATCCAATGAACAATGAAAAAAAAAAAAAATTCATACAGCATCATAAAAATTTTCCTATTTTAAAATATATCAAAAAGTGCTTTTCATCTAAAATTGATGCTTGATTACTCACTTAATTGCAACCACAATAAAACTAACAATAATTATTTATCATTATAAAGTTGGAATATAAAATTTGTATAATTTCTTTCTTTTAACAATTTTCATAATTTGTTTACAACATACAAGAACCCTAGTGTGTGTGTATAGTAGTTTTCTTGCCCGGAATTTTGAAGTTCAAGAAAATCCAAAAAAAATTTAAATCTATAAAGTTTAATAGTATTATGAAATTAAGTTTTAAAACGACACAATTTTAAAATTTTTTAAACTTTTCCGCACTTTAGTATAGGGTATAAGAAAATTTCTTTATATATATAGAGAGAAGAAAGTCAACGTTGAGACAGCAGCATTGGCGTCCCTAAGACATGTACTTTTCAGAGAATCTACAGGGACAATCACAAGGAGATGAAGAAAGAAGAAAGCAATTGTTAGCTTACTCAACAGGTTATATATGAAAGTAATCGAGAAAACGAGTTGGATTTACCACCGATCAGGCGTCGCTTTTCGCCGCACAATGATGAGCTAATCATGCATTCGACCGCTAGTTAACGAGATGATTGGGCCACCAGTTCCAAATGAATATTATTAGAGAGATCGATATGTACTCCTATGATTTTCATCAACTCCCCATCAGTATGTTGTTTTTTGTTTGCAATGATATACATGAAGCTCTTCTTGATAACTTTTGTTAAGTGACGAATTCTGGAGCTACTTGTGAAGGGCAAGTTCGAGTATGGGAGATCGAATGAGGCGTATTTTATTTCTTCATCCAAATGGCAACAGAGATGCGTCGGGCCAGACTATACGGACTACACAGGTTGGTTTTTGGAAGGCTCCAGGTAAGGATAAGCCGATATTTTGTGGCAAAACAAGTGTTGGGTTGAAGAAAATTTTCATCTTCTGTCTGGATGCCCGGATTATGCATGGATGTGTGCGTGGTCCCTCGTATATTCCTTCTGATGCAATGAACAAATCCATTCAAAGCAACATAATTAACGAGTCACAACCCTGAATCAAAGCTGTAATTATTAGCATGAAAGTTGAAATGATTTACAAGCTTTAATTGATTATTAGGATTTTTGGAAGCAGTTTTTTGGTAGTTTAGTTGACAGTCCTGTTTTGATTAAATATATATGTTGCAGATTGAGAATTATATGGTGTGCAGAGTTCATTACAAGCAAGAGACCAACAAGCGTATGAAAGCCAAGAAGCAGAGAAATCAGAAACAGGGTCAGCTCCGACCTCTGAATGAGATGGTGCCCAAATTTATGGCATGCAGCAGGGTTAAAGGACCATCACCATGTATCAGGATGCCAACACATATCCGTAAATTCTAATAAACGCTTCCAGCCGAATCGATTTAAGGATAATTTTACTGCTCCGATTTCTTCATATGTTTTGTGGGCGCCATGCACCGCGGAGTCATGATTTTGTAGATATAGAACAGTTGGGGTCATCCCACATCAGTTTTTAAAGAAAGACTCTTTTCTTGAACTAGTTTTTGGGTTAAGAGAGGTCCAAAACCACTTAATATTGGTATTAGAGCTAAAAATCTAATAGAGAGGACGAGTGTCTCTGCTTTTGACCCCAAGGGCCAATGTGTGGGGGGAACTACCCAACCCAAGACCACTTAACAAGAACCCTGCAGATATCTCCATTATCTTCTTGGATCATCAGCTTATATGGAACTGTGACACAACCTCCATCAATATCCAGAAAAAGCTGTGCTAGTGATATAATACAATGATTTGGATTAAAATTTTCAGATATCTGAATATATATATCAAATATACCTAACTGACGCAGCTTAGTTATAGCCTTTGATGAGCTCAAAATTTTTTAACTTACTACTCCTAAACCAACATGCATGCATGAAAATATATGTATATCTAGAAGTAATGTTCTTCATATATGTATCTAAAACTTGGGATTGGGATGGTTTGGGGGTATTGAACAAAATGAGAGATCCTAGGCAAGCGGCGCTACTATTAATTCATTATACATCCCCAGTTTCAATCTGTGTATATAGTTGCAAGATAGACCTCATTAATTAACCTATGTTTCCTGCTTAGAAATCCAACCACTTGATAACCTCATTATAAATTGATGCTTTCAAGCCTGCCTTTTACCAAAGCCAAAATTTACATTCAAACGCGGCAACACATTCTCTTAGTCATACGTACGTCATAACATAACAATTAGGAATTTACAGTCAAAGCATGCAGTAGATCTATTTATTTAATTATTTTAATCACTTGAAATCCAAATCCTTGAGAGACAAGGCGTAATACAATTTTCCCCGAAAAGAAATCAGAATCCTAGGGGGAATAGGATTCCTTGAGTTAAGACAAGAAAAAATTCCGAGAATCTCGCTTAGTATATAACTGTATGTAAGATCAGAGACATTGAGCGAGCAAACGCTAGCTTACTGTTACTGATAAGCTCGTCTTCACGGCTTTGCTAGACATGGTCTCCTACTCGCAGCAAACTTCAGCCACAAGTAATAATAATTTGTTAGCGCATTCAATTTCAGCTGGTCACGGAAGTACCCAAGATGATGAAGAGTATAATTTACCATTGGGATATCGGTTTTCACCGCGTGGTAACGAGCTAATTACCCATTACCTTATTAAGAAGATAACGGGCCAACAGCTTCCCGCCAATATTATTAGAGAAATTGATCTGTATGCTTTTGATCCCCATCAGCTTCCAATCAGTAAGTTGGAGTTAAGAGTTTACTTACTTCTAGGTAAGAAAAAGAAAGCTAAACCTTATGGTAAAATACGTATGGCTAATTTAGAGATGCGCGGATGCAGGTGAATTCAAGTATGGGAAACCAGAGGAGGCGTATTTCTTCACCCGACAAGGAAAGCAGAGGCGGACAAGTAGTGGTTACTGGAAGGCTACTGGTCGAGATTTGCCAATCCTGAGTGGGAAAGCGACTGTTGGATTCAAGAGAATTTTGATCTTCTACGAGGGAAAGGCGCCTAGAGGGATCAAGACTCCCTGGGTCATGCATGAATTTAGAGTCAATCCCTTGTATTTTTCGGCTATCAGAAGAAATACACTGGATGAAGACGTGAACACCAAGGTGGCTTGCGTATTTATGCAGTAGTTGTTCATTTCAGTTTCATCTTTCAAATTGCATTTCTAATAGTTGTATTTAATTGAGTTAACTCCGTACTTGGAATTACATAATTTCAGGTAGAGAGTTATGTCGTATGCAAAGTTCGGTACAAACGACAGAGAGACAATGACAAAGGCAGCACGAGTTCAAAAACACAGAAAGCAAATCAATCAGCGGCCGAATCCCCTCCGAAGGAGATTGTGTCGACCAAATTCAAAGCTTGAATTTGATTACTTTCACTTTTATTCATCCCTCCTTCTCCCATGCTAAGATTTCTATATTCTGATAAAGCATGCAGCAAGTTAATTAACAACCTAGTTGATTTCATTGCATAAGTTGTTCGACATAAAAGAGGACCAATACAGTTAACAAACACCTCACGATAAATCAATGGAATTCAAAATATAACTGATGCGTGCGGGCTGCGGCGTGCCCTCTATTTAACATGGTCCCTAAAATACTAAAATTACTTAGAATTCAGGTTAATTAATTTTTACCATGTGGAAAGAATCCTTAGAATAAGTAGGAAAAAATATACGACAGGCTAATTTTATGTGGATTGTGTGATATACTTTTCAATTACGAAAATTGGTCAAGTACAACCCCCCCCCCCCCCTCCCCCAACCCACCAACCGAAAAAAAAAAAAAAAAAAGAAACCATTTTTTTTACACTCTTATAGATGGTTCGTCAAAAATTCAGACATAAGCATGAGTAAATGATCCTTCTAAAATTCAGATCTTAAATTGAGTATCAACATGTGCATGACTTGATTAAAAAATAATAAACAAAAGAATTTGTCTTTAAGACTATAGGAGATATAAAAAAAAAAAAAACAAGTATTTTTGTATTTTAAATCATAAATTAAGACTATAAGAGATGTAAAAAAATTAACAATTATTTTTGTATTTTAAATTATGAATGTAAGAAGAGCTAAAGTTCCTACATGATATCCCAAGATTAATTGAAACTTTAGCATTATTCCAAACTTAAATTTAAATACATACGACATTCCTATTGCATAATTTTAATATTTGCTGAAAGTCGGTAAGGAAAGCCTTTGCAAATTACAACAACCTAAATATAACAAAAGGCTTCTAATATAATAATCTATTCCTTATTCAACCAACCGTGCTTAACCTATCTTTTTATTCTTAAGTTGCATCACGCATTCATATTAAACTTGTACGGTTATTATCCGTAACACTTCTTAAAAATTATCTAAAAATATTAACAAAATCAACCAAGAGGCATTTGCAACAAAACATAACTATGAAGATTATCGTTACACATCTAAAAATATTATAAAATTATCTTAACTTTAAAATTATTTTAGTAAAAAGTAACCAACAATAAATTTTAAAATTAATTGAAATATACAATCTTTAATATTTTTTTTATCTTGTTAAGTTACAATTAATGTAACTTACAACGCTTATAATATGGCAGTGAAACCCACTGCCACATTATAAATTTTTATATATTTTACATTAGTTGTTATAATTTAACAAAATTCATTTTTCATTTTTCTTTTTTCTTTATGATAATCTTCCCGAGAAAGTTGATTTACTTTGTTGTTATAGCATAAAGTGTGGAGAGCAAGGGAGAAACGGTGAAGCGCAGTGGCGTTGTCGTCATACGCGGGATGAGCGGATCCACGTGTCAAACGATGAGTTCAGGAAGCAAGATAAAGAAGTTCAGTGATGCCCAAAAAGATGCTAACCCGCGGGAGTAGAATTAAAGAAGAATCTCCAGTAATCTAGAACCAAAAACGTTACCCGTATCCCTAAAATATCTTCCCCATCGGTCTCGGCCCCGAAACTTCTCGAACTTTCGAGCAGACAAAAATCAATGTCTATATATGATCTCACAACACCAGCCTTTCTGTATTGCAAACACAAATTGCAAAAGCCCTAAACCTTAAAAAATAATTTCAGAAAAAAATATTTTCCGACAATATGATGGATAATCCGTTCCATGGGAGAAGTTACTGGAACTTACCGTCTCGCAATCGGCCGCGCTCTCCCTACGCGCCGAGCGTGAGGGAGATTCCGGTCCAGTACGTCGGCTCGGAGGAGAAGCAGCCAAGCAGATCCAATTCGGCGGTGAAGATCCAGAAGGTCTTCAGAGCATTCCTGGTGAGGAAAAGCGTGAAGAAGATCAAGGAGATAAGAGGCGAAGTGGAGGAGATCGAGAAGCGGATTTCGACGGGGGAGACTATTGACTTGATTGCGAGGGATTCACAAGAGAGATTGAAATTTAATGAGATGTTGATGAGTTTGCTTTTCAGGTTGGATTCTATTAGAGGCGTTGATTCTGGGGTTAGGGATTGCAGAAAGGCGGTTATTAAGAAGGCAATTGCCTTGCAAGAATTTTTGGACGCCGCCTTTTCTTCTAATAATAGCAGGAACGATCAGAACGGTGAGGATGAAAATGTTGTCGGAGCTGTTGACGAGCAGAATCCGTCGGCGGAGGTGGAGTGCACGGAGGAGGATGGTGAAAGAACTGAAGCATTAGATGAAAAAGAGACCGTCGAAAATCAAAACGAGGTTGGAGACGAAGAGAATGTCGAAAATCAAAACGACGACGGAGAAGCTCAGAAGGTTGTTGAGGATTACGACGATGTTATGCCATCGGTGAGTAATGGTCCGGAACCGGAAGAGAATGTAGAAACAGGTCAAACTGAGAGTCAAGCCGATTCCTCGGCAAATCCCGAGGAGGATGAGAATTCATCACGGAAGCAAGAGAACAATTCGGTTGAATCTGGAGAGGTCGAAGAGAATGTGAAACAGAGTGGAGGCGAAGGAGCAAGAGATGAGAACTTGAAGAACAAAGAGCTGTTGGAGAGGATGATGGAGGATAATGAGAGAATGATGGAATTGATGGAGCAGTTATTTGAGAGGAATGAAATGCAGACTAGGTTGTTGAGCGCACTGTCTCAGAGGGTTGACCAGCTGGAGAGGGCTTTCGTGCGCGAGAGGTTGAGGAGGAAGAAAAAGAGGAATGCTGCGGGCACTGTCGATGGTTGTGAAACGTCGTCGGATAACAAGAAATGCGGAAAGAGATAGTGATTTGAGATTCTCTCTTAAATGCCTTTTATTTAATATGTTTTTATGTTTGTAATTTCAGTTCAAACTTGTTGGTGGTAATGGTGATTTGAGATTCTCTCTGTGTTAATTGGCAATGCCCGCGTGTTAGGAAGTTAATCTTTGTTATTAGAATCATTCAATCACAGTCCGCTTCCTTAAACTCTCCATAATGCATGATGGTATTATTTTGGGTACTTTACATGTGAAGAAACCTCTAGAAGGAAGGGGTGTAGATGTATGTGGTTTGGTAAATTACGAGGATCGTAATTTCGCATGTGACATTCTTGACTCATCCGCGGGCCACTGTAATTTTTTCTATAAGCAAGCACCCCCCAATTATATCAGCATAAAATGGGTATGTTCGAGAATGCATTAGTGGGAACGAGACATAACTGGAGGGGGATTTAAACATGGGCCAGCCGATTTGTGGGCCGTTGTCAATTGTGGACATTGTATTGGACAGAGACCTGTGGCCTTTCTTTTCCCCACCTCTCTTTGGACATTTGCAGTTACAGTTATGGCTCGACTCATCAGAGCACGCGAGTCATACCAGCCATAAATGATAAATTCAAGGGCTATTTTAAACGTATTTATCTTTTACATAACTCGAATTATCCAAATGAGAAAATTATTAAAAATTTATTTATGGATTTATTTAAACTATTTAAAGTTGTCTTATCTGCTGTAAAAGTAAATTTTTAATGAATTAAAAACACTCATTTTTAATGAATTAAAAACATAGCTCTTTAAATTGGGCTTTCTACGCACGTGATCATTTTTATTATATGAGACCTTTTTTATTTTTTATTTTTTATGTAAATTATATGATTATTTTACAAAGATAATCATCAGATTTCTATGTTTTAATTTTAACTTCACTTAATGGGCTCATAATTCATTGGTAACACATGCCCTAAAATAAATATATGTTGTTTAAGTTCTAGCACATACTCTTCTCTTCTCTCAATTTTAAAGTGGTAGTTATATTTCTCAGAGCCGTGTTACTGTCGGTGGACTAAGTTTTTCTCTAATATTTTATGAATGTAGAAATTTAGATTATATTATAAGAAAAAAATTATTAAAATTTTATTATCTCACGTAGATTATATTAATTAACATTATGTAATAGACTATTAATATTCAACTTTTGAAGAATATGAGAAATACAAGATGTGATATATATATATATATATATATATATATATATATATATATATATATATATTTTAATTATTATTATCAAGTTGGTGTTGTCAATTAAATTATTATATCGTAGATGTTAGTTGACTCAGTTATTAAAATATAATGGAAATAACTCAATAAATAAGAGGTTTGAGATTTAAACTTACATTTTATGATTTTGTGGTCTTGGTTTTATTCTTACCATGCTTTTTAAAAAATAAAATTACTTAGTAATTTTAGGGAGGGGTAGAAAAGATAAAAAAGAACACTTATACAAATGTTAAGCAAAACAACAAATAGAGAACTTTATGCAAGGATACATGAACCTATTTAGAAAGAAAACTTAAAAAGTTATTTTATGTGCAAATTTATTTATTTATTTATTTTAAATTACTTTCCTATTTGACCCTTCACGCTCACCTTCCTGTTAAAAATATATTCAAAATTTTTTATTAGAAGTTTTATCTATAAAATTATTTCAAAATACATTTCATGATTCGTACGGATAAACATACATGTAAATATTTAAATCAAGTTCAAACCCAAAACAAACAAGTGTAATTATTTAAAAAGTAATGTAAGCTGCAATTATAATAAAATTACTTTGAGCAAAGAAAATGATAAATAAAGAACTTGATTAGTAGTAGATTTGTTTTGCTGTTATGACCGCCCAAAAAATAAACCCTCTTTGCCCTTTCTCTTCCTCATATCAAAAATATCAATCATATCACAAACAAGCCCCTTTATCCCTCTCTTCTCTTGTCTGTCTCTCTCCCAAATACGTACGTTTCGAAACGCCCAGGATCTCCGAAACTCCCAAACAATTTGAAAAAGAAAAAAAGAAAAAAAAAAAACTCCGTATCAAATCACGTCTCTTGTTCTTATTATCGCCGTTCTGGCTTTTTTTGTTGCTGTAGTTCGCTCGCCCGCTCGCCTTTAAACAGCTCTCGTGTATTTGTTGTCGTTGTTGTTGTTACTGTAATTACTGTGCCCTCTTTCGATCTTATCTATCTATCTAATCTGTCTCTAACTCCGTTAGCTCTCCACCGGCCGATGGCTGAAGGCAAGTTCGATCTACCTGACGATCTCCTTTCATCTAAGCCGTCCGATCATCCGTGGACGCCCAAAGGTATTAATTTAAATTTATTTGATTCTATTGAATCATCTGGAGTCAATGTGACGGTTTCGTTTATTGATCTGAACTCGCCCAACATTTCCAGTTGGCTAATTAGGGTTTTTATTTTTACGTGACTGATCCATTTTTGGGGAGATTTTATTCTGACTATGTTTTCTTGATAGTCAAACCGAGCATTGGATTTTCGTCCTATATGGAATTTAGTCAGTCGAATTTGCTTTTATGTAGAATGTTAGCTTCGAGTGTTTAGTTTAATTGGTGGATGTTATTGCAGGGGATGCTTCGGGGAGAAATGAGGATAAGGTTCATCTGGGATTGCTCGACGTGACAAAAGGTGGAAAAATGATGCCTTGTCTGTTTAAATACTTTCTATTTCTGTGCCTGGGTGTCTAAGTAATATAGTTGATTCATTAATGGTTGCAGATCAATTAGTATCTGAGAGCAGCATACCGTTATCTCCCCAGTGGCTTTATGCCAAACCAAGTGAGAGTAAGGTGGTAAATTCTAACTCTTCGCTGGAATTCCGTTGTGGATTTCCTTGCCATCACTTTGCATTCATTGCCATATCAATCCCATCTTGTGGGGTTGGCATATTGGTGCTTAAAATCTAATGAACCTGGAGGAAACATGTTAATATTAAAGTCTGTTTATGTTTCTGAAGTCACTTGTTTGACTATCATTTTCATCGTAATCACACCAAATGAATTCATTCAATCATATCATGTGTATTTAACTTTTTTAGATGTTTGGGGAAATGTGCATGTGCTCTGTTGCCACATGCTTGAGATACTGTGTCTTATTATCTTGTGGATCATGACACTCGTTTTCTGTATTCTGGACTTGCTCGCTGATTTATGTGTTAGCTAGGATCTCCCAGCACCTAAATTAATCAGATTATGCTTGCATGTCACTTTTGAAAATGCTTCACGGCTGCTAAAGAATAAATTTCTTTTTGCATCCCTCATTTGTAGGCAATGTAGAGGCTTCAATATGTCAGTATGCCTAAGGATACACCTTACAATAGGATCCTTTTTTTAACTTGAGAATCTCAGATATTTTCATGAGCACTCTCTTGGGTGTTAGATCCTCTGGTAACTGGAAATTGGATTGTTAGAATAGCCACTGAGGGAGAGCTTCATTCCTTTCTATTTTATTTTTCCTTTTTGTTTTTGGAAGTTGGGTGAGGGTGTAAAACCACAAAGTGTATGTGAAATATCTTAAACTTATAAGAGATTTGTAAGGCTTGTCTAGGGGAAACTTGAAGGACTAAGCCTCTTTATTCCCCCCTTCCAAAAATGTTTGACTTCACTGGTTAGTTGCTACAGACTCAATTGGATATGCTGGAAAGTTACTTTTCTGAGTTAGGATTAGTAATAGGCCATTACGGGTAATTACTGCATGTTTAGAATTGTAATGCCACTTATTCTCTCCATTATTTCCTAATCAGATTTTTCTCCTTGAGAACTGTGGAATATGAAGACATGGGAAAACCTGTTTTCTAAACTTTTCATGGTATTGGTAAAATGATTATAGCCAAATACCGGTCAGGGGATGCTTGATGCCTTCTCTTTGTCAAAATTTATTTGTCTTTGATCTGGTAATGTTTAATGGGCTGTTAGGCTAACACCATGTTTTTTTGTTTCTCAAAGAAAATTCTCTCGCCCCATTTTCTGCTGTTAGAATTACTTGATGGCATGGGACACTGACAATAGAGCCTCTCATATGCCACTGTGCTTCAAACCCTTTTTTCTTAAGCTTTTCCTATTTCGTGCTCTGTCTTTATCTTCTTTTGGTGTGTGTGAGTACCCTTGCACTTATGTTTTTATACTCAATCTCAGTTCACAAGAAGAAATATAAGAATAGTGTTTTATTTGGCAGACCCATGCTCACCCCAGTTCGAGTAAGAATTGGGGGCAAGGGTTGGTATTTGGTGAGGTTTATCATCTCCATCCGAACCCTTAAAGAAAGTGCAGCTGTGTTTTTATGTATTTATAGGTTTGAATACTTTGTATCTCAGTTGCTGTTAGGAGATGCTACTTTTTGATGGAACTGTTTCTAAATGTTCTTACATGTATGGTAGGATGTGCGTGGTCCCAATTCTGTTGCTCTTGGAAGCTCCAGTGATCCCAACCAGAAGGAGAGTTGGCGTTTGGAAGGTTCTGAGGACAAAAAAGATTGGAGGAGGAGTGCTGCTGATAGTGAAAGTAGCTGGCGCTGGCGCGAAGAGGAAAGAGAAACGGGCTTGCTTGGTGGTAGAAGAGATCGCAGGAAAGCAGATCGTCGTGTTGACAATGTTCCAGCAAGAGACTCAATTGACAGCAGAGCTTTACCTTCTTCTGATCGGTGGCATGATGGTAACCCACGCCGTGATAACAAGTGGTCTTCTAGGTGGGGTCCTGAAGACAAAGAGAAGGAATCCCGAACTGAGAAGAGGATAGATGTCGAGAAGGACAAGGAAGGTGCTCACACTGACAGTCAGTCTTTCCTAAGTAGCAACCGCTCAGCTTCTGAGCGTGATCCAGATACTCGTGATAAATGGAGACCACGCCACAGAATGGAGGCTCATTCTGGTGGTTCAACTTCCTACCGTGCTGCGCCTGGATTTGGAATTGAGAGAGGACGAGTAGAGAGTTCAAATTTGGGATTTACCATGGGACGAGGAAGGTCCAATGGTATTCGGAGGGCATCATCTGCAGGTCCCATTGGTGCTTTGCAAAGTGAAAGCGTCCCTGGGAAACCTACCCTCGCAGCTGATACTTTTTGCTATCCAAGGGCAAAGCTTCTTGACATCTATCGTAGGCAGAAAAATGTTCCCTCTTTTGCTACTACGCCTGATGGGATGGGGGAGTTGTCCCCTTTAACCCATGCACATGTTATTAAACCAATGGCTTTTGTTACTCCTGATCCTGAAGAGGAGGTAAAACCTTAGCATCACTTGTCTAAAATGCCCTTTGTTGATTGACAAAGATATTTGTTCTTTTGCCCTTTAATTGATTAAGTTATTTTATGCCTCAAATCGGGTTCATTGGATGCAAACAGGTTGTCCTTAGCGATATATGGCAGGGAAAGATTACCAGTAGCGGGGTGGTATACAATTCATTCAGACAGGGAAAATCTACTGATTATGTCTCAGGTATTGAAATGTTTTTGAGTAATTATTCCCTGATTTTTGTATTTTTTTGCTATCCAATTCCCTCAGTCTACCAACAATATGCATTGTGTAGGTTCTGAAGGCTTGGAATCCACTGAGGTAAAACAGAAGGTTCTCCCGGATGAAATTGTAGAGACCTTCCAAGAAGCTGGAAATTTTGATGCATGTCAGGGTGAGTAATAATAAATCATTTTGTATGGTGTTTGAACATAGAGTTACAACTATCAAATTGAGTATACAGTTGCTTGCACCTGTTTTATGTCTGAAAGAAATTGAATCTTCTTTTTTGCTCAGGAACAGAGCCTAATCATGATGAACATAAATTTACAGCAAAGAACCTTGGATTGGACTCAAATGGAAAAGCCTCAACTCTTGCAAAAAGCAATAGTGTCAGAACTGCCAAAGATATTGATGCTTCTAGTCATAATATTGAGGAGGATTGGCAAATGCTGGACTCTGCTTTTAATAAATATCATCAGTTTGAAAACATTGAGTCTGCTGCTTCATTTGACATCAGGTCCAAGCTTCATGATGAATCAAGCTCTCTGTTGGTTGCAGCCTCTTCTGAGCAAAAACAAGGTACCGATACGCCGCAGTTGGGGAGCAATGTTACGATGAAAGAATTAGAAAGGGTAACCCCACCTGAACAACTAGTTCTCTTCTACATCGATCCTCAAGGGGCAACTCAGGGACCATTTCTTGGTGCTGATATCATTTCATGGTTTGAGCAAGGTTTTTTTGGGATTGACTTGCCAGTCCGCCTGGCAGATGCTCCTGAAGGAACTCCATTCCGAGATTTGGTTGAGGTGATGCCATATCTTAAAACTAAGGACATGAATGTCAGTACTAGTGATCCAAATTCTGAGCTGGAGCTTGGTGCTTTTGGTGGAAGTATGGAGGCTACTTTACCTACTGCTTCAGCTGTTAATAATGGCATGTCCCAGTCATTGTCTGAATTTGATGGCATCTCAGCTCAGAATCTTCAGACAAGGTTGTCAGAGCCTGAAGCTGCTTTGCAGTTGCCTCGTTCTGAGGGGCAAAGCATTCAAGATCTTCTAGCACAAGATGAAGGTTGATATTTTAATTAACAGTTTTGAATTGTTCTTCTTTTCCCCAGATTTTATGCTAACTGTTGATTGTGCATCTCTAGAAATTTTGTTTCCTGGAAGACCTGGAAATGCTGGCTATCCCATTGTAAAATCTTCTGGGAGCTTTCATGGGTCTGTTGTCCAGCCCTCTCAACCAATGGATTTGACAGAATCTGGGATGCAAAATCAGAATGATAATAGGATGCACCCTATTGGCTTGTTGTGGTCTGAGCTTGAAGCAACTCAAACAAGGCCTACCAGTGCGCCTTCCAGCGCTGGAAGAGCTACCTCCTTCAGTGCTATGGCTGATCCAGCACTTGCTGCTGAGACGTGGTCAGATATTTACAGGAAAAATACACTTGCTGACCCTAATGTGTATCAAGATCCCGTGGCTGCTCACCATATGCGACATGTGGAACAGGAATCCAATAATTTCAATCTAGCAGGGCAGCTTTTGTCAAAACAATTGCAGCAGCAGCAGCTCCAACAGCGGAATATGTTTTCTTCTCATGCACATTTGAATGAATCAGTTCTAGAGCAAGTGCCAAATCAGAATGTGATTCATCAACAACAGTTGGCAAACCATCCAGCAGCAGATTTGGAACATCTGCTGACTCTTCATTTGCAGCAGCAGCAGCAGCAGCAGCAACTTCAGCTTCAGCATCATCAAATGCAGCACCAACAGCAGTTGCATCAACAAAAGCTTTTGTTGGAGCGACAGCAATCTCAAGCTCGACAGGTGCTTCTTGAGCAGCTGCTGCATAATCAAATGCCTGATCCCGGCCTTGGACAGTCGCATATTGATCCTATCAGGGCAAATAATGCATTTGATCAGGCTTTACTAGAGCAGCACCTTCTACATGAGCTGCAACAACGGCCTCATCATCCTCAGAAACATTTTGTTCCATCTTTGGATCAGCTCATTCAAATGAAGTTCGGTCAGGCAATGCAGCAAGAGCATCATAGAGATTTAATGGAGCTAACGTCACGTTCACCACATGGACAAATGCAAGCTTTGGAGCATCAGATTCTCCTTCAGGAGCAGATGC
This sequence comes from Murraya paniculata, assembly GCA_030449075.1. Taxonomy (NCBI): domain Eukaryota; kingdom Viridiplantae; phylum Streptophyta; class Magnoliopsida; order Sapindales; family Rutaceae; genus Murraya; species Murraya paniculata. The sequence continues at coordinate 1,970,874 of JAEVFN010000022.1, forward strand.
GGGCAAGACAATTATCAATGGGATTAAGGCAACGAGCCAATGTGCAGGAAGAGAGACGTATTGATCCTCTTTGGCAGGTTGATGAATCTGATCAGTTGCTTCATACTCTTTCTAGTGCTCACTCCTCAGGGTTTAGCCCACTAGATGTTTACCAGCAGCAACAGAGGCCGCCCCATGAGGAGCAGCTGGTTAACCTCGAACGAGATCTTTCGTTGCAAGAGCAACTCAGACAAGGGATTTTTGAACCTGGTTCACTGCCATTTGAGCGGTCCATATCTTTGCCTGCTGGTGCGCCAAGGATGAATCTGGATACTGTTAGTGCTATGTCTCATCCTCATGGTCTGGATGTACACATGCAACCTGCCCATTTGCAACCTTCTGGGCAAGTGGGTTCTTTTAATTCTGGCATCCATCCCCATAATCATCACCACCCTTTAGTTCCCAACCAGCCCAATATTTCACACTTGGATGCAATAGATTGTCACTGGTCTGAGAGCAATGGGCAGCTGGCAAATGAGTGGATGGAATCTCAGATTCAGCAGTTACATATTAATGCTGAGCGGCAGAGAAGGGAGCCGGAAGTTAAAATGACTGCTGAAAATCCAAGTTTATGGATGTCAGATGGATCCCATGATGAGAAGTCAAGGCAATTGTTGATGGAATTACTCCATAAAAAATCAGGCCATCAACCTTCTGAGTCATCGGACATGAATATGAATGGAGTATCCCTTGGGAGGAGGTCACCATCTGATGTCTACTCTGGATCAACCTCTTCCGATCACCCATTCAGTATGCTGTCAGACCGAGAAGCAGGTCCAAACAGCTCATTTGCTGTAGGATCTTATGGCTCTAATTCATCTGAACCACAACAGGCTTATGTCGCTGACAAGCAGGCTGGCAGTCTGGAAAGCAATGAAAAATTACGACTAAGATCTGAATCTGGAGCTTTTTCTGAGGCAGAATTGCTCTTTTCAAACATCAATGAGAGTGCTCAGCCAGTTTATAAAGAATCTAACATGATCCATCAGTCATCCCTGACCAAAGAGTTATCTGAGTTGGAGGGGAGGAAGCGAGGGTCAAAAAGTGAAGATATGACAAAGGGTTCGGCTTTTGAGGTACACGATGGCATAGCAAAGCAAGCAGGGTTGGCTGCTTTAGATCGGGTGGATGTTCCCAGTAATGCATTTGGCAGACATACTTCAGAAGCTGCTGGTAAGTTTTTCCCCATTTCTTTAGAAGTTTTGCATTTGCACATGTCACATTGACATTTTTTTCCCTCTCAGGTAGTGAAGCTGGTTTCTACGATGCATTTGCAGAAGATTTTGTGAAGAATCAGTAAGTTTCTTTTCTTTGGGTTTTACATAAGTTATCACATGCAGGCCTCTGGTTCAGGACTTAAAAACAAGTACCCAGTGGTCATTGTGATTTGCACAAAAGATTTTTTTTTTTTTTTTTTAATTATTCTTCTATTTCTATCAACATTTAATGATTGCATTATTTCTCGCCATATTGTTTCCCCTGCATCCCTTCACATGATCAAAGAATAGTACTAGCTCTTAGTGTTGAGATACAAAGTTTGTATATTTCAAATTGATGTGGTATAAGATGTGACATTATCCATGTGGTGTTTTCTATGGATGGCAAATATGCTGCCACGTCAATTTTGGATAGAAATTGAGGTACAAATTTAAAGTTGGGAAAATTGTGTGTGTAATTGTACTCCATGATTGAAAGGGCAATACACTATGTTTGACAACTCTGGTGCTCGTGTTCATGTACAGTTACATCAGTTTAGATGTTTATATATTACTGATTGGTTGTGTGAGTGACAGTAGTTTAGTTTTTATAGTTTATGTTGTATTTATCATATTGAGATCCTTTTAACAGGTCAGCAGTTGCATCCAGGATTCAAGACAATGTGTTGCTGAGACGCCCATCTGTCTCACGGACTTCATCATCTCAAGAAGGATTGCATGATGTGAACTCTAATCCAGTTATGAGGGGGAAACATTCTTCATGTTCTGCTGATGGTATTTATATCTCTAAAATTCTCTTATTTATTCATTTTTCTAAGGGATAGGGCAGGGCAGGAGGGAGGTGATGATTTTGAATGCCGATCCTTTATACTTTTATTCTGTCTAACATTTTTAATGGTACCCTGTGATCGTAACTTATCTTGAATTGTTGTTGGTTTGAGAAGACAATTGAGAGTCTAAATGCAGTTTTGTTTCCACTACAAATCTTTGTTGATGTTGGAACACACATGAAATTTCAGGAAGGCAAGATCCAGGGGGTAATTCAGTGAGCCAAGTTTCAGACATGACATCTGGAAAGAAAGAAATACGATTCCGGCGTACCTCATCATGCGGTGATTCTGATGTGTCGGAGCCATTGTTCATAGACATGTTAAAGAGCAATACCAAGAAGAATTTCGTGCCGGAGACACACACAACTGTGGGAATGACAGAGTCAACAGATGGAATGCAGGGTGGACGGGGTGGCAAGAAGAAAGGAAAGAAGGGGAGGCAAATTGATCCTGCTCTCCTTGGTTTTAAAGTCACAAGCAATCGGATAATGATGGGTGAAATACAACGATTAGAGGATTAGCCCACTTTCCTTTTGGGATTTTTGTGTTTTCCCGTTTGTAGCCAACCAGTTGTATAGGTTCAGATGAGGGTAATCGTTTATCTTTTTTTTTTATTTTTTTTCATATATTTTCTTAGCGATGCCGGAAGAACGCCTGGTCCAGGAATTTTTACAGGGTAGTCTTTTGTACAGACTAACAATTTTTACGAGAAAAGATCATTATATCATAGGATTATGTGGAAAATGTGTTATTCTTGGAAGGCTGAGCTGATGGTAGTTTAGTTTAGAGTTGACCTCAGCATTTTGGCTGCGTTGTATAATTGTTGCACGCTACTTTAACATACTCATTCGCCATTGACGACCACGTATGATCTTTTAGGTCTTTTGTAAATTGTAAGAGCCATTGCTTGGAAGCAGGACGATCAACCAATAATTACGTGCTCATTGATTTGAAATGTTTTCAACGCTCAAGAAAATTGAAAAAATGGAGCTTCAAATTTTAAATTTCAAACGTGAAGACTACGGTACGCAGGATTTTGGAAAACTGCAGTATGAAGCATTATTCGGCCCGCCTAAAAGGTTAACAAACTGGTATTCTCTTTGGACGAAAGCTCTATATAATGATATTAAAGGGCATTTACAAGGATTATATTTGTTCAAAGCCATTGATCTGGGAAAAGTTGCATGATTGTTCCACCCATGATCCACTCCAACTCAGGAGGTGACAAAGGTACTTCATTGGCAATCACAGATGCTGCTTCTCTTCCTCCTTTATAGCCACATTCCGGAACAACATATGGGAAATCACTGCAAAAATAATGCTCGATAATCACCATTTGATCCTATCTATCTCTTATACCTGCATGTTCACTTATTTGAATATGTGAAGAAACGAAAGGGCATACTTGTATCTGCTGGTTCACATCTTTGAATATGTAAAGAAACAAAAGAGCAAGTATCTTACCTGCCCCACATCACACGGTTTGAGCCAAAGCTTAAGACAACTTGGGAGAGTGGAGAGGACAGATCCTGGTAAGGGAATGGCATTCTTGACACCCTAAACAGAGCACTGAATTTGACATATACCTGCAAAAGTTTCCGTATCACAATTGACAGCTCCGATTGTTGACAATTATCCAGATTTATACAGGGCACTCTACCTGTGGGAATCTGGATAGCTTTACGAGATTTGAGAAGGCAAGACTTTCTTCATCATTTCTGCAAGATGACACATGGACATATTATCTTTACCACAGCCGCTCAAGCAAACATTACAAGGCTTCTCAAACAAAGTTAAATGATGAGAGAGCTCACGATGGTGGTTTGCAGAAAGCCAAATGATCAAGCAACACTGTTGTCGAAGGAAATTCAGTGCATAGTTCCTCAATTTCTGAAATGTGTAGATTAAGACCCTGAAATTTTACAACACTTCAACCAATCAAACTGAAGTGGCATTTATCTAGAGGGTCAAGATAAATTTAATCCACTGTACTTAAAGTTACAGCTCCATATGAAGAAGATCAAGACGTAATAGTGATCAAGCTAGATACAAATATTACAAAGTAAACTAACTTTTCTTTTTTCCTTTCTGGTCAAAATGGAGTCAGGGAAGATCTGTATACCTTCATACACATGAAACCCACTGGCACCCCAAGTTCCCCTGCTTTAGAAAACATTGCCTTCCCAACTTCATTTGTCATCTACATAAATTAATGAGAATCCATCAGTTGATGAGAATCTCGCTGATATGATATTCTAAATGAACTATTATAAAATACCAGCACTGGCTTAATTCAAGCTACACAACTATCTTATTTTAACACCCTCTTCAATCCACGCATATGGAATTTTTTATCTTTTACTAGAATGAGAATTTTCAAATTAGAGATTAACAGTAATATTGATTCTTCAAAGAATCAATTGGCTTTATGAGGAATGTTTGGACCAGAAATGGTAGTTGTCATTTATAAGTTCAATGTGAGTGATGAGATGACAAATATTGTTGCTTCATCCAAGAAAGTTAAATTAGTTTCTCCCATTAAAAATTTATAAGTGAGCAAGATGAGCAAACTTTCAAGAAATACAACACGATGAAACAAAATTGAGTAAAAAATTGTCAAGTTATGACGACCAGAACTAACCATTTTAACACCAGATTACCTGTTGCCCAGATGGCCACAAGTATGGATTAAAACGAACAGCCCGAAAACCATCCTATCACAAAAACAAAATGTATCAGAATGATTCCCTGAGAGAATTATCGATAGTGAGATAATGCACATAATTATAAAATTAGAAACATTAAAAAAAAAAACCTTCAAGATGAGCTGTTCTAGCTGCTTGATCCCAATGCCGTCTTCTGCAGGATTTGCAAGGCAACAACCAACAAATTTGGATGGGTATTTCTTCAGGACACTGTCAATAACAATAATGGCATTGAGCAATGCCATGTATAGAAAGTAAACAATAATAAACTGTATTAACGTTTAAAGTTCTTAATCATGTTCATACACCATTTGACCAGCACTGTCAGGACAGTATGATCCAAAGACAACTTATCATGAGGAAATTAGCTATAAATCCTGTAAGCAGCAAGAGGGAAAGCATAACCACAACCTTCTTATTTATCAACATATGAGCTTTGTTCTTCAATTCTTAATCTATAACAAAAATACATATGTAATGTAGAGGAAAAAGAACTTCAGAATGAGTAAGATTAATAAGTTATCCACCTCACAAGGTCACAAAAGATTGATAACTTGAGATACTAGACCCTATGCGAGTTCAATCATGTTATATGATGCACCCATATGGACACACCCCTGCATTATGTAATCTCCTCACTCCTGTGGATTTGTAGCCATCACACATGGAAAAAGAACAAAGACTGAACATTTTGCTAAAAATGTAATGTCAACAGACCTTGTCACCAAAGAATGATCAAACTTGTGATTAATGGGCTGCACAATGAGTGCACCATCCACACCCGCTTCTTCCATGCACTGTACAGAGCAAAATAAAAAGAATCATTAAGAATTTTGAATTTCTATCCATAATGTAAATATCTTAAACGAATTTTTCAAGGAGATAAGGAATCAGTCAAAGTATTCAATATACTGTAACAAGAATCTACTCATCCTTCCAAGTCGGAATATACAATAAACAATCATGCAGGTTGCAGTTTCAATCAACGAAAAAACCCATAGAAGACAAGTTAAAAAAGAAGAAGAAGAAGAAGAAGAAATGGCGATAGGACCTGCAGCAAGAAATCGACATGTCCGGGCAAGGTGGGTTCTTGGCCGGGAAAGTAAGGAAATTTATCAGCAGCCTTCACAAAATTCAACACTTTGTCAGCAATCTGAAATCACTTTGTTTCTGTAAACAAACAGGCAGAATTATGCAACAACTATATCGCACCTCTTCAGGAGATGCCCACACGTGCAGATGAGAATCAATGATTTTCACTTTCGAAGGAGTCGGTTTGGTGTCTGCTTCACTGGTGCTGGTGGTCGCCATTTTAGCAGCAGCTGAGGCTCTAAATGATGGTTTATGATTGAACAACAATGAAGCTGGGTTTGAACATCGAGAGAGGACCGAAGCTGGAATCAGTGGCTTCAATAACTTCTTCACTGTCATATCCATTGGCAGCGAACTTTGTATATAAATAAATAACAAAGAAAAGTAAGCTGGGGACTTTTCGTAAATAAATAAAGTTTTATTTTTATTTTCTAAAATTACTTTTTGTTAAAAAAAAAATTCAACTTTCAATAAAAATTGAAGCATATATATATATATATATATATATATATATGGGGTAACATAGCAGGATCCACACACACACACACATATATTGAAATTACCTTTTTGGAAAGACTGTATTCTCTTATCAAGGGTAGGCGTCCTAGGTATAGAAGGGCAAACATGTCATTTAAGAATCACCACCGTCTCTCGCAAAAACCGCACGCTTCTTAATTCTTATCTATCAGCAGTAACAATCTTTTATCTGTACCTCTTGACAGAGCGACCCTGAGCCACTTGTCCATTCCATCAATGGCGGCAGCGGCTTCATTCACAGCCCAAGTACTTTCTCATCTCCATTCAATCCTTTGTCTTTCTGGGTCAAATTTTGATTTATTCAACTTTTTTTTTTGGTTTTTGGCAGATAAATGTAGGCTCGGTCTCAGCTCCACTTCAACTGAACAAAGCTCTGAGCCCCTCGTGTAATGCAATCAAGATACCCAGAAAATCTTCTTCATTCCTATCAAATGCTTCATCATCCTGCTCCTGGTTCTCCTCCCGTCCGTTGACTCCCGTTCCTCCTCTCACTCATTTTCCCACCAGGAAAATCGGTACACTGAGCCTTGTTCGGGCTAGTGCTGAGGTTAGCAATCTCATTTGAATTTGAAAATATATGAAATGGATGTGACTTTATATATCTTGCTGAGTAATGGCATATAATGGAAGCAGCCAACTACTTTTTACGCTGAGATATGGTAGCTCTAATATGGTTTCCAATGGGCTAGTATCTTTCTGCTTTGATTTCAGGTAGCTGATTTACAATCGAAAGTTACCAATAAAGTTTATTTCGATTTGAGCATTGGGAATCCAGTAGGGAAGCTTGCTGGAAGAATTGTGATTGGATTGTACGGTGATGACGTGCCCCAAACGGCAGAGAACTTCCGTGCTCTATGCACAGGTTTTCTTATTTGCTTTTTCTCTTTAATATCAATCACTACTTTGATGTTCTTGTATCCATTTTTTGTTTGATTGATCTAGTTTTGGAGTCTGTTATAATTGATATCAATTTTGTGTCTTATCAGGAGAGAAGGGCTTTGGTTACAAGGGTTCCACTTTCCATCGTGTTATCAAAGATTTCATGATCCAAGGAGGAGACTTTGAAAAAGGCAATGTATGTGCTTTCGCACACTTTTAGATACTTCAGTGTCTAGTTATTTGTTTAGTGTAACTATTGCAGCTATTTGCCTCTTTTAAGAATTTATTTATGAATTAATTAAATTGAATTGAGAAGTCACAGGCTTCTCCGATTAGGTTACCACATGGAGCTATTAATGGCTTCACAGCAAGGAATTTTTTTTTTCTAATTTTTTTAGCAGGTTAAGAGACATCCTGCCTTTGTTTTCTTCCTTCTGCAAATTTTGAATTATCTGAAATGAAAAGGGGGCTAGAGTTCGGGGCCTTTTTTTTTTTTTGACTTAATGACTTAATTGATTTAATTTCAATTAATTAAGTCATTAAGTCTATTTATTTTTTAACTTAATGAAAATTTTCAGTCATTAAGTGATTAAGCTAACTTTTTTAACCTTTTGCTTAATCTAAAAAGTCTGAATAATATCATGAAAAGTTATTCTCCAAAATATCCTTATCTAATTAATTAATCTCCAAAATATCTTTATCTAATTAATTAATTTTCATCCTTAAATAACATTTAAGAATTAGCATTATTACCCTTCTCTATAGAACTTGTGATAATATATAGTGGTAAACTATTATCATTTTTATCTTTTTATTTTCTTCAAATTACATCATTTGTCTTCATAAGCTTTTATGAATATTTTTCATATAAACTCATCATAAACTATAATAAAATTGATTAACATGTACTAATATAGAATATTAAAGGGTTGTATTCAAATGAATATGATTTATGTTATGATAATATATTATCTTATTTATGTTTTTTGAGATGTTTATTATTTGTTTAACATTTATAATTTGTAAGGGTATAAATGTAAAAATATAATTTTTCAGATTTTTTAAGTGTTCAAATGAATATGATTTATGTTATGATAATATATTATCTTATTTATGTTTTTTGAGATGTTTATTATTTGTTAACATTTATAACTTGTAAGGGCATAAATGTAAACTATCAGATTTTTTAAGTTAAAAAACAAACAATTTAATATTTATTTCTAGTGATTCAGACAAGAAAACAAATATATCATTCAGATACAGACATTTAACTCTATTCATAATTCAGACTAATTTAGGCCTATTCAGATTTCAGACAAGAAAAAAAAAGCCACCTTAGTCATGAATGCAGAAACCTTTAATAAGGACAGCTGTTGTTGCTCCCCTTTATATTACACTCTCATTGGAAGCTACTGCCAGATCTACTTGGTATCTGCACAGATCTCAGCTTGAATAGATCTCTAATCTAGTTTGAAGTGCATAACAAGCTAAATACAGCACGAGCAGGATCTGTTAGCTTTGCTTCAAGTTGACCCTGTAGGGCGGCCAAAACTGAAAGAACAGAAAGAAACATCCCTCCTGCACATGGGTTAAATAACTACTGAAAACATCTGTTGTTGTGTTTTAAGTTCATCTTTTGATGTTCTCAATAGATTTGTTAGGACCTGAGGCTTTTTATTTGTGTCCAGCTGTTTCTAGGTCCTCAAAGCTTTTATCAATTTCCCTGTCCTATTAGTGGCAATATAATATAATCGATCTATATGCCTACAGATTTGTATATGGTTTATCAACTCTAAGCATGTTTTAAACCTGTGCAACTTCTATTTTTTCCCTTCAGTTCCATCACTGTATTAGATTAAATAGTTGTCAGTTATGCTTGATTCGGCATATTGTTCAGCTAAGTTTTCCTTGCTTAACCTCTTTTTGTAGGGAACTGGAGGTAAAAGTATATATGGACGTACATTTAAAGATGAGAACTTCAAATGTAAGTTGTTGCTGTAGGCTGTAGCTGTTGCATCTCAAGAGAGCCCATATATTTGCCTTTTGAGTGGGTGGGGTGTGGATGAAAAGCTAATTGATAAGGACAATGTTTAATTGTAATTTTTCTATTTGATTAAAAAATTATGCCATTCACCTGATGTTGATTAAACAAGTACTTATGATTTCAGAGGGGAATACTGATGGGTGCTTCAAGATTTGTTGTTATGGTCAATTTTGTTTTGTTTTCAAGCTAGTTTTATCATTTATCTATAATCATATTAGCATATGTGGTTCTGAAGTGTAAACTGTCTTGCAGTGTCACACATTGGACCGGGAGTAGTTAGTATGGCAAATGCAGGCCCCAACACTAATGGCAGCCAATTTTTCATTTGCACTGTCAAGGTATGTTAATGGCTTTGCTTGTACAAGGAAAAGTTACAGTTAACCTTTTGGAGATATTTGTGTTTCACATTTAATGAATTGGCTGAACTGCAGCATTCTATTTTCTGGAGAATACAAATCTCCTTAGACGAATGTTTTGTTGAAAATAGGCCGAAAAAGCTCCCCATTTCAGCCCTTGTGAGGAAGAAAGAAGAAAAAAGATGATTCATTGATTCTTTTGATCTTTTTGACTGGTCATCTTTCTTGCTGTGTTGAACAACATTGTCTTTTGTCTTTGGGGAAGTTTGGAGGGCGTGGACATTGCCTGTTGAATAATTGGTGTCAAACTTGATCTCTTCAAGTGTGTTAAGGATCTTGCATTGTCCAAATTCAAACTTGCTGCGAGACTCCCTTGCTTAGGAATACAAGTAGTTTTTCATTAGAAACAATGGCCTATAGATTGTGATGGATTTAAATGTCGTGTACTTGTCCACATTCTTAAGAATGTCCTCATGTTTTAAGTTACTTTACCATCAATGGGCCTTGGTTGAATTTCTGTCCAATTAGCTAAAGTGAAAAAAGAAACCTACCATTTTCTTTTGTGACTGTCATGAATTTGACTAGTTAAGTTGAAATATGGTAGAGGAAGTACCTTCAGATTGTCATTTAACTGGATGATTTGATCAAATTTTTTGACATTGCATTTGTGAGTAATTTTTCGCTGGTCAATGGATGACACTGATGTGTTCTCTCTTATTTTGGCAAATGGCAGACACCATGGCTAGATCAGAGGCATGTTGTCTTTGGGCAAGTTTTGGAGGGCATGGACGTTGTTAAGCTTATTGAGTCACAGGAAACTGACAGGGGCGACCGTCCTGGAAAGAAGGTGGTTATTAGTGATTGCGGTGAGCTTCCAATGTCTGAAGCTTGAGCTGGTCAATTCTAGTTCTTTTACTGCGCTTTTTAAATTTTGGACTAGTTTACCCAGGTTAGCAGGCTTTTGTCGAATGAGTAATCTATTTGGAAGTTACTTGCAGTCCCTTATCTCAGCATAGAAACTTAAATACTTGGAGTTACAGCCAGAGTGAAATTTCATACTGTTGGTTTGTACCATGAACTGCAATGAAGCTTGCTCTAATTTTTAGCAGATCCTTTATCAGTCTGCGTGCTGCATGATTTTGAATCTGACAAAAGCATGGGGAGCATTATAATTATTGTAGTGGCATTAAGATTAGGGATCCCCCTAAGTTGCTGCCGCTGTACCTTACAGCCGCAGCAACTTGAGGTGAACAGTAACCACTGTTCACCTCAAGTTGCTGCGGCTGTAAGGTACAGCCGCAGCAACTTAGCAATTGCCTAAGATTAGATGGGTTTGTAGTGGCATCATACGCAATGCATATGATATGGGGAGTGGCTGCGTGCGAATGTGTGGCCCAAATTGAGCTCAAATTTTAGTTTGGGTTGAATTATGTGAAACGGATAAGGGCCGAAAAGTGATAATTGTACAGCTTAATGGGCAAGAACAGGTGATTGGGAAATGGTTCCTGGGAAGAGGGAGTGAGTTGTGCGAAAGAAAGCAAATCGTATCAGATAGATAGGCGATGAAGTCAGGTCAAGATCATTTCCCACTACAAAAAATTGTGGGAGTGGAAGTTTCGGCGGCAAAGTCCAAGTTGAAGCATGCCATTGCATTTGTTCCACTTGCACGCCAATTCCATTTTCCACCCTTTCGCTTGGGCAATGAATAATCCACACTACAAGTGCAAAATCAAGAATCATCTACGTATGTATTGTTTGGATAAGTGATTTTCAAGGTGAAAAAGCACTTGTAGCACGATAGTGTCATTCACTCGTAGTGTCAGCTTCATCCAGAAAACATTTAGTTATAAATTCATATCCTAGATTTGGATGAGGCTTGACAAAACCGTGAAATTTAACGAGGGCATTGATTCGGATTGGCTAAGGGCTTTTGAAGGGCGGACAAATCATTCTCTTATTAAATAAAATTGTAAGATGTAATAAGTGTTGGTTCCCAGCTGTAAAAAATTTGGTCACGAAATCCTGAATATGCCACGATGCGGCCACAACAACTGATTTTAAGTGGTCCATGCGTACCAAGAACCGAACATAAAACTTAAAAATATGTTCGCATACGTGACCATGACTACTCTGGCACCTTCCCCTGCTGCTTAATGCCTTAAATCAATCCCCTGTAGAGGGGCGTGAAGGCCATGAAAACCAACTAATACGCAAAATGAAAATCAACAGTGAATGAGATAACTGAAACGGTGCGTTTTGCTATGAAAAGGGGACGAAATCATGACGGGACAATTCCACGTCTCTTTAATCCGTACGGTCGTGGTAACCAAACACGGCAGAGGAATCCTATTCCTGTATGCCTACGTAATACGCAGCGAAATCTGGTTAATCCAACATTTGTGCGAAAACTGAACATCGCACGTGCTCCGATGTGGGATTCCATCTAACGGAAGTGAGCCCCACTTATTTCTGACGGCAGCTACAGTGGTCCCGCCTGTGCTGGCGGCACTTTCCATATGTGATCCCTGTCTCGCCATGTGTACAGAGACGCAAAACGACAGAGAGAATTGAAAACGACGGGTCATTGGGGGGCGTGATTTTTTTGGATTCATTTTTGTCCCCCAAAAAAAAAAATAAACTTCATTATATTATCATTATTGGATAATTATTGCTATTTCATATTTGTCAGCATCATTGGCTTACTAATTGCCCTTATTTAATTAGTTATTTGCAATGATTTTGCCTTTCATGCTTATTCTTATCAACTTTCCCTTATTCATATCTCACTATTTTAATATTTATTTATAAAAAATAAATATATATATATATATATATATATGTTTATTTTCTAATTTAATTACTGTTCTTTTTGCTGAAGCGTTCCCACCTTTTAAATGCTGTGTGATGAATTGAGGAGAGAGTGGATTGATGAGATTTACTGTTTGTGTATTTTAGTGAGCCTTACCTAACTCAAGAGCACATGAAGAAATGTCTTGACTCGAAACATGTGATTTTTTTTTTTTTTCCAAATCCGGTTGGAAATACACTCCCGGGTCCGTTTTTGTCAACAAGCACGTTTTAAATCAATATTTGCAATCAGTCAATCTAGACGGCTCGATTAAAGTAATAGAGTGATCATCACCTCGTAGGAGATTTCTGAAAACAATGTATTATATTATATTTGTAATAGTAGGCTGCCAAAAACTCACGTTGGTGCAGTTTATGGAAGCAAATCAAACCCGATCCTGTCTGGAAAAGCACTGCTGTCTAATCTGCTATGCAGCTGTCAAGTCATATGGTACTCAATAATCATCCATCGCTATTTATGGAGGCCGAGGTGTGACATGGCAGATTCTTCCCAATGCTATACACATCAGCCACAGAGAAATTATAATATTAAGGCCATAATAAAAGCTCGCCGTGGCATTCTTGCGCTCTAAACTTTTCCACAACTTGAAATCGTGACAAATTCTGGTGTTGTTAAAGATTGTGCATACACCCATCTGAAGCATAACTCGAAAAAGACCTTCACATCATTTTCTCCGGTTCAAAAGGTTCTTGTGCCCCTTGAACCCATCATATTTCTTTCATAGCTCATATGCTCAGGGACAATCTTAAATCCCTAAGCAAATTATGGGCATCACGGCCACATTTCCTTTATCTTCTTGTTGTCTGTATGCCTATGAGTACTTAAAACGCTACACCTAAGAATTAATCTGAAAATAAGATTCTGCACTAGTTGATGAGTAGGTAATGTAAGTATTTACAATATCCTTCAAGACAAAGATGCAAAAGCGAAAATCTGTTTACCTGAAGCTTTACAGGTTGAAGCAAATTTAAGCGTCAAACCCAAGATCAACAAGGGATTGACCTAAAGGCTGTGCAATTTGATCTTGAGTCGCATCCTACAGCTAAAGGCAGACTAAACTAACATATACACAGGTTCTGAATGAGATCAAGTTCACTTGGTGAACTTCTCAAGAACATGACTTAATCAAACCTAAGTTGTAAAGGAACTTCTCAGATCTTGATCTGAAGAGATTTCCCAAAGAGAATCTTCCACTCTCCTGGGGAGGAGATTTTGAGTAAGCATCATCCTTCACACGAAGTATTGTCAGGCCAATCTCCTTACGAACTGATTCAATTGTTTCACTCTTCACTGGATTTCCTGATGCATCAACCACATAGAAAACATTCACAGCTTGGGAAGCCCTGGTGGTAACCTCAGCTCGAGTCACTGAAAGACCATTTTCTCTAAATATCCGTGTCACATCGGACAAAAGGCCAACTCTGTCTTCACAACAAAGTTCCAAGCTTATGCCCTGTTTAACAGACAAGCAATGACATCAAAATCATGAATCAACTGAAAACTAAAGTCTAAAAACAAAGGTTCCCATGTTTTTACCTCGGAAGTTCGCCGCTTAATCGCAGCTTCCAAGCAATTAATTACCCTTTGTCTCTCTGCTTCAGAACTAATAGGGTTCCCATCTACATGCCTAATATAATACTCCTGTTAAACAAATTGGAAAGCAGACAGAAAATATTAGACACCACAAAATTGATACCAAATGCTAATTCTCAATGACTCGGCTCACTACTGAATACTAGGGGAACCTGAACCAAAGTTTTAATTCAAATGAAAATAACCTGAGTCAACCAGCAATCAAAAAGAGCAACTTGAGATTTTAAGGACTAACCTGATAAGCCTCTGGACCTTCAGCTGTGACAGTTGCATGGTATACCACATATTGCATATCTGTCAATGTGCATACAGCATCAAAGAGTAGTTTAGGCCGGTCAGGGCACCTTAAGTTCACAACAGTGTATCCCTTATCGGTACAATTTTCTACAGTTACAAGAGGTTTGGATCGACCACTTGCTGACCCACTTTCAGCATAATTCATATCATAATCACGATCAGCATACATCATTTGATGCAGCCTCCTTTCCTTATGGGTGGAACCCACAGAAACAGCAGTATTGGCACTCCGCTTATCCCTATCACCTTTCAGAACATATAAAAGAAGCTGTTTGATCTTAGCAAGTGTACCAGGATCATCAATAGGCAATCCAGTAGCTTCACTGGTAATATAAACGACTGATGCCATTCTTGAATTATGGGTCCAGACTTCTGCGCCCATCACATTACATTTGAGGTCAGAAAGAACAGCAAAAACCTCTGAAAGTAAACCTGGTCGGTCTCTTCCTGTCAATTCAATAGTTGTGTGCTCCAGGGCAGCTTGGACACCCACAGACCTTCTTAAGGACCGAAAGCTACGTGCCCTTGGTCCCAGCGACTGCACACACATGTAAATTTAACGATTAATAAGACATTGAATGCTCATGGTTCCACACCAAATGAAGCTAATTAATTGTAGTGCAATTAAACAGCAACCATTGCTGCACTTTAGTCAGGTCTCTTTATTATCTACTCATTCAGGTCCTTAATTAAGGAATGTGATTGAAGTTTAAGACCTTGCTAGCGAGACATTGGAGCATACTACCAAATAAGTATAACGTGACTTCTTTTATTACCTTATTTGTACCTATCAACAATTGGACAATCTGTGTTTCTTCCATGACATCTAACATCCAATGGAAATTTATTGATACTGTTTTGTACCCTATTAATGAATTTCTTCTTATTTTTCCTTTTCTTTAAAGAAGAAGAGTCATTCATCAACTTAGAAGTTAGAACAATGTGAATTATATTTTCTAGGATGAATGTATCAGAATCAAGACTATTTCAAGGATTCATTTGAAAAATTAGGCAGGAAGGGTTTATAGTAAAACCATACAAACAACTATGCAACAATTGATTCCATAATAATTGCAGGAAATGGGTAGAATCAATGTGATACACTCTGACAGAGTGTCTATAAAAATAAAAAATAAAAAATAAGTGAAAATCCATCTCTCAATTCGAATGCACCATTGGATCTCCACACAATTATTTTCCAAATTTAAGAGAAATCAAAAGTGAAAATGAAGAATGGTGTTACAGATCTACCTGTTGAATTCTTTCAGACACATCATCCTCAGAAAGCTTATTCCCATTCTGATCTGTTACATGAAACACTGCAAAGAAGCATAAAGAACAAGAAAATCAATCACAACGCATACAAATAAAGAACAAAATACACAAAGTAAAGCCTTTGAGAATCAGAAGCTAACCATCCATGAACCATTCCCCATCTGAAGAAATGTAAGCTCGACGAATTATAAGATCCAAATCATTCAAAACCTGAACAACCTCCAACAAACTCCCACGCTTGTTAGCACTATCAACCTGAAAGGGGAAAAAAATACAAGAAAGAAACTTTACAACATATTCTCAAGAATTGTCCGTACTAAAACCGAAAAAAGAAAAATGGAAATCCAATATAAGTCAATCAAGCACCTTAATCAAAGTGGCTTCCCTGCTAGAGGTATTATCAACGGCAACCCTGCAAATATGGCACATCAACAAGAAATTAAAATCATAAATCCATAAAGTCAAAACCTTTCAAGCACCACCGTTTCAGCTAAAGAAAAATAGGAATTTCAAGAAAACAAAAGAGCCCCAGTTGGGAAAATGGACTCGCCAAATAACTAACATTAAAGAAAACAAAACGAAATACCTTGGAGGGTTCACTCGGAGAACCAGCTTCTCAAACTCGTCATCAACAGCGAAAGAGGAAGACCAGCAATCCATTTTGCTATCGAAGAAAGATTTCAGTCTTTGTAACAGAAATGAGCTGAGGCAGAAACAGCAGCAGCTATTGAACTTCTTATATATGTGTGTGTGTGTGTGTGTGTATATATATATCCTGTGTTTTGTACCAGTGGATTCTGATATCTGTTGTGGTTTGTGTTTGTTGCGGGGTGGTGGCTCTTTAGTTGGACGAAGAGTTTTGCATTACACGTTCACATTAACATTTAAACAACCAAAGTGACTTGTTGTATTGTGTTATGCCCCCTACAGATTCCTCTAAATATGATAATGATGATACTACTACCAATCCTACTACAGTTTATTTATCGTCGAAAACTAACAAATATGAATGGTACTAGAAATAGAAAAATAAAAAATAAAAAAATTAGAGGATCGGAGAAGCGCATGGGCCCATCAGCCAGCCGGATTTGTCGTTGGTGAAGTGGGGCCCGCCAGGGATGCCCTTGCTACCACTTGGTCCTCTCCACTTACGGGCTTGTGGCATTTTGCTTTGGGTGCTGGTTCGCAAGGCGGCTCCGTGTCTCGTTGTTGCTCTTGTTCAAATCAAATCCCCATGTTCCCTTCATTCTTATTAATTAGTACAATGTGTCTACTTCACCCCTTTAATTTTAGGTCCGGTGCCCCTTACGGGCCTTAGTAAGTAGTAATACAACGCAACCTAATGAATTTACCAATAGTAATGAATAATAATAATAATAATAATAATAATAATAATAATAATAATAATAATAATAATAATAATAACAATAATAAATTATTAAAAAAAAATATTGTTGTTTCTTTTAAGAATTTTTTGACCACAACTAAATGTCTAAATCCCGCGTTCAATTATTGAACTAATTAACCCCACATAAAATAGACACCCACATAAAATAGACAGTGATAAAATCAAGAGAGAATTAAGCAAAAAGGAGTCTTGCTTGCCTGCTAATGTAGGGAGGTTGTCACAAGGGTTCCATATAAAAGAGAGGGCCTTAAGGTTGAAGTTGGCTTAATGGCATTAATAACAAGATTTCTCCCAAAAATTTTTTATCAGACTTTGCTGTGCTTTAGGGAACCATATCTTCTGATCAAATGAAATCTGGTTGGATTTTGTTTGGGGTGGGGGGAGTGGGGAGCTTTAGGGTAGCCGGCCCTTTATCCTGTGGGTTGAACATTTTGAAGGAAGCCATGGATTATAGATTACCATTCATGAGCTTTCCAAATGCAGCAGGATTCTGCTAAGCTGTAAAGGATCATGTGCCTCTCTATTTGACTCTCTTATTATTGGTTTTTTTTTTTTTTTTAAAAAAAAATTTTACTCTCTTACTAAAATCACGTGCTATCAGTTATCTTCAGATTTTATTTGTTTGGCTACTTGCGGCATAGAATCCACCATTACTCTGCTACGCGCCTTTATCCACCCTGTCTTCCTCTCAACACCTTAGATAAATATTCCTCCCATTCTTTTTTTACTATATATGATATATCATCCGTGCATCACAATCATAGTAATATAATTTTATTACCAAATTAGTGTGTTTTGACTTGATTCAACAGAGCAGTAAATTTTTTATTATACCTCTATTTATAGAGATATCTATGTTAAATAAAATAAAAGAAAGAGATAAGAGTGTGTGGTGGGAATCCATTATTAATATTGTGCAGTGAGGGTGAGGTATTTTTTTATATATCACCTCAGGCATATTTGGAACTTTTGTGTTGGCTTAATTTCAAAACTACCTTGGCTATAATATCTTGTAAGCCCCATTTTTACACCGAAGTTAGTGTACCACTCATTTCTACACCTAATAACAGTTGGTGATTTTAAAAATAAAAGTTGTTCCATTCTTGAAAAGGATTTTTATTGTGGGTATTTTCATTTTTTTCATATAAGCACTCTATTAATAGCACGGTTTAACAATAGGGTTGCATTATAACAATATGGCTGCATTAAAAAAAAAAAGATGATATTATGATTATATATGTAACAAAATACCCACAACATTTTTAACTCGCTAATGGGTTGCGAAGACAGCATGTCAACAAAATCAATACTCATCCGATGGGGTTTATACATTGAATAATCAAGGCGAAAAAAATTTCTTTAAGTTTCCACACCGTCGGATCAAGTTTTTTGCAGACGATGATTCGATCATCATCACTGAGGCTGAGGCATCCATTAGAGCGGTTTTGATTAGGCGATCTTGGCCGACCATCCATCACATCTATGCACGGCAATATACAGAGAAACGAAACTGGTGAGAGTCAACCCCGGGGTTTGACCAAAAAAAAAAATAAACCGGCGATACGAGAGAATGATGAATTGAATTCAAAGAGCATAAAGTGCGGTAGTAGTACAGTGCCAGCGCTGCAGCGCAATAAATGCCAGCTGCCATAATTTCTTGTCTTGCACATGATGCGCACATGCAAGGACTGCGACTCCGACTGTTGGGTTTCGAAGGCTGCCCCATGATGGCATGAGGGCCAAAATTACACGTAATTAGTATGTTGTTTTTACGATAATGATTCAGTTGCTAGGATGAATTTTTGTTAAGCATTAAATTAATCATTGTTTAATAAATTAAAAAAAAACAACAAAAATCTAAAATAATTAAATTAAAAAACAAAAATCTAAAATAATTTTAATCATTAATTTAGTGCTCAATAATCAATTCAGCATTAAGGGCCGGTTCGGGGCAGCAGCGCCCCCGAATGGGCCATGGAATGCTTGTTATAAGTTGAAAGGCCAATCCAGACTGGGCACGTGATCCCGCACTTAGTCCAAAGTGAATTGTCGGTTGTGGGCCTGCAAAAGCAATTTCCTCGGCCGTGCAAACATCAGTGGCCGTCAAGTGACAATCCACGTATATGAATGCTTTGACTTTGATTGTAATGACTAAAATCAGTATGAATCAGTGCATAGGAGCCCACCCTTGGTTGGGAATCACCGACGGTGTGAAAACGAAGGGGGAAGATGAGTTGTTTCTGCAGGAGGAAAGGAAAGCTTTACCATTATTTTTGTTTTTACTTTTTAAATTTATCGAAATTGGGAACGATCCAAATTCATCTTTTTATGTTTAGTGTGGTACAAAACCCTACCAA
The DNA here is from genome assembly GCA_030449075.1 of Murraya paniculata. Classification (NCBI taxonomy): domain Eukaryota; kingdom Viridiplantae; phylum Streptophyta; class Magnoliopsida; order Sapindales; family Rutaceae; genus Murraya; species Murraya paniculata. The sequence continues at coordinate 1,990,372 of JAEVFN010000022.1, forward strand.
CAACACGGCCACCTTCTGACCATTTAAAATCACACCCCATATAACCAAATACTGCTTATTTTTTTCTACTTGATTCTTTGCCCGGACGGTTCACATAGAAACGATTTATTGGCACATTTTCATGGATGGATGGATTTTTAAGAAGAATTTTAAACTTTAAAGGGTGTCAAAAAGGCTGCTCTAATTACATTTGAAGTTATGGGCCAGACTGAAGAGTTTTGGTCGTTAAGCCCAGTCCAGTTCATTGGCAGAGCAATTCCAAGCCCAGACAGGAGCGAATGATATATTTTTGTGTTCTGAACTGGCCACTGGGACTCTTCGCAACTACAGATTTACAGGTCGCTGCATTGTATTTCGGGAAAAATGACACCTGCTGCAATGTAGAAGGCTTGCCTTGAGGAATACACTCACAAGAGACCCATCTTTCGTTTGTACCATCACCATCATCAACACTGCATGTGCGGCTTCTCTGTTAAATTTTTTTTTTTTTTTTTCAAAATGCGAAACTGATCTCACCATCACACCGATCTTGAGGCCAAAGATAATATCCAATGTTCTCAAGTAAATGAAAAATAAGAACAGAATTTTCTGGTTGGGTTTTAATAAGTCAAAAGTGGCAACGGTTTTAATAAGTTCACAGTACCGGTTGGAAGCAAGACGGAAGCAATGTGTGGCCATAGAATTTTCTGAGATTGTAGAAACGTTTCTATGTGAATGTTTGACCTTGGATAGAGCATATATCAAGGCCGAAAACATGGGAATATGTCAAGTCATCAAATTCCAAGCTATTTTTTGTTTTTGGACTCTGTTCTCGAGTATGCTTGCTCTTGAAGGGATAAGGACTTGCCGAGCCAATATTCACTCACCAGTCACCAAACTCTACCTATCCTTTGTAAAGTTTTGGGGCCATTTCACCAAATCTATGCGAAGAGTTTATATATTTTAATCTCTTTAGAGTCTTTACGTGCCGATATGCACTACTAGGCAACAACATGGTCTGAAAGAGTCTAAAGAATCAAGCATGCTTTATATATAACAAAGCAATATCGCTTGGCGAGTAGAGAATCCAGAGATTTTCTTCTCTGGATGTCATTAGGGCAAATAAAGAGTCACAAAGATGGTAGAAAAGCCATTCACTCAAGGAATTGAGGAAGGAAAGAAAAGAAAGACAAAAAGAACTATTGAGATATCCAAGAGTAAAAGTAACTAATTAAAACACATAAATCCAGATTAGCATTGAATGGCAATTGGCATTCCTACATGAAATGTGTATGCATCTCTTTGATGGGAAAATTGTTTGCGTTGAAAACTTACCATATTTATCTTCATATGCATATAATAATAAACTTGTATGAAGAATTCCCAGGTTCACTTGCAGAAACAAAATCACCACTCTATTCAAATATGCATAATTACGCCACTCTGGGCATTTAATATAACAACACACCTCGAAATATTCTAGTAACCAAAATCAAACCCTGCCTCTGGGCCTCTCTACTCAATTGAGATATGAATAGATCATCCTGCACAAGCATATGATAAAGTTTCTTACAAGAACAAGATCAAATCATTATCAAATAATCTAATTCAATTGAAGTCAAAAAATTCCAACTTCTTTTGAAGTATTTTAACCCCAATTTCACTTCAAAAGCCAGGAAATATGAGAGGCTGATTAGCTTCTGAACTATGCTACACATCTCCGACCAAAATTTTCATTACCATTTCTTTTGTTTTACTCCATCTAATGCTTTGATCCTGATCCCTGAGAATCATCCTGATCAGAAAGTTGTTGCTGATGCTGATGCTGCTGATTCAAGGATCCTGAAGCGCTTCTGTGATGCCCCATCTGTTGATAGAACTGGCCAACAGCTTGAGAATTCATCACCCCCACATGCGCATCCTGTGAGAGACCAAGCTCCAAGCCAGGAATTTGATGGCTAGCACCACTCAACATAGAGGAGAAACTCATCAAACCCATATTCATATTTGGAAATTCAAATCCGTGGAACCCAAATTTTGCATTCAAGTTTTCACTTGCAAAATTTGAAGTCAACTGGCCAGAATTTTGAATGAACCCTGACCCAGTTCCATTTATAGTTGGCCAAACCCCACTAGCAATTTGAGACCTTCCAAAATTTGCACTCATCATTGTCCAGTTGGCCCTATTAATGGACCCAGCACCTGGTCCCAACCCTTCTATCTTTGTGTGCAAACCTGCTGAAACAGAGTTCCCCTGTTCAGAAACAGAGGCCCCTGCAGCTGCAAGCATAGAGGCTGGAATAGTCCCACTTCCTGTAGCAGCTATGATGGATGGTTCAGCTTGCTGTAACAGCCATTGAATTGTCTCTCCATCAGATTTATGACCCAATTCCCTGGTCAATTGAAAAATCCTAGCAGCACATAAAGCTGGCATCCTGATTCTTCTTCCTCTGCCATCTACCTTTTTGTGTCTATCTTTGTTGGAGCTTCTTTTTGGTGCCAACTTCTTGGTACTATCATCTTTGTTTGCAATCATGATTTGGAAATCTTTGATCTCACCGGGCTTGTTATTCTCTGTCATGATTTCTTTCAAGGGAAGATTGAAGAAGGTGGGTTTACTTCTTCTTTGATGGCGATTTAAGCCTTGGATTCCATGGGAACAGTGGACAATAGTGGCCAGTTTTTGATTGGTAAAGGCCACCTCAAAAAGACATGCTTTCTTGACCTTTCAATGTAGCGTCAACATTTCAAAGTTTGGAACCACAAAGTTTCAATTTAAAGTTATTAATAAACGATTTAATCTAAATAAAGATTAATAAGTGCTAACGTGTTGCTGTTGTTCAGTAAAAATATATATACACACACCCAAGACAAAACAAATGTGATGTATCTTATCATTCAATCCAAATCTAAAATTTTTTATTTTCTTAAAAACTGGTAACTTATCCATTAATAATAAATGTCATATCCTACAGTCTCAAACAATCCTCAGCTATTTCCTCTCAAAAAGTTAACTTATTCGAATCAGGCGTCTATTGTGCCTGAAATTAGTTTTTCCTTTGGGATTTTCATGCTTGTCTCCATGAACGAGGCATTTGGGTTCAGTATTTTATATCATGCTAAAGATAATGGGTATAGTGACCATGAGATATGAAAGTCATGGCCATGGGATTGTTTCGGAGAGCAAGTGGGTCCTTAAATGGAGGGATTGCATCACATTACGTACACTTCTTTCTCTTATTTATTTATTTTTTGCAGCCAATCATGAAACATGGGTCACTCAGACAGTCCCATCTTCCTGATAAGCGAAAGTAAGGATTGGAAATCTTGTGAAGTAGGTGAGGCAGAGTAAGAAAAACAAGAAACAAAACGCTAGTTTTTTTTCTTCCCATCACCTAAAGTCTATGGGAAGTTTACTTGATGCTATTTTATGTCCAGCTACTGTAAAATCTCTCTAATTTTGCCTGCCAAAACAACTTTTGGGGATGTGCATGTGAGCTGCATAGCACTTGTTAGAATGACTTGTCATAATGGGTAGGTGAGAGCTATGTGTTTAGTCATTGCATTTCTTTAGTTTTCAAATGTGTTTGCCATTCTAGGAGACATTATTGGGTCCCTTGACAAGTTTACCATTGACATATCACCACCCTCTATCACTTGAATTTGAAGCTTCCACCCAAAAAGTTCTTGCTTTTACACAATCCAAGTCCTTTAAATTCTTTAATTAGTTATTGTGATGCTAATCAAATAATTGTGATGCCAATCAAGTAACTCCACCGCCTCTATTTCTTCACACGCTTTCGTGAATCGTGAATCATGATGGCAAAAGTTTCAACCCTTGCCTATGTGTTTGTGATCGGAAGCGGTACTTTTAACAGTTCAATGGGTTCTCCAGTCAATATTTGTTTGCCGTGTAATTAATAGCTAAGACTGCTTTTCCTTTTCAGAATTGGGGAAAAAATCTTCATCCTTTTCATTGATACAAACTACCCACAGCAAGAAAATGATTTGTTTCTGCTTAACAAAAATATAACATTGATCACACGCACAGCACATAAAGATTGTCTCAGCTTGATGGCAAGTGGCTAGCTATTGATTGTAAGTGCTTTAATCTTCTTCTACGGTTATGAGATTGGACAAAATGCTGACACTGGATCAGAGAATAGTAACAAAACACTCATACATCAAATTTGCATATGAAACCATTTCGTCCATCATTTGTTAGCTGTTACTCATCAACTTTATTTAGATATATTATAACAGATGGACACAACGTGAAAATGGAGTTGCAAAATGTGGAAATAGTTCTATCTAGATGTATAGAAGCACTTCAATTTTATGACCGAATTGGCTACTTTGATGACGTTCACCCAAAGCACAAACAGCCAGTTCCACGGTAGCAAGAAGCACTCATGAACCTGTCATTTAAGATTCCCTTGCAGGCAGCTGTGCATTTATCTATAGTGCATGGATCCATTACAATGCCGAATACTGCCTCGGCTGTGTTAGGGCAAGTCGTCATGACGATTAAGCCAACATGAAATAACAGCTTGACCCAATTCATAGTCACTCTATAATACATGAGGAGCTTCTTATTCTTTCTTGTTCTTGAGAGAAATTGTACATATATAGCTTAAGAAGAAGATTTACAGTGTACAAGAAAATCTAGCAGAACCAGCAAACCTTAATGTATGCAAACGAAGTCAATCTGTCACAACTTACACCATATCTGCTAACTTGTTTCGGTTAGTTTGTTATATCTACAAGACAAGTTGTTTATGATATTGTGAATGTTTTATATTTTTAGGGCGCAATGCCTATCAAAATCAATCAGCAGAGCTAACAGTTTTTATCTTGTGGTATCTTTAATCCTAAATTTAGGAATAATAACTATTATCTAAAACAACCTTTTGATTAACTGTAATCAAATGCACATCTAGAAACAGTAGCACAACCACATTTTCAAAGCTTTTTATGAATGAATTCACAGAAAACAAGTAAATGCAGTGCACAAAAGATGCCAGCTTGGGATGTTACTGACAACATAAGAAACTCAACCTATTTGCTCTTAAAACTTTGGAACCAAAAAGAGAGAAGAAAAGGAATAAGAAAGATGGTAGGACGAAGAAAATATTACAGAAGCAGATTTTTGGTGGAAAGAATAAATCTCAAATAGGAAAGGACCCCGCTCTTCCTTAATGCCCTCTATTTGCTTTACACACCTTCCAGTGCCTGCTCCTATTCAAACCAAGGAGTTAAATTTATCAATGTGCTATCTTCATCTAATGATATGGAAAAATACAGACTTAATGTAGCCTAATAATTAGGATGATAAATATAAGCTTTTAGCCCGCCTAATATGCTAGCAGTTATTGCTCTAGACTGAGGTCACCCCACCGGACATTGTATCTGGCGGCAAGGTAGTGAGCCCCAACGGGGCCACGACTTCCATAAGGATAGTACTCGGGGATAATCTTTTTCTCTTCTAGCTCCTTCAAAAGGGGAGTGAAAAGTGCCCATGCAGCATCTAGTTCATCACTTCGGATAAATAGTCTTCTTTCCCCTTCTATAGCATCCAGCAGAAGCCTCTCATATGCATCTGGAATCTCCTTTGAGTATCTACAAAGCACAAGACAACCAATTCAGACTCGGTACCAATAATGGAAACCTGTATATAAATCAAAGGCAGATATTGACTGTTGTCACCGCTACCAAGAAGGAAGGCAAAAAAGATTTTGTACATGCCTAACCACTTCTATTAAACTAACAGTTAGAATGGTTAATTTTCAATATGCTTAAACAGCCAAGGAAAACTATCCATAATGCTAACCATAGTGTGGATTCCGAAAAAATCTATGAACATGTTCTGCAGGCAGATTACATCATTTTACAAGGAATTTTTAAAAATTTACCTAGCTGCATAGTGAAGGTTTAGATGGCTACGGTCTAATCTCATTCCCAACCCAGGCACCTTGTTATTGATCTTCAAATAAATAGCTTCATCGGGCTGAACTCTGATAACAAGCTCGTTTGTTGCTTGATCAAGATCTGTTCCAAAATTTCGGTTATACAAATTGCCAGGGCACATGCCTGAACTGAACTCTTATCTCAGCCCTGGCAAACAAAGGAAAAAGGAATAAAGTTAGGGACAAGCAGATACTAGTTAATATAGTTAAGACGCAGATATTAAATCATATAGTTAAGACAGCAAATGGGTGAATTAAGATATCGTTAATTCCACGTACCTCCTAGAATGCAATGCTTTGCCAGCTTTCATTAGAAAAGGCACTCCATCCCATCTCGCGTTGTCTATGAAAAGGGCAGCTGCTGCAAAAGTTGGAGTCAAGCTGTCTTTTGGCACAGTCTTATCATCAGTATAGGCTGGATAACTAACTCCTCCTTTTGTGTGGCTCTTGTACTGCCCTGTAACCACATCTTCAAGTCGTAAAGGCCTCATGGAACGCAAAACTTTGACCTGGCACCCAGAAGATAATCATAATTTTATTTGTCAATCCAGCACTAAAATCTTAATGTAGCCCACTTCAGTATTTCAGAAAAAACCTTTTCATTTCTGATATCTTCAGCATCCAAACTGACAGGCGTTTCCATGGCAAAAAGGGCAAGGATTTGAAGCAGGTGGTTCTGCATTATATCTCTTATTATCCCATAATGGTCAAAATACCTATAGGCCAACAGGAAAACAATCAATCATTTGCTCTTAATGTGTATAGGAAACTGAGATGCCTATATAAGAAAGAAAAATACCCTCCACGTCCTTCAGTGCCAAAATCTTCGGAGAATATCAACTGCACATTTCTGATATACTGCCTTGACCACAATGGCTCAAAAATAAGATTGGAGAACCGGAGAACAGATAGGTTTTCCACAAGCTCCTTTCCCAGGTAGTGATCGATCCTGTAGAAATAATAACCCATCCAATCAGATTATGGTCCATATTATTGTCCATCATAAGAACCAACAATTGCTAGAAAAACTTCACCTAAATATTTGATCTTCCTTTAGGTACCGCTTAAGGGATTTTGTCATGGCAGCTGAGGATTCTGAATCTCGACCGAAGGGCTTCTCAACAATGACCCTTGTCCAGCCATTACCAGATGACGCAGAAGAGCTTGCACATCTTACCGCATCTATGAATATATTAGGAGGGATGGACAGATAAAAGAGGCGATTAGAAACCCTCCCACCCTGCATAAGTGAACAATGTCAAGCATAATTGAACCTCAAGTTGTGCTAAGAAGAGTTTATATGTATCAGATCAAAGTGGGAATAGAAAATTTATTTTTTAGGCTATCTCAGTGTTAAAGAAGAAGCAAACCCATTGACAGAAGAAGGCTACCTAAGAAAGCATAAACAGTGTATGTCTATATGATTGCATTTGAGGAGAATGTGAGAATGAAATAATATACAGTATCAGGTTACCACCACATGCCTCAAAATTATATTGCATCAGATTCCAACAAGCAACCTAGTACCAGACCTGTACGCATAATTGCATTAGATCCTCGAGCAATCAGCCAAAAATGGTAAGACCATCCTAGAGATTTGACCAGCTAAACTAGAAAGATACAAGACATTCTAAGACTAATATATCAGGAATAGATATTGGATATTCAGTACAATAAATAGGAAAGAGGCATTTTGGTTCAACTCTAGACCAACATTCTAAGAATCTCCAAGTAATGAATTATTTTGTCAAGTGACACTTCTAATGCGGTAAATATTTTCAGGCAAAGTTCTAATCACCTCGTGTTCCATCAGCTTCTTGTCAAGAGCAGCAAAATTTTCCTGAGCATCATACTGACCAGAATGGTAGAAACACCTTTTAAGAAATTCGTCCATCTTTTTATCACAGTTCTCCCTAAAACCCAAAGAAGAGAACTTAACATCACATCTAAATGAACTTGCACCACAAAAACAAAATTAGAACACAAAATATTTTGAGAACTTGTGCTGCACAATATATCAGACTATTAATATTGCTATTTCCTATAGAGAAAAATGAAACATTGAAATCACAGAAAAGGATAAAGCCAGACTGACCTCTTATCAATTCTGCAAGTAAGAGTCCTGCTAACCATGTTTCTAAGTTCAGCATCAGTCATTTTACTCCGAGCATAACCAAAAATAGTGAAGTGCTGCAATATAAAAGTTACACCACTTTTGAGCTAGTCATAACAAACGAATTACACTTTCTTGGATTAAACCAAATAAGAAACTGATATGAAACCTTAGGGAGAAAGCCCTCGTAATAAAGAGCAAAAAGAGCAGGAAATATCTTCTTCTTGGCAAGGTCCCCAGAAGCTCCAACTACAGTGATACTGACAGTGGACTCATCATCATTCATATCAAAACCAGCTGCATCATTAGATTCCTCCAAAGATGTACCCAACACCAACCCTTCATTTGATTCCTTCAGAAGGGTTTCATTTTCCACATGGGTGGGTGTTGTGACCACGGCACCTATACGACATACCAGTTTATATATATTAAAAATTACAAACCACAAAAGGGAAAATGCAGAATCAAAGCAACATCTCAATACGTAGATATGCATGAGCATCTAAAAAAAAATGAAATTTGCAACTCTAACGTTCCATATTGCATTGGCTTTCAATACGTTGACCAAAATAACAAAACATTAAATCTCTTTACAGATTTATAAAAGAGTTAACAAGTAACATTCAAATGCAAGCCATCCCACTAATTTGTCCATTGCATCCATTATGTGAACTAAAGTAATACAAAACAATCAGCTAACCCCTAAAAAAAACACACACACACACACACAAAAAAAGGTGGAAGCAAGAGAATATAAAATAAAATTACCATCTTGCATAAGAACCATATTGGAATGAGAATTTCCGCGGCATTGAAGAGAGAGCTTAGCAGAGAGAAACCGTTGTGGCAATAAAAAAGAAGAAGGAGAAGAGAATGCAACACGTTGATGAAGCCCATTTACAGATGGAGACGACAAAGCAGTCGAAGAAGACAGAGTTGCCATCTCTTTATACTTTTGCTATGTATCTGAATTGGACAATCAAAAGATAATAATATGTGATGCAAGTACAGCTTCAAATGCTGCAAGCCTCAATTGGGTTTTTGAAGACACAAATAGACTACTTCGGAGACACCGAGGGGCAGCAGGCCCTTGAGATATCCGAAAGGCTGCCACCAAACCACCTGCAGGCTCAAGACGAGTCAGCAGCGAAAGACAAATCAGAAATGGCGTTTAATTTCTTTCGTCTTCCCTTTTTCTTTTGCTTCCTTTTTCAATTATTAATTGATTAATTAGATGTCTATTAGGTTCGTTAGAGGAATGGGCCTTAACCCAAGCCTCAAACTCAAAGGGCATATTAAATTAATGATTATTTGATTAAAAAAATATGTTAAAATTAAAAAAAAAAAAACGGATGAATTTCTAATTACCTTTTGTGTCAATAATATTTATCTTATAAATTATAAATAAAGTTCAATCAAATACTTGCTAATACATGCCAAATTGCCAATCTCATCAATAAATTTTAAATATAGCAATTTGTCTATTGTTGAAGCTTTTAATTAATTGTTTCGAATGCGGAACGCTATTGCTGACTTTTGAAAAGGAGTATACAACACACGAGTTGAACGTGTATGTTATGACTTCGCGTTTTTGTAGCTAATATGTATCAGATATTTACTCTGTAATCTTTAATGACACGTGCGTTATAGTAATGCATGTACGATTAAATTTTAATTAAGATTTATTGAACGATTAAATTTTAATTAAGATTTATTGATGAGATTAATTAAATTTTAATTACTTGTATATTTCTATTCAACAACAACATATGACAACACAATTACCTAAAAAGTCAATACAAAAATCATACTAGCATTAAATTCAAAACTTTATAAAATAAAATTTCTATTCCAAAGCAGTTTTTGCTAAATCCCCCTTATAACTACAATATAGAATCAAACCAAACATGAATTTTACTAATTAAATAATATTATCTATTACCCATAACTTCTTAATTGAATTGATAGAAGATTCGAGTCTTCACAGGTGACTGTGAGAGTTAATTTTTACATGATTTATATTTTAAATTTATAAATTATAAATTTGTATTAAGCTTAAATGAAGTGTGTGTGTGTGCCGCCCCTCACCAATTTGTAGTATACCTAATATTAAAAACGCACTATACGTCACACCATTTTTTGTATTGATGATTCGTGCACGTAATGTATGGAATTGTTTGGCTGCAAGTAAATTGAATTGGACGCTTTTTAGTCCACTTTTGGCCATTCAACACAATATTGGGCCTTCATGAATTTGTTTGTTCGAATGACTCTTTTTTTTTTTTTTTAATATATATTTTTAACTTTTATCATATTGTACTAGATGTCGCCTCCCTTAGATCTTCATCCGGTGAATGCCACTTGCGTAAAACCATCGCTTCTTATGAAAAAACAGAATTATGATTAGCAGATAGCAATGCGAGCTTTTATTAAAATTTGTGTAAAATTACTCTAATAAGAAAAATTTTTAAAGTTGTGTTAATGAAAGAAATAAAACAAGATTGTTAAATAAGTAAATAATATTTTAAATATTTAAATATTAAAAAAAATCTACACTATACCCAAAAGCTTCAAATTTAAGTTTTTACTAGTAGAAATAAAATAACTTATTTAATTTTTAAAAATTCTACTTAAAAAATAACCAGATAACAATAAAAAAAATTACTTATGAAATAAAATAAACACTTATGGTTATTAAATAAGCCATATTGAATAGACACTTAGATATGAAAGCTTATTGAAATATCTTAATTTAATATCGATTAATTATTTTTAAAACTCATGTCAAATAAAATATATGAAACCACCTATTATAAATCAAAAACACAATAGATGCATAATTGATTGAAAGGTTTATTTTCCCTTGTCCCCAAGCTAGGTCTTTTTTTTTTTTTCAATTGATAAATGGGAAAATATAAAAGTTTATTTGCAAACATCAACATTGTATTATCTATTACATCGTAAACATATATAGTGCTTAAAAGTAATAAACTAATAATGAAGCCACTCTTCACTCTTTACTACTAATATTTGTTGTATAGACAAGCAAGACTAAGTGCCAGTTTGGTAATACTGTGACTTTTAAAATAATTCATTAGCTGTGCTGTAGAAATAATCAGTTCTAAAAAATCAACTAAATGTTTGAAAAAATTTATTTTTGAAAATACTGTAAGTTTTCCAAGCAATTATATGTGTTTAGTAAATCTGTTAAACTGCTGTAAGTATATAAATGATTGAATTGGATATAATGTTAAATAAAATTTATTTAAAAATTTATAAAGATGTATATAAAATATTTTTTATTGTGTATATATAACTAAAATAAATATTTTATATTATTGATTTTATTTTTTATTTTGTTATCTTATTATATATATATATATATATATATATATATATATATATATATAATTGTATTAAGTATTTAAAATTAGATTTTGAAAAAACTATTCATTCCCTGCTTTTTAAAATCTGCTATAAGATTATGATGATTTTGTCAAAAGTAATTTTTTAAAAAAATTATCAAATACTAAAATTAACTTTTAACTTTTCAAAATTACTTTTGAATCTCTTAAACATATTCTCAAATGGGTCTTAAGAAATAATAATATATATATGACCCCTATAAATAAAACAAATAAATAAATATTAAACTGGCAATATAATTAAAAGGCCTGGAAAATTTGGCCAATTGGACTTTGGCCTGGGGCCTTTTTCATGATTTTGACCCTTTTTCGGCCTTCAACTATTTCATCAAGGAAGAATACATGGACAAAACTATAATTTGTAAGAGTATTGATACTTGATCCATTAATTTTATAAATACATAGAGTGAATTGAAAAGTAGGGGTTAGTGAGATAAATTGAGGGGCGAAGTATTACTATTCAATTTGTAATTCATTTCACCAACAGATCAATTCTCTCTTTGCTTTAAATAAAAAAATTTAGGAAGAGAAAACGGAAGTCAATCGAATTTAAATATTTTTATTAGAATATTAATTAACGGTTACAAATATATAATTACAATCTGTACTCAGAGAAAGATCGTAATTTCTTCATCTCACAAAACCAACAGAAAGAAATACAGTCACTACATAATTATACAAAACCTACAAATAATTTCTACAGCTGAAAGTTCAGACATATATATATTCCAAGTAGATGATTAATTAATTTACTCAGTATCAATATATTGTTAATGCCTTACAGCAAATTGATGATCTTGCTTCAAGCCACCTTTGCTTGTTAACTCTCGCTATGAACTCTTCAACTCTCTTGTTGAGCTCCTCAGCCGGCAATCCAGCCTCTTCTTGATCTTCATCATCTTTTTCTTTCTCTCGTTCAATTTTTGTCTGTTTTTCTTTGTTCACATCTTTAACTTGATGAACCCTTTTCGCACTCCGCTCAACAATCTGCTCGTGAGGTTTTTGCTCCTCTATTTTCTGGGCAGCCACTCCGGCTCGGAGCCTTGTTCTGCTTCTTTGAACATACTCATCATAAAGGTCAGTAGCTGGAGATGATGAATTTCCAGAAGAGCCCATAAAATTTGATTCCCCAACAAGAAAGACAATGATGACATTGGCTACTATGAATAAGCACTTAGGGCTAGAAAATGAAGACCAAATAGGGGGAACATATATAAACAGAAACTGCTTCATGGAACAGTAAGTACAACTCAAAGAACAAAACCTATAAGCATGGCAGCAAAATACACTGCACGCCAGTCCTGTCAGAGAATAAAGCATCAGATTGTAAAGATAGCAACCCTTTTTCTGAATCTTTTTCATTGAATCCATTGTAACCAATATTAGCTTCAGAGGGGATTTTTGGAAACTTTGAAAGAGGTACTTGGTTAAAGCTGCAGCTTATAGTTATAGCTGAGGATTCACACATCAGCTGACTGAACATAGATGTGGAAGCTAAATGTGACTTATATAGCTGCGAAAAAAGTTTGTGGGATATTTTTTTTGAGATTCATTTTGGCGTATGCATGCTGCTTTTGTTAATTGCTTTATGAAAAGCCATGGCTGGCTGAGAACGTGTGTATATTTAGTGTTTTTTTTTTCCTTTTTTTTTTATTTAAATAAAACTTAGCCGGGGTACATTTGCAATGCAAAATTATTTAATACAACATCCTCCTACTTGTCATTAAAAACTTCTATTTTATTATTAGTATTATTATTATTATTTTTTTTTTTGACATTCTAAATTTCTAACTTCTACAATAGTGTACATAATATGTCGTTGAGGGACAAAAACAAAAACTTAGAAGTTTGATAATTAAAAATAAAGAGTAGGGGTGGAAGCAATTTACAAGATAAATAAAGTTGTAGTGTGTAATCATTCTCCAAGTAGCCCCCATCTGGTTTCTAAAGTTGTTAATGGTTTTCTATTTTGAATTTTGTTTGCAATACTTATAGGAGAAGCAAATTCTCAAATTAGTGTAAAATACGATTTATTTGTGACAACTTAGCTGTTAAATTATGATTTTTATAATTAAAAGAAATGTATTGATACCATAAATTGCAATAAGTTATCTTGCCTACAATGGGTGCACATTGGAAGAGACTAGTAGTTTTGGTGAAAAAAGGGCGATTGGCATTGCCAATGAGCCATTCTTTTCTATTAACCTGCTTTGCTTTTTTCTTCCATTATTGAAGCATTAGGTATAGCACGTTTGTTGAATGGAGAAACTAAAACGATTTGGTCACTTAGTTAAAACCCCACTTAGTTCAAGCCCCACATAAACATGACACCGAATTCATCAAAAGCAAAGTAAACCCAAACAAAAAAGGTTGCTGAGAGGCAAAGTTTTGTGTATACAATTCACAGGTCGTAATGAAGAAATACAATATTGAAAATGAAGGTTCAGTGAATGGGTATATTGCTTTTGTAAAATGGAGGCATCTTTTTTATTCCCCTTTATGAAAAGATCCTTTACTTAATGCAAGAGAGAAAGGGATGGAGTACATGTGTTTGGAAGTAAACGAAAGCAACATAGAAAAGAAGGTCCTTAAAGGGAAGGGAAAATTTTTTGAACATTTAAAAAGTTATGTTTTCGTTAATTAAGTACTACATTTCTGCCATATGTTTGGGTAAAAAGGCATTTATGATAATAAGGTACGATAAAAATATCTTGATATTTATTCTCTTTCTTTTTTTATGGCATGTAAAAGTCAAATTCAATTATTCAATATTATCATAGGGCATAGGGTTAGGCTATCTTCAAAACCCCCCAAGTGCCAACACAATCACCATTACATGCAAATAGCGGGCAATATCAAGCTTAAATATGGGTGGGGTTCCCTTTCATTTTTCACTTAAAATTTCATCCACCAAATACCAAATTTATACAATCTAATGATAGAATTTAAAGTTTAAAACAAAAAATAAATAAATAAGTACTTATTAATCTACCTTGTGAATTGAATGATGAAAATTTAAGTCTCCATTTCAAGTTATCATAATTTAACACAAGGAAACAAAAAAATACCACAAATATAATTTAACTTGCATGCAGCAAAGGGTACAAAGAAGATGGGAATTGGAAGAGAAAATAATGAATTACGATTGTTTCTAATCTCAAAAGGACAAGAATTATTTCAAGTGAAAATTATTTCAAGAATTATTTCTAATCTCAAAAGGACAAGAACTATACAAGTTCCTAGAAAACAATTAACTGGTATGCAAATTGAGTATAAATGAACTCGATTAATCAATGTAAGTATTCCACTCTACACAAAATCTGAAAAAGAGAAATTTCAAATCTTTAATCTTAGAATATTTTAATCTCCAAATTTCCGAGTCAGCACATAAATCAACGGTGAAAGAAGCAGAAGCAGCTCAAACCTTTGGATTTGGACTGCATGTACACTTGTAATGTTCGTGTGTGTTTATGCCTATCATGCCTATCACAACAAAATGTACCCCACCTCTTCTATTACGTCACGTGTCACTTTGTGAGTAAATTACAAAAATAATCGGTCGTGATCTTCACAAGTCACATTTACCGAGTTATCCCCCGCAGTTTGTTCTCTGCATATGCTACAACTGTGGCGTTGAGTTTATGGCATAATATAACACATGACGAGTACGTTTGACGAAATGATTTTTCAGTTAGTTTGGTTACGCTCTTGGTCTTGGCCCAATTTTAAGACACAAGACAAGAAAATCCTTGAAAATAGGGGATCGGGCTGATCGGCATAGGAAACATACAACTTTCTTGTTCCAAAACAAAACAACAATAAGATAGATATAAAAACTTGGCTAACTAAAATAGACACCTCTCTCATAGACTTAATCGAAGTGCAGCACAGAATACAACAGAAACGATACTATTCTAGCTTCCACAAAATAGCACCAAGACAGTACAACCAAACCACCCCCCCCCCCCCAAAAGAGAAAATTACTCTAAAAGAATAAAAGAAGCCGGCACAAAAAAAGGGGAAAAAAAAATACAGATGCACTACAGGTTGCTTAAGAGCAGGCACGGAACCTGCAAGTCAGAGTCATTGATGACCAACTCTAAAAAATGTTGACACAAAAATTTAACTCTATGCAATGAAGCTCTCATTGTGACTCCATAAAGAATCGGGAGAACTGAGCAGCAAGCCAAGGATGGGGGAGAAAAAGAATAGCTCTACCTCTAATCTAAGCCTCAAAAATTTATTATTATATTCCCCTAAAGTACCATAGCAACCTTCTCATGGGAGATAACTGAACAAGCATTGGCTATCAATGGTTCATAGTGATCAGCTCCGGCACCACACCAACCTGTATGTGAGGAAATATTTCAAGTTGTGAATGGAGATGTTCAAGAATCAACAGAGTGGAGATGTTAAAGGCTGAGAAACTTAAATTACCTGTTCCTTTCATGAATAGGAATATTGGAGGTTCACAAATGTCGCTCCTTGGACGATGTGGGAGGAAAAAGACACAATTTTCTTCATCAACCATCGCATCAGATCCATGTGCTTGCACCTGCAATCACACAAGACAAGAAAAGTTGACTCACATAACTGTGCCTCTCGTTGCCAAGTTCAGCAAAAGCAGGAACTCTTCCCATGCAAAAATATATTACTGAATAGAGTAAAAGAACCCAACTGATTCAACAATGTAGAGCAAAAGCACAAACTATATATTCCAGATTCCACAGAAAATGATAACACTGTTAATGTTTCTTTTCATGTATAGCTCATAAATGCAAAGTTAGAGGGTCAAACTTCCTAATCAAAACGAATAAGTTCACATCATTACACTATAGTATCTTAAGAAATTCAACACAAGGGGGAAAGTAAAACAAGCTGTGAGTGAGTGCTTTACTGAATATTAGAACATAGAAAAATGGAAAGGACTCAAAAAGAATGGGGAGGCAGTTTTAAGTTGACACCAAGAGAAAACAGGTTTGAGTCTGAAACAAGCTATCAATCATGACAGTTGATGCTGGTAACAGAAACATGCCAAAGAAATCCAAACTAAACAGGAAGGAACTGCTACATAATTGAGAGAATAAAGAGGTTCTTGTGGGATAAGAAAAGATGCAATGCCCATGAACTTCATAAAAGAGGCCCAATAACAAGAGAGATGGACATTGCAACAAACTGTGCAGTGAGAGGAAAATACACTGAAAAGCATTTCTTGTTCAGTAAGTACCTCAGAACAGGATTCATAAAAGCACAAACAAGATATGGCCCAAATGTCAAAACAACAATCGATTACAAAGTGACTGAACTTGTAGATACTGAATTCCAGTAGCAAAATTTCATTTGTGTTAACATGACTAGTGCATATAGTTTTGAATCTATTCCTTCAAATTAATATCACATCTAAATCTAGTAGCATGTACATTAGTGAAACCTATATTGATACAGCATGCACACAAGAAACATTCGGTAGCCGGAGTCAAACTTGAGTTAACCAGCAAAGTGAAACTAAATTCAAGAAAGCAGCTTGTAATTGTTATAAAAAGCATGAACTTCCAAAAATCAAAAGATTTGGGGAATAAAATTTCAGAGTTAGCAACAAATTCCTCACCACATATATCTCTCGACTGAACTCTGTAGCAAGACATTCAATAGCTATGTCATCTCCAAAGGCTGCAGCATGACCTTCTCTGTTCTCATCTACCGATAATAAACCATCCTCAGTATACTGCAAAGTGATGATATCATATTCATCATCATGTGAACCAGAGATCAACATGTATTTGGCCCAACTCGGACCATCACTCACAGGAATACATCTCTCTTTGTATATAGATTCAGCCGCCATTTCTCTTCAATCAGAAAAAGTAAATAATAAAAAAACAGATAATAACTAGCTGCTACAACAATCAAAATGACATTCTCAATATTGAAAGAACCATAAGAGCGTAAATTATCAACAAGATAACCAACAGGATGGAATAAAACTCATTTCTGGTTGCTAAGGAAACAATGAAAAATAATACAAACTAATCCATTTCCAGTTAAGTTTTTCACTTTTTGCTGACCAAAAATAATGATTATTTTTTTTTCTAGAAATAAATATTTATAATTAATCCATTTAAAATAACAGGAGAAAAAAGGTTAATAAATCCCCAAAAAAATCAATTTTATCGTAACTTCCTTTTCCAAGATTTTCCCATCAAACAAACAGACAGCCTAAGCCCCAAATCTAACCCAAACAACAGATCAACTCGCATGTAAAGAAAATATTATATTTCTATTTTTTTGAAATAAAAATAAAAACAAAATAGTACCTTTGCATGCCGAGCTGAACGAGCTCATCGATTGCGGAATCTAACCCGACCCGATCTTCTTTCTTGGCCAACAATTTCACTTCTTGGACCACGTGGATTCCCCACCCGTTCTTCAGATCCGGTGAGTACATGTGCCTAATCGCGTCATTTATCACTTCTCTCTGCTCTTCACCCACAGATCCGAGATCCTCCAAGAACCTCCTCACCGTCCGCCTCCGTAACTCCCGCGCGTCCAACTCACGCGCCATCATCGCCTTCTGAGAAGCCGTGAAAAGACAGTTCCCATCCGCCGACACCTCCCCTCCGTGAGAAAGCTTAAACACCATCGACCGCGACTGGTCCTCCGGGTGCTTCCAGAGAACCCCCTTTGAGTGGAGCCTCTCCAAATGCCGCCTCTGCTGCTCCTCTAGACCTATCACTTCCTCCCACGCGGCGACCCCAATTGACGTCGCCGAGGCCGTTACCTTGGCTGACTGGTCAACGAGATCGACGGTCGGCAACGGGTCTCTCCAACTTACGGGTGGTGATGCAGTTTGAAATGTCTCCGCAGCAACGGTCGTGGAGTCGCACAACAATTTACCCATTTGAAATTTTCAATCTTTCTTTTGAATTTATCTGGCAATTTGACCTCTTTTTCGTTTTTCAAATTCTCAAGATTTCTCCCCTCCTCTTTGATTCAAAGAAAGGGGATTGCAGAAAGAAGAGAGAGAAAGAGAGAGAAGGGAGAGAGTGGGGTTAACGGATAGATATCGACGCGGGAGAGTTATACGACACGTGTTAATATCTGGGCGCGTTTGGGGTCTCAATAAATAGGACTGTTTGAGATGCTAACACAAGCCGGCGGACCATGACCACTAAACCGGAGCCAGAATTTATTCTATTAATTTTTTAAAAATTTTATTTCTTAGGAAATAAGACGTTATTAGTTTTTTCCCTTTTTTTTGTTTTTTAAGTTCTAGTCCTTGGTTCAGTTGGATTATGCTTTGGTTTTGGTTGGTGAGCCATGACGCCTAGAGTGCTGCTTAAGGCCCAATCAAATCAAAACACGTTAGTTTTGTGGGACCAGACTTTTCGAACTATCCAATGGGATTATTTTTTTTAAAAGAACTTAAATTAGTTATCCACTGTTACGGCGGGCGTTGAAAGTGAGAAAAAAACAAACAAAGTTTAAAGCTCGTGCGATGAGCATACTAACCTCTCAACGGCTACTGAAATAAATAAATGAAATCTCAACGGCTACATTTTATGAGGAGTGATGGTACAGTGGGTAATAGTGTTCACCTTACGCTAAATGACAAATGTCATGTGATGCTGTAATTTATGGATTTAAAATTATTTATGATTAGTGATGAAATTTTACTGCCTATTTAAGTACTTATTATATGACAGCTACGGGTACTTAATGGATCATTTTTTATTATTTAAGTAGTAAAATTTAGTCGATCTTATTTTTTAAAATTTATTCATTTCTTGTAATTTTAGTAAATAAATAAATAAATAATTTAGAAAAACTACTTAGAACACTCAATTACTTAGCTTGTAAAATTTAAAAATCAAACTTTTACTGTGTACACCATATTAAATCTCAAAATTAACCTTCGATTTTTTTTTTTTCAAGGCCCATTTTTTTCTTCTTCTCTTTCTTTGTTTTTCTATTAATTTTGTTTTCTCAAACCAAACTTAGATGATAACATCTAAAGAAAATGGATCTCTTAGACTTTGCAAACTCATCGGAACTCTTACAAAAATTAATATGTTTCAAGAATTAATTCGTGGCTTTTAAGTGTATGAACGGACGATTTTTCTAGTTGGGAGCTTTTAGTTTTCCTTGAAAGTTTAAGATTTCTAGTATTTAATCATTTCATACATGTTTAGCATTTTTTTTTCCTTTGAATCCATTATTCTTTTCAATATATTTTCAGTACTGCCTAATCTTCGAGCCAACAGTTTGTATAAATCTTTTTTCTTTTTGTTTATTAACATAATTTATGAGATATTGTAACAAAAAGTGTCAATTAAGCCTAATTACGAGAAGCATTGGATTGTTGATTTGTGCACCAATAGCGAGATATACAATGTTATGTTGGAGTTTTCATAATACCTTAACGATGAATTCTAAATAAGGATTTAGTGTTTGTGATAAATGGGTGTGTAAATTATTTTTATTTTTAAAATTGAAGTTATAATGGCTTTATAAGTAATTTCATAAAAGGATATTTTTATTAAAAAAAAATAATCAGGGAGGATATTTGAACCCATTAAAATATTCTTTACACCCACTTGTTAATAAATATTATTGTTAATAAAATACCCCAAACTCAGATTACTAATATTGACAAGTCATTATTTATTTCTAAACTCATCTTTTAACGACCATCTATACTCCACCTTCAATCTCCACAATGATAAAGTGAATTACCATAGAAAGATTCAATTACTATGATTATGAAATGAATCTTCACCCGAGTTCAACAATAAAGCAATAATTGCAAACCCCCAAAAGAAAAAAAAAAATTCTTAATGGTTCCAAAATACACACGAGCTCAATAAAAAAAAAAAAAAAGATGATTCCAAAATTGTATCATCTGACAAAGCTATATGACAACTCATAAATTTATTGTATGTTACATCAGATGTAACTAAATTTTGTCACGTATGATATCCATTAATATCCATTAACATAGAATTAGCTAAGTACTTATTTAACGTAAAATTAGCTAAGCATTTACATCATACTGATTAGTATAGAGTCAAAAGTAGCAATTTTAAAAGAAGGATTTTTGACCCACACATTTCCAGTTTTCATTGGAAAAATTTTGACCCACAATTCTCGTAATTAAAGTTGAACAGTGGCTTGATGTTCACCGGATCGCTTCTTTTGAAAAGAAAAACTTTCCTCGCGACCTCAATAATTGAATTTATTGAAAACTAACGACGTCAAGAAATATTTCTTGAAAATGAAGGCCTAATTAATCCGGAAAAACCAAAGCCATTTTCACATATGACGGCTTCACATTTTCAAGTGATTATAGCATGTCACGTGTTTGATATATTACTCATTAAGTAATGCACATAATTATCACGTTGACGATCATATAAAAATAATTGATGTCATCTTATTAGGTTGAAATATAGATCTTTTTATTCCAACTCTGTAATTTAGTGTTATTGATCACATTGATAATAGAATAAAGATGGAATTGTACTATTTACCTTTAATTTCTCTATTTTATTTCTCATTTAAAAAAAAAAAAAAAGCTCTTCCAAATAGAAGAGGTGTGATGAAGACAAAACTAGTTAATTTACAGGAATTAATGCAGCCCTTGCTATCGGTAAAAGTTTTAATTTATTAACACAGATATAATATTATATTATATATTTTTTTTTAAGAAGAACGTTAGTTCTTAATATCTATGAATATACCTACCATGTATTTAATTACGTTAGTCTAGAGAGGTGTGCATCACATGCTAGATTTTCATTTTCATTTTCTGTTTAAAATCAACCCTACATTAAAATATCAACATTACGTCACCTAATTATCTATGTAATTAAATAATATCGCATAATTATTAGATGACAAAAGAGTCATAACCTTCAAAAAGAGTAAAAGACCTCATGCTATTATTAAGTTTTTTGATTTTTTTGGGGGTTATGCAAAATCATCTTTATTTACACACAAAAAATAAAAAGTCGCCCTCCTCGTTATTTTATTCTTGTTTCCAGATCGGCCCACTCAAATGACTCAACTTACATCACGAAGCATGAATGAATGGTTTCATCACTGAGACAGCTATAAAAATTCTTATTAAAGGGATGCTGAGGAGGATAATGTATCATATTATTCTCGTTATCTTTTTTACGGTTCTTCTTGTTCTTCGCTGCCTCTTCTTTCACAATCTCTACGAACTTTCCTAGTCGTTTTGTGATTGCTTCAGCCAACTTTGGTGGATCAAATTCTCCCTTTACCGTCACTTGAGACTGACTCATATCTGGTTCCACTGTTAATACTCCTGAAAATTATGAAAATAAGTAATGAGTAAAAATAAGGGAAAAAAAAAAGAACAAGAAATAATGAACAACGAGTTATAGAAATTTACAAATGGGAATTACCATCGAGTCTCGATATATTTTTCTTAATATCACGAGCACAACCTTCGCAATGCATGTACATTTTGAGGATCACGACCTTAACTTGAGGCTGCATGGATAGAATAGAAAAATAATAGCAAAGTATAAAAATTCCAAGACAACGTAGTATAGTTGGGAGAAAAAAAGAAAAGAAAGGAAGAGAAGAGTTTTAATGAAACACACTTCTTTGTTTTGCGGCTCTTTTTTGTCTTCGCCATTATTAGTTTTTGGTTTTGGAGAAATGAGCTCTGCATTTGTACTGTATTTTTTACGAATTCTCTCAATAACTTTTGATGGCTCGGCTTTGTCTCCTTTTACAATCACCTTATTGTTTGCTCTATCAAGCTTAACTTCTTCCACACCTAGAATGTGAGAATTAAGATAAAATTTAGCTACGCAAGTTCATCGCATAATACAAGGGAGGTACCCAAAAAAAAAAAAGAGAGAAAAAAACATCATGTATTCATTTACATTCAATAGAAGGCATTGAAAAAGAAAAGATTACCATCAAAACCTTGGAGGCAATGAGAAACTTTAGTAGCACATCCATCGCAATGCATGTAAACTTGCAAAACAATATCCTCGGCTTTCTCTTGTGACTTCTCATCTTCGCCGCCTGGATTTTGTGGCGCATTTATCTTATTTCTTTTATTTTTTCTCTAAAAACAATACGAGTTTACATTGTAAACAACTAATATAAAAAATAAATCCACAATTAAAATTTTAAAAGAAAATGACAGTGTGGATTACCTTTCCCATTGTTCTGTTTGTGCCTAGATTTCAAATTGCAAGTATGGTCGGGAGGAGAATGAAGAAAGGTTAACAAGACATAAATACATAGTTCAATGTTGCCGGTACGTAATATAAGATTTCATTATCATCAATAATCGAGAATTATTGCGAGTGCATAAGAAGAGAAATATTTTGAATGCAAAATGATTCTTTTCGGTTATAAAATGTTTTTGGGATGAGCCACGATGGATTTACCGAGCATGAAACACCAGCATATGTTACTGTTTCATATAATCTTGAAATAATAAAAGAAAAACGAGATATGGTGCCGGCCGAATTTAGTAAGTAATTGAATTGAACTTTCTCAAATGGGCTTCGTGAATAGTTTCCTTTTCCCGTGAGATTACAGCTCATTCAAGTTCCTGATAATATATAACGAAACTCAGTGGCTACTGATTTATTGTCTACGGTTTTAAAATCCATTTTGATCCTGCTTGCTCAATTTGTAACAAGTCAATTGGTTGAACGCTTCTTTGAATTAGTTGCTTACGATAACGTATATTAATCAATTTTATCATTTTGGTGGTAACGCAGCCTTCCTGGGCAAAGCAAAAGGAGAAGAATTAACTAACTTACTGCTCCGTCCTCGGCGAAATATATAAGATCACCACACACACACACACATATATAATCAGAGGGATTCGCGATCCTATTAAAGTAAATGATAAGCTAATAGATTAAAAAAAAAGGTTCTAATAAGTGTATTTATTCTATAGCATATTAAAATCTGTATATTTTTATATTTTAGATCATTCTTAGAAGGATTATATATCAGTCTTTTTCTTATGCAGGTACTCTCATTTTTTTTTTTTTTTATGTAGATACGTTGTTAAATCATGAAATTTATTAAAATCAATAGAGACAATATTAATTGTACAATTTTATATTACGTTAAAAATTGACTTTATTAAACTAAACGATTTAACAGTATATTTGTATTAAAAATATATATATATATCTGCACTGGAGATTGATTTTATATAGCACTTCACGCGCACAAAGAAGCTACTTCAGCAAAACAAGCAGCGACTTACATTTGCCAGGTTCAACTTGTAATTAACAGTTTAAAATCAAAATTGCCACAAATTAAAATTTGTCGTTAATCGAGCAACTACTGGTATGTTTTAACAATTTTTTATGCACAAGGAGGAAGGGAGATGGTAACTTAAATTTGCAGAATTTGAATCTAGTGTGTCACAAGAAATTGGTGATTAGAACAAAAGTTTAAATAAAATCTTTTAATGTTTCAACTTAAAGAGTAATAAGTCGAAACATTTAACGACTGCCTTTGAAATTGAATATTACTAAACGATATAGCATCTATATAAAACATTATCAGACGACAAATCATTTTTCATAAAATTCTCAGATGACAAGTAGTAAAAAAAATGTGTCGATGCCTTTTAACATATGTCGTATATATATAAAACATTTAGACAACAAGATGTCCTTGTAAAACTCATCACATGACATGTCGTCAAATGAATTTTTATTTTATTATTATTATTTTTTTAAAATGTCACTGTTATTTTTAATGTTAATAATATTATTATTATTTAAAAAAAAAACAATGTTTTCACTCTCCAATGTGCTGTAAAGTGTTAATATAATTAAAATCTAAGGCCTTAATATAATATTGTTAAGTGTTTCATTCTCCAGTGTTCTGTTAGTTCCTTCAACAAAGTGGATACATTCATGATTTGATGAACTTAACTCTAAAGTGCCTGTCATGGTTGTGTTTGCAAGAGCAATATATACATACAAGCAGCATCTAACAAGAGAATCCTTCTAAGTTATTTTATTTAATATAAATTAAAGAAGACGCATACCAATTTGAAAAATAGCCTGGCAATTTTGTCTTTTGAAAATAAAAATGAATAACTGATGTTACTTATATCTTCTCTATCTCATCCATCTTCTCAATTATTCCTATAAAATTTATGTTCAATCTTCAACACGTTAGTTCATCATTGCTGCTACTCTCTCTCTCCTCGTCGTCCTTGTCATTGGACTCGTCACCGGTTGCAAAAGTTTGGCTCACAATCTCCACACGCTTATGAAGATCTTTGAATATGTGAGCTTTCAGATTTTCAACACGGAAGGCGCCCGTAACTTTGGCTTCTTCTTTTTCGGAATTTACATCTACGCTTACAACTCCTTTAAAAATTAAAAAAAAAAAAAGTAAAAAATAATAATAAGTTAGAAATTAGAGGATGGTGTAATTCTTCCATTCAACTGATGAAAATTGTGTTAACAGACACATACCTCTAGCCTTCTTGATGCAATTCCTTACTTGCTTATAACACTGAGGACAGTGCGCATAAAACTTCAACACCACAACTGTTTCCTGATGCCAACATATTTATATAGTTCATGAGTTATATATATATATATATAAGTATTGAAAAACGCATAAACCACACGATTTATGCACTTTAAGTTTTAAATCTCTTAAATTTTACAGTTTTAAAATTTTTTCAAATTTTTTCATATTTTAAAATTTCGGACCAAATCAGACTATGTACGTATGTATGTATAAAGCTACAACACTGCTATACAAAACAGGGGGGTGAGTTATGTTAACGAGTACAAACCGGTCCTTCCATTGAAGGTTCTTCACCCTTAGCATTCCTTGAAGATAAGCCTTGAAGTTTCTTCAAAATATTCTTCATTGGTGGCTGTCTTGATCAGTGTTTTTTCTTCTGCCTATGTAAATACACAATCGGGTGATCATGAACATGAAGCGTGCTACACAAATTAATGGCACAATCAACTGAGCTGTTAAGAGCATAAATTCTCAAGATTATTGTTTAAGATAATTAATGTGATTAGGAGCGGCTTCGATTCTCATTAAAATAATAATATTAATTGTTAATAGGCACCGGTATATATAATCCAAAACTTCAATGGCAAAGCAAAAGAGAATGGGTAAATCACTACTAATAAAGCAGATCTATTTGGACTTTCATGCCGTGTTCTGTGTCGGCCTGGCCCATTTTGTAGATCTGGAAACGGGTGCTCAAAGTTTAAACCTTGGGTTTGAGTAAACGGTTGGGTTTAGGCTTCGGTTTCACATATTTGGATCGGGTTAAACTTAACCGGTCCATCCCATGGTTTTTCAAAACGAGAGAGCAAACCGCAAACGAGAAACAAAAGCGCCGCTTAAACAGAGAGACAGATGGCAGATCCCTGCCACACGGCTGACCCCAAAACCACGTGTCGCATATGCAGCGAGCGTGGCGTGGCCATCCCCACCCGCTCGGCATAATTTTGTAACGCAAATGAAATCTTCCCACAAGACAAGCTGGCCCTCTCTATTCCTACGCTCTGGTTTTGATTGATTCATTTTCACTTGCACTCACTCATTTTCCTCAGCAAGCTCTGCTCTTTCTCTCTCTTTCTCCGTCAATTCTCTCCCCCCCCCCCCCCCCCCACCCCTTCTCTTTTTTTTTTTTAAATTAGTTTGTTGCTTAACATATATACTGCTTAATATTTATGTAAAGCTTTTCCTCCTGAGCCCTGCGATTTAGATTCATCGATTTTAAAAACATCTGGTAATTGTTCATGAAAATTGTTGATATCTATTTTGATTTGAATTGAATTGAACCTCCCTTAGATTTTCACTGCATCTGTTGTCGCTTGCTCGTAACAAGATTTTGTGATCACTTCTCATGGATACCCCATTAGGAGACAACTATTATGCCTGTTCAATGATAACTTCGGAATTAAATTTACAGTACTACTACTTAATTTTCTGGACCATTTGTTGTAAATTTCATGCAGTCGTGATGTTTCTCTTCAGGTTTTGAGTAGCACCAAAAACACAAGCAGTTTATCATTTCCACCTTAACCTCAAGAACCATAAAGTGAAAGGACAAATGTCTGGTGTATCTCTTGCTGTTCCTCGGAATGAGCAGGACAAAACCACAACCGCAGGCCAAAATACTGGCCAGAATCCCCCTCCCAGTGCCCGGCAGCAACAGGCAGTTGGGGGGGACGTCATGGGATCATTGCGTGTTATAGAACTCCAATTAGTGGCGTTCATTACAGTTTTCTCGGCTAGTGGCCTCGTCCCTCTCCTAGATTTAGTCTTCCCTGCCTTTGCCTCCGCTTACCTTATAGCCCTATCGCGCTTGGCCTTCCCTGCCCGCGGTAATACTTCCTCTGGTTCGCAGGAACTTTTCCGCGGAGGCAAATTCTTCAGGCTCTATGTGGTTGTAGGTACCACAATTGGGCTCTTCTTGCCACTGGCATATGTCTTGGGAGGCTTTGCAAGGGGTGATGAGGACGCGGTTCGCCGTACAACACCTCACTTGTTCTTGCTATCATTTCAAATACTAACGGAGAATGTTATAAGCGGGTTATCGATGTTTTCACCTCCAGTGAGGGCACTGGTACCGTTGCTCTATACGGTGAAGAGGCTCTTTCTTATCACTGATTGGATAAATGACGTGTGGTTTAACAAAACTCTGCCCGCAAATGCTGAAGTTAAGGTAATTCATTCTTGGGCAATTTTTCTTTTTCCTTGTCATTCACGTAATCCGACATGTCATGCTCCTTAGAATTGGGTTAATGTTTGCGTTGCAGGACGCGGCATGGTATTGGTTCGGGAGGGTTCTAGCAGTTGCCAATCTCGCCTACTTTGCCATTAATCTATTTTGCTTTCTGATTCCATTATTCCTTCCTCGAGCCTTCGAAAGGTACTTCAAGGAGAGGGATGAAATTCAAGGAAAGATGGCAGAGGATAAACGGTCTGCAGCTGCAGGCAAATCTGAACCCAAACCCGCGGATAAGAAAGCTGATTGATTTGCTGCCTTCTTACAACTATTTAGTTTCTGTGTATTCTCTCATTTTCTGATGGATTTGAGGTGGTTTTCTGGCATAATTAGTGTAATGATGACCATTGATCGATTTCTTTAATCACTAGTTTCATTAATCATAAAAGTTCGCCTTACCACTAATTAATAATTATTATGCATGGATGACGGTGGAAAATGCTATTTTTTTAATTAACGTGGCCACGTATCACTGCCGTGATCGGAAAAAGAAACTGGTCTCTCGTTGTGGGAATTCACGCACCCTAGTTATAAGGATCCTGATACATTGTTACTGTTCCATCTTTAATTGATCGCTTAAGAAAGCATTTGATTCTCTAACAGGTGCTTGATGCGGTGGAATACTGGCAGCCGTTGATCATGCTTTTTTTTTTTTGGCATGTAGAATTTTGCAAGCGAAAAGATCTTTCTCGCCTAAGTTTTTCATGAGTTATTATCTCATTTGATTTTCGCATTCACTTCATTTTTACTATAAGTCTCCACCCTTTTTTTTTCCATGTCCTTTTATGTTTTATGATTCTAAAATTTATTTTGAGGCCTGATAAGCCTAGTACATCCCCCCCTCTCTCCCTCTTTAAAAAATGTTAAAAAAAATAACGGGAGATGGCATATTGCCGCCCATATTGCAATGGGCAGTGGCATGCCGTCGCCCGTGGGCAAATGCTGACACCATCCAGGCAGCACTGGCGTCAATCTTCTCTGTAAATTTGATAATCATTTTGGAGTAAAAATCTGTCGGAGGCATTTTAACAAGCATCTGATGTATCATATTTTATAAGCCTTAATCTTAAAAAAATTTCAAAAATTTCATATCCAATACATATCGTAATGCTTAACTATCAGCAATAGTACATCAAATAGATAATTTATGCAACATTTAATGACCAAAAACCAACGAAAATAGAACGAAATTGTGAAGTAAGGCCAAGCAGAATCGTGAATAAAGCGGAGCATAACTATGAATTGAACACAAAGCCCTTTAACGAAGTGAAGCTACCATTGAACTACGAAAGTGGTCTGATCGGTAAAATTTCCTTGGAGAAATAAAATAAAAATAAATAAAACACGAATGCATACAAAAGCGCATATGAAGCAAAAAACTGTGGCTGTTAAAAAAAGTAAACACAATTTTGCTGTCCGTCCAATGGCATGCTGACATGCCGTCGGCTCACCCCTATTTGTGGTCCTTTAAAAAATTTTCACACCGTTCTCTGTGCTTTTGGTCGGCACTCGGCTGTCTCCTTATTTATAATTTGCGACATGACGGATATAACCCGGAGGAGAGAGAATGCTTCTTCTAATAAGAAAAAACAGCACGGAAGGGGTAGTTTAATTGAGTGTACGTGCATGACAATCTATCTCTATTATTAACCGATCCTACTAATAAAATAGGAGGGGCATGGTCTCTGAAAAAAAGATTGCCATGATTTAAAGAATCCCATTCGCCTCTCCTACAAGGAAAAAGCATTTGGTGGGCTGTCTCCACCAGTCTGTAATTGTAAATCATTACAATTCAGTTTTCGAATGAGAAACCACTCACATATCACAAAGATTTAAATAGTGATTTTAATTTTTAAATAGCGATTTTAAAAAATTAAAAGTTAATTTAATATTTAATATTTTTAAAAAAATTATTTTTGACAAAATTATTCTATTGTACAATAGATTTTAAATAATGAAAAATCAATAACTACTTAAAATCTAATCATGAGAATTAATTTTATATTTAATAAGATATATATATCCTCATATATATTAAAAAACTTCAAAATTGTCCCTATTAATTAAAAAATAAAATCATTTATTTTAAAGACGACATCATCATCATTATTAATTGAGATCACAAAATAAAAAAAAATAATATAAAATATTTATTTTAATTTTCAATTATTATATATACACAATTAAAAACATTTTATATGCATATTTATAAATTGATAAAATAAATTTTATTCAATATTATGTCTGATCAATCATTTAGATTCTTACGACAGTTTAATAATAATATTTATCAAACATATATAGCTGCTTTTAAAATTCATAACACTTTTAAAAATAAATTTTATCAAATATTTAATTGATTCTTTTTACTGATTATTTCTAAAGCATAGTGAATAACAATAATTATTTTAAAGACTACAGTAAAACTGAACTTAAATGAAATTGAAATTTGTACTACTTAGAATGCTAGCAAAGTACTTGTTAAGGATCTGGCTTGTATGTAAAGTTTCAACATCACAAGGTCTTCATGCCGGAAACACTTATGATTTTTATCAGCATCTGAATCTACCTTATAACAACATATTTATTCTAACAACCTACCAGGTTGGCATTTACTCTGTAATAGCATGTTCATTCCCCAATATTATGGATAATTTTAATAAGTAAATAAATATTTGAGGCACTCTCATTTCTATGTTTATGATGATCCTCTTTATGACTTTGACGCAGCAATTTATTTCTGTCATGATAATCATTAAAAACATAATTAACACACTTATGTTTTTATTTTTTGATGATATACTGTAACTGATAGTCTTGTTAAATAATCATAATTTATCAAAAAATAATAATAAAATACCATCATTATTTATTTTATACGGATTCACTGTAACATAGTAGTCTCATCGTATCACTATAATATATTTAAGGGAAAAAAAAGTACCTCATTTCCATATTTGTGAGGATGTATTATAAACATGGCAAATATTGTCAAATCTTTATAATAAATTAAAAAAAAAAAATCTAAATCATCCTTATTTTCTATTCGTGAGGATTTATTATAACATAGCAGTCTTATCGGATAGTAGGATACAATTTTTTTTTTTAAATATTATATATAATAAAACCAAATTCCAACATAGTATAAATGTTCAATCAAAAGCTGACATATCAAATTCAGAGTATAGAACTGCAGTCCCCTGACGCCCAACATGAGAAATCAAATAAAATACTCTTACAGTTAATAGGGAGACTCGAGTCCTTTACCTTAACAGTTAATAGGAAGATTAAGTTTAATTGGAATTTGTCTTTCTTTTTTTTTCTTAAAGTAAGGGTAAAATTAATATTTTATAGGTCAACTAACCGGAAAATAGTAGAATGTAATATTTTGTAATTCTTTAGTATGATACGGTGCAATACTTATTGTACTTGATCATTATTTCATAATAACTTAACTAGTAAAAAGAAAATAAATATGTGAGTGTGTCTATATATATATATATATATAATATTTTGCTTCGCAAAATTCCCAAATCATGATCTCATTTCTTAGCTTACCATCAGCTCTAATCCAGAACGCTGAGCTGCTTTATTAATCGTAAGGCAGCACAGGCATGGTAGTAAAATTGAGACAGTGACACTCAAGAATGAGCCCGTGAATGCCATAATATAGACGAAAAATGTAATTGTTAAGGCTGCAATGACAGAGCTGATGACCACTATAGTTTTTAATAAGGATATTTCTAATGGGCCTGCTCTTGCGGAGATGCAGTGCGTTGTCAAGAGCAGCAGCAATTGGAGTGATCATAACTGCATACTTCGCGAGGGGATTGATTCGAGTAGTGTAAATTGCTAATTTTGAGCTTATTTTTCTTATAGGAAGATATAATGTTACTCGAGACTTTAAACGATTCCCGTACATCAGGTATCCTAGAACTGCCACTGATCCATAATTGGCAGTGCTTATAATAAAGCAGACAACTAAAACTTGCACTGCAATGAGACAAAACATGAGAAATATTAAGATTTTGTTCAGTGAAAAAAAAAATAATTTAGCAAGGATGTTACCATTTTTGACCGTGGAGAATCGGCTTCTATCTTTCATGGAGTTGCATGGTGTGGGAAAAACAGCGAGGCCACTACAACAGATGGTCGCAATTCAAGAGCTTGCCTCTTTCATGGAACCCAGCACCATCAACTGCACCAACCCATAAGACACAAGCAACAATAGTTATAGAAGTAATAATCCCACCAGCAGAAACATAGGCCGGAATTCCCAGACTACTTAACCACGTTGTCGGCCAAATCACAAGAGCAATGAGCAGAACAAATCTTTGTTTGTCACCAATTTTTAGGGAACCCCATGTTTGGAAGCAGCTTCTCTAAATTGTCACCTTCTAATATTAGAAATTCTATAGCAGACAAATAGAGCTCAAGGTACGCACATGAGGATTGATATCATAGCTCTTCCTTTACGTCCGAATGCCAGGTGGCCTATGTCAGGATATGTTTTGATGAGTGGATTTGCATCCATACAGCGCCTTTGAAGTAAGCCTGTGTGCCAACAAAGAACTGCTACTAGAAGAATAATTATTAAGCTGAGCCACCCTCGCTCCTTGAGAAAGTGCATATGGAATTGATAGTACCCCAACACCTGGCAAATATGGAAACCAATTTGTCCTTCATTATTTTCACCGTACCAATCTTGTGAATCTTTAACACGATATGATATGAATTCATGCAACTCCTTAGAAAGTCGGATTCTAATACCTGATCAAATTAAGTTAAAGCAACAGTTTGATATTAGTTGATCAACTTGGTCTTGGACTTAAAAGTAAGCATCAACCAAGTACAATTTTTAGTTGGACAAAAGCAGATTACTTTTACGAAGACAAATATCAGTCCAAAAATGCAGTTGATGAATCAAAAGAGGCTTCGCTTGAAATTATTATAGAGAATTCTTGGGCTTGATTAATCTATAACTAGTTCGGTACTAGTTACAGTTAAGCTAGTTAAACTTTAGATCGATGCACACAGCATGTAAGACAGATTGTAACTAATTCTGCCGAGCTTAACGAACTCTAATGACGTGACAGTACTGATCTGTCTTGACTTGATTTTTTTTTTTCTTTAAAAAAAATTTTTGAGCTGCCTTAACATCCACTCACCCAGAACTTTGGTACATAAAAAGAGCGGGTGGCGTTGTTTGATAGTGAAAAAGGCCGATTGACACCTGTTCGTTTCCCTCTGCGGGTGAGGACTCAGGACCACTACTTGGCGTAGGCCGTGGAGTCTTAGGCTAGTTGCAACGGTCGTGGGCGGTCCTTACAGCCTGAACAGTTCGCTGCCCACGCGCGAACAAGTACGCGAGCCTCATGGTAATTTAAAAATGCACTGTTGGTCGGTGCATTAACTGATAAATGTATTGTTTTTGCACGGACTTTGAAATATAATATTTGTCAAACGGTCTAGTTTTAGGAATTGAATTCAAAAAAAGTTACGGTGAATCATGTATTTAACAAGTTTTGATTGACAGAATTTTACAAAGAAAGTCTCGTATTTAGAAGATTCCATTTTTAGAGTCGATGAGGACTTGTTGAAATATAAAATTTATATTTTATTCTTGGCTCAAAACATCACTAAAAATAAAACGACAACTAATAAATTTACTAGATAGGATAACTGTACTATTTTTTAAATTCTCGAATAATTCAGTCATTATAAACTTATCAAAGCATAAGCATTTAAATACTTGGCTCCGGAAACAATAAAGTAATAAATAATATATGTGATATTCTTTTTAGTCAACAAAAGCCAACATTTAAATTTCATAATACAAGATACAATTAAGCAAACATAAAATATTTTGACGTGTAGTTGAATTATAGTATTCTAAAAATATTATATTTTACTACTTGATACTGTTAGATGGTTGAAAAATTAATAAAATTTAATTATTTGGCGATGTCCAAATTGCAGTGTATTACAATAATCAGTCTTTAACATTCATAATACAATAAACGAGATGAACTCAAAAGTTCATTAATTTGGCGATGTCCAAATTGCAGTGTATTACAATAATCAGTCTTTAACATTTATAATACAATAATAAATGAGATGAACTCAAGAGTAAAACTAGTTGTGCCAACATATTTAAATTGACTGGACCTCGACTTAAAACTGAAAAATCTTAAAATATTAGAAAATCTTGTGGAAAACTGTTTTTTTTTTAAAAAAAAAAATTAAAAAATACACGACGGATAGTGGTGCACACGCGCCCAGAAAAGAAAGTAAAACGATATAAACCTGAGAAACAAGGAACGGTGACCAGACCCGACCTTACCTCTCTGCTCGTCATACCATTATTTCCTTGTTTTTCAAGTAAAATATTCACCCTCCCCAAAACATCACAACCAAACCCTACGCACAGTTCCGCCACTCTCTCAAAATCCAATTCTCACCATTTCTTTTTCTTTTTTATTAATTTTGGAAAATTACAAAATATAAAAAATCAGAAAAGCACCACACAAATACAAAACCTAAAGATAAAGCAAAAGCAGAAACAACAAGTACAAAGAAAAGAAATTAAGAACAAAGGTAAAGTCTAAGAAATTGATTGTCATTTTCGTTTTCATCTTCATCAGATATGAAGATTAAGAACAAAGGTAAAGTCTATCCTTCTCCTTCTTCTTCTTCTTCAGACGGAGACTATCTCTCTGTGTTGAAGCTTTTGCCAGCTGCGATTTTCGCTCTCGCCTCAGTCCTCTCTCTGGAGGACCGTGAGGTGCTTGCTTACCTCATCACCAGGTCAATCAAAACGACGACGGCCGCGACCTCGTCGTCTTCCATCATCCAGAGAAAGGCGTCCAAGAAAGCGGCGACCGGCAGCAGTAATAGTAATAGCAACAACAACCATAAGCCCCCGGTGTTTGACTGCGATTGCTTCGACTGTTACACGAGTTACTGGTTCAGATGGGACTCCTCTCCCAACCGCGAGCTCATTCACCAAGCCATTGAAGTGTTTGAGGATCATTTGACCAACGGCGAGGCTTCTGACAAGCTGCCCAATAAGAAGAATGGCAAAGCCAAGAGGAGAGACAAAACGGCACGGCGTTCTTCTGATAAGTTTAACGACAAACAACTTCTAGTTGAAGAAACCAAGGAATCGTCATCGGGCCCCGCTCCTGCTGAGTCTATGCCTGAAAACACTGTGCCTCCTGCACCGCTGACTGCTCCTGAGAACGAAGCTCCACGGCTTGAGGAGAATGAGGTGGTGGCGGAGGCCTCCGCTGAGTCCACTGCGGGGGTGGAGCAGGGGCAGACAGCGTCGATTTTGCCCGCTCCGCCGCCGGCGAGCAGCTCCTCGGACAAGGGTTTGGCTAGGAAAGTGCTGCCGGACGTGTTAGGTTTATTCAATTCTCGTTTGTGGTCTCTTTGGAGTCCAAACGCTTAGGGCGAAGGGAAATTACAAATTCCTTTTTTCTTTTTCTTTTTTTTTTTAATTTTTGGTGCCCTTTCATGTAATTTTCCCAGCTTATTTCATTAAAAAAAAATTAAGAAGTTCTATTTTTAATCCTTAGTTAATCAAATTCCGTGGTCGAATAGAGCAAGCATTGTAATATTTTCTTTTAAATTTTATTTCACGCCTTTCCCTTTTCTTATCTTGGGTGGATAAAATGCAAAATGTGCTTGCTGGCAGGAGGTCACTTTAGAAAAATGTTTGTAACCATAAAATTAAAACAAATACATTCGGGATGAATGGATGATTAATATTTGCTTAGCAATAAAGTATAGTGATTCGGTGGTGATAGTATCTGAGGTGGGGCAATTGAAACGTGAGTTTTGCTTGTTAGTGGAAGATTATTTTTATGGACAATGTGTTAGATATTATTACTAACCTGGGAATTTATTATTATTCGGTGTTATATATTTACTTTATTTTATTCGATTCGCCTTTTTCAAAAAATTGTCAATGGATTGCGATTCTTTATATTTTGGCCGGAGGGGCTGGAACCCTCTTTCAAGTAATAAATATTTTGTGTTCAAATTTATTATATGCCTCCTTTAAGACCCTCTAATTTCGGTTCGGTGCCCTAGGTGTCTGGCATCTAGGGCGCCTATGATTATTACCCTAATGAATAGCAGACATGAATTCCCTTAAATGCCCCCTTTTTCTTGTGTCTTATGTGAGTAAGAGTTCGGTTGTCCTTATAATTTTTGTTTAATCTTTATATATATATATATTTTTTTTTTTACAATTATATCTTTTTGACAATATTTTTAATATTAGTTAATTTATTTTAAAAAATTAATTAATCAATTAATCAATATATGAATATTTTCCTTTTCGTACATGTGCAACGACCTTTACTAATAATTACTTGCAGTTAAATTAATATTAATTAACTTAAAGTAATATTTAATATTCTTATAATAATTTTATTAATAATTATTTTTAAAAAATTAATTTACTAAATTAATGTTAAAAGTACAATAATAATATAAAGATTTGTGTATATTTTTATGTTACTTTTGGGGTTAATTTGATAAATTATCATTTTCTCATTAATTTTTTTAAAAATATTATTATAAATAAAAAAAAATAAAGGAAAGAGTGTAATATATTTAATAATAAATATTTTTTAAATATAAAAATTAAATAAATATTTAATTTAAAATATAAGTATTAAGTCAGTGTTTACCAATCTTATGGCTGTTGTGCTAAACTTATAATCTAATAAATTAGAATCATCTATAAGCTAAAATGGCACGTATAATTTGTAATGAATAACATGTTGCGTCGGAGTCAAATTCTAAAAGCAATTATTAAGTGGGCATTCATATCTTTTTATGCTATCATGACAGCATATCAGTTTTGGGACCCAAAGCATATCGGATTTTATGATTTTTGTAGTTTGCATTTACTATTCTTCAATGAAGATAATATAACGTGGGACACACAAGCGTTATTGCTTTTGTGGCTTGACCTTATTCCCATTTGTTCTTAACTTACACGTGAATGTGACCCAGAATTAAATTAATGGCGACCGATCCCCTTAAACCAAAGAAATACCAATTGAAGATGATTAGTTAATCTCATCAGAAACGGGGCACCACCCATTAGTGTGTATATATATAAGCACAAATCACAGCTCTTTTCCCACGTATGTGAGTTTATTTTCTTCCAACTGTTTTGGGGGTGGATTCTCCTATTTTAGGTCCAGGCATTCCAACTTAGTGACTGCTTCTAGGTAAACCTCCAGGCTGTCTTTACACTCTTACTTTCTTTATCACTGAGCGGTCATTTAGGGACCTTAACTGGTGATACGGGCTATTTCTTTTTCGATGATAAAACTTATCCCCATCGTTTTGTTGGGTAAAAAATTGTGTCCAATAAGATTTAAACATATACTAAAAGTTTAGGATACCTCTATCTTATTCATTAGATAATGAACGACTTTTTATTTCGGACACCTTTCATTCATTTAATTCTCTTTTTTTTTTTTTTCTATAATAGTGTTGCTATTTAGACAAGGTCCTAATGAATTTTTTTGTTGTTTTTTTTAATCATAAATATAAGTCTATTATAATGTAATTTAAAACCCAAAAAAAAAAAAAAGTCTATCAAGAAATGAGGTGAGACATTGTCCATTGTAATATTATAAGCATGCAGTTAGTTTGGAACAATAATTTGCTGGTAAAACTTGTAAACTCGTGATCAATGCAAAATCATTATAAGCAAGAAGTTTCACCACGGAAGGTTGGTTATACAGGTGAAGGACTCGTAATAATATCTTATCGTTTGTGCATTATGTATGGACTGGATGGTGGCCAGCAAACAAGCAAATGACAAATGAAGCAAGGCCATCAGCGAAAGCCACAGGATAGGGCAGGGCACTGGCTGAGAAGTGAGAAGTGAGAAGTGAGAAGCTTCTGCTGCCTGCCTGCCTGCCTGCCTGCCTTATCCCCATTGCATGTGATAGGGTGTTTTGATTGTCTGCTTCCTTTTTGTTTGCTTTGAGACTGACAAAATACTTGCACAACAATTTGAGCAGAAGTGCCCAAAATCAGTAATTGATGAAATGAATATACGTGAGAAGGGAAGTGATTTGCCTTCCCATCTCGCTAAAGAGTAGTTTTTACTTTTACTACTTAACTGAAATCTGACCAAAAAGGAGAAAAAAAATCTCAATACCTCGCGTGAGTTATGGAGAATGCATATAATAAGTTCTACTGCCAAGTAAAGATAAGTATGATATAAGTAGAGTAAGCACACATGATATGGTCATAAAAACTCCGTATTGTTGATTCTAAGGCTATTTAATTTCCCTCCGCTTTGTTTTCATCAAAATGTTTTCTGTCTATGAAGTAATGAAGGAATTTTCAATGACATGCCATTTACTTTTAAATTTTAAAAACCAGGTTATTCACTACAACAAAATGAAAAAAGTACTTAAGCCGAATTTGTAAAATAAAACTTATTCTTAATTGAAAAAAAAAAACAAACAAAAGACGAATGAGATAAATAAAGGAAAAGGTATAGAGATTTATGAAAGAGTAAGCCTTTTGAAACTCTCGAAATTCCTCACAAAACCCAGTTTCGATTGAAATTACTTAAATAATCAAAGACAAATTAATTCATTTTTGTTTTGAATGGAAATTCAATTCAATACTTAAATAAATTATTTTTTAACCAATTTTTGACACTCCCATTTTCATAATTTGTGTTTATATTTTAATTTTTAATTTAAAAATATTTTTTGAGAAAATTGTAAGAGTTTAGAGTTATGGAATAGAAATTACGTAATAAGAAAAAGTAATTTAAGATTTTAAAATATGTATTATTTTATAAATAAAAACATAAAAGAACTACATGTTTTTCGAGAGAAAATATATGGGAAGACGGTTAATATTAATATATAGATTTATTTCTTTCACAAATTAAACTGGGTGTGTTCAAGAAATAAAATTCAAAAGGGGTGCCTTTAACGATTGTAAAAAATGGGTATCAAACTGTCGGAGGTCCATTGTTTCTAAAATTGGGCTTACAAAATTAAGTGGCCGAAAATGTAACATTTGGGTTTTTATACAACTCAATTCAACCCAACTCATAAAATAGTAGTCTGGGATAAGTTAGGTTGATTGTGTTGGGCTTATGAAAAAGACCTATTTTCATAGTCTAATTTAATGCTATACAAAATTTTAAAGTAAATCAATTAATTAATTGAAAAAAAAAAACTAAAAAAGCACAAACATTAACATCATTTCAACAAATCGAACATTGCTAAGTCTAACAATCCAAACTGCAAAAAATAATGCGAGTTAGGTCAGTTTCACGGGTTAGGCGAGTTGGTGTCCACTCCTAACAACATGCATCCAGTTTTTTGTCAAGTGGATCCTGATATGTCGTTTATTCACAACAATTCCAATTAAGGATTTTTTTTCTTCTACTTAGAACCTTTCTCCAAATTCCATCATGGTAAGTGGGAAACTCCAAAAAGTTTAATTACAAAAGTTTTACTTTGTCCAATTTTGCATCCATTGTAAAAAGGAAACTGCAAAAGTTTTACTTTGTTCAATTTTGCATCCAATGTATGCAATTTGTATTAACCATACACTGAAAAGGACATAATTACATTTAAAATGACATAACAAAAGTAAATACAAATTTTTTTAAGTGCAGTTTTGTTCTTTTGGTAAACAATTGATACACACTGTAAACAAGGGGTGAAAAATCAAACAAATTTAAATTTTTATAATAGTTTTTATAACATGATAAATTTTGGATGGATGACTGATAAATTTCTTTGCTTTGAATGATATATCGGTTAACTTCAAATTTTGTCAAATTTCATGGTGCGAAACTGCTTGTTATCTATTTTACTACCTTTGACAATTAAACTATTTAGTATGAAAATTATAGCCAAACATGGGTTAGTATAAGAATATTGTTTTAATGCAATGCAATACATTATAATGCAAGCTGGCAAACGCATCTAAAGAGTATTCAATTTTTAGAAATATCGGGTCACATGTGCATTTGTACAGTTATGACTAAAATACTTTCACATTTTTATCAGATATTGGCTTGTATTTTGCGCACAAGGAACTGAGATTGATCCGCAGAGAAACATGGCAAGTTAACGGAGATTTTGTATATGCCAGTGAAGATTATATGAAAGAATCCATCTAGAAGGAATTAAGGTAGGTTATTACCAGCACCAAATAAAGTTACAATCTCGAAAACGGGCAGATCGATCATTCGTTTAGATATTGCACACTTTGCAAGCCTAGCGCTGGTTCCTAAATGAGGTTTTGATAAGCAGCAAGCAACCAAACTCGTGTTGAGTCTCACATTTGCAGGCCTATTTGTGAGCTTACAAGTGTAAGGCATCAAATTACCATCATCTCTTATCCTCAAAGCTAATGCATTCGTGAAGATGGTATACTTGTGCGTCGTACAATCATCACAGTTTGATTGATTAGTGGAGAAACATTCGCTTACGTTTGTAGAATCAGCACCGATCATTCACTTATGTATGTGTGTATGTGTGTCTATGTGTTGTTAATCAATCCGAAAATGTATGTCACCACATGCACGCACTTAACTTTTTCTGTTTGCCTTATTTTATATTCTCCATTATTACACGAGACTCTCGAGAATTATCTTTAGTTTTTATTTAATATTGAGATGTTATGACTTAAAAGTTATACTTACTTCGGTGAAAAAAATTATAATTATAAAATAAATATTGATACAATATTATAAATATGATTTACAAATAATACGTTTGATAAAAATAATAAATATATTATAAATTTTTCATCATAAAATATATAAGAAAATCAACTTAGGTTTCAAATTATAGCAGCTAGTCTTTACCAAATATTTTAGTGCCACAACTGTCGTTCTACAGCATCAAATAGGACCTTGATTTGTTTTAATTTAACAAAAGGGATTACGATAGGACCCACATTTAATTTGATTAAAATTTATTCATCTAGACATGAAGATTGAGAGTTACATTAGTTTTCAATATTGTATCGAAGGTCACTGTTATGTGATGGCTACAAGCCAACAACAAGTTTTCATCAACATTGACTTGATGATAGAGAGTTCTGGGGCGAATTTTGCCTTTAAAATTATGTCTCCCAGAGTGTAAGTTTCCCTCATGATCTGTGGTAGCAAACTTGTCAAAAAGTTCGTATTCTAGTTTCATGTTGGTTACCAAAAAGAGATTTGCCTCGAACAGTCACTTGGCCCTACAATTATTATAATATATTTAACGATCACAGTTTGTAACATACGGTTCGGTTCGTGTCAGTATTTTGCCTTGAGCCTTTTCATTTCTAGTCCACTTTGCTGGTTTATCAGTCGGCACTCTGCTGGCACAACGTGGTTCTTCTCGTTCATGACCAATATAGCCCATACCGTCTAACAAAGTTATTAATCCAAAACAGGGTTCACCGTGTCATCGCATCCCCATTATACACACGCGCGCGCACGCTCGCACGTATAATTCAGTCCAAAATTTTAAATTTTTCTACAGCTCGAAAAAATTGTTACACCACACTTTTACACTCTATGTCATAACAGTTTGCTTAAAATTTTTTTAAAGTTTAAAATCTTAGACCAAATAAACACTTTATATATCAATATGCACCTGATGCAAGATTGTTAAAAGATAACTTAACTAGTTGACTTGTCCTATTATAATATAAGCAAATGGTTGAAAGATCAAATAAATAATTTAATTCTTTCTCATACTAATATTTGGGAATAATTTTTCAATATTAGGTAGATAGTGGTACTAGCAGAGATGAATGATGGTCAACACCACCTAATTAAGACATTTTTATCCGTCTCATATTTAATCAACGGGATAATCAATCAAACAATTCGTAAATAAATCCTAATGTAACTTTTATTACTTAAAACTTTCTTTAAGATGAAAAATGAGTAAACAAATACATACCACTTAAAGCTTTCTTAATTTGAAAAATGAATAAACGAATACATTTGAAAAATATTAGATACTCTCGTTGTATTGCACCGGTTCATGACTAAATCCTTTATTATTACAGATCTCTCAATAATACAGACAATGGCCCCCGTGTTGTGAATGTCTAGTGTGGAAAGATACATGTTCTCTTCAACAATGGCTCCATTACCTTGTTTGTCTTTAAGCTATGAACCCCGTCTCTAGTTTTTCAGCTGAGTCTTATTCATTAGAAATTTGAAAGTGAGTTGTAGGACAGCCACCCCACCAGCTTTGTCAAAGGCCAACAGCACCCTTGTCCAGATGAGCTCTTCTGAGAAAGAACATACTTCTGTAAATGATGGCAAAAATGAACACGACAGGCTAACAATGAAGGAAGAGTCTACCCCTGTGTCAATTATCTCAGAGCCCACAAACATTACTCTCAAAGTTGTTTTGGAAAACAGCATGGTAAATGCTATTTTGAGTCATAATTCTGGATGGGACTCACTTTACATAAGTGAAAAGTCATGATGATTCAGATTCTCTTCTACGAGTACTTCAAAATAATATATTTGTATACTCAAAATGATGCTCAAGTAGCGGAGAAATTGACACTCAAAGTACACCTGTTGATCTGAAAATCTGAAAAATTAAAGGAAAACTAACTAGCCAACATGGAAAGGAAGGGTAATTTTTGGATACCTCCCCTGAGGTTTGGCCTTGCTACACTTGGAGAGAAACTATGGATATATTGACATATAGCGCCCCTTAACGTGTAGTTTGAGTTTGACTGTTAGCTGACTTTGAAAGTACCAAAATACTCATCTACCAGATACAAATTTTGAAAGAAATAGTTCCGACCACCCAAAATAGGGAAATTTTTTAACAACAAAATCCAAATGGACAAATACCATGAAACATTTCTTTCATTCCTTTCTTTCAAATTTTTTTTTAAATTTTCTCAAAAATTAAACTAAAGAAAATACAGCTTTTTTTTTTTTTATTATTCAAATACAACCAGAAACTGCTTAAAAAAATTATTTTCCTCAAAATCCTCGGCAACCAATTAGAATTCCCTCAAAAATTCAATTTTGTTTACCAGCATGCTAATCCAATCCCTAATTCAATCATTCAAATCCAATTATACTTCTCTTCAAATCCAATCCATTTGAATCCAAATTCGACATACTTCTCCTCAAATCCAATCAATTAGATTTCAAATTAAACCCCCTGTGAACTCAATTCTCCAAACTACGCGCCCTTCGATTTCATAAAATGAATTTGAATCTGAATCAACGCCTTATCAAGCTGCAATGGCATGAATCAAGCTAAATTTTGAGAATTATGATTTCAGT
Source organism: Murraya paniculata (assembly GCA_030449075.1). NCBI lineage: Eukaryota > Viridiplantae > Streptophyta > Magnoliopsida > Sapindales > Rutaceae > Murraya > Murraya paniculata. Next base: position 2,032,985 of record JAEVFN010000022.1, read on the forward strand.
AATTGCTCAAGAAACTAAGACCAACATCAACAATGGTAACTCTTAACACCAGCATCATCAACAACTACAAAATAAAAAAAAAAACTACAGAAAAATTAAACAAAAAAAAAACAAAGCTAGTCGGCCGATACTTGTTTCTTCGGCTTCTATCACTGTGGCGATTGGAGTGGTAGACGCGGCTGTGATTGTGGCTTGGCGTAGTGTAGAGTGCCGGCAAGTTAGTGGAGGCACTTGTGGCTTGGGGTTTGCTGGTGGGCAGCGGTGGTGCTACAATTCGTGGGTGTTGGCTAGCGAAGACGTCGAGGGTTTTGAAAGCTAACTACGACAATGGCGGCAAGGATTTGTGCTTGCATGGTGGTCTCTAGGGGTTATGATTGGTAGTGATTGTGGTGGTTGCGGGTTGAGGGTAGCGATGGTGGTTTGGGGTTTCGGTGATGATCGTTGCGGCCGTTGATGAAAAGAAAGGAGGAAGCGATTAGATTTTTACTGAATTACTTCTTTTTTTGTAATTGATTAATTACGTTACTGCCATTAATTACCAAACGGCACCCTAACGATGATCCACGTTTAGAGGTGCTATATGTCAATATATCCATAGTTTCTCTCCAAAGTGTAGCAAGGCCAAACTTCAGGGGGTATCCAAAAATTACCTTGGAAAGGAATTAAGCTAAGACATGAGTTGGATATATATGATTACACAATTGTTATTAGGTAAGAATTTAAGCAAGAATTCTCTATTTTGCATGCCCTTGCTTGGGGATGCAAATTCCAATTCGGATTGACTTCGGTTTTGTTGTTTTTTTGACTGATAATTTTTAATCAAAAATTAAATTTTGGACTATCAGAGTTCAGAAATTCATTTATTCAGTGTCATAAAGTTCAGACACAGCTGAAGTTCGCTGAAATAATTTAGTGGTTTCTTTTATTTATTCTCCTTGCACCTTGAAAGACAGACACCATACATCTTTGAGTGCCAAATATTAGGAGGTAAATATGTTTTAAGAACACTATTTTATCTATGAGAGAATATGTATGCCAAATATTAGGAGGTAAATATGTTTTAAAAATACTATTTTATCTATGAGAGGCCTCGAGGTTTTTTTTAGCTCTGTTCCTAGTTGCTAATTGATTTCATGTTATTTCTTTTTCTAATCATATATTGTATTTATTTTTTGATTGTATCTTCCATTTTAGTAGCGCGTTTTCCATATGACTAAGTTATACTTAATCCATGTTAGGGAAATAATTTCACATCGAATGAGAATAAAATCATGGATTAAATATATAGAAACCTAAGGTAATATTCAGTTTGTTTAGCTAAATAGTGTGATTAGCTAGGCGCATCAACTCGTATAATATATATATATATATATATATCACCAGGTGCGTCCGTCCGATACCTGTATATATGTATATTGAAATGAACCATCATGAAATGAGAGGCCAAAAAAATGAAAATTACGACTTAAATTTTCTCAGAGCAATATGCCATATTGCCTATGAGGTACAAGAGACATGTAAAGAGGAAAGCTATCAGAATAAAACATGCAAGAAATCCCATCAGAGCTTGCTGTACTCCAAATTCCAAAACGGTGCAGGAGCATGGCTCCAAGTAATAGTATTCTGAAGCAACAAAAAGCAGAGCTTAAATATCATAATAATACATTGAATATTGAGAAGATATTTATTCTCAGATGATCAGATATGGAATAATAATTAATTAATTTAACGTTGTCTATCAGACAGGACCTTCAATGAATTCACTTGAAAAATACACAAAGTTGAAGTGGACCAACAAAACTAGAAAGATCATAAGATCGTCCAACTTTTTGAATACCCCAATTAATTAGAAAGAGATCTTCTTTGTCACATTATCTTTGAATCTATTGGCGTCGGGTAAATTATTCTCTATTCCTACACTATTTTATTATTCGATGTGAAATCTTCCAGCCAAATACCTAGCTATATAAACTTAGTTGATGATGAGCTGCATGCAGAATTGCATGTGCATTTACTTAGTTACATGTCAACTTGCACTTCTGGACATACACAGCAATCAAGCAAATATAATTTGTTTATTAATAAATTAATAAATTAATCAAGCAAATATATATATATATATATATATATATTCACCAACATTGAACGTCCTCAAATACAAATACTGCATCTAAGATATAAAGATATACAATTCGATCGACATGCGATTAATATGATGTGTATATATATGCCTATGTGCGGTTGTATTATTGTTTAATTGTGATTATGAAACCAAATAATCTAAAAAGATAAGATAATTAATAACTTAAGAGGACGAGAAATTCTTCTGTACATCAGTTGTACATACACCCAGTTAAAGAACCATGACTTGTATACCTTTCTACATACGTGTTATGATTATGCCGGTCGATGATTGTACAAACCTCCAATGTGCATGTACATAAGCCGAGTGCCAACCACGCACATGAGTTTTTAGAAGAACATACGTATCGCTTAATTAGCTAGCATCCTGGCGAGCAAGGAATTTGCGGACCCACTCTCAAATTGGCCCCATGATTTGAACTTGACAATGAATGGCTTGCCAACCTGAATCTTGTAACTATCTCTATGTTTTTCTCTTCCCGGCATTATCTCAGACCATGGCGGATTGGTGGCTTCAAGGAAAGCTGTTTTATATCTAACTAATAAACAGTCTAGCATTTATTCATTTCAACACACCAAATTAAGTGATCAAAGTTGAGTTTTCCTGAAGAGAGAAGGAAGTATGAAGGTAAGACCATGAGACCATGCGTGCTAGCTAGCTATTTGTTAATGGGAGAAAATTTTCTTCCTCAGTGCTGTATTTAATTCGTTCATCTTTTTTTTTTTTCTTCGCTCCTCTTAATTTGTTGCAGTTACTAGGTTGGATGCACCGTAAGTTTCGGCAAAATAGCAGTGAGCCACTCAAAGATTTTGGAATCGGTAAGTCTTGCTCTGCCATGTATATATGAACACATTAGTTACTACAAGAAGCAAACATGTTCTTGCACGAAAGCTTTCCGATCATTGGAGATTTGGAGAGTCATTGGCTGACGATAAGAATCAGCACATTATATGTGTTATGTTAGTACATTCATATTAATAGAGGCACTTGAAAAAGACCTCCATTTAAAACCATACACTCTTTTGTTGCATGACATAATAAGCTCACACGAGTTTGTACTTGAAACTAGCATAAGAGAAACAATATAATATTAGTATCCGTTCTGCATGAATGAACTTTTTTGATGCTTACTTGACATATTCTGTGCCAGGGAATGCTTGTAATTGTCTTATAGGGCAGCCATCACTGGATGACCAGCAATGCTACCCAAAGACAGGCTATGGTAACAAACCATTCAGGCAGCAGCAGCAAGCTCAGAAAGATCAATACCTTCGAAAGTCTTTTGCCGGTCTAGAAGCAGCAGCTCGAGCAGAAGAATCAGAATTGGACTATGATCAAGAAGACTCATCATCTGCAATATCTGAGCTATTTCATGGTTTTCTTGCAATCGGTACTCTTGGTAACTCGGACACCAACATCCCCAATCCTTCAACTCCGACGTTTGGCATATCAGTTGAGAATATAACTGAACAGGAAACTGAAGTGACGGAGAATGAACTTAAGCTCATTAATGATGAGTTGGAGAAGGTTCTTGTAGCTGAAGCTAATAAAGAAGATGGCTGTAATGACTCATCTGGAAGAAACAGTCATGTGAGCAATGGGAGAAGCAGCCATGGGAGCACTATTACACTCAGCGGAAAGCCAATTGAAGGTCCTGAGACAAATGGGAATGGCTTTACAGTGTGTCCACTGCAGGGCTATCTTTTTGGGTCAGCGATTGAGCTGTCTGAGACAACAACGGCAGTGGCGAAGAAGGAACACAGGACCTCGCTTGGAGAGCTGTTCCAGAGGACAAAACTAGCAGATCAGGAGAATTCGGGCATTAAATGTGAGAGAGACCAGGAGAAGCGAATTGACAAAGAAGCTGATAAATCTGCTGTGCATATCATGAAAAAGATACTGAAGAAGAAAATGGTCCATGCTTCCAGGAGCTCCAGTGCAACTGCTGGTGGCACTGTTGATTCGTCTTCAGCAGAAACAAAACTGCACAAGGTATGTTGAAAAATTACTTGAAATTCTATGACTAGTAAGTTATTTTTCAATTTGGACCAGAATTCTCTCGGGTTCTAAACTGTGATTGGTGTATGATTGATAGTTAGTAAAAGAAAAATATAAGTAAATCCTTGGCCACACCCACACATATGTCCAATAATGTACCCGTATCGAAAAGAAGGAACATCCGGGTTTCATCTGACATCATGTTTCTGACATTTTTGTTGAGTTTAAATGTCCACGGTCCATGGTATGTGTAGATCCTGCATATGTTCCACAGAAAAGTTCATCCTGAAAGCTCAGCAGCCACAAAAAAGAATGAAAAGCCCATGAAAAGGGAGAACAGGAAGAGCGGCAGCCATCATGAAGCTGGCCAGGAAAACGGAGGGCAGATATTGGCCCCTGCAGATGAGGGCCCACGGACAAACCTTTCAAAAGAGAAAATAAGACGCTACAAGAGCCAATCAAACCCACCTCAATTCACGATTAGCGGCAGCGATTCCAACGGAAACCGAGAGTTCTGGATCAAAACAGACGCAGACTGTAAGTACCACACACCTGCATTCGGTGCACCATAATTGATAACTTTACAGTTTCACTTTCTTGTTCTCTACTGCTGGCTTATTCAAAGGAAAGCCAGTAATTATACAATGGGCAATGTTGCTCATATTACGCTGAGTGGCACTACTACGTGACACTGTTTGACTAATCCACAGTTTCAGCGCTGTTCACATGGAGCTTTTAAGTTGCATCCTTGGAAACAACAAACCAAGTCTTCTTCCCAATGAGGAAGAATGGGAATATAGATTCAAATTTCAACATATGCATACTGCGATACTTAGTTTACAATCGTTATATAATTTTTCAGCGGGACTGATTATAATTCGATTTTATTTTATATGTTTTACATTGTAGACCTGGTGTTGGAGCTGTAAGAGGCAGATGCAGCAGTCAAGGTCAAACTACAATCTCTTTTTAATCATTTCAGATAAATAATCAGCATTATTGTGTTTGTAACAAACTCCTTATAAGTGGGTATTGGCTTATTGGCATTTGGTAGTAATATGCGAGTGAGTGAATAAGTTATATGACGAGCTTGAATGGAACCAATAAATATTAAATAAGCACCTTGTGAGACAAATGTATGTAATAATATAAAGGCATATCCTTGCCTGCTGAACATATTTTTGGTATCCATTCTATTTTATTGCAACTCATCATATATATTCAGAAGACTATAATAAGAGAACAAATATATGTGCCTGCAAGCTGCCTAATACTTCATTGTCTTAGCTTCATGAACGATCAAACAAGTGGCTTTATCAATAACAGAGGTGGAAAATGTGCACTCATCTGAGGCTAACAATTATCTTCTTCTGCTTTTTCTTTTTTACCATTAGAAAGGAAAAAGAAATCCCTCTTTCTCCTTGACTTTCTATTTGTCGTATTTATTAAAATTGGATTTAAAAAATAAAAATTCTTTATACTAAAATAACTACAAAAAAGAATCTATTAGCATAGAGTACAGACACTGACCCGCTACGCTAGGACCAAATGGGTCGGTTTAAAATGAGTATACAAAGCACTGTCTTTACAAACACAACTATTAGATGTTCACCCTTCTCCTGAAAATATATATCCATACCCATATATACGCGAAATAAAATAGTTTCTGAACACAGTCACCTTTCTTCTGGAAAAATGATTTCCATGGTTTCCCGGTTGCCGAGTTTCCAACCCAGTGTTCTTTTTTTTATTTCCGTTTGATTTAATTTTTACCATCCCGCGAATGGTTAACTTTTAAATAATAGTAGCAACACTCGAGCACTCAACGCAGCAAAAGTCAACTAACTTTTTGGGCTTCAATAAGATTATGCTTCACAATGATGTGCACATGTACAAATTGTCCCACTTTCTGAACCCAAATGTTCACATTTAGAGCCATTGTCGCGAGTAATGACGAACATCAATCAAATGGTAGCTCATTGCAATTCAAACTCAAAAGAGAATGTTTTATACAAATCAGTAGCATGTGAATCAATAGAATGAAACTATGAAGTCACAGAGGATCCCATTAGCATGTACTATCCATGTAATTTACCAATAATTCATTAACCATGCCTCGATCTGGCATTCTCCCTGCAGCACCATATATGGGAGCCAGACCACCATTTACTGGACCTGGATTTTGTTTTACCTGAAACGAATAAATGAAATGAGTGTCGACATATATTAGGTCATTGCACTGGATTAAGCAGCACCAGCAGATATAAAGTGCTGTTTTGTTTAACGAAGAACAACTTACAGTTTCAACAGATTCCCTTAAATCTCGAAGGAAATCGTCAACAACAGATACATGTTGAAGGGTAACACAGATGTGAATGCTGATTCACGCACAATTTTAAAAAATAAATAATGTCAGCCCCTAAAATAGATCAAGGCTAGATATTTCCAAAACACAAGTAAAATCAAAAGTAATGCATATAAACAATATCAATTTAAATTGAGAGAACAATTATTTGAATGGTCAAAAATAAATAATATCAGTGTTAATGATTTCACAGGCAATTTGAGGTGACCATCATTCCGGGGGGGCAAAGATAGAAAAAAATAATAATAATAATAAAAGAAAGAGATAGATTCACAGTCATTCTCACCTGTTGGGTCTTTGCAATGGATTCAAATGCCAACCCTTGGAAGACATGATATCGTTGACTTCAAATATATCGACAACATCAGATCCAACTGCCACAATTGTCATGTCTGGTTTTCCAACGATGAATAACTCAGGAATCTCCTTTATTCTGCACACACAGTAGCACTTACTGGTTGTTCAAAATTTCAAAAAAGGGGAGGAAGGAACATTGGAATCAACACTAACCCCTTCTGTATGCTCTTTGATGCTTCCATAATAGCCTTAGTGTTTTCCAAGTATCCTAAAGTTTGTAACAAAAGATTATAATCAGCATAAAAGAATATTTCAAAAAACTGTATATATCTGGAATGCAGATTGATAATTCCATTTTCTCACCTTCATGTCCCAGAGACATCAGTGCCGCCCAAGCCCCAGCAATCAAACCCCCAGGCCTACTTCCAGCTACGGTTGGAGACACATATAATCCACCTGACCACTCAGTAACTGCCGCATGGACACAAACAAAAACAGCATAGAATTTCTAAATCATGAGTTTTAAAGCCATGGCTGCTTGTTGCCAAAATTAAAATTTTTAAACTACGGCAGGTATGGATAAATATAATAAGATGATTGCTCAAAAGTAGTCAAGCAATATCTGAAAATTGAAAAAATGGTGAGAAAGGCTCTAGGAATCTGTGAGACCAGCCTACAGCCTTTTAATTTATAGCTTACATAACTGAAAAGTCATATTTCAACACCAGTCTAGCGTGTCTACGTATAAAAGCATTAACTAAGGCAAAAATAAATAAAGATTTGACTTCAATTATTATAATGAGTCGTGCTTCTGTGTGTCTGAATGCGTGTTTGCATGTGTTTCTATTTGGGTCAGATAACTTACCAGCAACAAATTGATGCTGTAGGAAAATGGGGAAGCCAAGAACCCAGATGCGAAGTAAAATTCGTATCCCAACAAGATGCCAAGACAGTAAAAGCATCAGAAAGAATGAAAGGAAAGAAACAATAAAATGATTGTTAACATACATTATACATGATATCACCTTCACAATGCCAACTAGCAGGCATGACCACATATAATAACCAGCGTGACAACAGAAATGCTGTAATCTTATGATCCGTCTGCAAACTCTAAACTAATAGTTACTTAATAGGCATGTGTAGAATATTTCCAAGACCTTATTTTTCCCCTGCATTTTAATATCTACAAAAAAAAAAAGATATGGAAAGATCAACTTGGCAATACCTCCCAGAATTCCCCATATAATTTCACTTTATGGGGAGAAGAACCACAGAATTGTGCTCTAGTCCAATGAAGTATGTGATAATGTGAAAGAACACTCATATTGCAAGACACATGCAATGTGAAAAGGTTGCAAATTATTCCTATCTACATAAAGATTCATATCAATTCCCTCAAGAAAGTTTCTCTTTGAAACACACTATAAAACTTCATTCAATCTTTTTATAATGATCTCATCTGCACCAATATACTTGATTAGCATGATTATCTTTCCTTTTATGAAAGAAAGAACAATAATATGATTATTGATCCAGACGGTTGCGGATTCTAATTTCATAAAAGAAAGGATAATTCTCCAAGCCAACCTGTAATCATAGACCAAGAGAATTATCTAAAAAATTTCAGAAATTCAACATTACCTTTCTAATTTCGTGATTCCTATACAGAACTACACTTGTTCCTTTTGGAGCCAATCCATATTTATGCACATCCACTGATATTGAGGTTACCCCTTGGACAGAAAAGTCAAATGGTGGAATCGGATACCTGAAGGAAAGGAAGTCCAAAAATAGCCCAAGCAGCAGAGCCAGAAAATAAGGATGCTGGCAAACTAGAGAACGTTGTTAAAAGTTTCTCCTCCACACGGTATTGTTTAATTCAGAAATCATAAACTACACTTGCAAATGAGTATGGATTTGAAGGAGGGATATATAAGAGCCAATCATATTGTCTACTTAATGTATGCTTCCTATTCAGAATAAAATCCTACAGCTTGCAAGAGTAAGTCTAAGGAATGTACATGAAAAGTCAAACATTCTGCCCTATTTAGTAATTGCAAAAATGATAGAAAATATATCCACAAAACATGAGAAACGAGAGCAAGTAACAATTTTCAAAAACAGAGAAAAGAGGTCTTGTGAAATGAGTAATTGCAAGAACAGGGCACAACATTCTCCAACCATTAATTGTGAGATGGACTGCTAAAACTAAGCCAAACATACCCATGTTTTTGAGCGAAAGGCAACACAAAGCCACCAAGACAAAGGTCAACATGGAGACATGTTCCATGACTTAAAGCCAGCTCACCAAGCTCCTACAAGAGAAGTTGCAAGATTTCCTCAAACAGAAGTGAACACACGTGCATACCGAACTTTCAAATTAGTTATCATCACTAGCAGAAAATATAAAGGCAACCACACACCTCAATAGGGTCGATGATTCCATGAGGAAATCCAGGTGCAGATCCAACAATCTGTAGTATCATGAAATTAGATCAGGCCTCCTAGCTGAGAAAAGCACGTTGTAAATTGCAACCTTAACATGGAAACATAACCGTACAAGAGGCTATCTTTTTCCTTTTTTTCCCTCAGTAAATAGTTTGGAACAAGAAAGCCAGTTTGGATTAAGAGGAAATCACTGATTAATTAGAAAAGATAATGAAAAAGAAATGAAGTATTGTTCCAAAGCATGATGTAGAAATCCATACCAAAATGGTGTTTCTGTTTATATGTTTCTTTATTGCTTTGACATCAGCTCGAAATTCTTTATCAACAGAAACACGCCACAGCTTGATATTAAAATACTGTGCAGCTTTGTCATATGCTGAATGTGCAGATACAGGTATGATCCTGTACTTGGGAAAAGAAGCATTCACAGTTATAATTATCTAATTTGGAAAACAGTACAAAGTGAAAGTAAAAAGTTGGAAAAATTTCGGTACATTTCAGGCCTCGTAATCCCCTTCTTATTTCTCATATAGTCACGGGATGATTTTACAGCTAATAATATACTTTCAGTTCCTCCCGATGTCATGTTGCCACACACTTGTCCTCCAGAAGCCTTTTCATTATTGCCAAGCAGAGCAGCTGTCATTGCAACGACTTCTGCCTCAAATCGAGCTACACTCTGGAATATATCTAAATGCAATGGATTGGTATGTGCAAACCTGAAAATGGATTTAAAGAAAGTTAGATAAGAGGTAAAAGGAGGATTTAAAGAAAGTTAGATAAGAGGTAAAAGGAGGATTTAAAGAAAGTTAGATAAGAGGTAAAAGGAGGATTTCAACTGCAAGGATGGGTGGCTGATCTGACATTATCAAATTGTTAATGTGAATTATTATATTGCAGCCCTGCTAAGCAGGGTGACAAAAGTACCATACAGACACTTGCTCAAGCAATTCCTAACCACGATGATAGCAACATATGCCACAATCCTTAATAGAATTGTAATAGCCCAAAAGGTCATTGTTTGCAACATGTCAACAAATTGAGAAGTTTTCTTCATAATAAACACTTGAGAAACTTTTTGCTGAATGTGGAACTATTGTACTTTAGAAATTTCCGAATTTAAAATTTGCAAACAGTGTACACCATAACAGCAGTGTCACATATTTAAGCTATCACCACTGAGGTATGCATTAACTAAGTAAAACAGCAATCATTTCCTTTCAAAGAGAAGTGTGAAATATAATAAGAGCAAGCTCCACCATGGCTTGTAGGTTTCAACCCAAATACAGGACATACAGGGGAGAAAGCTTTAATCAGTGAACATAAAAGTTTGTAGTCATATTATCCCCAACTTAAATAAATTTTCACCGGTTATATCTTAAGAAGATAAATTCAAGACCCTGCTGTATACAAGCAACTTCAAGTAGATGCTCAAGGGAATACTAAATACAAATCATATATATTGGAATCTTACTAACATTGAACACGCCTCATTAATCAAGGAAAAATGTCCTTCAGCTTCACTTCCTCCAATATAGCTGCAATAAAAGAAACCAAAGCATATCAAGCTCAAGCATAATTGACGCAGAATCTAATGTCATTATTAGGGCAAGAGGACACGTCTAAACTAATAAACTGTCACCATGCTAATAGTTAAAAAACATACACTGTACCAGAACATTTTCCTTGCCAAACAACATCCTTGCTCTTTTCCTCTTTCAGTTTCTCTATGACTCCCACTCCTAACCCTGCCCTAGGCAACTCTGTCCTCCAGCCCTTTCTTTTGGATTTAACACCAGACTGCATCTTGTCCACAACCTGACAACCACATTTACGAATTAGATTTATTCACCAGTCGAAATCCTAGATTCAGAAACAAACAGAAAAAGAAATGAAAAATGAAAAACAGAGATCAAATATAAGCATTAACCTCCAAAGGCCACAGAATTAGAATCATAAATTATGCACCATGCACAAGGCATAATAAAGTAAAATTAAATAAACCAGGGGGGATCATAATCATTCATAATGTTCTGGTGAATGATAAATCACCTTAAAATAGAGACGGACAGCATCAAAGAATTTGGGCAGCTAACATCAAGTAATAATTAGAATCAAGTTCTGCTTGTTTTAAGTTCAGAAAAATTAAACTCAGTTATGCACATTATCCACAAATCAGTTTTAATCGGACTGCAGCTATGCACATTATCCACAAATCAGTTTTAATCAGACTGTTGAATTCAATCTGTCAACTTTATCATAGGTTTCACTTGGATAAAGACGGTAATCAAATGACAGCAGGTCATAAAACTTTGATCCGAAATCAAAACACCCCACCAATAATGAGAAAATCATAAAGCAAACAGCATGCAAACTGCACATTTCTACCAATAAAGAAATTAAATTAAACAAAAAGTGCATTCGCACCAATTAATTCAAAAATATAAAATCAAGTGACCTTCTGTTTCTCCGCTTCAATGTATTTTTTAACACCAGGAACCAACCTGCCGTGCACAAAATAAACTTAAAATTTTATCGTTAAAGTATTAAAGAAAAAAGTAACACATATAAAAATAATGAAGAAATTGAATCAGCATGATGATGAATTAAAATTTTATCGTTAAAGTTTTAAAGAAAAAAGTAACACATATAAAAATAATGAAGAAATTGAATCAGCATGATGATGAATTAAAATTTTATCGTTAAAGTTTTAAAGAAAAAAGTAACACATATAAAAATAATGAAGAAATTGAATCAGCATGATGATGAATTACTTGATTGAGCTCATGAAGAACGCTACGAAAGTTTGTTTGAATCCTTTCTCGCGAACGACATCAAGGAACGATTGAAGTACACGCGCGACGAGGAGAGTGAGGAAGGGGGCGAGAAGCAGAGTGAGAGGTTCGTACTGCGACAAAAATGAATTGGCAGAAGCTCTGACACGAATCAAAGACGATTTCGCAGAGAAAAAATCCATTTTATCAAAATAAACAAGAACAGAAAAATAAATAATAGAGAGCTTCTTGAATATCGAAGAGATTCGTATTTATATAATTATAGAAGAGTCAATTTTGATCTTTTGTTTCCGTTATTATCGCGTGCAAGGTACGTCTAATTGGTTTTTTGGCGGGGTAAATTTTCTTTCTTCTTTTTTTGCTAAAAAAAATAAAAATTATGTTTGGTTGAATTGGTGGTATTACGAAACGGATTTCTATTTTGGCGTTTGAGACTAATTATTAATTTAAAATATATGAAATTTTTTTAATAAAAGGAAAATTGAAATATCGAGAAAAACCTTCTCGATAAATTATTTCAAGCGTTTCTCATTGTGTACGAAACCCATTTTCTTTTCATAAAAAACACTCAGATGTTCTGTTTTCTTTTAAACAAATAAAAAACAAAATACAAATATGAAATAAATCATTATTTTTTTTTGAAAAACCGATACAAATAAGTGACTGGTTAGTATAATTTATTTAATAATTACAAGTATTATTATAGATTATTTAATAGCTATAAGTACTTGTTTAATTTTAAAGCTCTTTTAAAATTTTCGTTGTTGTTTGATTTTATTTTCAATAGAGTTTTTAGAAATTAAATAAGTTATTTTATATTTATTAGAAAACTCAAATTTTAGATTTTTTTAAAGTAGAGCTTTTCTAAAAACTTCAATTGTCTAAAATTTCATTCTTTCTCAACATAACTTTAAAAAATTGTCTATTAAAATAATTTTATAAATTTAATAAAAGCTGTCACTAACAATCATTAGTAAAACTACTAATTGCTAATTAAATTAGTTATTTCTGCTATGCGGATGTAATAAACTACTAATTCAAAAAGTAACTTGACGTTTGGCAAATTATGTTGTTGTGGTTGCTGTGACCTTGAAAAGTAGTGTATATGTGTTTGGTAAATTTAATTATAAACATGTTGTTTTATTATATAATGATCAAATTTCATAAGTTTAAATTAACTTTTATTTTTTGGAGTATATTTAATGATGTTTAGACATACTTTTTTTTTTCTTTTTAAAACATATAAAATGACAAAAAAAACTTAATTAAAAAAAATCTAATGAACTTACTAGATCAAAAATTTGATACTGGAGAAAATTTACAGTAGTTTTGACAGTAATATAATTATGGTGGTAATATGATATTAATTGCTTATATATTATGATGTATGGAAAATAAGACATAATTAGGGTGTATAGAAAATAAAACATAATTATTTGTTTAAATACTAAGGTTACAATAGAAATTTTAAAAAGATATGGTAGCTCACCTAATAAACTGTTTATAAAAAGTAACTCTCCACCTGCTTTTAAAAATTATTGTCAAAATTAAAAAAATTATAAAATAAATATTTTTTACAAAATTTATCAAACACTATTTTTATCATAAATTATAAATATAAGCAGTTCATTGAATTTCAACCTCATTCTCAAAGAGAGCCTAAGACTCAAAATATTAATATTATATAGAATCCTCATTTGTGCAAATGTCCACATAAGTTTGTATTTAAAAAAAAAAAGCTACATAATTTTAGATTGTAGAAAAACTTGTATTGAGGTGGTGAGATAAACTAATAAATGTGAAGTCGGTGAAAAGAACTTACCACCTTTAATAACAGAATAATTAATATTAAATAAAAAAATTAGTGGGCCCTTGACCAGGCCCTTTTAGTATAGCTATCTTGAGATCAAGTCGTTAAGTGTAAGGAGCTAAAAGCAAAACTAAAATCACATGTTACTTCTATGTACTAAACAATTTTTTGCTATAAATATATATAAAGAAAGATTAAAAATATTGGCCATAATGCTATATTTTCCCTTCTTTTTTTTTTCAAATGTCGACTATTGATTGTTAAATTGAGTAATAATAATATTATGCGTTGTAAAATGCGTAAACTAATAAATGGAAGAGAATTCAAATCGACTTTAAAATTCAAGCTTCACTCTAAGCAACAACGAGATATTGAGGCTTGAAGTTGAGGCATTCAGACGACAAAGCTCACAAGATGATACAAATAGCTGTTCACATTAGGAACTTTTTGGAAAATTTATGATTGCTTCAACAGTAGGAAACTATTCGGAAAATGATTAGACAATTATATAGTAATAGCCTGGGTGTTTATTTTCTCATCTTGAAGTGGTCATGGTTAAAAAGATATCAATAATAATGGCAGGATTTTAATATTTGAGTTATATTTTAAGTCTCCGTATCATGTATCATTCATTTGTTAGATGACAGATTTCACAACTTATTAAATTATTTAATTACAATATAATGAATGAGTGTCACACTAATTAAAATTCAAATTGAGATTTAATATTGAAATGAATAGCTCCGAGGATAAGGCACAAAGCACACGACATCAAATCATGATTCTCAATATATGATTATAAAACCCAAAACAGGGTTTGGGTTTGAAGAAAGCTTCAGAATTCAGAAACCGGACAATTGCGGCAAAGAATATTGGGTCATATCCGGAAGCAGTTGGGCCTCCTTAACCGAGCCCATATTGGGAAACATTCGAACAGAAAAGAGTAGAGACATGCGTCGCATAGTTTATGGCGTGATTTTGATTTTTGAGTAAGGTAAAATTTCGATTAAACTCACCAGGTTGAGGAAACCACGTTAATCAAACTTATCAGAAAACTATATTGCACAGAAAATTTATTCCCTCGAGCCTTTAAAAAGGTGAACAAATTATATGTATAGTATATCCCCACATAAAAGGTAAAATAAATGACACGACGCGATTAAAAGTAAACATTCAGGTTATGAACACCCAGCTTCGGTTGAAAAGTGTTTTAGTCACCCATCGATGCTTAGTCAGTTGGCTGAAAAATATTAATGGGAGCACAGCAGCATTACTAGATTTTTCTGATTGATTTTGATAGGAGAGGTCAAGCCTTATGGTCGGCTTAATAATTGACACTGCTCCTTCGGTCTAGTGCTGTTACATTCGTAGACGTAGACAGACCTAATTAAAATTTATGAGGGGCTTTTTTTTTTTGTCATTAATTTTTTTTTAAATGTATTTCAAGTTCTTTCTTAATGAGTTAGATAATAAAAATTTAGATTTATTTTTTATATTATAAAATACTTATAATTTAGTGGTAAAAGTATTATTTAATAATTTTAAAGTCTTGGTTCAAATCCCTTTAACTATGTTATTTTGATTTTTTTGGTTTTTTAATATTTTATAAAAATTACTTAGAAAAATAATATTTTTTATGAAAATTATTTTAAAAAATAATACTTTCATGTATATAAAATAAATAATTTATTTAATTATTATTTAAAATTTAAAAAAATAATAAAACTTAATTTTATAAAATTTAAAATGTGTTCGAGTAAATATTTAAAAAATCTAAATTAAATAATTTTTTTTAACTAAACTCTCTTAATTTAATTGTCTAAATCCACTACTGATTACATTAATTAAATTTTACGTGGCGGTTAATTCAAGTAAGCTCTCTTCACTTGAGTTAATTGTCAGCTGTCATTTCGCCACGTTACTTTCCTTCGTTCTCATTCCGCAAATTTCTGTTCGTCAAATATTAACCAAAGTCACAAATTCACAATCCACGTGCCCGGACAGCGGTACCAAAAGTTTTCATTATCAAAGGCATGCAAAATACCTTAAGCCTCAAACAAATTACCTCTCTTTCTTTCCATGCCGCGACCAAAGTAATTTGGCTCCGGACGTTACATTTCACTCATCTTTTAGTTAAATTTTTTGAATTTTTCGTTACGATTTACGTTTTTGTCGTGTTTGTAATTTAGGACGCGTAACGAAAACTAAAATTATAATACATTTATATAGCCAAGTATATAACTAAAATTTTATAATCGTGACTAAAAATTTGGTAACACGTAAACGTACGCTAGAAGCAAAGAAACGTAAACTGAACCTATTTGAAGTTTGGCGATGTTAGTCAAAGTATACCAAATGATTATATCCAGGATTAGGTGCAGCTTGAATCTTTCTCTTCTCCTATCTTCTGTCGAGCTCTATGCGTGTAAGATTTTTACTTACCATCGGCTATATGCATCATCGACCCCTAGCTCTTGTCTGGGTTAATAATTGATAATTATAATTTACACAAAACCCTAATGCAGAATTAATTTTAATTAACTAATGTGGGTTCCGTGTTTGCAGAAATAAAAAAGTGAGAGCGGCATAACGCAGAAACTTCAGGAAATTTGAACGAGGGATTTAAATAGATAGGATGACGCCACCGAAATATTCAACTCTTGACCACTTAATTAACCAATTTACATTATCAATTGCTACAGATAGTACATAACGTGTTGTATTTGCATTATTAAACTTGACCGCCTCGGCTTGAATATTCTTCTTAGGAGATCTGAAATTTCCGTCTTCCAAGAAAAAGATTTTGTACCAGCATTTTAATTATGATTTCAGTACGAACACGTTGCTAAATAATGTTTTTTTTTTTTTTTTAATAATGGAGGGGTTTCGAGCCTAGTTAATTATGCAGCACATTAGTCACTTATTTATTTATTTATTTATTTTTGTGAACATTACCTTAATTAGAGATTTTGTTTTATTACAGTTCAAATTATAACATATTATATAATATTATAACTGATATACATAATCAGACTATAATTATTAATAATTATTAAAATTAATTTATATTAAATTTTATATATAGCATTGCCTGAATTTTAATCCTCTTTAATATTTTGAGAAACTTTTAACCATTTTTAATATTCGAGACTTTAATATTTACTTAAATATTAAGAAAAAAATTTAAATTAAATCCTCACAATGCATATGTAGGTAGAGGCGAGTGGTTTATCTTAATTAGAGATTGGATCGGCAAAAACATTAAAACTCAATTGCATACATACGGTTGCATGTAATTAATATTGGATTTTTTTTTTTTTGCGCCCTTAAAGGCAAATCTGTAATAATTAGTGAGTTTGAATTTTATGCATCGACAGAATGATGTAAACATCAGAGATCGTCACTTGCTACGTAAAAACACGTGAGCCATGGTTCCGGATGACGATGGATGTAATGTGTGTAAAGAAGAAAATGCTCTGTCACCAATCTTTTCATATAATTTCAACATCAATGCGAACCAAAATTCAAAACACCCCCATTTGATATTTGACAATTTTTGCTTCGTTTTCATTTTTCAGATTTAAGCGACAGATCACAGAGATTGATTCACCGAGTGTAATCCACCCGTATCTGTAAAGTCGATGACAACCCGAAATAAACGAAATTATCACATAACTTCAGTAAATATTAAAAATCAGGTCACATTTTTCTGTTACCGGCCACAATTTATATCACTCTTGTAATTAATAAGAATAGGCAGACACCATTGATCTTAACATGAATTCTTTAGCACGCCATTGAATTGAACTGATGAATTCAGGCTGCGGCGCGTTAAATTTGACTCCTGAAATTATTATAGATTCGTTGTGATCAAATAATTTGCCATGCAGTATGTGCGCGCGCGCGCGCGTTTATTTATCATCTTAAAGCAGCACGTGCTTTGGACCAAGGTGATGTCTAGAAATGCATGCTGCAGCCGTAGATCATTTAATTTATTTGCGACAACTTGAACAAAAATGACAAACAAATTCACGAGCTTGGAATCCTCGTTTGTCTATCTATGCTCGAATGTTCCTTTCAGCCTCACTTGGAAACTTTAATGGACGCGCACTTCATGCGGTAAAGAATTTCAAATATTGCGTTCTCAGTCAATTCAAAGGAGAAATTAATTAGGGACTTCTTAAGTTGCTGCCGCTGTACCTTACAGCTGCAGCAACTTGGATGAACAGTAATTACTGTTTATCCTAAGTTGCTGCAGCAGCTGTAAGGTACAGTGACAGCAACTTAAGAAAATCTAATTAAATTAATAACAGGATTAGCAACTACAGCTCCGTATTAATTGTCCTTCACTGTGTATATTGATCAATTATTCATTAATTCGGCATATAAATTAAATGGTTATATGCCAACGTGATGGAGATGCTCTCGTGTAAAACTCAATACGTAAACAATAAAAGTACCATCATTTTAAGAAGTTACTGAAAATATTACTATGCATACTTTAATCAATTTTAAAATTTAATTCAAAAAATTTATTGGTTTCTTATAGAAGCTCAGGGACTTAAATGATATACAAATGACTAACTCGAAAATTGAGAGTCGTCGTCGTCGTTCTCAAACTTTTATGAAAAATATATGGTGAAAATTTTAACTACCCATCTCACACTTAGCTGTTTTGGATGTTAGCTTTGTGTGATTTCTTTGAGAGTTTTGAGCACAAGACTAACTGTATCAATTATATCTAATATATTTATGGATGGAGTTTAAAACCCAAATTGCATCTTATTTAGAAGCATTTCTCTTCAATTCGTTACACATCACCATCCAGGGTGTTGCCTACGCCATGATTAGTTTATATTTGATGCAATATTACATAATAAATTATTAATTTAAATAGATATAATTTTTCCATTAAATTTGACGAAAGCACAATTAATTGCTTTCTCGTACACTTTCGACAGTGAGATATGCAGACATAACTCCTGAGGTTTCTACTCTAAAAATGAATTTATTGAATTAGAGATTTACATTTAATGGTGCTCGTGTTCGTCGTTTATTGAGACCACTAACCGTATTGTTGAAATCCTACTCTTTAACCAATTAATTAAACTACCAACCATACTAATTAATTATCGAGTTTTTATTGGCCAAGAAATGAAAGTTGGAAGTTCGGGCCACCGTGATAGAGAAAAATAGAAATTTGGCCTTTAATGCCAAAGATTCTTAGGTCTTAACTTTTTTTTTTATATGTATATTACAATTTAATGATATTTACAATTAGAAGTCTAATAAAATAATTCTAGATAAATTTTATTAAAGTGCAGCGAAGATTTTTACACTCATAAATTCTAAAAAAAAATCTACTATACTCACATTAGTGGGAGAGAAGTCTATATCCACTTGATTTTTGAAGATAGAAGTAAAATAGAATCATACCGCTATTGGGACTCAGGCCTAAGAGCATGGATTCCCATCAATGGATTCTGAACCTCAAAGATTCTTAGCTTAGGTAAATATATATTAGGCCTAAGAGCATGGATTCCCATCAATGGATTCTGAACCTCAAAGATTCTTAGCTTAGGTAAATATATATTGGATTGTCACCAATAAAACATTAGGAGTTACTTGTAATCACCAAGAGTAAAAAATAAAATAAAATAAAAACAAATAAATATGTGGAGAAAAATAAAAACTCTCATAAAAAAAAACAGAGTAATTATCATAATATAAATTTATAAGGTATTTCAAATATTTTATTTACTTTCTGTTTGTTATTAGTTTGCTGACCTTAGATAACTAGGTTAATTTGGCATTCTAACATAGAAGTAAGGTTAAAGATCGAAGATTATTCGTCGCATCTACCTTTAATAAATAGTATATTTAATTTTTTAAAAATTATTTTCTACAATATAACGATGACACTATAACTGGAGATTTGAGAGTTGAAATCCTCCATATCTGTTTGATCGCGTACCATAAAAAAGGCAAAGATCAAATATTGAATATTTCTCATCAGACTAATCTTCAAAGGCCAATTTATTTGCTCTATATTTGTACATATGTTTGAAATGATAATATTTATTCTTTTGTTTGATGAAATTTGATTAGGCGAGTTATGGTACGGGTGGCAGATTTTCATTAGTGGATATGTGCTGTGAGCCCCATAGCCCCACCAATGAAATGGGACAGCGTGCACTAAATCAGTATTGCCATATAGTTTTTAGATAGCTTCATGTCATCAAGTGCTGGCCACCAATCATAAATTGGAGTGAGAGGGTATAAATACTGAAAAGTTTGTCACATTATTGCTGGCCTGGGCCTAAACATACTGTGGGCACCAACCTTGTTCTTACGACCCAGCTGGCTACGTACCTAGCCAGTAACCATACATAAGCACACACAACACAAGAAAAACAAAATTGTAATGTAATGCATTTGATTTTTCTATGGTCAGTCTGCAATAATAATTGGATAGTTTTAGGATTCCAAATAATAATTTATTAGCACTTAGCATGTTACCATTTTCGCTTATCAACTGCATACTTTTATCTTCTACTTTTAGTGCAATTGGAAA
Source organism: Murraya paniculata (assembly GCA_030449075.1). Lineage (NCBI taxonomy): Eukaryota > Viridiplantae > Streptophyta > Magnoliopsida > Sapindales > Rutaceae > Murraya > Murraya paniculata. The sequence continues at coordinate 2,053,418 of JAEVFN010000022.1, forward strand.
AAAAATCAGAGGCTGCGCGGCTTGCTTACCAAACCAAAATTTTTCCAACTAAAGAATTAATATATTCAAACCCACGTGTAGACAATTGTATTTTTCTCTTTATATATATAATATTTTTGCATACAGTCAAATTGAATGGACTACCAATAGTTCCACTACTTGTAAACTTTTCCACATCCATTGAATTCTGTTTAATTTGGCTCTAACTACGTGGAATCCATATCTGATACTTGGAAAAATGAAAACATGAAAAATATTGGAAAGATTTGTGTCCACACTCCACAACACACCACGAACCTATTGTTGGATGCGCTCCTAATGCCAAAATTTGTGTTTGGTTTGTTTTTCGTGTAAATTCGGTTTGATCTTATCTTTTAGTTCTTTTTAAGTGTTATCTCGATTCAAACATAGTATAAATTCTGTTTGATCTTATCTTTTAATTCATCTTAAGTGTTATCTCGATTTCTCTAGTAAATAATATAATTTTCTTCACAAATAAATTTTACTTTTAATAATCTCTGGCCAGCTCTTATCTCTTAGTCCATTTGTCTCTTTCAGACTTCTTAGTCTAACTAATAAATTTAATAAATATGGTAATAAAATAAGTCACTTCATTTATGTATTTTAAAACTTTTATGCTTATTTTTCGTGTAAAATTAAATTCTTGAGTCAAGCGATTTTTTTAACATTTGCCGTTCCCCTAATAATTAACATGTTAAAATTATTTTTTAAAATAATTAAAATAACCTGATGGATTTTGGAAGTGAATTGAACAACCGCCAAGGAAAAGAATATATACATGTAAATTTTACGTATTTGATCTCACCGTAGGTCGAATAGTAGGAAGTACAGCAATAATTTTGAGAACACATGTTCTGACCAAGAAATTGGGATTTGTGAATGTTGACCAGCACATAGCCTCGGGACACGTTAGGCTGCTTCAAATTAAATTGTTTTCTCGTGGACAAAATTGTAAACATGGCTCATGTGTTCCCCGCGCAAGGATCACAAGTTTTCAAATTAAAACTGTGATCCCTATTTTGAACGGACAATAAATTTTAAATTTTTGATGTTGATAATTAAATTAATTTTTTTATTTATTTATAGCTAAGCTAATTTTTTTAACTAAATTTAAAAAATAAAACGAAATACTTAGAGAGAATGCCAATCCATTTCGAACAAACCTGGAGCTGTCACCGTAGAGGTACCAAAGGAGAGTTTGGTTAAATTTTGAATCCCCAATTTTTAAGATTTTATGAAAAACGGATATAGTTTTTAATCCATAACAAATAGGTCCCCGGCAAATAACCAAATTACCATTATTTATTGAATTTTGACCATGGAATTTGGGTATTTCGGTTCTTTCAATTGGGGACCTTTATTGCTATTTCTGAAATTATCAGTTTTGTTTATTTTAAAAGACTCCATCGTTTTCATTTTTAATTTTTTTTTTAATTACGAACTCATTTTGCTTTTAGTAATTGAGCATTGAGCTGTGGTAAACGAATAAAATAAAAATAAAATTTTTATTTTTTTAAAGTAAAACTTGAAAAAAGAAAAATTCATTAATTCACTCATTGCAAATTTGTCATGATTGCGTTACTTTTTAATTTTTCTTACCAATTACATACAAGGGGTATAAAATTTACGTGCCGTTTACGGCACCGAACACGCCAAGATAAAAGAAGCTGCTGAGTGCCTAGTGATGGCCCCCGCCTTGAAGCTTAGCTTAGCTTAGCCATCAGGGCCGCCTTGGTGTTTTAAAATTCAATTAAATTTTACCTTTATAACCCTCATACTCGTAGGTAACAGTCTCTCTTATTTAAAAGAATCTGCACACCAGATATATATATATCTCCCCCTCCCTCCCTCTCTCTCTCTTTCTATTTAGATCAAGTCTCAAATCACAATGGAGAATTACCAAACATATTTTCCACCAGCGGCGGCGGCGGCGGCGGCGGCGGCGGCGGCGGCAGCAGCTTGTTCATCTTCACCATCATTAGATAGAATGGATAATAGTAATAGTAATGCTGAGTTTCAAGGTTACAACGACCACAAGCCAAGTGGGTTCTTGGGATTATTGTCGGGGATGGAAGTTAATCCGGCAGCATCAGGCTTGAATGGGGACGGCAACATTAATTCTGAGAATAAAAGCTGTATTAATAATATAGGGTCTGAAAATGGAGAGAAAATGGGAAAGATTAAAAAGGGAGAGAAGAAGGTCAGAAAGCCAAGATATGCTTTTCAAACAAGAAGCCAAGTTGATATACTGGACGATGGCTATAGATGGCGAAAGTACGGCCAAAAAGCTGTCAAAAACAACAAGTTTCCAAGGTATGCTAATGTTCCTTCTCTAGCTTTTCATTTTGTTTTCTTTTGCTTTTCTGCGGCTTGTTTTTCCGCGTATGTATCAAATAAAAATGTGCTTTTTAAGAAACTGGATAATTCGGATAGAAAGTAAGGCAAAAGTTGATCGAGATGGAGATTCATTATTTATTTTCATTTTCAAACTTGATAGCGGATTGAATACGCAACTGCTGGATTTAAACCATATGATCGATGAACTGATGATCAGATCATTAAAACTTTTACAGTAGTCTCATGATGATGATGATGATGATGATGATCAGTTTCTTTCCACTTTTTAGTTTTAGAGCTCGTAATTAGTAGTGTAGTCATTTCATAATCACCAGGTCTACGTACGTTTCATAATATAAACTGAGGCATCTGTTTGATTATCTATATATGATCCCACGAGTGTTTCTTCAGTTAATTTATAGCCCTCTGCTAGAGTACTCTCAAAACCCTTGTATAACCATTTTCTCTGTGTATATGGAGAAGAGAATTTGTACATATACCCATCCATGCAGGCAAGGCATTATTATAGCAACTGCATATTAATCATCAAACAAAGCATAGATTAAAAAAAAAAATTGCTACTGTAAAGCCGCTGAATGACTGTCTAGTAATTAAACGATATAGCTTTGCTTTGGAAGCGTAATTGTTTTACACACACAATTGTTTTGTTCAAAAGATCTATATTACCCTAATGTTAATTGCCGCTGACAATGCAATCCCGGATATTGAATGTACTTTCCATTTTTGGTTCCTTTTGGTTGCCGACTTTTAAAGTTAATCTTTCTCATCGATAGTGTCAATTTCCAAATTAAGAGCTTTTAACCACAAGGATTTAGTTGTAGGACAAATATATGATGTCGTCTTATGCTTTTGGGTTGTTGCTGGGTTGCATAATAAGCCTTACCTCCTCTCAAGAACATGATAATAAAACTGAAGATGGCACCGTCTCATGGCGTTATTAACGTGCAGATAGTCAACATCTTCTCTAGAAGAGATGACGAATGATCTTAATTTGCAATAAATTAACAAATTCCCGAATATTCTACTCAAATTGAAGCAGCTAGCTAACACATATTAGAAGTTGAAGTGTATATGAGATAAGAGAGAGAGGGAGAGAGAGAGACGCGAGATATATTATTGTTGAAGTCAACATCAAGAACTGAAATTGTTGACATCTTAGAAATTACTTAGCATCAAAGAACTTGGACGCACTTATTCACTGTATGTAAAATCACCAGGCCCGTCTCTTGTAGATAACTTACAAGTTGATGAGTTTCAATTAATTAATTTAACCCCATACGTATATACATAGAGAGTTTTTACGTGTTTATGTATCTAACTTTTGTTATTTGCAGAAGCTACTACCGGTGCACACATCAAGGCTGCAATGTGAAGAAGCAAGTTCAACGACTAACCAAAGATGAAGGGGTTGTGGTGACAACTTATGAAGGAATGCATTCACATCCCATCGAGAAATCAACCGATAACTTTGAGCACATCTTGAACCAGATGCAAATCTACACTTCTTATTAATTCACTCCTCAACTAGCAAGCAGCAGTGAAGGGCTAGATCCTTCTCAATACATTGTACATGATCTAGTATCCATAAACTTGAACCCCCTCAAAATAAATTTTCCAGAGCACTGATCAGGATACTTCTCTAGTAGAATTTGAATGCATGTTGTATTTTTATGGATATGCCTTTAATTTGTTGTATTGTATTCAGCATCATTAGAGTTTAGAAACAGAACTTGCCTGCATTGGTTCATTGTTTTATTCTCTTTTTTATTTTTGTCTACCTCGGTTTCTAGGCTATTTTGATTTAACTATTATCTACTAAACATTGGCATAAGATGCATGATTAATTAATATCAACAGTTGAACATATTCTGACAGGAAGATAGCTATTTGTAATAATTAAACGAAGACAAAATCTCCTCATATCACAGAAGCAAAATGGTCAATTCTCTTCTGATTTTGTCCTTGCTGTCACTTCTCATTTCTGACATTGAGTGTATTCATGAATGAGTTTTTGGATCAAGCAACTTCAAATGAATCTGAATTTTCAAAAGTAACTAGAAAGTTTGAAATTGAAAATTTGAAGTTAATGGTCGGTGAAATGTTTGAATGACTAGAAAGTATCGTCAAGAGCATATGTGTCTCATCTCTCAAACTAATATTGGCTAAGAGGTTGATATTTATCGTCTCTTTATGTTGGGTTTTCAAATGCCAATTACATAGTTTTATATTAGTCATAAATCACAATTCTTTGACCAAATAATTAATAAAAATAAATTATAGTTGGAATGTTCTACCAGATTAGGAAATCTTTACTTGATTGAGAAATTATACAGTGGATAATATCTACCAAATCCAGCGCGACTCATAGGGAATTTGAAGTCTTATGCCAAAAGAAAATGCAGATAATAGGAATTTGTTGGAAAAGTATGACATATTCTTTTGTTTTTAAGAACAAATTAGATTAAGCTTGACTTCAAATTGGATAATAATTAATTTTAATTTTCTATTAAATGGATGGGGCTTGCTTGAGGGTGGGGCACTAACACTGCAGTGGTTGTCTTGTCATTGGGCCGCCCACGACTAAAGCTAAAATAAAAGTCCCTAGGACAATATATCCAACATCGAGGACTTCTATTGAATTTGTTACCCAGTAGTTTATGTCTGATTCCCTAACCTAACAAATTTTATGTGGTAGCTTGCTAATGTTAATGGTTTCTTCATTATAGCCTTCACCGTTGGCCTCCTCAGTCCTCAATTTCATAAATTTTATGTTATAAACTTAACCTATCGAACCATAAATCCTTATTCCTTCACTTGCATATAAAATTTTATGACTATTAGTTGTATTGGAGAAATAGTAATTAAATACGTCGCATTACTTCCTTCATTTTACTACTATCATACAAACCAAATAAAATTTACTGAGAGTACACTATTTTGAAGAAGTAGCGTTTAATGAGAAAGGGGAAAATAGAAAAGGGTGGGGCTATTTAAACCTATCCAATAACTTATTAAACCCACTTTTGAAAAAAATAATTTTATGATTAAAATACCCCTAAATTAAATTACAATTATGGAGATTAAAATATAATAAAAAAGAAAAAATAAAATTTTTATTCCTTGAACCCATCTTTATATTCAACATAATTTTATCAAACCCTAATCACAAAATCCTAATCATATTTTCGTTAAATCTTAATCAATTAAGAGGTTTTATGGAGGAGCAAAATAATATTGACAATAGTTTGAATCACGGACACATGTGAAATTGTTTAACTTAGATTTTTGTTTTTTTTTTCTATCCAAAATTGAAAGAGAGATACATTCAAAACCCACTAATAAACTCCGCATGCATATGAGTAAGATCTTTAACAATCATCATTGTCGTCAAACCAACCTTTCTTGGACGGTGATGAAGGCATCGTCGTCGCCTATTGTTGTTGCAAACAAATAAGCTGCTGATTTCTTCTTTGATTGTGATTCTTAAGCTTCTGCTTTTCCTCTGTTGTGTTGTTCTGTTTTCGTTTGACAGTCCCAACTAAAAGTTTATAGTCTTCAAGTTTGGGTTTCTTTGTAATTCTTCAAAAGAAGTGTTAATTACTGCGTACGTTATTCTGATACAGGCTCAAGAATGGGCGGAGGAGCTTGATGTTTGCTGCAGTAGCTGCATCTGTTTGCTCATTTGTTGGCATTAAAATTGCAATGGCAGCAGAATAGCCAAAAGCAGGCACCCTTGTATCTTCAGTCAACATTTGTCAAAATTTGTAATTAGGTTAAAAAAAAAATTACACTTCAGTCAAAATTTGCCAACAAATTCCTCCATATTAACAAACATAACAATCAAATGTCCATAGATTTTTCTTAAAACAATAAGCAGATAATTATTCACAATCTTCTCTGTTGATTTACATTCTTGGCAAACATTATTTCACTCCCGTGATCCTTTCAAAAGACTAAACATATCATACGTGTAACATAATTTTACAAATTGCTTGCATTAAACTTAAAGGGACTATGAATACATCTCAGTTTTCTTATGAAGTGGAAGAAACCTAGGCCTGCAATCTAGAAAATACAAAAACAGAAAAACACATGAGCAACTGATATAAACTCAATGACTCATCAATCAACTTTCAATCTGATTAGTCATATGTGCATTATTCTTGAACTTGATTGGCTTAGTGCTGAGATTGTCTACGACTAAAGGACGAGAGATTTTCTTCTTGTGTGTTGTCTTCCCCAGCTTTCCCACAACTTCTCTTGATCGGATTCCAAACTTCAGTATCAATGGAACTTCACTTCCAGTTGGAGAAGCTCGGGCAAAAGGCAAAAACTTTGTTTAAAAAAAAAAAATTGAAACCATTAGTAAGGGTTTATAAATGAATTTAATTAGTAAAATCACTACTATTATTAAATTGGGTTTAACAAGGGTACATTAGGTACTTACGTGGGTTGATTAAGTAAAATTTAAAGTAAATGATTTGGTGAGTTTAAATAGTTTCACCCAACGAAAAAAAAAAGAAAAGGACATGTCTACCAAATGTTTAAATCATTATAATTATAAAATAATCAAAGGATTTATCAAACGTAACTAAAAAATACAACACGATTTACCCACACTCTTAAATATTTTGAAGAATAATAAAATTTAAATTTCACACTAAATATTTATAAGCTTGAAATTTTAATTTCTTCAAAATTCCAACTCATTTTCTCCGAGACACTTGGCCAATTTTAGGTGGATAAACACTAAATTAGTAGGTGACTAAATACTCTGTTGTACTTGTTTTCAATAAAAAATGATCAACCTATGTTTGAGACATTTGACTTTTTTAATCTTATAAAACAAAAAAATAAAGATCAAGGGTTGAATAAAATTTTGATCTCAACAACCAATTAACCATAACCATGGTTTCATTAACAATTCTTAATTTTTTTTTAAAAAAATAAGTTTTGCAGTAATGAAGCATACTAATAAAGAAGCTTGTAAATTAGTTAATAATAATTTATTGCAATTCGAGTTTATATGAGACCCTCTTTCATTAACTTGCTTTACTTTTATGAAAACGCATCTCAACAATTTGTAAAGCACATAAATTCTAAATAGGTATAATATAATGCAATAATATCGAGGAAAACGAATATTCGTTTAATGCAAAGACGAGTGAGGGGTCTTCTCGTAAATAATCACAAACTCGAGGTCCTTTAGCCAACAGTCTCTCTCGAATAGGGTTGTTGCTTGCTTCGAGTCGAACCTGAAACCCGGCCACATCGCACAGCGTGACAGCAGTCCCCCTACTTCAGCCGTTCAGCGAGCGAGCGAGCGAGACTCAGACACAATTGACAGGACCCAACGACACCGTTTAAGTGTTTCTTGCTCATCAATCTTGGTTTCAACCATTGGATTTTTCTTCAATCGGCTTTCTCATGTCGTATCGCAGCTCGTAGCAGGCCCTTCACAGAAGCTATAAACGCATAGAATTAAATAAATTAATAAATATTGCCGGTCATGGCTCTTACTTTTGGAAAGTTAACATTCCTCGTCGGGGCAGGTCCGTACAATTTTCCCCGAATTGATTTATTCTCTTACTTGTTCTGTTTTTTTTTTTTGGGGCCGGGGGGGGGGGGGGCGGCGGGCACATGAATTAGCTGCATATAGCTCCTAATTGACTGTTGCTTTAGTGGTGGAATTAAAAATTAGGGTTTTCGGTGAACACTAGATCCCGAGTTGAATTAGTAAGTGGTATTTAGGTTGCTGTGCTGTATGATTTGAGAGAGTGGTTATGTCCTTAGCTTAGAAGGACTGAAATTTACATGTTATTTCTGGTCGAAGATAACTTATTTTGTACAAGTGATAGAATTAAAGGGAGTTAATTTCAATTTTCAGTGCTTCTAGTTTGGAGTAACTCTGTGCCATTTGTGAATGGAAGTTCAATTTACATGTTATTTTTGGTTGAAGATAACTTATTTAGTACAAGTACTAAAACTAAAGGGGATTAATTTAAATTTGCAGGGGCTACTAGTTTAGAGTAACTCTGTGCCATTTATGAATGGAAGTGCAGTGATATTAGTTTGTATCATTGGTATGATAATATTGTCTTAGGTATAGAGTGGAAAAAGGGGGATGCTAAATAGGTTTTATTCGAGGAAATGGCATGTAGAGTTGTAGACAAACTACTAACAGTGAGATCGATAAGAACCCGTGAGGTGTTGGGGAAAGGCTCCTCAACTGGGTGACATACTTAACGAAATGAGTGCAAAACTTTCTGGATGAACTAGCAGAGTCATGGAGAGTAATAATTTTGTTAATACAGCAACGGTCATGTGGATTATTAAGAAGTACGGTTTAGTCCTCCTTTTGGAATTTTGTTTAGGAAATAGATTAGCTCATCTGAGCATACTCTATTATTCATTTTCATGTCATCTCTCCATAGCAATATTCGCATTCCTATCGTGGCTTTCGGGCTTCATCCAAAGACGTCTTGTAGATCATGTGTTGGCGAAACATCCCAACTCACTTGTCCAAATCTTCCATGGATTATGTGTTGATTACATATCGCAAGTCATATGTTCTATGCACTTGCTCTTACATTCTGAATGTTCGGGATTGTTTAATTGGGGTATAAGATGTGTCTGGACAGATAGTACATACTTCGTTTTTTTCTCTGTCACAGGTATTCTAACCTCAGTACTTGCTAAGGAAGGGCGACTGTCGAGCGTTTCTGATGCTGTTGGAGGTACTTTGAAGGTACTTCTATGACTAAGATCTAAATCTAATTCTATTTGCTTATAATTGTATTCAGTTTGACCGTGTTTTGTGCATTTTTTTTTTATCTCAATGATAGGAATTTGTTACAACTCACATGCAATGTTCGCCTGTCGGATATGTCTCTCTAACTTTTATGTTTTCTTTTGGAAATGAGGAGCAAACATACTCCTGAACTCATTGTTTGTAATTAGAATCCTTATTATTATGTGTTGCATTAAGTGCTTATTTTCTGTTTCTGGTCATAGATTTGATTTATTCATTGAATGACAACCCTTTATACTTTTAAATCTGTTTTATTTTTTCCCACCAGTAATGGATTGTGATTTAATCATTATCTTTTTTTTTTTGGGTATCCTATGCCTGACTCGAATCTGATTATTACTCAAATTGATTTTTCTTCTGCACAGATTGTCTCGAAGCTAATTAAACAAGATGATCCTGGTCCTTCAGAAAGAAAGCTAGTCAATGACTTGTTGGCTGAGGTTGGCATTTGACCCCTTTGTTTTCAATTGCTGAAGTGCATATATTTATATTGCAATGGCTTAGCACGAGTGTACTTTGGTTGTCTATTTGCTTATGTTTGAGATCTGCCTTGGAACTTGGAAGAGATTAAATACATTTTCCATCCTTCCTTTTTCTTGTGGGGAGGAGGGTGGCTTGAGTTCAATCTTTAACACGATAATTTTTTACTGCCTATGTATTCGGAACTTGCTAAAGAGTGACAATTTTTTGAAAATAAACATTTTCTTCTAGTTTTTTTATCTTGCTCTCCAGTTTTTGGCTGCAATAGGGCCATACCAATCAAGTAGAACTGACCAAGTGGGTTAGCAGCAGGTCATTTTGAGTTGGGTTGAGACTGTACTGAAGTAATGCAACCTGCTCCAAATTGGCCTAAAGTTCATAACCTGGGCTTGAATAGCTTTCGGATTCAACCTGGAAGACTTGGTTCCTTAGAACTTGTTTCTTTGATTCTGTCTCTAAGTGGTTGTTTTGCTGTGTGCTCACCTTTGTTTCTGGTCTCGTTGTTCCTACTCAACGGATATCAGCTAATTAATTTGCCAAAACATTCAATTGAAGACCTAACAAAATTGACAAGCCCACAACATCTAATCTCTGAAAATCTGGTAGAAAAGAGTAGGAGTTTTATATTTCCAAATCCATCTGACCTCTTTTGTAGCAAAGGACCTTGGTAAATGTGCCTTTCTGTAATTGAGACAGTGGTCCAATACCAATCTAAAACTGCCAAGAAGTATTCACGGTGATTGTCTAGTGCTTTGTGCCTACATATTGTTGTGACCTTTTCTTTATTTCAAATTTGTTGGGTAAAGAGTGTACAGAATAATTTTCAGATTTTCGGAATGTGCGTTGTGTTTTTGGTCCATGAATTTTATTTTGAGTCTAGTAGTGTGACAGGATCTCAGTTAATTCTCTGATTGGTTTGCTGGTCAAAAGGTGATATATTGTAACTTACTTTTCCTTCGTTATTTTGGGATAGGGAGACATTGATGACCTGTAACATATTTTGTATACTTCAGAGACGTAGAGTTGAATGCATCCACCACCTATCGGCATATCTTGTATGCTTAAACAGAGAGAGTGAAAGGATAGGGTTTATGATCACTCCTGAAGAATTGAGTTTTCCTTCATCCTTTGCCCTTTTCGTATAATTTCCCACATTTCCTACCACACCTTCTTTATGTATTCCTAATTCAACTTTTTACATCTTTCCTCCAAACTTTCTAACTTTGAAACTCACGATTTTCTCTCCATTAAGTGAGAATTCCTTAGCCCACAATTTGATTTAAAAACTTTTTTCTCAGTGTATACATTTTTTTTTTTCGCGAAAGTGATCTAAATTGTAGACATCCGTGATGTCTTCCTGTATCTTTTGAGTTCAATTATTGAGTGTGGTGCTCTCGGTGTTCTGTATGTTGATGGGTTTTTCCTTATGTTTTTTTTGGTCATATGGGGTTTTATTGGTGTATCTAAATTAAGTTTGTTATTGAACTTTTACAGGTTAGCAGTGTGCAACAGGAACTGTCACAAGTTCCTAGATCAGTCATAATTCAGACTTCAAGTGGAAGTGGAACAGGTTTTTCTTCTACACCCTCTCTTTACCTGTGGAGAGTAGCATCCTATTTACCCTGCATATGTGCCTCCTAGGTTTTTCAGATTGAACTTCTACTGGTTAACTTTTGAGTTCTTTTAGAAAGGTGGTCAGCTTATGTTTTCTCAGTAGCGTATGACTGTATGTTGATTGAACCATCAATTTCAGTTGGTGCCTTTTTTATATATACGTAAATTTTAATAATTAGATTATGAAATCTTGAGAAATCTTTAATGTCTTAATTTTTGTGTGATTCATGATGTGGTGGTACCCTTTCTTGAAAGCTACTATTCCCTAGCTGTCCTTTTTAATTCTCTTTATACATCACTTACTAACATTTTCTGACTCGTATTATCATGTGCAGGTGCTAAAAAATATGGTATAATTGTTGTTATCGTAGCTGTTGGATATGGCTATGTTTGGTGGAAGGTACTGATATGGGAGGATGGTCAAAGTTTATTTATGCATAATTTTTCCTGAGTTTATTCAAATATAACCGGACTTCGAAAATTTATGTGGTATGGATCTTGGAAAAACTTGTTTTGGGAGTGGTATATGACAGAACTTGATCATTGAAGAAGATAGTAACTGATTGGCAGTGAAATCCTAGATTTATAATCTAATTTACTTGAAATGGTGATTTTCTAATTGTTCTTTTTTTAATTACTGTAACTTATTGAAGAGATTGCTTGGATTGCTGGTGTAGTAGAAACAAAAACATACATCAGATGTCCTCGGTGGAAAGATAAAGAAAATTTGGGTTTTTTTTTTTTTGGGGGGGGGGGGGGGGGTGTGGAATCAGATACCTAAATTAATAGTATTTGAAAATAATAAACAGAAGGAAACATTGCCTTGATGGAGTCATCCATCTGAAGAGTGATCACAAACTGAAGCTTTAGTCTTTGTGAAGAAAATTAATATCTCTCAGAATTATGCCTTGTCATCTGGCTCATCTGCTGTGAATTAGATGGCACATCAGCTGAAGTGTCTCATTTCTCGGCCTGCTTCCTATCCTTTCCAACAAGTAAACATTTTTGTGGCTGTTCTTAGCATGGCCTCTTAGCGCAATTAGGAAAAGGATCAGTAGCTACTAATTCGTTGTGCGAGAACAGTGATGCAACACGTTAAAAGAAAATGGTAAAATTATAAAACCTAGGCTCTAAATACAATGGAAAAGAAATATCTAAATTTGAATAGCCTCTCTATTTATAGAAACAAATTATTTCCAAACTTCTTTGGTTTTGAAACCCTTGAAATTATTCTACAAACTCTTTTTCTAGTTATTTTGTTAAAGTAACTCAAAGAAAGACCAAAGAGTTTCAATTCCCAATTACATAAAGTGCTCATGATTCTAGAATTCCATGAAACATTGTTTCCATTTTCCAATCCCTGAAGTTCTGTGTTTTTAGTATTATAATGTGGCAAATAACTACCTCTGCTCTCTCATGCAAATATATACTGCTATATTTGAATTGTTTCCTGTTTCAAAATTATTCATTTTGGGCATCAGTTTCATCTGTAGTATTCCTTGAATGTTTTCAGGGTTGGAAGCTTCCTGATATGATGTTTGCAACGAAACGTAGTTTATCTGACGCTTGCAATTCTGTAGCCAGACAACTTGATGATGTTTATTCATCAATCTCGGCAAGTTTTTTAATTCATTGATGTCTTGATTGTCATTACAATAGTGTAAGCGTAGATTCATTTGGTTATGTTTGTAGTAATTTATAATATACTCATACAACAAAAACCATTATGGCGTATTGAATTCTGACAAACTAAAATTATGGTGATACTCGATTTTAGTTTACGGATTGGATATAGATGTGGTTTTTTTCTTTTTTTCTCTGTGTCTATTATTTTATTTCAATTCACCTTTTTATAAAAACAGGAACTTAGTTGGTCTCCTTTTTCACTTTCTTTATACCAGGCTACTCAGCGGCAGTTATCATCCAAGATAACCAGTGTGGATCGTGATGTGAATAAAATTGTAGAAATGTCCCAGGCTACGCAGGAAGAGGTGAGTGCAATATGATATTTGCGTGTGTTTATGTGTATTGTTTGTAGACATTTCAAGTTTTTTATTAGACTTTTCAAGCCCTTCAGGTTTCTATGTTACGAGGAAGATCAAAGTTGATTGGAGATGAGTTTCAATCCGTTCGTGACATTGTTCAAACTCTGGTGAGAAATCTGTAAAATTATAACATCGATTTTTTACTCTATTGTTTTAAATGTTTTAGGTCCTTGATGAGAAGCTAATTTCACCCTAATTTTGGGGTTTTTCAGGAAAGTAAACTAATTGAAATTGAAGGCAAGCAGGTAATTTTTATGTCAACAACATAGTTTACTGTGATTGGAATTTCAGAATGTTTATGCTGTTTATTGTAAGTTCTAATGCTTGTGATTCTCTGTTTAGGATATCACAACCCTAGGAGTAAAGAAGTTGTGTGATCGTGCCAGGGAACTGGAGAATGGCAGATCCACAGAGCTTATTCAGGCATGAACTGGATTTAATAACTGATATTATTTTTTAAATCCATAGTAAATGCAGTGAAATTATATTTCAAGTCAGTTTATGTTTTCAAGTGGTGCTGTTATTATGTTGTTGAAAAATAAACAACATAATCCATTGAATTTTTCAGGTTCAGAGTTTAGGTTTGTTTGACTTCCTGGTGGCCCATGTTAATTTTGCTGAAAGGTTTTATTTTTAATGTTTTAATCTTTTATTGTTTAGGAGAGAAGAAGAGCGGGCATGGGGTGGGTTCTCTTATGGGTCATTACAATAGGTTAATCATTTGGGTTGGGTACTAACCATGGTCCTGACAATTGGTATGAGAGGAAGACCGCATAGCATTGCCATGTAGTGGACTCGATGTTTTGGACAAGAAAGCCAACATTTCTCCCTCTACTAGGGTGGATTATTGGCTCCGATGAGCTAATTCTTACATTACATTCTCCATGCTTACCTTGTTTATAACGTATTATATTTTTTATTTGATTTTTTCCCCCTTTTTGGGGATTGGGGAAAAACAATTTCTATGGTATTTGACTATGCTCTCTCACCTGCAGGCTTCACGTTACACTTCGTCGAGAACAACTGTTGAATTCCCAGGAATTATGCCATTTTCAAGGGTAACTTTTAGCCCCATTTTAGAATTTACTGCTAACACTTATTTAATCTTATATGATAATTGAACCAACTGCTTGTGCAGGGGGGAAAATTTTTTTTGTCCTTTCTCTATCATTCATCTTTTTCTCCAGATATGATTTTGTTTTCTTATTCTGGATCTTGTTTGTCATGCATCTTGGGCTGTGCAACTTTGTAGGAATTTTGTGCCTTTTCCAAATAAGAAAAGAGTATTGCTTGTGAACAAATTTATTCATTTGAAATATATATTGCATCTATTTTCTACCCTTAAGCAAAAATGGGTCACCAACAAAAAGCCTATCTTTCCATTAGCTGTTCCATACTGTTTAGTTTCTGCTTGCTTGGTGGTTCATTGCTTCCACTAAATTGGGAGATCAGTTCAGGAAATTTAAGTGTAAATAATTCATATTTGAATGACTGTTCACTTGCCCTGCGTTGTCTATGACTCTGTTTGTTCTCATTTTATTTAAGCATTCTATTAGCCGTAAGCATAAACCTTTATAAATGAAACTGCTTGATCTTATTTGGCTTACTTGATACTCTGCTCACTCGTTCCAATTTGTGTCTTAGCAGTCAGGGTCCTTGCCCCCTTTGCCACTGGAACCACCGTCTCCATCCGATTCCAATGTATCTCATAAGGTTTGTTGACTTTCTTAACATGAACATGATTGGGGGTAAAAGTACTGGATGAGTAAAAATGGGGAGATGCTTTTTGGTTTCTGCTTCGCATATCAATGGTAGGGTGGCTACTGGCATGTCCAGTTTCACCTTGGCCCATGGTGGGAACAGTTTGGTAGGCCAAAACGCAGCATGACTTGCTAGGCATGGCACTGTTCGGGCCCCTTTTATTATATATATTTTGAATTTTTCATTTTTAAGTTGATAAGATGATCTATTTTTTGAGTTCGAAAACTGAATAAACAGATTTTAATTGAGTTCTCAGGATTTTATCTTTTAAAGATTTATATATTCATTACTTAATGACAATGCAGGAATTATATATATATATATATATCTTTTTTTTTTTTTTTTTGTTTTTTGGTTCCTCTGCATTGTTGGTTATTATTTTTAAATCCCAATGACAGCCTTGACATGGTAGACGATGTTATGCTGGCATGGTTGTGCAGCACTATCAGTTGTGTGTGCCAATTGGCACATTCTAACCATGTTGGCCATGCCTGGCACACTGGCAATGACCTGCTGGCTGGGCTGGGCTGCAAACTGAGCGGATTTGTGCCATGTGCTGGGCTGCATGGACTAGCTTACACCACTAATCGACAATCTTTTAACTTGAGTATCGGTTTGGTAGTATCTACCCTGGCGCTATTGCTAGATATTAATAATACACTTATTCTAAGAATTCTTCTGTGTACTGACAAATGATTTACCAGATAAATTTGGATATGATTTACCATATGGGGCTATTTTTTTGTCCATATGGGGCTATTTTTTTTGTCTGTTTTAAATTGTGGTGTATGTCCTTTGACTTCTTGACTCATGGTGAGATCTTTAACTTGAGGAGTTTCTGTTGAAAAAGGAGTAAATAGAGAATGTCTTCTCCTCCAACAATTTTGTTTCAAACCAAGCTTATTCTTTTGGTCCTTTTGCAGGTTGACCGGCAGAATTCTGTCTCGGCCTCTGGCCTCAAGGTCGGCCTTTAATATTTTACTTTATATATATATATATATATACATATATTATCTCACATTCATGCGCATCTAGTCTTAGTGATTTCTGGTTTGTTTCTAGGAGTTCAATGGAGTTACACAAGTGGGCGAGTCATCAAGGAGTCCTAAGGTTTCTAATGGTATTGGAGCTTCAGAAGACTTAGGCAGCTGGTCTTCGAGTAATGGTGTGCCCGGTAGACGTTTTAGCGGTTCAGTCTTGACAAGGCAGCGGAGTGCAACGAATGGATTGGTACAACAAGTGCTTTCAAGTGGACAGCAATGCTGAGGTTATGTTGCATTGATGACCATGAAAATTTCTTCTATACAATAAAGAGCCATGCTCTGCATTGAGCTGAAGGCCATCCAATATTAGCTGTGGCTGCCTTAGTCTCTCCCTTGAATAGACACAGTGCCCAAGCCGAATGATAGAAATCGGACTGGTTACTGCGTTTTTGTAGAGAAGCCATTCATGTTATTAAGAGTGAACTGATATCATAGTTGTTATGCATAACGATGGAGGGAACCCTTCTTCCTTTTAAAAACTTATTTTTGTCAATATGAGAAATGTAACAGGGGTTTGGCGGGGCAATAGGGAAAGATGAACTATAGGAGGCGAGAAATGTTTGTCAATCAATTTTTTTTTTTTTTTTTAATTATCAATTATATCAGATAAACGTCTCAAGAAGATTAAAGAAATTTATTTACTGTTATTATAATTTTGTTTTATTTTGATGTCAGTGCTAGTAGGCTATTTGCTACCTTTTACAATATATGAACTAACATGGTCTAGGGGCAGTGGAATTTCGCTTATTATATAGTATGCATGTATTTTGGGTTGGTTGAAGAGAAGAAAGTAATACTCACTGAAATAAACATTTACAAAGTATCCCTGGACCCTTGTAACACAATATTTGAAATTTCCTCATTGCCAAAAGATGCGCTGTCATGCGCTCTTTGCACGCTCGAGGGGCATACTCCACCTTAAAACAATTTCCATACAGCAGGTCAATAATTTCATTGATGACGCACTCAACCTCATGTCTGCTTGTTATATTTTTATTAACAAGCTTCACAACATTTAGAACGCCTGATTAAAGAATTGCTGGCACTAACCCAACGTCGATGGCAAATTCAATTGCCTTCTTTGCAGCTACGGCCTCCACAAATTCCACATCATTTGGGCAACAAATCCTTCAACACTCCAATTAATTACGGCATGTCCTTCATTGACCTTTATTTAATGTTTATTTTTTAAGTCCATCATGCAATAAAAATTTGTAAGAAAGGACTGGCTTGTCAGATATTTAGGCAGACTACTTAATTTTGGAAAATATAAAAATATATATATAATTCTAAAATAAAAGAAAAAAGGTTCCAAATTCATTACCCAGAGTTGAATGAATATTGTCTAATTCCATTTTATTAAGACACGCAGAACGTAACTCGACCGTATAAGTCTTCGCAAAAGAAAATTGGTCGCATCAGCATTCAGCAGTATGTAAGAGGCCACGTGGACTATCTCTAGGCTTAGCCCAATGGGCCACCTGATAGCCCGACTCATCAATTTCCCGCCATTTTGCTTGTTTGGCGCGCTTGCAGGAAAAAAAAAAATTCAAGAGAAAAAAAAGAAATCCCTAACGCCCCTCTGATTCTTCTCCTGTCATTCGAGAGACACTGGGAGAGCGCAAAAATGGAAATCGTTCGATCTCAACGGACTATAGCAAATACTCAAAACGATGGCGTTTCAACTTTGCCTCTCTACCGTTATGCCCCTCAGCTTGAAGTCAGGCTCGAAGATTTCGAGGTCTTTGCCACGGATCGCCTCCGAGGTGCTTAATTTCTCATTGTAAATGAAATTAATTTTGATTTAAAGTTTCCCATGCTAATAAGATTTCACATGCATGCACACATTAAAGAAAATTAGATGTCCATTTTCGTTATGATGCATATTGCTTCAGTAGCCATTTGCTTCTGAGGAAGTATCGGAGGCGAAACGAAAATAATCGCAGCTCACAAATTAGGACTTATACTTCATCTTTTTATCTTTATCCTTTCAACTTAGCGATCAATTACAATATTTTATTTTGGGTTTTAAGTTTTAACCATTTATTCTCAATAGCATAAAACATCTGAATCAAGCTTTTAACTTTTTTTTTTTAAAAAACAACATATACATTCTTAAGTTATTAAAATAAGGAATAAGCTAAAAGATAAGAAAAACACACACTCCGATACAGTACAGGACAAAATATGATGCATGTTTTGGTTGTCTTTTAGTTTATTCCTTACTTTAATAACTTAAGGGATTGGTTATTAGATAATGACTCTATGTGTATATGTATATATATTTTCTTTCTGCTTGTTGATGGTCAAAATGATTCGGTGGTGATTATCAGTTCCCTCTAGTTTAAACTTTACTAAGGTAGCTTTTGTTCTTTGAACTCGATGCAGTTCTTAAAGGAATCTCAGATGGGTTGTCTCGAGGAAAAAAACCTGAAGAAATGGAAAAATTGGTAGAAGAACTACACATTTGGTTTTACCATAATCCCATATTAGTCCGCCCATTTCTCAATTTTACATGTTGGCCATTTATGTAGGTACATGATTTGTGGAAGGCTAATATGAGGCACCCAGAGGCATCTGAAGCTGTCAACAAGGATATAATCTCTCACTTTGTACTGCGTCTAGTGTATTGTAGAACGTAAGCTTATGCCATTTTTTATGACATGCAACACATGTTCTTTCTCGTGGATTTCTGGCTTATTGTTGTTCTCTTCCGATTTTAGGGAGGACTTGAGAAAATGGTTTCTTTCCATGGAGACTGCTCTATTTCGCTATCGTTTTCGGCTTCAAAGCTCTGAAGCTAAGGTAGGGTTTTGGTTTTTATTAGTTCTTTCTTTTTCTTTTTATTTAGACGTTCATTGATTGTATGCTATGCTTTTGAACTGGCAGAGAGCACTGATGGCAGAGTTTGACCTCCCATGCAAGGCGGTTGGCAGAACAGAATTTGAGGTAATCATCTTCCAGTGATCTATTGTAAACATGTGAAGCAGATTTTAGAGGTTTCTTGCAAACACTTGAAAGTACATGCAAATGATAGATAAGAATCTTCATACAAGTCTTAACCTCTTCTGCTGCTGGAAAATGCGGAGAATGAGCTCTTCAGATGTTCCAACCATTTTACAACGTCTTTTGTGACATGTTTTCTCCCACAGAATATAAAGGAAAAATTGGGACAAGTTGCACGTTCCTTTGACCAGCCTTTACCCACTGGTGAGCAGATTTCATCTTGGCTTTGGTGGCTACCTGATGCTGGACATACAACAATTGAATAATTTCTAGTTTGTGAAATTTATATTTCTATAAATCATACTAATTGCCAGCAGTTAAGACATAATTAAAATGAGGTCACTGGTAGACATTTACAAGAATTTTAAAATAGAGTTCTCTCCAGATTTGATACCATAAACGAATTCCGTTCATTGTTTACTTCAGTATTTCCTTTTTGTGATGCACACATTGGTACATGCAAATGGAGAATTAGCTATATTCTAGTAGAAAACATGTAATCCCTATTATTGAGTGCTTTTGGTTGGGTTACAGATAAGAAGATATTTATTAATTTGAATATTGTCTTTTTTATATTCTAATGCGCTTCATTTTTCTCTTTCCTTTGGCAGCTGATGCTATATTCTACAAGGTATATTTACTTTTGCTTGACTACCAATTATCGATGTAATAAATGCAAACAATTATCGATTGAAAAAATTGCATCATACTAAAAGGGCTAATGAAAGAAGTTGCCCATGATGATGTGTGTGTACTGTGCACTGAAGAAAATTACATCCCTCTGTTCTGTGTATCTTTTTTTTTTTTAACCAATATTAACACAATTAAATTGCTCTGATCATTATTCTGTCTCATGGATGGGGGATAAAAAAATATTTAGCATGGTCTTCAATCTTGATATCGGAAGGAGGTGTCGGTCTTGAGATTTGAGAGTTTGCCATGTCTGAGAACTTTAATTTTCTACTCCTGGAAGGAAAAATTCATCTGATGTTTGCTAGTTTTATTTTGCCTGCCTCTGTTTGCTTGTTCCACCAAATGAAGGTTCCTTTTGAAGAGGTTCCAGAACTTGTAGCTGGTCGTAAAGTATATATCCATAAAGGACATGCTTATGTTGCTATGCATCAGGTGAGTATGATTATGCTTCTTGTTACATTTTGGACATATGAAGTGTTGGAAGTTATCAATATTATGAACATTTATGTGTCTTTGCTATGTAGGTGGTTTCACTTGTAGTCACACAATTTCGCAGTAATCTATCAAAGGCGCTCATTTTAACAAACAGGTAACTTAGTTTCAAAAGCTTTTTATTATTCAGAATATCTGCATTGCCTTTTATATATGCAGCGTGGTAAGAAAATGTAGGCAATCACCAAGCGTACTGCATGGTATATCCCTTGCATAGGCTATAACAGTTGACGTTTTGGAGATAATTTATTGCTGCAACATCTATACTTTTCTAGAAACAGACAATGATTTTATCCTGGTGCTTTCAGTTACTAGGTGGTAAGAGCTGTGTAAAGTGTATAAAATAGTTGTTAACGTACTTGTTACGGGAATATAATACTAGCATCTTCAATATCATTTTATTGTTAGCTGAAGCATTGACGCTACTGTTGTCAATATAAATTTATGGACACATTGTTTACGAGCTGCATCTGTTGGATAATCAATCTCTCAGAAGTTGTAGCTTTTGACTGCAGAAAGTGGACATCTACCATCAGAGAACAAGAGAAGGATCGGTTAACTCCTGTGAGTATTGAATTGTCCCCTTGGATGCTGATGGGGGAATTTTTCTAGTGACATTTTTTATTTCCTGGTACTGGTTAGATTGTGGAAGCCCTGTGCACGAGCTATCTGGGTACAGACTACTCCCAGGTACTTAAATATTATTATATGGTCTGTTGCCGTTGGACCACATCACAGATGTTCAATTTGACTCCTAAAAATTGACTGCCTCTGCAGCCTAAAGAATTTGGTGAGATATCAATCAAAGACCTTGATCAATTAGCTAGGAGTTCATTCCCTTTATGCATGCGCCACCTTTTCGACAAGGTAAGATTTTTCGTTGTGAACTTAACCTCACGTTCCTTTCTCTAAGTTATTTCCCATCTTTATTATGTTTTCTCATTTCTCCTCTTTGATCTTTGATTTACAGTACTGCCTGTATGTTTCTTCTAATTAGTTGTTGTATGCCTCCTGCATGCAGCTGAGAGAAGATCATCATTTAAAGCATGGAGGGAGAATGCAATTAGGCCTCTTTTTGAAGGTTGTATTTCTTCCTTGTACATGTATATGATTTTCTGCTCTATATTGTGTCAGGCCGGTATAGTTAGATGCATGAAGGATGGAAATCTAATCTTGGAATGATACACATTAATTGCATAAGAATATTGAACACTTTAGAGGGTTGAAATGTTGCAGTTTATCTTTTTGAACCTGTGTCAGTTGTGAGCATCCATATTTGTTTTTTTTTTCCCCGACAACTTACATGTTTACGCAGATATGCACAGATGCTCATACTACTTATAAATTTATGAGATGACAGTAATTTTCTAAACTAAAGCCTCAAAATGACATGGTTAAGGGTCTGCATTCATATACGTCAAGAAGGAACAGAAGAAAAAAATCAAAGGAAAATAATAGAAAAATCTCGAGAATTAGAGAATTACTTGCAAGTATGAGTGATGAAAGTAGTATGTTTTTCCGAAGACTGTTTACTTTCTTGTTGTCGTTAACTCTTCTTGTTTCTTTGTATGCTTAGGGTGTTGGGTTGAGGATGGAAGATGCCCTAGCATTTTGGAAAGCTGAGTTCTCCCAAAAGGTAAATACAGTGAACAATGGTGCTGTTGAAGTGTTTTTCTCTACTAATTGAATTGTATTTTTGGTTGTCCTCTTTTAGGAAAAAAAATCATTACTTTTTAGTTATATCTGTAAATTGTAAATAAGTTTTATATATATGGTTTTTGTCTTTGATTTTTAGTATTATTGCAATGGAAAGTCAGCATGATTCATTTAGTTAGACGATAATAGTGCATCAAAAGCACCTTCTCTTAGCCATTGCTTCCTGCTCTTCACTCACCATTCATACATGAGTATTATTATATTTTTATGCAGTTTATTCTGTTTGGAATCTATCCTTGGAAGGTGCCAAACTTAGAACGATGTTGACACCTAATATTCCATCTTTTTCTGTCGAAGGTTGGCGCAGAGAGGTTTGACAAAGAATATGCATACAGCATACGCCATAATTATGGAAAGGAGGGGAAGAGAACGGTAAGATATCAAACTAATGTCATTTGAAGAGTTTGCAGATGCCATATTTATCATCACTGGACTGGTAAACTATGTTTAGAATTGAATCATAGATCAGATCAGAAACAAATGGAGTTCGTGTAACTTCGTATTGTAAGTATTGAACGATTGTTTCACAAAGATAAATTCTCTTGTTTTGCAAAGACAGATAGTCTTAGAATTATACTCCGTTGAATTACACCCTGACCTCTATCCCCTATTTATCCTTCAAGACTTCTC
This sequence comes from Murraya paniculata, assembly GCA_030449075.1. NCBI lineage: Eukaryota > Viridiplantae > Streptophyta > Magnoliopsida > Sapindales > Rutaceae > Murraya > Murraya paniculata. Next base: position 2,076,088 of record JAEVFN010000022.1, read on the forward strand.
TCGATTTGTATGTGTGTGCACGCGTCTATTACAACAACATTAAATAATTGCAGGATTATACACCTTATTCTTGTCAAAAGATCATTTCCTTGACACCTGGTGTGGGAGATCATCACGGCTGCCCCTATCGTCATTTCAGGTCAATTATGTAGCACATTATTGTTTATCTTTTATTTTTGAAGGTCACTCTTCTGCTAAAGCACAGGGAAAATTGATAAGTATTTTCAATCTTTTAAGTTATCTAATTCATTCAAGTTAAAGATTTTATTTATCATTATTAACTATGAATTTTGGTAATACTATGACTTTCAATACTGAATTCTTATGGGGTGTTTAACTATCTATTTATTTATTTTTAATGTCAATCTTTCTTGGCTCGTTACATCTATCCAACAGCGAGGAAAATTTAAGGGCTGCACTTGGTAGAATGGGAGTAGGCAGTCGAGCAATGGAGGATGTATGGGATAAAGTGCGAAACAGACACTATCAGGTAGTTAATTACCAATCATCTCAGAAATTTGCTTCTACATGCCTCTGTTTTATGTTTTAAAACTTATCTGCCTCTACTTTATGTTTTAACCATTATCTGTGAACAATGTGGTAAAATATGTGCAGTTGGCATGCACCTTAACGTTTGAGGCTGTTCATGGCTCATCATGCGATGCTGGGATTAATCATCCAAACCAATACTTCAGTGACAGCCACAAGATATTGCAACCTAAGGTAGAAATTGCAATATGATATTAAATTCACTTCATTCCTCACATCATGAACTGGTTTTATGGTCAGATTACTTTTACATCTGATGCTGCATGTTTGATGTCTCTGGCAATTCATCATTTGAATGATTTGCCTCTGGAATGTATAAGGCAGGACAAGTTCATATCGGAACATGAAATCTTAGCCTCAATTTGTGCGACTTCAATTGCATACTGCTCATTTTCTTTTGCTTAGTAAATTTTAAGGGAATTTAAATCTTGTTCTTCTCATGACTCTTGACTATTTACTTGAGCTGGCCAGTCCTTGCTTTTGCTCAATTTGTTTTAATCATGTTAACAGAGCTAGATGACCACTAGTCAGGTGCAAACTGTTGATCAACCACACTCAGGTCTGGCTGAAATGGCCAAGTTCAGACACTCAAATCTGCAGACCTGTAAACCTTGATTTAATAAAAGTTATGCATTAATTATGTCTTCACTTTGTTTTTAATTTCAGAACAATAATGTGGCATAAAGAGGCAGAAGTTCTGGGCATCCCTAGGGGCTTAATGCTGTGGACCTCCTGCGGTTTGTATTTATATTTTGTGGACCAAACTCCATCAATAGTCTCTTGCTTTTTCCAAATTGTTTATTTAAATGAGTTAATGTGTTAGGCAAGCTGAATGACTAAAATATTCTACTAATCAAATGAGTTGAAATGAAGAAAAATATCATTTTATTATCTGCAAAATGGCATATACACTGGAGGAACCAAGAAAAGTTACTCTCTACCCTACCACTACAATAGGGTGCTCGATTGGAAAATTTTAATCCATATGTGGGATTGTTGGGTTATGTTTTGCTTTGAAAAGCATGGCTTATTTCTTAGAAAATAGAAACTGCCCATCAGATTAAAACAATGCATCGGTGGTTGATCTTCTTTCCTTCCAAGAGTTTGGTTTGGTTTGGCTTCACCTGTCAATCCTTTAGTTGTGGTTAGTTGTTTGAGCATCTGATAAAGACTAGTGTGTCCACAGATAGTGGTTCTGGCAAATAGCTGCCACTTGGGACCAGCTCTTAAATTCATCAAAGTTTGTTAAGTGTTCAGCTTTTGAAGATTAATTTATTGGATTAGTTGGATTGACTGATGGTTAGTTGTCAGTAGGTCTGTCTAACCAAATAGTTTGAAAAAGAAAAACGGTGCAAATGACCTTTGTGATTTTCCTCTGGCGAAATTACTTTGGTAAAACTGATATAAGTCTAGCCTAGCCATGCTTGCAAATTATGTGCCAATGAATGATGATCAGATTACTGACTGTTTGACCGTAATGATCTGTATTATTCTATAAAGCAGTTGATGATGGGATTTGTGTGTACTAGAGCATGACCGACCGTGGTGAAAATCAATTTAATTACCGTAAAATTTGATGATTACAAAATGTTCACGTTTTAAATGATAAATTATACTTCTTTCAGGTTAACCATTTGGACTATGCAATCATTGGAAGGGATTATTTGGGTAATGAGATTTGGGCGGACACCGATATTGAAATCGGTATCTTTCATTGTTCACCAACTCTAATCTATTCCCACTCCGAATTCCTTTTGTTGGAATCCTAAATATTAAAAGAAAAAAAGATCACATTTGGTCCGTCGGCAGTATGGTGTTGTGTAATTGATTATCTAGGATTATGTTTGTTCTGCGAACAAACGAAAAACAATAATAATAATGTTCTATTTATTCTATTAGATTACATGTAAGGGGAAAACGATAAAGATTAGGCATTGTTTGTGAATATTAGAAATTCACAAATTTCATGTTTCCATTTCTGAGATGATGTCTTGTCTTATTGGGTCTCAGATTAGGAAATTGATACGATTGTTGTTAGTTATTTTATGTTAATGCGCACGGGATTCGATCTTATGTTATCTTGTATCACTAACCAATGAAACTTGTTAGTGGTATCCATTAATTAGAAAAAGAAAAAAGAAATAATAGTGTAAAATTTAAAAATAATTTTATTATTTTTTAATCGGAAGAGGAGAAGATTTTAAGAACTAATAAATAAAATACTTGCTTTATGTCTACAGAGACTTTCCAAGGAGCGTCTTTTAGAGTATTTTTAACACGGTTAGATGCCACGTTCTGGTTAATAGTGTTGTAACATTCTTAGTGACAGAAAGTGTTTAGAAAATATTGTTAAGCGACGGAACTTTAATGGGAACTTTAATTATGCATTGAGAGCGAAATGCTCCCGCCTCGCGTCTTCATATTCCTTCCCTAGGCTAGAAGAACAGTGAAGTGAAATTATACATACGTGGTTGGCATAATCATTTCATCAGTAACTTTCGAGCCATTAATAACTTGTTGAAAGGTATGGCTGTCGTGGGACCCTAAAAGCACTTTTGGGACGTATGTTATAATTTATTAATTGAAGCAGAGTACAGTGAGGCCACGTTATTGCCTTCAGACTCGTCGCCTTTGGAGTTGGGAGTTGGACTTGTTCTTGATATTAAATTTTATGTTAATCTGTTTTCTGTTGGTGACCCTATATATTAAACTAGACAAACCAAATATAACACTACACTGCCCTCTTATAAATTTTTTGGGTGGGTGGGTCGATAATTTTGTTTCTCTTTTGAAAGCTGTGGGGTCAATAATCTAAAAATGCATTAAAATATTAAAAACCTAACCTGCGACCAGTTTGGCTTACCTTTTACTCAATTTGTAATTTCGAAATAATAAATTTTCGGGTTGCAAAAGTAAAAACTCCCTCTGCCCTACGGTCGCCAGCTGCCTAGCTTAATCTATTTGCAACGGCCAGTGGAGAGCTTAAGGAAAAAGCAGTATGTAATGTTCTTTATCATCTAGATTTCTACAATAAATAAACATAAAAAAATGGCTTTGCTAGATTGGACCATTACCAAAGCTTTCCATTTCTGTAGCTTCGTATTATTCGTGATGGGTATCCAAGAATGGGCAATCAAGACCAAAGCATAGTGTGATTATTTAAACAATAAACTGGAGGATGAGACTTTTTATCTGAATTCTTTAATCACAGGCCGGGGATTAAGATCGCCTCCTCATAGCTTAGAACTTATAAAAGATGATATTTTAAGTGGGTGGAGTGGTTCTTTTTCAAGATTTATTCATCCGCAAACAGTTCTCTTTTTGTTGGTACTTGAAATATTCTGTTCCTTATTAAATGTTCAATTTATTATCGTGATTTTATTTTTTCAAGTTCATTGTAGTTGAGATTTGGTTGAAATTACTAAATAAAAGTTAAAATACATTGAGACCTTCGATGAAAACAATAGAAATTGAGAAGGAATGCTCTAGAAAAATATTTTGAAGGTAATCTGCTCTGCTCATATAGGATAAAGATTTAGTTTTGAGTTAAGTTTTTGGTAAACACTGATTCAAGATTGTTAGATAAGATAAATGAAAAACATAAAAAATACGAAATAAATTTTGACTCAGAATTTGATACTCAACAATACTCAAATCTGAACTGAATCCTAATACGCTCACATAATCAGATTCAGATTTGAATATTATTTTGAAAAGCAAATTTCAAAAGCATCAAATTTGTAAAAAGATTCTAAGCTATGATTAGATCATCTTCATAAATCATAACCTTTTGCCTGCTCATTCACATGACAAATTATGGCCTTGAAAGGTAACAAAACTATCCCATGCGGTAAAGCCAGCAATAATTTTCCAGAACAAAATAATGGCGTGATTTTGCTTCTCATCCATAGGACAGAGACTTATGACGTTGACTTGATATATATATATATATATATATATATATTTTTTTTTTTTTCATCCTTGAAACTTGTACTGTTGCACACAAACATTCAAAACCCCATTAGATTTCAAGAGAATCCAACAACAAGTTTTGGTGAGAGGATTCGCTTAATAACAAAGCTCAAGGGAGAAATTAATAAATACCCAAAAAATTAACAAACTTCATGCAATGGGAAGCACAAGAAATTCACATACTCAATGCTTTCTTTATCTTTCCTCCTTAACTTGAAAAGTTGAAAGCAACAACACCCTGTCACTTCCTGTCACTTTCTTTGCCACTCATTTCTTTGGCTTTTGTCTTTTTAATAACCCATTTGTTTATTCAACAAAATTAAAATATTAATTTACAAAAATTTTCTTTTCTTCAAACAAGGCAGCAGCAAGCCTAAAAGGGAATGAGAGAAGACTCGCAATGACTGTTCTCTTTACCATTCATGGTTACCTTCTAGCTTTTACTGGCATTTTCTCTCTCTCTCTCAGGGACAGCGTCTGTAGCTGAATACACTATCCAAAAGTCTCTTGCAGTCTTTGCTTCCTGTTCTGCTACTGAGTAAGCACTAGCTGCAGCAAGTAGCTTAGAGCTAGCAAAAGCTTTTTGATTGGACTTTTGTAAGTGAATCAATCCTGCCAAAGTCAAGTTCTGTCAGTGTTGTCTTCTTCTTTTTTCTTTCTTTCTTTCTTTCTTGTTCTTCAACTTAAAAGCACACTCCGATTTGTTTGTCTTGTCTTTTTTTTTTTTTTTTTTAATTTGTTAATATCTTCTTGTTATTCCTCAACTTTAACCACTTTGTCTTCAAGATATTGAAAAAGTTCTAATTTACTTTTTCTTTCTTTTCTTTTTTTCCAGTTCTTGCTATTGGTAAGAGAGGATTCTCTTGTGAATTTGTGGGATTTTCAGGTCACTTTCATGCCAACTCTTTTTCAGCTTTCTTGGCTTTTGTTTTTGAGATAATATTTATTTTATGAATTCATACAACTGACTTTATACTTTTGGGGGTTTCTTTGGACTTTGCTTGAAAAATATAATTTCCCAAGTTTTGGCAGTTATCACAGTTCACAGTTCACAGTTCACAGTTCACAGATATCTGTCTCTCTTAGGCACTCTGCCTATGAAGAAAATTGTAAAAAAAAAAAAAGGAAAAGATATTTGTAGTTCACGACTGAATAAATTTTTTGTTTACAAGAAAAAGTAGAAAATGGTTGTTAGAGTCGTAGCTTTTCTTAATTAAGAAAAAAAAATCTCTAAGGCTAATGTAGTGACAAGTATACAGGTATGAGAATTTCCCATACCCTTCTCCCCAAATCTAGTGGTTACTTAATTCTTTAAATAAACATCGGAAGTCTTTTATAATGTTAATAATTGATCAACAATAGTAGTAAGAAGCTTAGACATGAATTTGTGTGGTTGATTTTTATTCTTGCTCTAAAGATTCTGAAATTTTTTGTGATATTTTTTATTAGGAGTTGAGGGTGAGGAGATAAAAGAGAAGTACGTACAGGAAAATGTTCCATAAGACAATCTTTTGGAAGATGGTATTCTCCGAATTGCTTTAGTTGCTGGGTCCAGTAGGGATTGCTTTCTGGACTTAAAGCTCGGAATAGTTAGGTTGACTTGGAGGACAAGTTAGAAAATAGAACTTGAGTATTCTGGGGAGTCTTTGATGGAATCATCAGCATCTGGTTCTTCAAAGAGAGCCAGAGTGCCTAGCAATGGCACCCAAATTCCTTCTTGCTTGGTTGATGGATGCACAGCTGACCTTGGTAAATGCCGGGACTATCATAGACGCCATAAAGTTTGTGAGCTTCATTCTAAGACCCCCAAAGTAACTATTCATGGTCGGGAACAGAGATTTTGCCAGCAGTGCAGCAGGTAAGAATAGAAATGAGCTTGAAAAGATAGAAATAAATGGATGTTTCTGTAATCATTTTTGCCTTGCTGCTGTTTAATTATTCTCTATAATGCTACTCAATTTAATTTTTACCAAGGTATATTCTTCTGTGTGCTTAGATTATGTTATTTGCATTAGACAGATACATCTATTTTCTAAACTGTGTTTAGGACAGATTCTACTAGCTTGTTTTGACCAAAGCACCATTAGATTGAGACAATATTTCTACTACATACTCTTTGCTCTTTGGCATTTCTTATGTCAATGGTTCTGAAATTCAGAAAGCAAATGATCTCTGTAGTCACCTCCAGATTGTTTGAAGAAACTACTTTGTCGCCGGAGTTAACCAAGAAGTAGAGGATAGCATCTTTTTGTTCTGTTGAAGGTTGAATTATGCCTAAGCAGCTGAATAGCCAAGTCTAGATGAGACAGGATCTTTATTGCTATTTGATTCCCTAAGGCATTTATAATAGCCAGCCCATCAACTCTCTGTAATTCTATCAGATTCTCCATGCAATGGACTATTCCTCATAAAACTGAGCTGCGTAAAAGATGTATTACTCAGATTTGCTCCTCAAATAATTCACTTTTTGTCTATTTATGTGTTCTTAAAGCTAAATTTCTATTGAACAATTTGTCAGGTTTCACTCATTGGAGGAGTTTGATGAGGGAAAGAGAAGCTGCAGGAAACGACTTGATGGACATAACCGGCGACGTAGGAAGCCTCAACCAGATTCTCTGTCCTTAAATCCGGGGAGGTTTCTTTCCAATCCTCAAGGTCAATTATTAGTTTTGATTTCTGAATTCAATCATTATACACTAAGTGCCTTCACAATTATTGAGTGCTGAACTGAATGCTAGCTTAACCCTTCCATGAATCCACATAGTGGTTAAGTTCGTTTCAATTAACAGTGAACTTGTTCTTGTGCAGGTACTAAATTTATTCCATTTGGCAGCCCTGAATTATTCTCTGCAAGTGCGGTGCCACCTGCTTGGAGTTGCATAGTCAAGGCCAAGACTGATGTGATGCTTCACAACAATCACTCACAGTTAGACTTCACTAATGGGATCTTGTTTCGTGGATCCTCTTCTCAGGATGACAAAGGAGGGAAGCAGTTCCCATTCTTAGAAGGCGCAGCCATTTCTGCACTCCCAAGGGCTTCTTCTGTCTGTCAACCACTTCTTGCTGCCAATTCCTCACTGGGGAATTGTGACAGCAGCGGCCAGAAAGTATTCTCCAACAGGTTAAACAGAGTTGTAGATTCAAGTCGTGCTCTCTCTCTTCTGTCATCACCGCAGCCTCAGACTCGGGGGATTGGTTTGAACCATACGGCACAGACCGACTCAAAGTTGATCCCTCCAGCACAGTCCTTGATTCCAAGCCTGAATTACAGCAGGCTAGGAATGGTTGTTCAGCCTAGTAATGCCAGCCTCCATGACCCAGATACATTTGAGATTGGCCCTGCCCCTGATGAGTCATCTACAAGTGGAACTCACCAGTCACTCTCGTTCTCTTGGGAGTAGTAATAGGTGTCATTGCTTCTGACCATTTTACTAGGTCCCAATTAATAAAATGTGGTTTAAGCGCTAATGTTTCTGATATTGCTGCATTTGTGTAGCAGAGAGATCTTTTTTAGATGCTACACATAAGCTTTGAATATTTTTCCTCTGATTTAATTTGTATCCCCCAAACGGTGGATTCATCTTCTCATTGGTGCATTAATCTCATTAAAGATTATTCCCATTTGATTGGAGACTTTTACGATATTACTTGACGTTTCTCAGAGTCTCACCCACTTGTATGGGAAGCCTAGTCATGTCATTCCAATTAATGCAACATGATCGTTTGGAGATGCTATTGCAGCACGAAAGTTTCAACATAAATTCTAGTTATTTAATAGAAGCTAGATTATATAATTGCATAAAAGTACTTCCAAACATTTATATGTGTGTAAATTAACTGACAGATGTAATACAATGAATAAATTGAGAATATGAAATCTAAACGTGATCAAATTTCTGTTTTTGAGTATTTCAAGAACCGGGAGAAAAAATAAAGACGGACAGAAAATCCGGACAGCCAATTTTTAGCGTGCTGGGAAAATGGGTGATCTAATTAATAGCATTTGATGATCTCACGTCATGGGGTATGGTGGTAGTGGTGGGCAGTGGGAAAACGATGCCGTAAAGATGCCGGACACTTTGATAGTTTATGCCTCATAACGCATTCTGTCACATTACTACTACTTAATTAGGAATAAAGCATCAAGGGAGAAAGCACATCTAGCTTATTTGTATTTGTCGGTTTAATGATTCGTGTCACTCTTTATTAATTGCTTAGACTAAAATTTGAGTGCTTTTGGCCTTATTATTATGCATGCTTGCTTTGAGGATTTCTTTAAGGGGCTAAGTTCTCTGTACAGAGATATTATGGAAACTATAGGGCTCAAATCTTTCGGCAATTAATAATTAGTAACATACATATCAATGATCAAGAAATAAAGAAAAAGAAGAGCCCAAATCTTTCTAGCAGCTGGTCGTGAAAGTATAATCATCAAAGTTATCCACAAATATAGTCCCACATCATATAAATAATAACATGCTATTGCTACATGCTCTATTAAAAAAATAGGTGGGGGAATATATTATCCAGCCCTTGTGCTACTATACAATGTGGGGAGGATTAATTGATTAATGTGGATACAAAATTCTAGATAAAACGACAGATATCTATCTGATGGAATTAAAGTGGGGTCAATCCAAAGCTGTGATATTGATATTACTTCTATCCCTATCCACAAAACCCTATTAAATGAGACACCACTCCAGGCCTCCCTAAAGCAGTTAATCAAGCAGCTGTAATGGAGAGTAGAGAGCATAAGCCAAGAGGGATTGATGAAGAGTAAGCTGGGCAGGACATTTTCAAAAGCGGTGACCAGACAAAGTTGGCCGCGAGTGCAATGTGTTAGCAACAATAACAAGGCGATCAGCCTGAGGCCCAGCCATAGTCCCTCTGCTCGAAATAATGCTACTTGTTCTGTGAGTTATCTGGCTCATCATCAAGACTTGCCAAATGTTTCAATACCATGCAAAAGCTGCCGATGATGAACGGTGGTCGCCGTGACACCAATGGCGTCGCCTTCCTCGATTATGCTGGTGATGAGGACGTCGACATGAAGGCAGCACAATATATTTTGCACGTGCAAGAGCGATTCAAACAAGAGAGAGAGCCGACTCCTACCCTCTTTAATTAATAATACGTATCAGGATATACTAGAATTGCCATATGCTAAAAGAAAGGAGATTGCCCTTGAGCTTCTTCCAAAGCTAATCAATTTAGTGTGTTGCATGCACGCATTAATGTGCCCAATATGTACCAGTACGACCCTTTGAGTTCTGCAATACTAATAACATAAATCATTTCCCGTCATTTCGTTAATTAGTTTAATTTTTAGAAATATATCAAGTGTTAAACCTTATAATCAGTGGAGATGTTTAATACTTAAAAACAAGGTGAACAAAAAAAGAATCATGGCAAAAAATAAAAGAATTAATCTATGAAATCGCATGGTCCTGTGCCAGTATAATGTAGAAAAAAATGGCAAAAGATAGTAATACAAACGCATTCATGCCTACGCGTTGTGCATATTAGGTATGGGAAGATTTTGAATATATTCCCATGTAGCATTCAACATAAAGGATCCATCCGATCCAATCATTTGTAAACCTATCATATTTCTTTAAATTTGAAGGATACCCCAGAAGAAGTTAACTCTCTTAACCTTTTCAAGGAAGCTTCATCACCAAGATGGCTTGATTTTTAATAAAGTCCCGACTCCCAATTACCTCTCAGTATTAGAAAATTTAATTGTAAACAAAGCCATGCCCCATGCACTTGTGAGTAAATTTGCAAATTGTAGGAACCAAATCTAGCAGTGACTGTTCTGTTCGTAATTGGAAAATCAAAGCCCATCTCAATAGCTCGTAGGATAACGACTTCATCATCGTATAAACAGTAAAGGCCTGAGACACTAAAACTTGCCCAGGCCTGTTGGCGTCACAACAAATTTACGATACGAGAAACTGTTCATAACTGTTGTGTTTTAGCATTTAATGAAGTGACACTGATACTAATGCACACTTGACACTCGCAAGAATTTTCCCTTTCGGAGAAGACTATTTCTGATTTTGGAGCTCAAGTTTAGGGCCTGTGTTTATGGCTGTTGTTTGGTAGATTCACAATTGCAATACCAATAGAACTTTAATATAAGGTTGGGTAGGCTGTAACTTATGTTTTTTATTCTAAACGACGACTCAAATTTTGGTTCTATCCAATGGTAAATCAATGATTATTTAGATGAGCTTTTTGTCATAAGACGCATACCATCAGATTGAATTTATTTTATTTTTGTGGTGATGGAAAGAATTTGTCATACATCAGTAGCTATATTAATTAATGATTAAAAAGAGTAATCCAATAGATGCTCTACCAGCCAGCATGACCAATTTCATTTTATTGACTGAAAACCTCACAAAGCCTTTTTTTTTTTTTTTACCTTCTGATTTTTCATTTTTAAGTACTCTTGAAATTTTTACTTCAAAGTCATGGTACTTTTACATGACCATACCCCTTTGTTTCTTTAAAATTCAAAGACATCTCCAGCTAAAATTTTAATTGGTTTGCGAAATTTTCTTACTGCATCATGTGAACCACTCAATTATTTCTTATATATTTAGAAATTGGAATGTGACCTGCTTGTTTGCTTCCACTTACAAAGGAGCCAGCTGAGTGTGTAACATGCACGTAATGCGTTATTATGAGTATGACAAACACATATGGGTTTCATGTGATTGGCATCTCATATCTGCAATCAATTATTTTCTCACAGACAGAGAAGCTCTATTCATTTACTAAGTCATTAATATGGTTATAGGTTACCTGATACAAGCAAAATTGTTTCTGTACTGAAAGTAAAATCAATGAAACCTAAACAGATTTTTCGATTTCAGAAGTGAGACTGAAGCATGCCTTGCAAAGATACATCAAGGTATGTACATTTCAAAACATTGGTGCAAACGTCCCTTTTTTAATTTTTTCCTCTTTTTTTTTCCCCCCAATACTCCCGATAGAGGTAGTAATTTAATATATAAAATTAACAAGTTTAGGTTCACTTAAGATGACAAGATTGTTAATTTTTATTAATTTCGAGGTTGATTTAGAGTTTATGTCATGTAAACCCATTTATGAAACCGTTAACTATTTTATTAATTTTATTGTGTTGACTTATTTTTTATTCCATAGAAAGGAGTACAATTGTTTTAGAAAGATAAAGTAAAGCATGTTAAAAAAATAATTTTTTAAAAAATGCAAAAAATGTGACATGATTATGATGCATTTAACAATTGTGTCAAGTTAGTATTAACACTTTTAACACAATTAATAAATTACTCGAGTATGTCACAATACGAATAAGATACTACGTGCGCACTCAAATTGCTACCTCTAGATATCAAAGTTTTGAGATTAAGACACACGCCGTTAGCCTAATACTGACTCTCAGAACAATAATATTGACTCTCAGAAGAATGATAGTTGTCTACTACTAATGCGAGTGGCATCAGTAGCATAAACACTAAACTAGAAATAATAATTGCAGTTAAGAAGGTGAATGGAGGCTCCACCTGTAGTTGCGGACAAGCAAAACCCACAAAATGAAAGACGTAACCTGTCACCTGCCCCGCACAAGGTGCTATCAAACCAGCTCACTCGTTGCATTATTTGGTCACATCCATTTGTGATTCGGACTAGTCAATATAACATTCTTTCTGGTTTACGAAATTAAACATTATCAAATTCAATTTACAGCCAAATTGTTTAACCTTAAAAGTGATCCCAAATACTTGTCCAAAATCGGCGCTGTTACAACAAGCTTCTCTAAAAGTGCTTAACCTTGATTATCTATATCTATAAAAACCCTCTACTTCAGTGGGTATAATAAAAAACTTCTGAAATTATCTTTGTCTCTCTATTTAACATAACATTACTTTTAAGTCCGGACAAGTTCTTCTCTTTTCTTTTCTTTTTTTTTTTTAAATTTTATTAATTAAGTTTGGTAGTTTCACCATTATATATCAAGTTGAATATATCTTCCAATAAATTAGTAGTAAAAGCTTGTTTTATAATAATTTTGTCCAACAGAGAGGGAAAAAGAGAAGAGAGAGAGAGAGGGAGTTAAGTTTCAAATACCTATCTAATGCGTTTACGGATCTTTGAAGAAAAAAAAAATGAATATCAATTCGAAAATAGCTATCAACTTATCAAGAGACAATTACTATCTCTGCTTAAAAATTAGTTGAGAATACGCGTCGCTATTAACTTTCCGCTTTTCTCATGAGTCATGTGCGGTGGTTGAAAAAAAGAAAAAAAGGGTCCAAAAGGAGAGCATTATTGATGAGAAATAGGAGTGAAGAAAGTTTCTACTGCCACATTGGCCGTGGCTACCCAAATGCCCATCACCATTTACTAAATCGTTCAAGTTCCGTCGCACGCAACGCCTGCATGCCCTTTTAAAAGCGCCACCACCGTGCGGGGATGGTTAATTGTAGAAGAAAACTAGAAAGCATCTAAAAGACGCAAAAGAAAATCTTCCAGCCCAAATAATTAACAATTAAAATCCCCAACTTGTCATTTGTCAATGCACAAGCGTCACCCTGTGGCTAAAGTCTATATTCTAGTAGCATGTAGAGTTCAACATGGTATTTGCCATGGGCCCGGAGTGAAATCAAATCAGAAGCCGCTTGTGCGGATAGCCAGTGAAAGTCTTACAACCAAACTGGTTTATAAATTCTCATGATTACTAATGAGAAGACTTGAGTGTGAGACGGCATTGAGATACATCGTATCATTTGCAACAATATTCTTAACTACCGAATTGTCGAGATGGTATTCAATGAGATGGGACCATGGAAATTATTCTACCCTATTACAATACTTAGTTCGTAGGGAGAATTACATCCCTTTTCTCTTTTTTTTAATTTTTTTTTTTTAAATAAGTAAGTAAGAAAATCTATATATCTTCGCCGATAAAATGTTAATTTTTTTTTTTTGTGTAAGAGTAAATGTAATATTTTAGAGATATTACTATTTTATCATCTAATATTTTCTGATAATTAATTCTTTTCGCTTAATATTTTAATATTTTTTTCCATTATTTATAAGAGTCGAGGTCCTAAGGAAAATGAGATGGGAGAACCAGATGCGGTTCTTGCTTTTTACCAATTTGGGGGATTAGCATTTAGCACCACCACTCACCAATGGCCACACTCACAAAGTTCGCAATTCACAACGGGAGGAGTGCGAAAATGGCGCACCGTTTGCAAAATGAAAACTAGCAAAAGGCAGCCACTTGCTTATGTGCTGCTGTGCCGATGCTGATAGATTGGGACTTTTAAATGTGTGGCTTCACAAGAGAACCCCACTAGACGTGACTTCCTTTAAGAGAAGTAACCCCAAATTAGTATGCAGTACACGTGACATTATGGTGATGTTGAAATCTGCCTTCCTTAAAATGGAATGAAATCTGACATTGATTAAAACGTACTTGTTTGGTTGTGGGTCTCACTCACTCATCACATCGTTCCAACCCCAAACCCATTTGATTTTATTTTCATGAAATTTACCTTTCTTTCATTTTGGTCCCCCACACACAGTTCCCATATTTTCCCACTGCTTATAATTCAACTTGCGCACAACAAAAGCCCCTGTGAGGCTGTGACTCCAGCTTCCTTTTCTTCTGCTTCCATTCTAGTTCTACGTTTAAAGCCGTTGGTTAAATTTTTTAACGTTTCCGAGACTTTTTTCCAGAAGCACATTGGTCCCGCCTAAAGGGTACCTAAATTGGCTGCGTTTTATTTTGTGTGTGTGTGTGTGTATTTATATATAGGAGGTGATGAAATGAAGGGCGTGACAAAATGACAGTTTGAAGACTGTAAAGGTGGATAATCTAAATTTATGCAAAATACTTTTGTTGTTAGATTCCTAGTTTTCACCGAAGAAGCACCAAACACATAACATCAGAAAAATGGTTAAATTATAAGGACACTTTTTTCCGTCAAAGCCTTTCATGTTAAACCCAAATATATATTTGTATGTATATATGCATACTCTTATCAAATGTGTTCACATTACATGTATTGGGTTCTTTTAATAACCAATTACAATGTACCATACACATAGCAGCTTTGATTAGAGAAGCGGGTTAATAAAAGGAAATTATTCGAAATTGACAACACCGCAACTCTCATAAATAATGGTGACTGGATCGACTCTGGACCACTCCTCTAATTTTATTTGTTTATTTTTTGTTGCTGTTGTACTATTTCATCATCATTTTAATTGTTTGCTGCTGCTATTGACAGATTGAGTAGATCCGTCAATTTTGTGTAGTGGCCCCCATCTCGATTGATGATTGAAGGGTGTGGATATAAAGGCAGGAATCGTTTTGGTCGATTGTCGTAATCAAACGGTCAAGTGTGTGGTGCGGTATAAAAAAGAAAAAAAAAATTATGGTAACTTTTTAGATCAGATTTGTGATGATCTTTACGATTGAGTTCAAAATGAACTAGATGTATTTCAAATATTTAGAAAAAAAAAATGTTTAACTCTGTTATATATATGTAGGACAATTATTTAGTAAGTATTTGCATCCACTATATAATGAGCACCAAAACACATAATAGAATTTTATGACTTCTTGTGAATATTATTGAAGTTGTGAATTAATCAAGACAGTATAGTGATAATGTTACTTATCATAAGATAAAAATTGTCGTTCTCTAAAATTATTACTATTAATATAAATATACACAGAAGTCTCTTTACTACCTAGCCAAAATGTTTTAATTAAGGGCTCGTAGAGTTTGCTTTTGAGTAGAGTAAAAAATTATTTTGAAAAGTTGAAAGTTAATTTTATTGTTTAGTAAACTTTTTAAAAGATCATTTTTATTAAAATCAGTTATCCTACGGCAAATTTTGATAAATAAGGGAGGAGTAGCTTTTCAAAATTGATTTTGAGAATTAATTTTATACTTAATACAATTTGGCATATATCCTCATGTATATTATAAAAATTTAAAATTATTCTCATTCAAGTTGGGAAATAAATTTATCAAATTTAAAAAAATTATTATTATTTTTACCAATTATATTGAGATCATAAATTAAAAATAAAATACATAAAATAAGATATTTATTTTAGTTAATCAATCATTATACATAAACAATAATACACAACATGTGTTCATAAATGTGTAAATAAACTTGATTCAATATTATGTAAATTTTCAATCCTTTGCATTCTTATAGCAGTTTAATATTAAGACTTACCAACCACAAATGACTTGCTTTTAAAACTTACAACACCTTTTAAAAAATAAATTTTACCAAATATTTAATAACAGTTGATTATTTTTAAAATGCAACTAACGGCAATTATTTTAAAAGTTACAGTATCACTAAACTGATCATAATCCTTTAGAGGGGTTGTGTTATATAATTTCAATATAAATTCTATGACCCCTTATTATTTTTGCGGAATATTAGCGCACAAGTTGAAGAGGGTGTTCAAAAGATGCTCCGAAATTAAGATAGCCTACCCTAACTCTTGAAATTAATACGATATCTTTTTTCGTATATATTTGGGTTTATCTTGTCTTGGTTCGCTAGGTAGGTATCAAAATCTTGAACTTTTGCATTCGTAACACCACCAATGGCGCCCAAGCAGTGATGTAACACCTTGTTACATTTGTAACATGTAACGACAATGTTGTTACTAATAATAAAAAAATTTAGTACAAATAACGGCAATTGTTATTTATTGATGTTATATTACGACCCTAAACTCTGCCTAGTAATTGCCTCAACACTACAATGATGAACGTGGCCTAAAATGGCTCTTGAAATTGGGGAAAATTACTCAAAATAAATTGTGAAAACAAATTTTAAGTCAAGTGCAACTCGCAGAAAGTTGGCGAAGGGAGATTTTGAGGTTGCATGTTTCGAGGCTGCAGCCACCCTATCAAGGAATGCCTTACATCACCTGAAGTTAAAAATTAGTTTCAGTGCAGAAGGATATGATAATATATTTTTTTTAAAAAAAATTATTAGAAATAATGTAGTACGTGATGCGAGATTCTTTAAAGGAGAGATCATAATATACTCAGCACTTCTATTTGTATTTTTAAATGTCAATATTATCCTCACTTCATAATTTCATAAGTGTTGTATGATAAAATTTTACTTAAATGGTAGTACGGGTACATATATTATTTGTCTCTAATGGTGTGGTGGATAAAGATAGAGCGGTAGATCTTATGTCCTCACAAATGTGACAGCAGTTCAAGTCCCTACAAAAATATTACGGGGGCTAAAATTTCCTTTTTAATTATAAAGATAATCGTGTAAAGGTAGTCTTATTCTTTGAATATTTGAGAGGATAAAAATTTAGGTTCTCGTCTTAATAAATATTTGATTGTAAATATATTAATAAATAATTTTATGTAATATGAATTATAATCTAAAGTATTAGTTTCATGTAATAAAAAAAAAAGTGTGGTGGATCTTCATGATACTAAAATATTATTGATTTTATTTTATTTTTTTACCGTGAGCAGGAACAGTGTGCACGCTCTTTAATAAGCTAAATGAAATGCACACAGTTAATTGATTGATTGGCCAATGCAAAGTTGTGCCAAGTCATGAATCATTGGACCGCAATACAGTTATTGAAACTTCTTTTAAGTCTCTGAGACGAACCCATGTGGTGGTTTTGTCTCAATGCAATTCATATGCTTTTATTGGTCCCCACACCAACTTTTTAACCCGGCTCTTATCGGTTTTTTCCTACTCATAAATGGGAAATGTGAGAGCAACTTGTTCAATGTGGGTGGCTATTTTTATGAATCCTTGAAGACATTATCTTAGTCTTTGAGATCAAATTTTTCTTTGATTGATTGATTATTTTTTCAATTATTAATATATATTGTATAATTAGAGATCTATTGATATTTATATTTATCCATTAGAATTAATTATATCAATTATAGGATAGTGCAACTTATATATCTATTTCCCACAAATAATGGAGGGATATCTAATCTACTTACAAACCCTAAGAGAGAATTTCAAAGAAATACACAATTAAATTTTAAAATCAAATTAAATAAAAAATAGTCCAAGCTTTGACTTTCCTGTAAGATTAATTAGTGTGAAATCTCACCTAAATGATTTGTATTGTTATTAATCACAGAAATATTATGCTTATATAAACGCGCACTAGAGATTATGACTTCATCGTCAACAATCGACATAATGCATTCAACACATCCAATTGCGGCTTTGCCTGAAATATTTAGTCACCATAGAATTTTCATTAATATAAGCATTCCTAAATAAATTAAAGGCTTGAATAGCAGCGACAAACACCACCCCAAGAAAAAGAAAAAGAAAAAGAAAAAGAAAAACACTTCTTTTTTTAGGAAACGTAAATTGATCATATTGATGAATGGTAATCTTTATCAGTATTAGTTAATGAGACGTAGGGGTCTTATTGGAAGTGGAATCCAAAAGAAACTTGGGCATAAATTCCTTGGACTATATTTGGGATATATTTACATACTCAAACAAATATAAAATGGGAATGTGTAAATTCCGCAATCGACACAAGTCGCTCCTAACTCAGAATCTTAATTTTAAACTTTAGTGGCTTTTGTGCAAATGCACTAATCCAGCCGTAGCATCTCTATTCTATATTCGGTAGCTTGAACGAGCAAGTAAATGAACACTTCTTATTCTTAGCCACACATAACACGCAACATGTTTTGATTCAACGCACGGCTTTTGGAAAAAAAGGCTTTTTAATTTCCTCATCCTCAGACTACAGAGAGTTTAATTACCCCTCGTATTTTTCACGGTTGCTCTGGTGCCTCTCAAGTCAAAGGCAGTTACATTAGCTAATCTTTCTTCCTATTTTGAAGTTATTTCAATTAAAGTCACTCGTCAAAATCTTAAAGTTTCAGGAAAGTGCTTTTCTGAAACACCAATTCAATATTTCCTTTTTTTAACACAAACCCAATTAACGTTTTGATTAATATTAAACAATAGTCTACCTAGTGCGCCAAGCCCTGGCAGCTAATGAGTCCAATGGTTGCTTGCTCACAGAAACGGGAAAAAGAGAATATATGTATGTAATATATATATATTACAGTGGTTTCTTGATTTCAACTAACTTTATCATTCTGGGTACACAAAGGAAAAAAACTTCACAGCATTAACTTCATTTCACGCAATCCCTTAACAATGAGCTAAATAAGTAATGCGTAGAGGGAACTACATTAAACTCATAATGATAAGGCAAATTTGAAAAACTTGACAAAATGATCCAGTGTTAGCCACACATGTCTGGGCAATGTAAGTAATGAAATGTTTGAGTTCTAGGATAATTTTCCTTTCTGATTCAAGAAACAGAATTGTATGTGTCACTTATTTGTAAAGTTTTTGTGGGACTTTTACACCGAATAAACGACCATTTTCGAAAATGCATGATCGCATAAATGGAATTGCACATACCCTTGATGGAATGCAATCAAGGCTTTGGGCTAGCTAGCTCGAATGTTGAATTCTCGCAAAACTCAAAAGTGGTAACGGATGCTGATCTGAGGTGGTATTATTGTAGCGAGTGAGGTGCGACAGGCAGAAAATGGTGGGAATAATTACATTGTCATTTTTGTGATAAAGGGCGGAAGCACCGCCAAGCCAATTTGAGAAAGGAAAAAGAAATTCGAAATTTATAGCCAGCCAGGGGAGAAGGTGCACATACTTTAGGCATCCACATTTATTTATGGAATGCAAATCAGAACTGAACAACGAAGAGAAATCTGGATTTATATACTGAGCTATTCTTATCTTTGTACCTTGTTTCATTTTATCTTTTTTTTTTAATTTTATTAAGTAAAATCAATCACTTGTGATCTTGATTTTTCAGACCATCCTGAGGGGTAAATCAGTAAATATGGAAAACAACGGAACTGCGAAGGTGTTCTGTTTCAGCTTCACAAATAATTGGCCGAAGCCGAAGGAAATAGTACAGGTGGGGATCATCAATAACATCGTTCACTTCTCATCTCGACACGTGTCAACGTTCCATCTATTTAATTACCTCACCTCTCCTCTTCTAAGTCTAGGTTTTCCCTTAATTTTCTTTTCTTTTTTTTTTTAAATGTCTAATTAAGGTTTTCCCCCATGGCTTCTCCACCGTCTGATCCAAGTAGTGGTAATAATAATAATAATAATAATAATTATTATTATTATTATTATTATTATTATTATTATTATTATTATTATTATTATTATTATTATTATTATTAAAAAAGAAGAAGAAGAAGGACTACAAAGCTAAAAGCATAATGACCCTCCATAATATTCGTTTTGTTTTATTATAATAAGAGTCAAAATGAAGTCATACAGACCTCACAATAATAATAATAATAATAATAATAATAATAATAATAGGGCAAAAAGAAAAGGGATAGGAAAGAGATCGAAGAAGCAATAGCCAAGGCAATATAATATAATACTAGAAGTGATTGATTATAAATAGATATATGAATATAGTGATAGAAGAAGAAAAGAAAGGAGAAGAAAATGGGAAGAGGTAGGGTTGAGTTGAAGAGGATAGAGAACAAGATCAACAGGCAAGTGACCTTTGCAAAGAGAAGAAATGGCCTTTTGAAGAAAGCTTATGAGCTTTCCGTTCTTTGTGATGCTGAGGTTGCTCTCATCATTTTCTCCAATAGAGGAAAGCTGTACGAGTTTTGCAGTAGTTCAAGGTATACACATATACACGCATATATGTTATCACCAAAACAACTAAACAACTATAATTAAATGAAAATTATGAAACACAACACAAAAAGCTCTCTCTCTCTCTCTCTCCGCACTTCTTAGCTAGGGGGGGTCTATGAGAGATTCTTTCTTTTGCTTGATTTCTTGTTTTGAATTCTGACTTTGGATCTTGAAACCATGAGAAAGATTATTTTTTGCTGTTTTTGATCGTAAAAAAAAAAAAAATATTGATAAAGAGGAGAAAGTATTGTTTCTTTGGAGACTGGAGTTGAGTTTTTTGCCCTTTTGGTGAATGTCTCGGCGTTTTTAGCAGCTTCATTGTTTCCCCCTTCTTATTCTTGTTTAGATCTGCAACTGCAAAATTCATCAAAAGAAGATACTCGCACACCTCACTCTTACATCTTTTTATGTATTATTATCACTGTTATATCCACTCTAATTAATTTCCTCTCTTTGTTTTCTTTTTCTCTCTGTCTTTTTTCTTTTTTCAATTTGTTTTCGCCTATTCACACCCTTATTTCCTTTTTTTGTTTCTTCTTTTTCCGTTTTTGCTTCATTTTTTTTCTTCTTACTTCGAAAAAGTTCACCTGATCTATTAATATTCAATTTTTCCAAAGCAAATCAAAACCTAATTGCAAGTAGTCACCTTATTTTATAAGTAAATTTATTGCTTCTTCCAAATAGTTCAGGCTATTTCATTTATTTTAGTTTAATTAGATCTCATGAAGTTTAAACATACAAATTCTGAGACAGGGAGAGCAAATTTTTTTTTCTTTTTTTGTATTTTATTTCATGCTTTCTGCAATTTTCCCCCCTCAAAAAAAAAAAAACATGCTTAATTTCTGCTTTGATGAGTCTGACCAAATCAAGCCAAATATTGAGACATTTATTAGTGATTTACGCAGCTCAGATTATCATCTCGATCAAGGTTAGTTCTTTCTTTTGTATAAGAGTTTTGGTTCTTTCCGGTGGATCATAGTGTTGTTCTTTTTTATGGAGACACCTCCATATCTGCTGCCGCTGCTTTCAGAGCTTAAGCTAGGGTTTCGTCTTCCCAAAGCTACTTTTGATTTTAAGCTTCCTTCTTTCTCACACAAACACACACATGATTCAGATCTGAACGATTTATGATGAATTGACATGTTAGGATTGATTTAACTACATCTAATATTTAACTTCTTTTTATAATTTTTATTATTTATTATGTATGAAAAATTAGGGTTTTTTTTTTAATTTCTACATTCACTGGGTTAGAAGGTAATATTTATCATGTTCTTTTTTGTCTTTTTATCTAACATTTTTAGTTTTTGGGGTTTAAATTCGGATAGCATACAATCTGCACAAAAACGTCTGAGTTGTGTGGAATATAAAATGGATTAACAAAGAGATTCTAACGAAATTGGAAAAGGCGATTATAAACAAAGATATACATATATATATTGTTTTAAACTTTCTTACAATACTTCGCCAGATAATTTGATGCTTTATTAATTTTTAATATACAATGAGGAAAATTAAAGATAGCTTGATTTACAATCCCAATACAGTATTTAATTTTTTAAAAATGAGAGATATAAAAATCTTAAGATTAAACCTAAAGGGTTTAGCGGTATTAGTTCATTTATAAATATTTTTTTAATTAATTAAATAAAATCAGGTATTAACGTGTTGTTTTTTTTTTTTTATATATATTATTTTATCAAGTGTTTGTATAATTTTACTACAAACTCAAGATCCTTTTTAAGCTCATGAGAATGTCAGATTATTTGTTACAACCTCCTCTCCATGTCCTCGTGCTGCTTAAAACCCTTTTGAATTGACGCCTATCTCTTCTTTGTCTTTCTCTCTCATTTTAATTTAAAACTTCAATAATTACCTTGCAAATGAAAAAAAAACTAGTGACTGATGTTCATTTCCATGCATTTATGGAGGGTTAATAATGTATTCCTTTTCATTAATAAATTTTACGCAAATGTAAAAAAGTAAACATAAAACTAGAAACGAGTATTTATTTTTCCTAAGAATTGAAACAATCCCTAAAGCATGAACCAAACAGATCCTATTGAAGATTCAAAATTTTCTTCCTTCCTTTCTAGTTTTTCTCAACAGATACATACATATATAATATGAGAATCAACTCGAGATCCTTATCTGCATTAAAAAGAATAAAAACGCCCACACCTGAGAATATATATATATAAAATATGAGAATCAACTCGAGATATTTGAAAGCTTATGGTTGGATTCAAGTCAAAATTGCTGTTTATATAACTTTCATGCAATTCTTTCCTTCTATTTGTTCTCTCATTGTGATTAATCATTCAATAAAAACTGTAAATGTAACTACCAGTGAGTATGTGCATTTAATTACATGAAAACACTCACATTTGATGCGCTATATGAATTTTTTTTTTTATTTTTTTAAAATCATCTTCCATTATTGACTAGTATATTCGTGCAATTTGTGGAGGGCTAATGTATTCCTTTTCTTTTGATAACCCCATGCGAACATTTAGCATGCTCAAAACGCTTGAGAGGTACCAGAAGTGTAACTATGGAGCGCCAGAACCAAATGTGTCCGCAAGGGAGGCCCTGGTAAATGGTTATTTATATGCATTTATCTTTTGCGTAATTTTCCTTTTTGTCTACTGATTCGATTGCTTATTCTGCCAAAAGGTCAATATTGTCTTACAACTTGAAGATATAAATTTTAAGTAAGGCATCTTTTGTAGATTATAGGATATGGCCTACTCAAAAAACTCAATGATATTCTAATACTGAATCTCCGCGTGTGATGGTTCTAAATATATGCTACTTTCTTTTAGAATCTACATTCATATTTTATTGTTATGACCAAAGCATAATGATTTAGAAACAACTAGATCAAGCCAATTAGAACATAATTGGTAAATCCTGTTTCGTACTTGTGGCATCCGTACTTGATGGACGAACTTAATTTGGACCCAATTCATAAGATCAGTCAAAAAACAAAGGCAAGTTCGTTTTAAATTTCTTACATTGAAACAATGAATAGAACTTTTTAAAATGCAAGGCAAATGCTTGATCCTCTGATTATTTTATGAAATATTGGGTAAAATTGGATATGCGAATTGAGTACTAATCTTCTGATAGGTCAAAATTTTATAAAGTTTGACATTACTTAAGGAGAAAACCGATTTTAATAGATTGCTAAGTTCTCTGAAAAGAAGAAAGGAAATGCTGCTATTATTGAGCATTTACTCCTGAAAGTATGACAAAAAATATCAAAACAGCATTAATATGCACTATGAGCACCAGACTTAAGTTTATCCATGTCTTCTTCACCATATATATAGTTTTATTGCTGATGGAATGCCTAGTTGATGCACAATGTTATGTAGCTTAAGGTATTACAGTAGTCTTTGAAATTATGTTTTTGCTTTCCGTTTACTTATATCTGTTTATCATGCAGTAAACTATTATTGAATTTGAATCTCATGCCAGCTGCTTAGATTGCTGTAAGATTCAATGAAAACTACGCCTCCCATATTGATGAACTTCTAGGCATCCTCTGGATGCTTGCCCATGCACAATGCCTTACATAAGGTTACTTAAAGCTAAAAAATTTGCTAAGTTTAGGAGAGATTCTAAAATCATGAATTTTAAGTTTGACACGTTATCATTCATATGTACGTATTTTTTTACCCCTCCTAGTGCTACCAAAGGCTGCTTGTCCTCATTGCTTTATGGTGTCTTTCAGAGTGAGTGATTCATTCTGTAAATATGTTGTGCTGCTGTGGTTATAGGAGCTAAGCAGCCAGCAAGAATATCTGAAGCTTAAAGCACGATATGAAGCCCTACAGAGATCCCAAAGGTGAGTCAGTTTCATACCTATTGTGATATTTGGTTCTACATACTAATCATGAGATCTCGAACGTGTTGTACAAACTAATCAAGTTAAATGAAATGCTCAAAGCTTTAGTAGAAATGTGACATTTTTTGTTTCTCGGAGGGGAAAAAAGGGCAATGGTATAGCGGTATACAAATTTCAAGTTTATAATCTAAAAATTTATTATGTATATAATTGTTCACTGATTTGTATATCAATAGGAATCTCCTTGGAGAAGAACTTGGCCCTCTAAGCAGCAAAGAGCTTGAGTCACTTGAAAGGCAGCTTGATATGTCATTGAAGCAGATCAGATCAACAAGGGTACGTTTGCTTCAACAGATACCACATTATTCTTATTCATATTTAAACTTTCACTACTTTGGATCGTAAAAGAAGTTTGCTAGCTTCATCTGCATATATAGTGGATATGCTACTCTAGATGCATGTTTTCATTTTGAAAGTTAAAGTAAATTACTCTTTTAATGCACATGTTGTAAAGAACGGGTAACTAAGTGGTTATTCAATCACATCAGATTAGAACTTTGTTTAGTATTTCTTCCTTGCTCTTATCTATTCTGAATTTCAAGAAAGAGAGATGAAATCACAATTGTTATGCGTGTATTGTATAAAATTCATATGGAATAGACTGATTATGACAATTTTTAACAGATATCGAACAAGGAAATAAAGCACTTTCTGCATTGATATCTAGCAAATTTTATGAGGCATGGCTAGTTTCCTTAAATTTCTTTTGTGTAATGGCATTTTATGAAAATGTTTCTGCTCGCATTGGAATATATCATCATCCATTTTGAATGTCAATATATGATAACTATGACTTGGGTTTTTCTTCTGTCTACTCTCTCATTCGTTGGATTCTTGCCAAGTGTGTATTTACATATAACTAAGTACTTAAATAAAGGATAATTCAAAAACGTAATACAAAAGATAGGCAACTCAATTTCATATTATACATGCTTTTACAGACTCAGTACATGCTGGATACCCTTACTGATCTGCAACATAAGGTATGGGCTTAAACTTCATCTTTATTGGTCGTTTTTCGATTTCCACTCGCTTGAGGTTTCAATTCTTACAAATGCAGGAACAGTTGCTGAGCGAAGCAAATAAGACCCTCAAGCAAAGGGTAAGTTATGCAACTACTTAAAAAACCTTGCGCTTTTTAGATCCCAATGTTTACTGTAAAAATGGCACAATTAACTTGTTGATATAACAAATTGCTCACCATATAACTATCGAATGATGACGCTAAGGCACGCCGATTTTGCTGCTTTGCAGTTGATGGAGGGATACCAAGTGAACACACTTCAATTGAATCCTAGTGCAGAAGATTGTGGTTATGGCCTTAAACCAGCTCAACCTCAGGGTGATACCTTCTTTCACCCCTTGGAATGTGAACCCACATTGCAAATTGGGTAAGCCCCAATTAGTGTTTCAGATCAGAACTTATATAATCCGTGGTGCCTAACATTTTATGCTTTTATGAGTTTACGTAATCTTATTAAATCAGTTCAATGAACTGCAGATACCAGCCTGCGGATCCAATATCGGTCGTCACAGCAGGCCCGAGTGTGAATAATTACATGCAAGGATGGCTGCCATGCTAAGAGAGCGGGCATTACCAGTCATGGTATTGCATTTGATCTATGAGAATCAGCAACTTTTTATCCCTTTGTAAGCACCCCTATTCGGTGACTAGGAACACGCAACCGTATGGATTTATTATAATAACTCTACAGTGATCCTGCACTTTAGGGAAACTGATGATGATATAGCTATGTTGTGTGTGCGTGGGCGTGCGCATGTATTTTCAATCACCGCGCTTATTTTTATTTAACAAAGGCTTGTTTGAGAATAATTGCTAGCTGCATATTTTTGGATCATATATGTGTGTGGATGTGCTCTTGCGTTGCATTGCTCTATCATATGCTAAACTCCAATGTCAACCAAGTTTCAGATACTTTTCTTTATATAAACATAGATTAGAAACCAAAGCCAGTGATCTTGTTTCTCTAACTACAAAATAAAGATGAATCTTGTCTTGTTAGGTTAAATTTCAAATGATTTTATTTGATAATTATAGTTGAAATTGAATTATTTGTGTCAAGTTATTTTCCATTTGTATGAGTTGTATGAGATGTTAGGAAAAAAATAAAAAATGGGACTAAATTTTAAAAGGTAACCTAGACCAGCAACAGCAGCTTATTGATCTCGCTGTGAACTGGTCTGCTCTCAAGAATTTGGGTTGCTATCAACTCTCTCCCATATTTTTATCTCATCAAAACTCCTTTTAGTTTTCCTAATTGCTATTTTACACTTGAATGAAATTACTATGTAGGACGAGAGAAATGATTGAAAAGAACAATGATTTAATGTAAAATGAAGCGTTGAGACCCCAGTATCACTGGCTAAAACATTGTTTTATCATCTAATCTTAAAAACCTTTAATACTGTTATATTATTATGCAAGCAAAACAACTGTACATGCAGCAAAACCAGAAGTGATTCAAATTTTAAATGATCATTGTAGGCTACCAAGGCTTCTCCGATCACAACCACTCCCAAAAAGAATGAGAATTAACAGTTTCATGCACCACGTAATGTTGCCGTCAATGGTTGTGATCGGAGAAGCCAAGCACCACTTAATCTGAAAAACGATGAATAAATAAATAAATGGGGTAAATGATTGTTTAATCTCCATATTTTAAGTAAAGTAATTGTTTGGTCTGTATATTCTAAAAAAATACTTCAAGACAACCTTACCGGTAATTATATTGCAATCATACCTTTACTTTTTCTTTGCTTGTACGATAATACCATAGCAATAATATTCTTGGAGATATTAATAAAAAGGAAAAAATGTAAATTTATCAAATTATCCTGAAAAGTAAAATCAAAATTACTTGTTATTATTTTACTTTTTAGATTAATTTGGTAAATTAAGTTTTTATTAAAAAATATTATTAGTAAGATTGTTGCAAGGGTATTAAATTAATTTAAATTAGTTGGTATTAATTTATTTATAAATAATCATTAACAAGTTGTTTCATATCGATATTTATTTATTAATTTGCTAAGAAGTAGTTATCGGTTAATTTGCCAATTAACTTTTTTATGGATTAAAAAATTGATGTAAAAAATATTATTGCATGGGCGATATTGTAAAAACAAGAAAAAGCAATGAATAAGAATCTAGCAAATTTAATTGCAAGGGGTATCATAAGACATTTCAAAATATAAGAATTAAATGGATACTTAAACTAAAATATAGGGAGTAAACAAGCATTTACTGTAAATAAATTGATGATTATGCTTCTCTAATTGCAACCATCCTATATGGCAACTAATAATTAACATCTACGGAAAAAAAAAACTAAAAAAGTCAAACAAAAAGAAATATAAATGAAGAATAATTTTAAAAAGCTTTCAAACTTCTACTCTAAAAGTCTAAAATGTAAGTTTTTGTTAGTAAAAATAAAATAAATTATTTAATCATAAAAAGCTAT
This sequence comes from Murraya paniculata, assembly GCA_030449075.1. Classification (NCBI taxonomy): domain Eukaryota; kingdom Viridiplantae; phylum Streptophyta; class Magnoliopsida; order Sapindales; family Rutaceae; genus Murraya; species Murraya paniculata. The sequence goes on from JAEVFN010000022.1 coordinate 2,103,781, forward strand.
ACTTAAAATACAACTAAACAACATAAAAGTTATAATTTTTTTTTAAAATTAAGTTACTTTTAAATATTAGATAAATCACACTAAATATATACTAACCAATGAAATTGAAATGACTGATTTAGCGGTGTCTCACCACTCATTGTCATTTAACAAAGACATTTATATAATAGTCGAATCTTTATTGTCTAATTTCTTGGCAAAAGAAACTGTGATTATCCGGAATATTTTGTGAAATTAGACTACTTTATTCCTTCAATCACGCTGACTGGATAAGGAATTCTTTAAAATTATCGATGTGAAATCAGGATGATCCGAGTAAGCTGACTGAATAGGAGTTCAAATTAAGGGCTCGTTTAGTTTTAGTTATATATCATGGGATTAGATAATTCGCGTAAAATAATTCTTATATCATGTTTGGTGTAAAAGAAGTAGAGGTAGGATAACAATAATGGGTCCGCCCCTTAATCCCCAACAGTGGCAAAATTCTGTCCCAAGGTCACCTTGGGATTACATTTTCTAAGTTAAAATTTTATCCTCAACTGTTTATTGGATTAAAGAGAGAAAAATCCCTAGCTTCTTTTACTCCCTTCATCGTGCTAACTCTTCCCGAAATCTCTCTTGCTCGTCGCCATAATTTCCTGTGTGTATGTGGTAAGACTTCTCAAATCTTGACACAAAAAATTAATTTTGTTAAATATCTTTTTTATCTCTTTTTTTCATATTTTTTATTTAATAGAAGGAATTTTTTTATTTTTACATGGTAGTTGAGTGTTTCTTAGTTTCCATTGACTTTCATATATATAAATCAAATTTTTAGGGGTAATTTTTTCTGAAATTGTGGATTGAGCAATTCTGAAAATTGTTTCTCGAGCGATTTTGGAAATTTATTAGTCACTATAGTGAATTTACTTCATTGCTTGCTATCTAATAATAGAACTTTATCTTTATGCTTTTGATTAAAGTTGTATCTTGTCATTTTATTTTTTTTAGTGAATTTCTTCTATTTAAAACAAAAAAAAAAAGGATAGCAATTCTATAAATTGTTTGTTGAGCAATTCTGAAAATTTGTTCTTACCTATGGTGAATTTACTTTATTGCTTACTATCTAATAATAGAATTTTATCTTTATACCATAACTTTGTCTGTTATGGTGATAAGATTTAGATACTTTAAAAAGAAAATTACTCTTTTATAAGTTTCTTGGAATTGAGATAATAACTTGTTCACATGGAATGTAACTTGACTAGTTCCTTATTTGTCCAGTTATGGTAATTCCTTATGTTGATATCTAATTCACTTACTTTAATATGCATATGATATGCTCACACTTATATCTTCCAATGACTAGATATGGATGAAAGAGAAATTATATTATTCTCTCTTATACATGACTTACGTTTACAATGATTTTGTTTTTGTGTATTGGCGGCTGTACTTTGGTATTGTAGAAGTCGACAAAACGAAAAATATACAATTGCAAATCGCATATTCATTAGGCATGTAACACGCCTCATTTATCTAGAAATAGCATAGGCATTGACGTAGAATGTGTGAATCAACTATGGATAGATAAGAGGACATTTGTAATATTATGTGAGCTACTTCATATAAATGGGGATTTTAAGGGTTATGGTATAGTCTCTCTATTGAAGAACAAGTATGCATATTTCTACATATACTTGCCCATCATGTAAAAAATAGAACAATTTATAGTAGATTTCTACGTTCATGGGAGACAATTAGTAGATACTTCAACTTGGTCTTAAATGCAGTTTTACGATTGAAAAATATCTTATTAAAAACACCTGACCCTGACAACCGAAAACTGCACTGATGAGAGATGGAAATAGTTTAAGGTACGACATGCTTAAATTCTCGATTTTTATTTTCTCTTCCAATAAAGAGAGTTTGCCATGTTATATATATATATATATATTAATGTTCAAATGGATTAATAGAACTGCTCGGGACCATTAGATGGTACATACATCAAGGTACATGTGCCTGAAGTTGATAAATCATGATATAGAATAAGAAAAGGTGAAATTGCGACTAATGTCTTAGGGGTTTGCTCACGAGATATGATGTTCATATTTGTGTTTCCTGGCTGAGAGGGTTTAGCTTCAGATTCAAGAGTGCTTCGAGATGCATTATTTGGACCAAATGGGTTGAAAGTACAAATTGGTAAGCTAATAAGTAAATAATGCATAAAATGAATTATATATTATTTTGAATATAGTATTTTTATTATTTATTAATGTTTATATAACTTACTTATATCTTTTAACATTTTTTTTAACATTTGATAGGTTATTATTATCTTGTGGATGCTGGGTATGCAAATATTGAAGGATTTCTTACACCATATAGAAGAATAAGTTATCATTTGTTGAAATAGAAAGATAGATGTGCCCCAGTTAATTATAAGGAGTATTTCAACATGAAACATTCATCAGCAAAGAATGTCATAGAGCATTGTTTTGGACTTCTCAAAATTCATTAGGCAATTTTAAGAAGCCCTTCTTTTTATCCATGAATGATACAATATAGAATAATAACTACTTATTGTCTTTTACACAACCTTATTAGGAGAAATATGTCAATAGATCAAATAAAACACAAGATAGACAAACTTGTTAATAGCGAAAGCCATGTTGACTATAACACTATTAATTAATGAAGTTGGTTCATCAGAGTAGTGGTCTATATGGAGAAGCGATTTAACTCCACAAATGTTTAATGAGTGGAGGCAAAGTTGTAGAACTAAGGATTTTTCAACTAATTTCTCAATTAAGATTTTTTTTATTATTTAAATATTAGAGTTGTTTTAACATATGAATACATATTTGTTTTCATATTTATTTCATTTATGAATTATTCAAAAAATTATTTCTTGAAATTTATTTGATTATGTAATATTTTTTATTGATTAGTTATTGAACATGGATGCTGTTGTTTTGTAATATATTTTATTTTTTATACTATTATTATAATGAAGAATGAGTGAAATGAATCATGTATAAGAATGGAAGACGAAGGTGGATTTGGATGGAATGATGAGAAGAAGTGCATTGAAGTTGACAGTGATGAAGCATGGGAATCTTATGTGCAGGTTTGCAATGATTTTTTTAAAAATAAATATTATCATTTTGTTTGGATTATTTTTAAGTGTTATGTGTCTTGATGTATTTATTATTATTATTATTATTATTTGTAGAATCATAAAGATGCAAAAGGATGGAGAGGCAAACCATTTCTTTTATAAAAGAGGTTTGCTAAAATATGGAGAAAAGATTGTGGCAATGGAAGGACAGTAAGAACTCCAAATGATATGGCGATGAATGCTAATGAGGAAGGATTTTATGGCAATAAATTTGATTTAGGTATGGGTTTCTCTCAACTGTCACCTAATCAAATTGAAACTGACCACTTTATGAATTAAAATGAATCTCAAACTATTGGCAAGAAGAGAAAGAGGTCAAAAGATCCAGTTGACAGTACATTTGAAAATTTTATTGGTGTATTTAAGGATGTTATGGAGAGATCAAATGAAAATGTGGCACAACTAGTTCAAAGTATGACCAAGGAGAAAGAAAGTGAAAGCCAAAAATAGTTGATCAATCAAAGAGAATGGGGTTAGCATTACATAATCGAATTGAGTTAATGAAGAAGTTTCTAAATGAACCAAATAGTGTCGAGATTTTTAAAACACTACGCAACAACCATGACAAAATGGAATTCATTATGTCAATTGTGAGGGTAGATTTCATGGTTGACAAGGACAGTGTTGATATATAATTTTTTTGTAAATATATATGTGGCTGACATATATGGATATTATGTGTTAAATATGCTGCAGGTTATGACTTTTGGGAAACTTGATAATAGTTTAACTTGTCGGCACCTTTGTATTGTAATTTCATGTGGGTGATGATTTTTGTTGTTTTGGTATGTCATCATCCAGTGATAATATATATGTCAAGATTGGATCCTTAATCTAATATTGGGTTTAGATGTGATTAATTATGTGTTGCGGATTATCATATAAGGTTAAGTCCAATTAAAAGTGATCTATTAAGGTTTTCTATAATTTGGACTTTAATATATCTAATAAGATGTGGGCCTTTAATATAAAGAGACTTAAGGATAATTTCTATTTATATGATAGGTTGAAATATGAATATCTAAAGACAACATGAAAAGTTATTTATATAAGTAGTTATACTCCTTGGGTCATACGTATCGTTCCATTCTTTCTGACATCTCATTATCAGAGAGAGTGTATGCAAATGAAATATTAAAGGACTTTCTAAGAGAACGTATTGATTTATAAGACAAACCACACTACTTTAGAAAGCAAATAAGTATTATAGATTCAGGTACGCTTTTGCATATTTATTTATTGATTGTTGGTAATACAACATGAATTATCTTAAATTATATGTAATAATTTTCACCAAAGAATTTATTTTTCTAATAGGATGCTCTTTTAATGTTAATAATATGTAATATTTTCATATATATAGCTAGTGACATTGTTATGTAATTTTTTTTTAATTTATGGACTGATATTCTTATTATATTTGTTTTGATATTCTTGTTACGTTTATGATAATATTATTTAGTAAAATATAAGTTTATAAACTATAACATGTTAAATATAAAAAAAAAAAAAAATTAAGGGAAGATTTTCATTTTTTTTATAAATTTACTACTAATTATTGATTTAAGTTAGATTACATTCCATGTCATTTTTAAGTAAATCTAAGATAATTTTGATCAATTAATATATAAGACATATTATTAGTTACAAGTCAATTCTATGGCATACCAAACACGAGACATAATTACTTATAGTCCAATATAATATTACAGCAAACACAATATAGTATTATATATAATCCAATGTTATCCAATCCAATCCTATGTGGCATACTAAACGAGTCTTGAATGTGTAAAATGGTAAACGTAAAACGCCCCATTCACTTCCCTTGTCACATTTTACACTTTGATGCTATATATGAATCCTGATCTGATCATGTTGACAGTACAATGCAAATAAATATTTTCTATATTATCTCCTCCAACTGAAAATAAATAAATAAATAAATCGAAAAAAATTGTGACTGAAAGAAACAAATTGCTAATAAGAATCATTTATATAAAGGATCCAAAAAACAATAGATCATGCCGATGATTTATAAAATACTTGCTTTATGTACCTTAGATCTTAAGGTATCAAATTCAGTAAATATTGGATTAAATTTTGTAAAATTGTAGAAAGTAATTTATCACTAGGAATCTTGATTAATTTGCTTATAATATAGTACAAAGATCTATCGATGATATAACTCAAAAATCAATACTAATTAGTTGTCATTTTTCAAAGTTTCAAAGGATAAAATAATCTTTTAGTGCATTTAAGGATAAAATGATCATTTTATTTAGATTCTTTAACAAATTTTGATGGTGTTAGTGATAAAGTGGTTAATTGATGTAAATTTGAAAACATAGGTGATGTATAAAACATGTCAAAATTTTTTTGTGACTAAAGGTATATACAACAAAACAATTAAACAAAGGTGGAGTAAAGATAATTTCTCTATAAAATAAGATACGATGGATTATTTTAAATGTATATTATATTTGGGGGGCTTTTTTTTTTTTGTACTTAATGACTTAATTGATTTAATTTCAATTAGTTAAGTCATTAAGTCTATTTATTTTTTAACTTAATGAAAATTTTCAGTCATTAACTTATTAAATCAATTTTTTTAACTTTTTACTTATGCTAAAAAGTCTTAATGGTATCATTAAAAGATATTTTTTAAAATATCCTTATCTAATTAATTAATTTGCATTCTTACCTAAAGAAAATTTAATAATTAGCATTATTACTCATTTATATAACTTGTGATAATATAGTGGTAGAATATTATTATTTTATCTTTTTATTTTCTTCAAATCAACATTATTTATCTTCATAATTTTTTATGAATATTTTTATATAAAAACATCATGAACAACAATAAAATTGATTAACATATACTAATTTAGAATATAAATAGTTGTATTTAATTAAATACGATTTATATTATGATAATATATTATCTTATTTAAGTTATTTGAGATGTTTATTATTTATTTAACATTTATAATTCGTAAAGATACAAATATAAAAATATTAGTTCTCAGATTTTTGAAGTTAAAAAACAAACAACTTAATATTTATTTTTAACAATTCAGACAAAAAAAATATCATTCAGATTTAGATATTTAGTTATATTCAGAATTCAGACTAATTAAAGTCTATTTAGATCTTAGATAAAAAAACAAACACCACCTTAGTTTAGCTTAAGATTGATTGAATTATGATAATAATTTTATTACTGACATCATTATAAATATTTTATTTCATTTATTTAATAATTAAACAATTAATTAGTACAATCAAAAACTCATTAAATAAAGAGTAAAAGATAAAGCTATAAATTCTTAAATAAATTTTTTTGGTTATATTTTTTTTTTGTTAAAACCACCAAGATGAAGGGGGTTGTCATAATTCAATTATGATGATTAAATTGTTTTTGGCCCACAAGATTTATTAACATGTTTTATATTATTATTATTGTATTATTAAAAATTGTAGTATTCATTGTTTAAATCAATGTGAATGAAAATTAATTGAGGGTCAGTTTGGTAATGTTGTAATTTTTAAAATAATTATTGTTAATTGTGTTGTATAATTAATTAACTGTAAACAGAAATAAGTTAAATATTTAATAGAATTTATTTTTAAAAGTACTGTGAATTTTAAAAGTATACATTTTTTAAGGGTTGGCAATTTGTGAGCTTGGATCAGATTTTTCCAAGCCCAAGCCCACATTATTGAAATGAAACCCATGCCCTTCAAAAGCTTGGGGCAGGCTTGGGCTAGGCCTAAGTTTTTTCATTAATTATAAAATAATTTTTTGATAAAGTAAAAAAATTTAAAATAAAAATAATTATTCAATACATAATAGAATAATAGTTAGATATACAAAATATTGGTAACACAACATAATAAATCACAAATACTAATATAAAAAAATATTAATTTAGTATTTTGAGTTTTTTCTTTTTTATTTAAATTTAATTTATTTTTTATTTATAAATTAAGCCCAGGCTTTTTTGTTAGGCCATTATCCAGGCCCAATTAACATAGGTTTTATATTTTTTTGATCCTATCCTAGCCCAACCCATGGGGGGGGGGGTTTTAGTAGATATTACTATTAATCTGTTGTAAAAATATAAATAATTAAATTAGACATAGTATTAAATAAAATTTATTTACACATTTATAAATATGTATACAAATATTTTTTTATTGTGTATATATAATAATTGATAACTGAAATAATATTGTACATTATTGTTTTATTTTTATTTTGTTATTGGTGGTAGTAATAATAATAATAATAATAATAATAATAATAATAATAATAATAATAATAATAATAATAATAATAACAACAACAATAATAATAATAATAATAATAAGAATAACAACAACAACAACAACAACAACAACAACAACAACAACAACAACAACAACAACAACAACAACAACAACAACAACAACAACAACAATAATAATAATAATAATAATAATAATAATAATAATAATATCTTTAAAATTAATGATTTTATTTCTGAATTAATAAGGATAATTTTAGATTTTTATAACGTATATGTAGACATATATATTAAATTTTATTAAATATAAAATCGACTCTTAAAATTAGATTTTGAAAACTATTACTTCTCAACTTCTCAAAATGTATTGCAGGATGTGATGATTTTATCAAAATAATTTTTTAAAAAAATTAGCAAATACAAAAATTAACTTTTAATTTTTTAAAATAACTCTAGAACTTCTAAAAAAATACTTCCAAACGGCCTTAATATATGAATAAAAATTTGTGTGAATTATTGTCTTAATTACAAAATATATTTTTATTAAATAATTCAATCATAAGAAAGGTTGTGCTAGGACCAAACACGCCCATTGGGTCTCTCCTTTAATCATTGATTCAGTCAAAATATATTTATTTCGGGTCGGCGCTTAAGTGATTGGAGCGGAATAATTAAACAACAAATTGAAACTTTTTAACAATTTGGAGGTTTGATGTGAGAAGACATTGCCAAGGGGGGGCGTAGTTGGCTGATCTTGTCTGCCTAATCTGGTAACTTACTTTAAGCATACTTTTTATCCAGTAGCCATAGCCCCCATCGCAACAAAAAAGTTGTTATATTTTGAAAAATAAATAAAGGGCGTTAACAAGTTCACTCTTTCTAATTATAGTAGTTTATTTGTTCCTAAACAGAGTAATGTAATCTTTCCTCTCAAAACGGGAAGCATCCTCGAAATAAAATAATAAATAAACAAAAATAAGCGTATCGAAAGTCCAAAAAAAACCCTTAAAAATACAACGACAAACAACACACGGGACACACACAGCATTAAAAACAAACAAAAAGGCGGCCGCAAGCCCGCAACAAAAGCAGGAAGGATACTGCACAGACACGTGTCGAGTTGTCAGACGTCCTGGCCTCGGACTTTCGATTGACCGAATTATTCACGCTCTGTCAACACTGGTGTGCTTTACTCCATAAATACCACCAAGCTACCCTAATTTCGGCCTTACTTCTGCTCCGATTATCAATCTAGGGCGGAACTGGGACCGAAAATGGGCCGGAAAAAGCTTCAACTGCAGCGAATCGAAAACAAAAGCAGCCGTCAAGTAGCGTTCTCAAAGCGGCGTAGCGGGTTGATCAAGAAGGCTCGTGAGCTCTCCGTCCTCTGCGACGTCGACTTGGCGCTCGTCATCTTCTCCAGCCGCGGTAGGCTTTACGAGTTCTGTAGCGCCGACAGGTACGCCTTCCCCCTCCTCCTTTTCTTTTCTTTCTTTCTTTCTTTCTTTCTTTCTTTCTTTTTTTTTTTTCCCCAAAAATGCTAATGTTGTATGAATATAATACAATTTAGGCTCTGTAGAGTAAACTGTAAAGGCAATTTAGTCGGTTTCTTGATTGCGTCATGGTCACGCGGTGTTCACTGTTCAGTTTAAAAATAAGCGTCATCTCACAAAGGGGGAACTGTTTGGTGATGTGATCGCTACCTTCCGTGCGACAAAATTGCTCTCCACGTGCTATGTGGCGGCAGCAGCGCGGACCGAATCGATCTGCGCATCAGCGATGGAACCGACATTTCTTCATCCACAGTGCCCTCTCCACTGTCTAGTTTCCTTTTTGATGTTGGTTAATTAGGGAGCTCAAGACTGACCCCTCTTTAGCTTCGTTATTAATTTCGAAGTTGCCGTAGGATTTAAGAAAGTAAGAATGATCTTTGAAACGTGTCCAAAATAAATCTGGAATTTGAAAATTAACTTTTTGAAGCCTTCTTATTAAGACAATTCTTAATTTACATAACTTACAACCAGTTAATTTCATAAGCTGGATTGCACTTTAACGTTCGAGAAATAACTTTCCGGAAATGAGAATTAGTGGACCACAAGCTGAACTAGCTTGGTTTTATGGGCTGTATGTAAATGTAACTTAGTAAAACGCTCTTATTAAAAGTATTTTATGAGATTTTGTTGCATTTCACACTTTGAAAAGAGAAAATCTATGTTCAGATTGGGAACATGATCTAATTAGCACTCGGAGCATGTGTTATGATTTTATGACTCCTTGTGAAGAGCACTGGATTAACCAGACATTGTCACGGGACAGTGTTGTTCAAATTCTTATGAACAGAGTTGACTAATGATTTAGGTGGTGATGGTGCTCATTATAAGTGCCACATGGTGCTGTTTAGTTAATCCCACCATATGGTGCGCCCTGGTGCTCACCAGATCATTATCCAATATATATATATATATATATATAATGTTTTTATTAGGGTTGCAAAATCCAGATTCGGATCCGGATCCGCATTTACATTTCTACATTCGGATGTGGGTAATATCCGCAATGAATGCGGGCGGATATCCGGATCCACAAAAATTAACATTTAATAATTTAATATATAATTTAAAAATTCAATAATTTACCTAATAATATCAAATAAAATTCAATCATAATTCAACATGAATAACATACAACAATATCATAAATCCACAAATAGAATGTAATTTTTAATTTTTAGTATATATATTTTTAATTTAATTTTTAATTTAAAATAAAATTCAATAATTTACCTAATAATATCAAATAAAATTCAATCATAATTCAACAATTAATAATTGAACATGAATGACATACAACAACCTCATAAATCCACAAATAAAATTTAATTTTTAATATATAATTTTAATTTAATTTTTAATTAAAAATAAATTTTAACCGGATCCAGATATCCGGTTTTCCTGATGCGCTTGCATCCGAATCCGTGTGGATCTCAACATTTTACATCCGGATCCGCATTTTTTAATATGCGGATCCGGATCTTCTGGATCCTTGTGGATGCAAACCGGATCTAGATTTGATTGCCATCCCTAGTTTTTACAGGTTAGTTCAATAAGCTTGGAGGCCATAAATCATTTATTACAAAAGATTAAATTTATTCTTTTATTTTTCTGTAATGTTCATTATTTTTATGAGTTTTTAAGTTTTTGAGGGATGCTTCGGAAAAAAATCTAAGAAAATAAATTTTAGAAGGATAATGTGACTTCCAAGTGATTTCGTATGATTTAGATGATTCGATTCAATTGTTCTTATCCGACATCGCTAGCTAGCGAGGTATAAACTTTGGATTTTCTATGCAAAAAATGTTTTTAAGCTAAGTAAACGCATTTAGGGTTACCAAAATCAAGAACAAAAAGTTATGGATTGAGTACCGAAAGTAGACAACGTTATTTCGTGGATGCTCATATTAAAAGAGAATAAGCATAGATTTCCATTTTCTAGGGCAGATAAATATTTGGTGGTTGTTTTAAACTTTTTTTTTTATTTTAGCAAAAAAAATTCTAACAAAATATTCTCGGATATCTACAGTAATAGCTCATATTTGCCCGTGATGGGGTTACATTTTAAATACCAAATCCATTCCACACTCGCTTAAGACAAAAATATATCCTTTCTTACAACATTGTGTAACTGGGGATACCATCATCTGCATGTAGCAATGTCGACCTTAAGTCACAACATTTTACTAGTTAAACATTAAACTTTGTTGAGTTGTTGAAATTCGAAGATGCTCATAAAGAAAGTCACGGTGACAAATATGAGCACTACAAGGCTGAGGGAGATTCACTCACACAACAATAAATCATTTAATAATAGTTGCAAAAACCTCATTAAGTCTTACTAAGGACAATTTTAGTGATCAAACAATAGTTAAATATATATTCAATTTCAGCATCCTTGGAAAAAATAAAGGTGTGTTCATAAATAGAGTGTAAATATGTTCAAGGAGTGGTAATTGTTCTAGCTAGGACATTTTTATGATTGTAGGAGTACTCTTGCATAATTTTAACAAGAAAACGAGATTTCCATGATCATAAAGAAGAGATGCTTACAGTTGAAACATAGCATATAAAGTTTTGAACAATTAAAAAATGGGTTGCTTCAATGATATATTTGATTAGATTGAGACTTTGTTTGGTATTAAGGTGTTGTAGCTTTTAAGCTACAGCTGCTGTGGGAAAAAACTGTAACTATGAAATAATAATTAATTGTGTGTAGTAAATATGATTTTTAAATAATAATTTTGATAAAAATAATAAAGATATTGTAAGTTTTTCATCATACAAGTAGTGAATTGAATCAATTTAGCTTCCAAGCTATAACAATTAGTATTTACCGAACGCTGTAGATTTTAAGTTATAATTGCCCAACATCAATATCAAACAGAGTTTGAATAGGGCTCGAAGAGCAGTCAGGATCACTCATATCAATTCAACAGATAGGACTTATGCAAAGATTGATTCTACATCCAATAATTTGTAGAACTCTAAGCAAAAAGCATTCATATTTCATAAAAAAGCAATAGAAGTAGGTATTACATTAAGAATGAACTGGGTCTAGCGTAATCGATGCTTGTGGTTAGATTAATTTATATTTTAAAGTTAACATGCTTATGTTAAGGACAACTTATATTCCAAGGAAGAATCTTCAATATACTTGATTGTGTACCTTAGAAACTCTACATTTTTATCCTAACCACACTTAACAAGGTAGTACATTATGCCTATATATAAGATTTCTTTATCTTCTCTGACTTTACAAACTTTGATAGAGAATATAAGAATTGCACACACCTATGCTTTCATACCTATTCTCTCCTTGAATTGGATCGGGGTAAGGTGAGAATTTGTTTAATTGGAGAATGGATCCTGGGGTCCGTTTGCTTTGATATTTCACTAACATTTTGACTGTTAGCTACTGCTGTTGTAATTTTATTTTTTTTGTACTAAGTTAAAATTTATTTTTCTAAAATGATGTCCGTCTCCTGACTCCTTAAGTGACAAGAAAAACTTAAACTAAGGCTTGAATGACCATTACTTTTAATATATGGCTGTCATACACCTTTTACGTAGACTTGGAACAAGCGACCAAAGAGTTAGGGACCATTTTTCCTATTTCTTTTTCTTTTTCTATATCTGTGTTAGTATGCTTACATAGGTCAACTACTGATCCCTAATGTATAACCACCCGAGTATAGAACTAGGTGAAACTAGTATTTATCTCCTCAAAACTCTTTACAAGTTCTTATTTGACCTCATTTCCAAATTCGTTTGGGGGTCTCGAACAAACATTAAAACCATTGGATGTGCCTATACTTATGTCAAAAATTAAGAGGAAACTAGTTGTATTAATATTGTAAACTATACTATTTATATTAATGCATGAAAACATGATGAAGCTAAAGTACCTATTACACCAATGTTTGAATATACTCCACAACGACCTTTCTAATCATCTTCCTTCACTCATTATTTCTCGAACTAGCCATCGTTTATCTACTTGGTTTATTGTTTCAAATCTTCTAACCAACAACATTTTGGATTCATGGTCAAGTATCCTCCTAAGCCTGCCCTATTAACTACTTTTATATTGTTGAAGGTGAGAAAGGACATTTAACTAAATGATTAGCCGAGCCTACAAAACCCTAGGACACCTTTGCTTTGCATAATGTATCCTAGAAAATGGTATTGACCATTGGAGGAGAGTTCTTTCCGTTGGCCTGCTACTCTTTCTTCTTATCTCATATTATGTAGGCATTTATCTAGTATAACAGTCAACAATTTGGGCTAGTTCTCACTCCCTCTTAAAAATTTTTGGTGAAGTTTTTGTAAGGGGTTCCTCATAATGAATTTATTTATTTTGTTTTCTAGAGCAGCAATGTTGTAGGCATATGACATAGAGGTTGAAAATAAAAAAAAAGGTCCTTTTTTTTTTAATTGTTTTCATATATGAAATTTGATGTCTTGTTTCTTTTGTTATCTAATTGTGTTGAGTAAAGTTTGCAACAAGAACATGAAAAAAAAAAAAGGAAAAGAAAAACAAAACAATTTTTTCTGACAAAAATATTTTGGCTCAATTTTATGACAGACGCAATTGAATTACACATGTACGGTCATCTATACTTATTTCTAGAATATAATGTCCATTTGTTTAAAGGTAGATCAAGTTACATCCAGTCATGCAAATGCTACCATTAATTTCTCTTTTTGGAGGTTAAATCCATAGTCATGTCTTATATGTTTCAGTTAGCAAAGTGCAATTGTTATCATCTTTTCATTTTTATAACCATGATACTAGTGTCCTATCCACATCCAACCAATTGTAAATATTCTTATTGCTAAGAAAGAAAATATATTGACTAAAAGGTTAACGTTTAATTACCCCTTCCATGAAATGATAATCTTCAAAATATTTCCCAAATTTTTGTAAACCTTAATTTATCCCTTACTTTTGTTAAGAAGACAAAAAAATTTTCATCGACCGTCCCATTATTCTCTTATCTTTTGAACAAAAATAGGAGTAAATTTAAGTTTACAATAGTTTAGGCATATTTTAAAGATTGTCATTCCATTAGGGGGTAATCCATAATTTACTCTTCAACACAATTAAACGTTTATGACACCAATATTAATTTGTCAATCTATCACATTTCATATTTTGGATGAGTTATTATTTATTAATTATTGTGTTGTAATAAATTTATATTATTAAATTTTTATCTTTGATTAGTTTAAGTTTGTATGTTGTCTATTGTTTCTTAGTCATATATTCTATTTTATTTTATTTTTAAAAGTTGAATTATGAAAGTATTCCATTGGTAATTGGGGTTGCTAATCGTATAATTGTGTCTTAATTGTGTTATCATAATCATTTCATAACCGTGTAATCGTGTCAAATAGTAACATGTCAAATGTGTCTTGTCGTGTCATATCACCTATCACCTATTTATTAAATGGCCCGTAGCTGTGTTTGAATTTTTTGACACGATTATTAAATGTGTCGTATCCATGATTACCAAAATTTGACATGACATGATTACGTCATGCATCATGTCATGCCACAAATCCGACACGATTACAGAAATTGCCACCTCCAGTTTTGAACATGAATTTTATGTTGTGTACAGCGTTCATGTGAGTAGTGAGATGTTATATCATGTTTGGATTTCTGTTAGCTCATTGATTAATGCAAAATAATTAGTTAGTTAAATTTCTCAATGCATTTAACTAATTTCCCTTTTACTTTGCTTGATTGAATATAAATTAATGATGAGTATTCTCTATACCTTTAGTCATCTTCTTTTTTTTTGCTTTTTCTCTTTCCCTATTTTTGTTTACATGGCTTGTTCTTGGCAAGCTATAGATGGTTAGTTATGGAAAATTACAGGTTAAGAGTCCAACATGAGAAAACTGAAGGGGACAAAAGCATTCTTAAAAAAGAGCAAGAAATTTATCAGAGTGGCATTGCAAGCTTGAGGTTATCATTACTCTTTACATATATAGAAGTGCAATTAACAACAACATTTATGGATTTATAAAGCAGAAATATATTGAAACAATTTATATATCTTTACATTTGTGTCAAAATAATTAGTAAGCAGCGACATCTGGTTTGAAATTGTTGTATATGAAAAAATATCAAAATAAGATTAATTTAAAGAAATTCGAAGTTCATAATTTATATTTGCTATCACGTTATAGAAAGTATAAGTTAATTATCGGTGAAGACTTGGATAAATCTTTTAATTAGTAATATTAATATTTATAAATGATGTTGTACTGCTTTGAGAAGCATCTGTAGCTGTCATAATTAAAGATCTCCACATGAGAAATTGCACATGATAATCAATTGATTACCAGATATCTACCTTATTCTAGCATTATATGATCCAAACTCATTAAAACTTCGTTATATATGTGCATGTTTTATGTCTTGTTATATGTGTACACATATATATCTAATCATGGTTAGCGTGAACCTAGACTTCTGCCTTGAAACAATTTTTCCTCTTTTGTGAAAAATGAGAAAATCTGGATTTCAGTCTTTTTCAAGCCTTTAGATCAAGTAATGAGTACACTAAAAGCAAATGAGATGTTAAGAACTACAAATTTCTTTAATATTTTACTTAATTGCATCT
This sequence comes from Murraya paniculata, assembly GCA_030449075.1. Lineage (NCBI taxonomy): Eukaryota > Viridiplantae > Streptophyta > Magnoliopsida > Sapindales > Rutaceae > Murraya > Murraya paniculata. The sequence continues at coordinate 2,119,424 of JAEVFN010000022.1, forward strand.
GCGTTCTTCTTTGTTTTTTTGCTTTTTGCTCCTCATAATTTATGGAGAAGATAATCTCCAAGCCTAAAAATAAATCATTTGATTATTCAATCATTTTGCCCTTTTTTTTAATTATTCTTCAATCATAAAAGCAAATGAGATTTGAGGAACTCCAAATTTTTTTTAAATATTTTACTTAATTACATCCATTTCTTTCTTCTCTTTATTTTTTTTTTTCTTCCTCGTGATCTTCTTCCCTTCCAACTAAAGAAATGGAGAAAATATATCTTCAAAGGCTGAGCACCATAGTCTCCTCCACTATATGTAAATCATTTTATAGAAGACCCAGTTGTTAATAATATGGCTGTCTGCATTCAGGAATTGCCGCAACTCTCCTTGTCTCATTTTTTTCTTCTCTTTTATCTTTGTTACTTTGTTTCTACTCTCAATTTTTTAATATATGTGTCTCTTTTGGGAAGTTCTCTTTTTTATTCTTGATTCTCCTGTCTTTTTAGGATGTGAATCGTAGGTTCTTTTTGAATAATTATGTCTTCAACAAGTACTTTATCTATTCTTGATTTTGTCCATCTGTTCTCTCAAACAAGTCAAAATGCAAATACTCCAACTATGTTATCTCTCTTCATTCTCTTTCCGTAGCCTACCCTCATAGATATGATATTGGCCACTTTAAGCTAGCATTGGTTTGTTATTGGGATCACTTCTAAGACCTTGTATTGTTTGTGAAATAATATGTACATACGTACCCTGGTTATATCTGCTAACCAAATATTGGCAGACTTCAGTACATCGCTCACATCTCATCCCACTTTTGCCTACTAACTCGCTTTATAGCTGTGAGCGTGCTTTTAAACTATATCAAACATCCAACAGACTATACAATATATGTCATCTTGGTTCATCTCTAAAGTTGCTCTTATTATCCTCCATTCTAAAGGAACCATGCTTCATGACATTAGCCAAGCACAAATGATTATGTTACATTTACGTGTAGGATTGATTTTTATTTTTGAAACATCATCCAGTTTTATTGGATGTGCTAAGAGTGGAGATTCTATTCGACTAAAATATAAATTTCTTTATTGAACTGCATAAATATATAGACGTCCCTAAATATTCTAAGTAAGCTTTGATATAATCTTCCCAAAACATCATTTTAAATAGACATAACGTTCGCTCTTTTCTTTTTTATCTCCTATTTAGTTGATGTTTTTCTTTCACATCTTACTTTATTTTTCTCGTTTATTTTACTTTATAGACTTTTACCAATAAGACAGTCTCTGTCGAACTCTTGATATTTCTATCTTCTTGGATCTTTACATTTGTACTTATCACTCCTTTCTTTTTTATATTTATTCCTCATTTTTCAATTAAATTATATTCCCTCCGATGTATTGAAATGTTACTTGTCTCCATCTATTCCCTCCTATGCAAACTCTTACACTCCTCGCATAAACTTCTCATAGTACGAGAAGATATTTTTCTCAAATTTTCTTCTTTGAATGCTTTAAATGATAGTAAGATGATAGCAAGGAATTGTGTTGTTATGTTAGGATGGCCACTTATGATTCATGTTCGCGACTTCCATGGTAGTGCTAAAGTCACTCAGAAGTTAACATAGTGGTTAATATTATCAATACTATGGTCTTGAACTACATGAACTTCTAGAAACAAACATAACATCTTAAAAATGTACACACGGCATATCAATGGGAACTTCAAAAAACCGAACAAGAAGACATAATTGTGTAGTTTCAACTGAAAGCTGTATATTAAGACAACAAATAGTGTGAACATATTAATGTTCACGCATAATAAAGCTTATCTTTGACTTATAGATCTCATTAGATGTTTCGATTCTTATTAAATAAGCATATAGCTTTCTATTTGTTGAGGTCAATCATAGCTATGTATTGGACCTTAGCTCACCCCTGCTATTTAGGTTATGTTAATACGGATGGATATTTGACAAGTTGGATGGCAGCCACTTTGTTGACTTAACTATTTTGTGCATGAAAAGTGCTTAATTTTCTTGTAAACCTGGATATTGAATTTTGGAATAAAACCTTGTTTCCTATAGCTATCTACTAGGGTGCGCCCTGCTCTTTTGGGTTTGTAGGATGTTTATATGAGCTCTTTGATGATTGTATAGTTTGTCTTGTTCCTTAGATCACTAAGTTGTAAATATGATTTACTTTTGTGTTTATATAAGTCAGGATATGGTGTATTTTTTTGAGGAATATGTTCTATTTTGATTAATTATAAATATGTTTGTGCTTTGTGGGAGTAGTGGGTGTGTTGGGAAATATTACTTTGTATTGCAGGTGATTAGTTTCACTTTGGAAGTTTATCGTTGATGCAAGTGTTGCATTATTAGTTGGTTGAAAATTTAGGAATGTCCATACTTTAGGGGGAACTCTGGCCAAATTTTTTGCAAGGACAAGGACATTGTTTTGAGTGATTGTTCCAATTACAACCCAGGTTTAAGAATGAATTTTTTGCCTCATGTTAAAGTCGGTCTCATTTTTACTTGGAAATTCTTTTTATGTTTTGAATAAATTTCACTTTTCTACTATTTCCCACACGCCCGGTTTTAGGACTTGACAGCTTCTCACTATTATGTTACAGAATCTTAAGACTTTACAACTCAGTTGATCAAAATCAGGGGAACATAGGCTGAAATGAAGCTGGTATCATGTTTGAAGACTTTTGCAGACAATCTTTTATTTATTTATTAGTTTTAACTTAACTGTGATCTGGATATATATGTTTTAGATTGGGTTAACTGGTTTCCCTCTTTTAATAATTTTACATGGTTTCTCTGTTGTGTAGCCTACTAGATATTTTCAATTTTCCATCTTAAAAACACAAAGATTGTACTGTGAGATACTGAATCAGTATTTAGTAGGTTACTATTTCTTCATCCTTAATTTTGGGGCTTATTTTCTGACTTTGTTCTTGTCTTTCTTTGTTCTTTGGATTTGCAATAGCATGACGGCAGCTTGCCTGAATTTTGCAACTTGAACAAGCATGACTAAGCATAAAGACGTTCAGAAACTAATTATCAACTCGTCTTAAATCACATATCACTTACCATTTTCCTGTATGTTTCAACAGTCTTATGTATAGCATGCATAAGGAGAACGAACAGTGAGAATACCTCAAGACAACATGATTATTATGCTTCTGTGTATGTAGTCATAACTTCTAGTTTGACAACTATGATTCACTCAACTACTGCATGTTTCACATCCTTTCCTCTTCCCTTGTAGACATTTACAATGGTTCTAAAATCTTTAAAATACCTCCCACAATCTGGCTATGGACCGTTAGATGCCCCTCAAAGTTGAGCGATCTTTCAATTCTATTTCTAAAGGTTGATATAGGAGAGTTTGTTCTGGGACAATGGCACTATTGCTGAATTCCCGCTAGAGATTCTTATGGTTGAATTTCTGTTTTGAAGTAATAGGAAGTGCAAAGCTAACTTTGCGTAGCCTACTATAGTACTATTGCATCTTCATGGACGATAGAAATGATCTTTTAATACACTTGTGATAGAACATTGGAACTGACGTTCTCAACAAATTCTCAAGACTGATATCTCTACATGACATATAAGATTGCTGAAGAAGTAAAGAGGGCACTCTTTAATACCTTTTCAAGGTCTGCACCACTGTTTTGGCATTCTAACTACGAAAAAGGGATGCTCATCCCTACTTTCAGCCAGCCTTCATAATTACCACCTTTCATTGTGTTTTCCTCTTACTAATATTTTGAAGAACCACTAAATCTCCACAATCTGGAAAATTATTACATTATCAAGAAATCTAAATAATTAATACTTATAATGCAGTTTGGCCAGCATCCTTGAGCGCTACCAGAGTCACATTGAAGAGGAAGCTGTAGCTTCAGGAGCACCTAAGACAGAGGTAAACTGTTCTCTCTCTATTTAGAACACGTTAGCAATGGCTACACTAGGCCTAAACCTATCCTGTCTTCAGCATGCTCTTCATGAAGTGGATAAGTCCTAGGGATGAATTTGTGCATCAAAATGTGAATAGTCAATCTAAGTAAGACTAAGTAGCTTTGACTGTAAAGGTAATTGATATTTTCAATATTGGAATCTGCCTATACAATTTCGCATATGACTTTAATATCTGAAACCCTCTAACTGGAAGTATTCTATGTTCTTCTGACTATGTCAACCAACTCGTTCTAACCTGGTTTATACACTCGATCAATCTATATGCTGACGAAGTTCTTTCTAAATGCCTGTGGCATATGAAACCTAGTGAAAATGGCTAAAATTGGACTGTCATCCTGAATATGAGGACATGGTTGAGGGTAATGACCATTAAGTCACAGCCTCCTGCAGTGTAATCCCTTAATTTATGTCTGAGTACTATCTCCATACATGTGCCAATACAACATAGCTGGTAATTTTGTAGGTAAACGTAATGTTGTGACTACTCCTAGCACGCCTGATAGAAAAACTCGAAAATATAACCACTTCGATTTGAATCAATCCTTAGTATCATGACGATTTGAATCAATTTTTAGTACTATTGTTTGACTCCTACCTACCAACTTAAGTTATTAAGTCGGGCAGTAACTTAATATACTATTAGCGCTTTGTGGACCAATAGGTCTATGTCCAGATCCTCTTGCGAGATTTTCTCCTGTAGTTGTTTCTATCTTCAATCTTCTTTTAGGCGCATCTCTATGTTTGGATTTGTTTGTAGCTTTCATCTTCGGTTGAGCTTCTAATACAAGGCAAGACCGATCGGTGTGTCCTTTGCATGTGAAGAGCTCTGTTAGGGCTTACTATGATGTTCTAGGTTATGACCTAATAGCCTTACGGTCAATTGGTAAAGTAACACAGTACCAGAAACCTAGATGTCCGGTGCTTTTATACCCTGACATGGTTGCCTTTTGAGTTTGCCTTCTGTCTTCCATCTGTGGTTGGGCTTAATCCACTTAAAAGCTCATTTACACATCAGTCTTGGTGCACTTGACAAGCTCATTTATACATCAGTCACGCACATATAAGGGGTTGTCAAAGGTTAACAGTATTGTTCAAGCACTTACATACCAATCTAAGCCATTGGGCAGGCCAGAATTATCATGTCATTCATCTATGATGTGTTTGCATGGAAAACTTTTCTTTTCCTTTTTTCCTTTTTCTTTCCCCCTGGGTGGTTGGGGGACCTCCGGGGGTTGGTCCATGGCTCATTTATACATCAGTGTTGGTCCACTTGACAAAGCTCATTTATACATCAGCTCGCTCATATTAAGGGGTTGTCAAAGGTTAATAGTATTGTTCAAGCCCTTACGTACCAATCTAAGCCATTGGGCAGGCCAGAATTAATATGTCATTCATCTATTATGCTCTTTGCATGAAAAACTTTTATTTTCCCTTTTTTTTTTTTTTTTTTTTGGTTTGGGGGGCCTCCGGGGGTTGTTCCATGCCTAACTTTCCGAATCTCTACATGGACAGGACCCTCATGCTGGATATTCAAGCGTGCATATGCATGCTGAACTGCAGAAAATAGTTCAAAGGCAATTTCTCCAAGTATTCTATACATTTTCCCAGAATAGTACATTGTATATATGTATGTGTGTTACTTTATTGATCTGTATTTTGTATCCGCAGCCAACTTGAAGGGCCAAACTTTGAGCAGTTTACTGCAACTGAGCTTGTGCAATTAGAGAATTTACTCAAAACCACACTGACAGAAATTAGAGCTATGAAGGTCAGGATTTTATATATATATATATGTATATCAAGTGTCTAAAAGTCACGGGAATATATTGACTATCAAGAAGATGATGTTCATGCATCGCTGATGCCTTTTGCCGTCTTGCTCCTATATCTTGTTTCTCCTTTATTCAGACCTTTCCAAGAGATTATAATACAACAAATTCTTAGTTTGATCATCTTAAAATTCAACGAAGCCAACAAATACACAAACAATCTGCAACTTCCATCAATATTTGTTGCTGATTTTCACATATTCACGTAACTGAGAATGCTTTAACCACTGATTGCTATATCACATTACTCTGAACATTAATCTGATCTTTTCTTTCCTGTCTATCCAAGCACTTCTTTGTGGTTTAGCAGCTTTTCACTAAGTTCAATTATCTGCAGCTGCTTACTGCTGAAACTATGGAGAAGACCTATGGTTGTGCGTGTGAACTATGAAGCACACTTGAGTTTGCTTTCTGTACCCCCCGTTGTTGAAATACACGTTTTGCCACCAAAAATACCTTACCTTAATAATAGATTCTGGCCACCCTAAAGTAAAACAGAGGATGCACCCTTGCTCTAGTTTGACCTGTTGTCTGTCACTTGATTATTTGAACTTGGAACTGCTATTGCATTATCAATCAGATCCTGTATGCGCCTTTTTTTTCTCCTTTTATGCCTGCATGAGGCTTGTTATACTATCCATGAAGGTTCATTCCTATGCTCATTGGGCATCTTTGGTGCAGACACAACTGATGATGGGATCCATTAGAACACTCCAAGAGAAGGTACACTTAATTAAATACTTTCCATAGCTGGTTGCAAATGGCAAGTGTCAACTTATGTGTGGTTAAAATGACTGCAAATATTTCTGTTTCACTACAACAGAGTCCTTTAACATTAGATATCATGGTTCCAATCTAGTTGGTGGAAATTTTTCTTCCTATTCATTAAAACGCAGGATCTTATTGCATGTGAAACTGCAACAACTGGCTGTGTCAACAGTAGGCTTTCAGGGTCTCTCAGGCTCATTTATTTGCCATTTGCATGAAGCTTTATCCAATAGATCCTTTTATTTTCCACGCCTTTAATTCCTGACTTCTGATAAACCTACAGCTTTCTATTTCATTACTTTCTAGTTGTGCGTGTCCTTTATCCTTGAGAACCTACCAGGTTTAAGAATTTCCAAGCACGTTATAATTGATCAAAATCAGATTGGAAAAGAAAGAACAGAGATCTAATGATGGGGAAATCATGTGATGCTGCTGTCTTGTTTATGGCATAAAACCTTTGTATCTTCCTATTTTAGGTAACTAAGGTGGTAAAATGAAGGACAATATAGCAACTTAGTACCACTTTGGTTAATTTGAACACTCCTATTCGAGCTTCTAATATATTACTCTAATCTTGGATTATCATGTAATCAAGTCTAGTCAGCCATATTCATGCATTCCATTGCATTAGAAATACTTTCTCAAAGATTGATATACCTGATGAAGAATCTAAAGCACCTGCGACATCTGGATGGCTAAACTTGTTTTCTAAGAGGGGAAAAAGGGTGGTTTAGTTATTTGACTCATGATGAATCGGTTGGCAAATGTTTAGTTTGTTGCCATGGTTACTTGAAGAACTCAATTTCTGCATTATCATGACACATCACATGATTTTTTTCACGGTAATTTGTACAGCATGTGTGTGTACAGGCGTGCTTGTACCTAATGAATTAGCTGGATCCCATCTGTGGATGTTTCTGGTTTACCATTTCATATTTCTTCCATTTTAAACAGGAAAAGATGCTGAGAGAAGAGAAAAAGCTTCTAGAGGCAAAGGTAAAAGTATTATATACTAAATGCATATCTTGTTCTTCAAAAGAGTCCAATAATAGTCAGTTGCCACTTACAGATTGCAGCAGGAGAGAAGAATGGTAATGATACAACAGCAACGGCAATGGCAACCCTCCATTTGCTTACATAAGCTGAGGAGAGGCGCTTTTCTAAGTGTACTTTTCAGCCGCCTCATCTGTTGTATGCAGTGAATATGCAAGTCTATTATCAGTGGACAGTGGCTTATTGTATGTAGCGTACAAACTATAATGCTCTGTATGAGCGGCTTCTGTAGAAGTTCCCCCTGAATGTGTTTTTGTCGTCTGCTATCGTCAGACTTCCATAATAATTATTATTTGGTGATTTCTGTTGTAACCATGCTTAAGCAGAAATACAACAAAATATATGTAGAAGATATATCACCTTTTGTTCGGCAACAATTTATACATAATGGCCTTAAATAACTGCGCAAACAAGGAGGAGGTTAGATAGACATTTTTTATGAGATATAAATCAGAGGCGGCTCAACTAACTTTAGGGCCTTAGCCGAATTGTTTCAATTAAGCTTTTTAAAAAATTTAAGGGCAAGTATATGCATTAGCTTTATTAAAAAGTTATTTATTTAAATTAATTTTTGTAGCTTTCTTAGGTGCAAAATTATTAATCAATTTTTTTATTCTAATTTCGTTAATATATTTTTCTCAATATAGCTAATTCATTTAATCTTTCTTGCAAAAAATAAGCTTTTATCAATTTCAATTATGAAAAAACTTCATCAATTATTGATTCTTTATTAAAGTTTATTTATTTATTTTTTACTACTTTTGATAAATTTATCAAGAGCCTCTTTTTGAGTTTGAACCAACTCTTTTATTCTTCTCTTTTTTTTTTTCTTTTGAAGTTTTTTGTATTTTGATGCACATTTTCTATTAGACATTTTTCTTTTTTTAATGAAAAAACGGTAAAGAAGCAAACAATTATGCTAGATAATTAAAAGAAAATAGCAATAATATATGAAAAAGAATCAATAACAATTGAATAATACAACTAATTAAGAAGAGAATAGAAAGAAAAAACTAAGTGTGTTCGTAGATCGATTTTTACTGATTGGACATCAATCCATATCCGATCCATGATTTTACAAATTGTAAATTTTCAATTCAATCCAATTCACGCATTGGCGAATTCAATCTAAATCCAATCCGTACGTCTATAGATCGAATGCGGATTTAACCCAATCCATATCCATTCTACTATTTTGCGGATTAGTTTACGGATTAAAAATTTTTAATTCTATTCATTCTATGAACTAATTAAATAAAAAAATCTAATATAAAAATAATTTTACTACCAATCAAATTCAAAATTGAATAAGATTAAATAAATTAAGTGTTTAAATAAAGTTAGAATAATATTTTCAAAGTCTCAAAATATAACACAATGTAAAGAAAAAATCTCATTTGTTTAAATCAACATATGAAAATTAACTAAAATTATAAAAATTAACTAAATTTAACTGTTTAGAAAGTTATATTTGTTTATTTAATTATTTAATTATGTATATTATATACCATTATCAGAGAAGATATGTATAGTGTTAATGTAATTATATTTTAATTAATTTATTTATTAGTAACTACTAACGCCACATTTATAAGTTTTATATTTTAATTAAATAAATAAATAAATATTTTTTATTTTTCCTCATATCGAATTTTTACGGATTAAATTTTTACGGATCAAATAGATTGAGCTGATCGGATTGGATTCTTGATACCCCTAAAAAAAATCTAGATATTTGAGAACTTTAACTTTAATGGATTAAAGCTTTAAACAGCAGTGATCAATAAAAATAATTGATTTTTTTTTCTTAAACAAAAATTAAAGAAAGTGTTTTTTTTTTCTTTTCCTTATGCACTTAAGCAATGAATGTGTCGTGCCTTTTTTTTTTTTTTTAATTAATTTGATAAAAATACTAATGGATAACAAGTTAATGAATGTGTGACTTTTACTGAGTTTTAAATGAAATAACATTAAATAGAGGTTTTGTAGTGATTTGATAATTTATTAATGGCAAAGATTATTATAAAATAATAACAAATAAAAATGAAAAGTTTAATAGCTATAATATTGGAGAGAAATTTAGGGCCTTCATATGTAATAGGCCTTAAGCAACTGCCTAAATTATCTAGAGGAAGAGCCGCATAAAATAATTACCTGTTGCTTTTTATATAATTACCTGATATAATTAACAAAATATTTGTTATTTTGTTAGCATTGAGTATTAATGAACCTGGCCTCGAGTTTCCGATAACCATCTTCGACCATTAAGTCAATGTATTTTTATATTTATAAAATTTAAATAGTTTGTTGAAACTGCAAAAGAAAATAATCCAAGTTTTAGAAAATATAAATTAGACGAATCACAATAGGGTTAAGGCTATTCTAACTTATAATTCCCCAAAAAAAAAAAAGGAGTAATTTAAAATTTTGACATAAATTTATTGCCATTCATTTAAAAAAATTCATTCACCATAGTTCTGTGTCTACATCCACCAACAATGGAGAAACTTCATTTTGTTAGGCAAACTAGTTTGATAACAACAATCAACAATAACAACAATGCAATATGCTAACATTAAAATATTTAAGACCTTGGAATTTTCTTGCAGAATCAATTTTGACTTATAGGATATTTTATTATTGTAACTTTTAAGTTATAGGTGTCTAATCTTAATATCTTTAGTTAATTTGTAGTCTTAGAAGAAATTTTTTTTTTTTTACAGATTTCAATATATTAGAGACCACCTTTTTAATCTATTAATGATATTATCATTTTATTAAAATAAAGATGTCAGATGGTTATATATAGGTCTGCATTGTTTCTTGCATATTTCACGCAATGAAGAAAATTTCACATCTAAGCAAGGTTTAAAAAGGAAAAAGAATTAAAAAAAAAAAAAAAGGGATTTTGTGAATGCCGTTGCTTGGAGGATAGATGCGTGTTCGATTGTCAAACTGAAGGGAAAAAAAAAAGGTTAAATAATAATAATTCAATCGCAATATTTAAAATGGAAAAAGAAATCAATCATTAATTATTAGTCGGTATTGATGACGCATGACATTCAATTCAAATAAAATATATATAACTGAAAATAAGCATGAGAAAAATCAGAAGTTGAGAACCACAAGTAATATACATACACATATGCATACGTATGCGAGTGTGTGTGTGTATATAAGAGAGTATATGTACATGTGTGTGTGTATAGCTTATAGCACGTACTGGCCTCTTAATTTCTTTTTCATATTGCATTGCCGGGAGAGCGGACCATGCAATTCCAGCCTCGCCACCGCCCCGTTGCAGACTTGGACCAAGAAACATGGGGCCTCTATCTCTGTATATGGATCTTCGACGCCATAGGTGCATACTTGACAGGTATCGCCAGAAATTTGACTGAATAGCGACAAATTTTAAACAAATAACAATAATAATAATAATAATAAATTCAGTAAAGGATCAATGCGCATGATTTCCCTCATTGGCCGCCGTAATTCATACGATAGGAGTCGCTCTGGATAAAAGAAAGTGTCCATCACTAACCATTACCGTTTGATTTTATAAATTATTACGTATAAATTGATGGATTTGATTTTATAAATTATTACGTATAAATTGATGGATTTGCGACATAATAATCTGTGTGTAATAATCAAAATCATCGTAATAATAACAACAACAATAATTGCCACATGCAAGAGGTGGATCAACCACTACATATGGTCGCTACTCGTGCTGGGCGCTGCTGCCAATTTAGAAAATTAATTATATCCTTATCCACTCCTCAAAATTAGCTGAATTCCGTAATCGTGAGATGAGAACAAATTTGTTCTTAATTTTACATTAATCAACTGCTTCACATAACTACCGACAATACCCACGCGCTTCAAAGACACTGCATAATAATAACTAAGAGGTCATCAATTCCTTTCGAGGATAACGTCCCACGTCGGCGGCCCCAGCCCTTCGGCAGTTTCTCGCACGCGACGACGCTTACGTGTCGCCACCAAATCTTCTTTATTATCTTAAAAGTCAAGGATTGACAACTTTTTTACTCTTTCATTTTCCCAAAAATCCTACATGCTTGGTTTGGGATTTGGGAATTCAAGATAAAAGCATAAATTGCTGTATTGACAGCAAGATTTAGAGAAAGAGCCTGAACGCGTCGCGTCACTTTCCCTCAGTTTCTCGAAGAATTTCCCGAGAAACAAACAAATTGCAGCCTATCAGGACGTTACAGTTGTAACATCGGGTTACATTCCTCTCCAATCACACGCCGATTTAGATAACAGTAGTTAAGTTTATCCATTTGCCTCGTTGTATGCAATTTTCTTTTCTTCTTTTCCCTCCCAAATTTTCGCCTCCTCTTTAAAATTTTCCCCAGAAAACGAAAACAAACTGACTCAAACATGATGAGAAGACCACAGCAGCACCATCACAACCACCAGAATCAGCAGTCGAGGGTCTTTTACGAGCTGTCAACGCTAGTACTGAGCATCCTACGATCGCCGCCGACTCCGATTCCGTACTCCGATCAGCCCCCCTCGACGAGTAGGACGTCGGTGGCGCAGATCACGCCGGCGGGATTCGCTTCGCTGATGCTGGGGATATCTCTGGCCTTGATGCTGTGCGGATCGGTGACTTTCTTTATTGGATTCATGCTGATGCCCTGGGTTCTTGGTTTGGTTATGGTGTTTTACGTAGCCGGAGTTGTTTCAGCTATCTCTGTGCTGGGAAAATCGATTTTTTGTTACGCTATGTCCACGCCTTCTTCGCCTAGAAAGGGTATTCCTGGTATGATTTTCATATAATTTATTAATAAAAGCTTTGATTGTTATGTTATTGGTTTGTTTGTTTGTTTGTTTTTGTGTTTCGTTGCTTTCTAGGAAACAACAAAAGGGTAATAGTTAGTTATATGAGTAATCTTACTATCGTTGAGGTTTGTCGTTGTTTTGGCGGGCTGGGTCGGAGATGGGAAATATTTTAATTAGAACGACGATGCTCTTTCTCGTACGATTGAATTTTATTAAGATATTTAACATTCACGCGATAGATTGAGAATTAATTGCATTTTTTGTGGGTTTATTTACGCTCATCTCAAGTCATAAATCGGGGGTCGAACCCTTAATTCATTGTTCAATTTACAGGAGTTTATTACAAAGCTTACAGAAAATGTGAAAAGGGCTGAGGTGTTTGATGAGCGATCTCGGCAAAATATAGAAGATAGGAAATTACTAGCGAATGGAATTTAAGAATCAGTATATGGGTTCCTGGTTTCTTATTGTGAATTCTTCTGTCATGTCTGCAAGCCGGGAGCTTTACATCACTGTATGCCTATTACTTGTCTTTTATCCTACATTTAATGTCCGTCCTTATAGGAAAACCTTCATTCTATTCTGTTATTCCTCGACAATCTTACATTTGTTGTTTTGATGATACATAAAGTCTGGATGGCATTTGTTGTTTTGATCACACATAAAGTCTTGACGGCATATCAGAGTCTAGATTAAGTAAGGAAGAAGTTATTCTCTCTTATATTTTGGAACATGTGGATGATTTTAGGTTAATGGCTAATCTGTGGAAACCATAAAGAAGGGTTTACTGTTATAACTTTTTTGGGTTATGCACCATTGCGTTTGGTGTAAGTCTGTGAAACTTGTTAAATTGCCAGTTGGTTGATTTCCTTATGTTCAGGACTTCAAGTTGTGTTTTGAGTCTTCTGATAAGTAATTGGAGTAAGTCAATTTCAGATGTATCATGTTTGGGTGAATTTGGTGCATCAACCTTGAACTTGAATGTGGTTTGCCAAGTTTCCTATGCTGTTCAACCTCTAATTTTTTCCTCTCAAAGTACAATCTTCCTAGACCCTTGCCCATCGTTAGAGTTTACCAGTTAACATGTCATCATCTATTGTAACTTTTTGCCCTTGGCAAATTCAGGATTGTTCACGGCTATTTCTCCATAATGCCTTCTGTGACATAGCAGCTGGTTAGCTTGTAGGAAGTTGTCTGCCCAACTTAATACACCCGTTCAGTTTGTCTGTCGCACTCTTCTTTAAAAGATTAAAAGTTGATTACTCTGTTCAAGATCGATGATTTAACTCGTTTGTTTCAACAATTCTCCCCTGTTAACAGCATGGAAGCTTTTGTGAAGAGAGTAGGAGATTCAAAAATGTAGCTGAATCATGTACTGGAGAATTGAGCCGCTGCGGTAGTCTAGTGAGTGGTGCTGCTTGTATCACCAACATGCAGGAGGAAAAGAAATTGATTAAGATTTTGAAACCATCGATGATGCAGGATATGTGATAACTGTTTTTCTATCTGTTACCGAAATATGTGGATATGTCTTCTTACTTGTTAAAAGTGGAAATAGCAAAATTGTCCCAAGGATTCAAGTACTCGTGTTGTACAACTTTCCCATTTGCCCAACAAAATGGTAGGGGTTTGTACGCGGTTTCTCTCATATATTCAATTTCTATTTATCCACGTCTACAGCCTTAGTCTAACCCAAACACTTGTTAACATCTTAGCGTGTGTTATATTTTAATTGCCGGTTGATTCATTAGCTTTCTTCATCTTAAAGGCTTGGTTCCTTTAAGTCAGTTTGCAGAAGCAAAACAACCAATCCGAAAGTCAATAAATGTTGAAATTTGGGCGGTTGTGCAGGTCTAGTTTATCCATACGATTGTGTAATTAAAAAATATTTGCTTGTACAGAGTAATCTTCGTAAATTGAAAGATGATGACGTCGTTTTAACTCGAAGCAATGGACAACCGCATGTCCCCAGTCGCGGCGGCATCTGGATGTTAGTCATTGGGCCCACTATTGGGCTTTATTGTGGGCCCTTTACTCAATTGATAAAGTACCGCCATTATTTCTATCTTCAAAAAAAAAAAAACACAAACACCATTATTTTTGTTTTTAGTATTTTTTTTTTATCCGAATTCCACGCACACCGACGCAATAGTGGAATCCTTTTTCATTTTTTCAGCACCGCCGCCGCGTTTCGTATCTCATCGGTATGACGAGTCGGGCGGTGTACACGCGCGGCGTCCTGGCTGCTTCCATAAAAGTGAATTACAATACCAATTCAGACACGTGTAAAGTTATTTCTAAATAATTTAGATAAGTTTGAAGTATTGGATGAAAAATAAACATACATTGTTTTGGGCCAACTCATCATGTTCGACAGTCGTAGCAACTTTTGGCTTTTTCGATACAATCATTCAAATGGAAATGGATGGTACAGCGTTATGCAATTGTATGTCATGGTCATCCGTTACGCATGATGACGAATGCTTCGCAAAAATGACGGGTGTCCATATCTACGAGAGCTTTCTTAATTCTCGGCAAAACTCGTACATAAATCCGATTATCCGGAGATAATTCTTACTTTGCAAACAAATTATTGGCTAAATAAAACACCACATGCAATGCAATTTGTAATTGTAACATTGCAATCACACAAACTTCAATTATTTTCCTCATTTTCATCCAGAGGCACAAAGACAAAATATATATATATTAAAAATATTTCAGTCAGAGATCTCTGACTTTAATAAAATCAGGGATCTGTTAAAAGACAAAAAAATACAGACTTCAATACATTGTTTTTTTGTCTTTTAGCGAATTCCTGACTTTATTAAAATTAGGATCCGGACTGAAAAACTACCACATATATATATATATATTGATAAGTGAAAGAAATACAAAAGACTGAAACAAAGCAGAAATCATCAAGAATTGGGAGAGAAACAAACACAGAAATCAAATGATAATTATCATCATCCGGTATGGATGTGAACGCCTATGGCGATGAGAAAGATGGTGATGAGGCCGAAGAAAATGATGGTATGAACAAGAATGGATAAGCCACTTGTATGCATGCTACCAAACTCGACCACCCTGCTTCTTCCAGGCAGCTGAAACAACAATCCTGGACTCAACAGCACGAACAGCACCACCGCTATCACAACCGGCCCCCAATCCGCCATATTAATTGCTCTTTTACTAATTCTGCACCAACTCGCTGCAGTTCTTCTATCTCTTGCTCTCTTAAAAGGTCAATTAGGAAGAAAGACTCTGTGTGTGTGTGTGTGTCGTTTTATATAAGAAAAGAATCAAATCTAATGGCGGTATCAGTAAACAACAAGAAATCTTGTTCTGCCACTGCATTACGTCGTAATCGATACTCTTTTTCTTTCGACACATGCCGGTGGCAATGCGGTAACGTGGCAGCATCTTCTTTTGGTTTTTGCTAACTGCTTTGCTATATGCACCATACTTTATTACTGTTATTATAACATTAATCATCCAATTAAAAAAAGAAACCTGTTTTATAAGTTACCCCATGTCTTTTCTTTTTTTTTTTATTCCTTTTTTTCTCTCTTTTTTGTGACTTTAGGCTTCAAAGTTGAAACGCGATGCTGAGATTTATGTTTCGCCACTGGAAAAGCACTTAAATGGAATGTTTAGGTGCTGGTGGAAAGAAAAAAAAATTAAACAGGATTACAGGTTTAACAAAAGCTATCATTTGTGGATCGAGTAGCAGCGTTAATGAGTCAAAGATGGTAGACGTCAATGTTTAGTTACATAATCCTAGTACATTAGTTACATTGCATCTCTTATTGAAACCCTCAAACTTAATTTTTGTTTAATCTTCGAGATTTTATTTTATTTTTTTTGTTGTTAGCACTCTAAATTTTTGTGTGCTATACACAATATATCGTAATTTAGGGATTGGTTATGAAAAACATGGAAGTATAACGAAAATTTTGAGATTTTTGTACCAAAGACTAGAAGGTTTTTGTGCTATCGGTACTGGAGAATAATAGATTGCAGATCGATCTCTGTGGAAGATTCATTAGTCTACCAAATAGTAAAGCTGAGATACGAGAACTAAGGGAGGTCTCAAGAAGAGCTCCATCTTATTGTGCCCGTTCGTGACGGATATATCATTTGTAAGGGCATCTCTTGAACGCATTGGATTTTTCCTTGTTCCACAGACACAGCGTGATACATTAAGTTGTTTATCAATGGTGTATATATAGTAATGAATTTTTCATAAATCGATCTTGATCGCTGTACTTGTATCAGTTTGATGAAAGGGAACATATGTATTCCCTTGTTTTAAAAAAACCAAGAGATAAGGTAAGGGGATTGGATACCGGAAATCTAATCGATACATCTCTGATCACAGTTGTTGTTTTTGGAATAATGTGTGGGGCTGTCATTTTTCCCTTGTAGAAAACGAATCCCCACTTCATTTGAGAACCGTTTTGGTGTATTGGGATTTTTCTGGCATTTAATATTATTAGAAACTGATTGAAAGTTTCATATACGCGCATCAAAATGACTTTAATTAAGGTTAACGAATGATTTAGCAGAAAAATTAAGATGAATGTGAAATTGGTCGTCGAACTTATTCAACAAGTTTTCTTATTGGATCCAAGTTAGTTGAACTTGCTAAAGTAGGCAAACACATTGTTCGAAAGTACCAGCACAAGTCACCAGGCAATATAGAGCATCCAGTGGAAATTTTCTCAATTTTCAATGGTATCAGATGTCACTGGCAGACAACCCCTCAAATTGGCCAATGTGATTCTGAGCCTTTTCACGCTTGGATTCTGGCATTTTTGCCATGAAAGCAACACCTCAACTTGAAACTTTACTCTTTCAGTTTCATTCCCCATTTATCCGGCTGCACTTGAATCTTAATTATTCTAGAAAATCATTCTGCTAATAGAAAAACAGAGAGCTCAGAAAGCAGGGCTAATGACACCTGTGAATTTCCACGGCATAAATGCGTAATTTGAAAGAGGTAACTCCTGAGTATTGGATGAAAATGATCCAAGTCCAGGAAACCATCAAGAAACTTGTAGACAAAGTTCAAGGTCTATATGATTCATATATGTGCACTAGTCAAATTTCAATAATTGTATCACTGAATTGCTCTGGTCTCTGACAAAATCTCGACCAAATTGTCTCACACAACCTGCTGCAATACAGGCGTGTAGTCATTCATATATGTTATGTCAAGATTTCTTCCGTAACACGATAATACTTGTTATTTGATATGATGTATAGGTAACCAACAGACGTTTCATCTGGATTATACCTTATATTATGGGATTTAAGAATCTCCAATGATGTCAAAAATGATGTCAATTCATTCTGAAGCAATCATGAAGAAATTGAAGAAGTAATGTTATCCTAACCAAGGTAATTCGCATTAGCCAATATATAAGGCACATCTAATTAAATGGATCAGATGAAAATCACCCACTAAGATGTTCGTTGATGTCCTAATAGACTCAAAACCACACATAAGCAGCCAAGTCTTTATCAAGATTCAAAATTAATGAGTTCAACAGAGTTAACACTAAATTCTACAAGCAACCAACCAGCAACTATTATGAAAACTACAAGCAATATGGCAGAGAGGCTACATGTGTCTCGCGTAGCCGGCCCAAATTCGGAAAGTACATGCTAATAATTTCTTCCAGATAACTTCTAGGCAATGCTTCTTTGAATATGTTTCATGGAACGTAATAGCTTTTCCAGATTTAGACTCAGTATCATCATTGTTATGGCAAAATTGTATTGCGTCCAAGTTTCCATGGATACATCTTAATTACAATCCCATTCTACACAAAGAGTTGAATTCCATTTTCATGACTATTCAAAGAACCCAAGCCAAAATGCACACAATCTATGTACCAAAACCATCCAAACTCCCAAGGCAATATTATTAATTCATGGCTACACCACTCACAAGCCCAGAAATAACAAACAAGAGGAGTGCATAGATGCACAGCTGGAGATAAAATAGAAGCCTCCCTCAATAATATTATTCCTCATCACTCGGTTACATCTTACATTAACTCAAAAAAGAACAACAAGTAGAAACAGAGAGCAGCTGCAACTGCCTCAAATCAGAAATGCTGAAACATCCCGGACTGACGTAAATCACCTTAATTTTGGACCTTAAGACTATGCGTAGTCAGTACATTATTGTTGATTAACCAAGGTACAAGTGAACCTTGACGGCAAGAAAAAAGACACAAACGAGAGCAAAATAGAGGAGGGAATGCACCATAATTGCTGCGCCACTTGTTTGAAAATTGCCAAACTCGACACACCTGTGTCGCCCTGGAACCTGAAACAACAGGCCTGGCGATAGCAGCACAAACAAGATCACTGCAACAAACACGGGGCCCCAATCCGACATGTCGTTTCTAGTTCTTTGTTAGAACTAATGATTTGATTGATTGATTGATTGATTAATTGATTGCTTATAGGGAATGGTGAGCAAAATTGCAGGCTTGAGAGTGGTTGCATATATACTACAAAAAGTAAGTAAGTACACACAAGATAAAGAGAATCTGAGTTGTGTGTTGTGTGTTGGGTTTTGTGTGCGTTGTGGGGGCGGAGCTTAGGAGATGAAGTCACCATGATTCATTCACTTCATTGTCATTGTCAGTATATTGTTTAATTTTGACACGTGACTATCAGAATAGCTTGCATGTTATGCCTAATGCTCAGGCATCATTGGGCAGATCATTATTGTGATCAACTGGGCATTGCTGATTATCTTTATTTCTTTCCCTTCTCTTTTAGTTTTTTCAATTAATTAATAGTTGTATTTAGAATGTTTAATGTACAAGTATGCTGCTGCTGTCTAACGATAATGTACAAGTTTGTTACGATAATGTAGAATGTTTCGTGTACACGCAAATCTAAAGCCACGTTAAAAACTGAAACACCACCTGGTGGAAAGACGAGAGATGTGTTAGATATTATCTATATTTTTGTTGTCTTTTTAATTTTTAGCATGAACTTGAGGAACCTAACAAAGATAGATAACCATAACGCAAACAACAATTTTTTTTTTTTTTTGGCATCGATTAATGTTTGCGGATAAAAAGAGAGAGGAACTAATAAAGAAAAAGAAATTGTTGGGGGAATTTACCGAAGCGGACGCACAGTCCTCATTTTGTCAACCACCCATTTTTCTTGTAAGATGCAATGACCAAACTACCCTTACCAAAGCCTAGTCAATTAGTGGAAGCCAACGCGATAGATTGGGGGGAGCGATTACGGCGAGGCCATTAACAAACCTAGCTCTCGATCTCTCTAAGGCACGAAGGGGAGAAACCAAGAATGAGATAAATAAAACCTCATCACCATCATCCTAATTTTTACATTATCATCATCATCCTAATATTCACATTATGATTATGAATATTAATCATCAATTTCATCACCTGTATTTTCATCATCGTTATCTCAACTACATGAGAAATTACATATTTTATTTTTCCAATAAACTCATAAATTGACTTGAGCATTGTAAGGTTAATGCTGGAAAACTGCCGACGTCTCTTACCGTCTTTTTTTATTTTAGGAGTTCATCAATTATATACTAGTGGATATATAACATCTTTAATGATTGACAAGCTGCTTCTCCGTCAAAAAAATTTAATGAGGACACAAGATTTTCGCATAGCTAACGGACTCAACCAGATTTTAGTGTCAACATCTGGCGCAGTCTGTGTCTTTTGGGGAATGATATAAAAAGTCAACTCGTTGTCTCTATCAATGTTTCATCTGGTCGAAGCAAGAAAAGGCAGAAAATTACCATGCATCAATGTGTGAGCTCGCTCAGAAAAAGAGGCCAATCAAGAGCAGATGGAATGCCGCCCGTGAGGTTTTCACTTATTTATCTTTTCGGTGTTTCAAGTAAATTTTCATTAGAACTTAAATTGCAATCGCCATGATGATTAGATTATCGAAAATGAGATGCTTGGAAATTCTTCAGTAACATGCTTGCTTCAATAACATGCATGATATTCTTCATGAAAGAATTGAAATTTATCTCTTGAATTTGTTGATAATATTATCTTAAAAAATCATCTTGCTAGAATGGGCTTCATTCACAAGTCATTGAGTAAAGATTACATTCCATTACACTTCAAAAATGAATTTATTTTATAGCTGCCCATAACATGCTAGGCATAATGTCTTAAACAAGTTAATTGAGCTTTGTTCTGGTTACTTAGATTTGTAATGTCGGTACCATTATTATTTTGCTGACATATTTATATTCTTTGAATGATCATTCTCGTTTCATTGGGCTCTTGACATAAAGTCAGTTAGAAAAAAATAAATAAATAATTGAGTTGCAGTATTACCAATGTTCAGGTTCTTAAACAAAGGTCACTCATATAGTTAAACTTGTTTGGTGATAAGCATAAAATATCCATGGATCTTTGGTTTCTACCAGATATTTTATGCTGGTTTTACAACCCATAATTCGACCAAGTAGCTCGTTTTCGCGCAAAGAATATGCAAGAAAGGATTCAGAACGATTTTGTTATGAAATTCAGTTCGCTACAAGTTGATACGGAATTCTTAAAACCCAAATAATGTGCACATATTCTGAAATCCTAATTTTATTTTATTCTTCAAATCTATTTATTGACTTAAAATATCTGCTGGATCGGGTTTTCACTCGTCATGATTAGCCATTTTCTAGTACAAAGATTATATGTTACAGCATGTATAATGGTATGACTTTGTTTAACGGTTTAAACTACCATCTCTTTTCTGATTACATATTCTAAAATGCTACGGACCTTTAACAGAGGACTTTTATCATATTGATAAATGAATATATTATTGATAATAATGGAGCACAAATGAGCATAAATAAATGACAAGAAGCATCAGCCGTAAATGGCCAGAAGCCCCACAATTGTGTTTTGATTTTTCGGAGCTATTTTTTGGGTAAGGAAAATGGTAAACAGCTAAAATCACGAGAGAACCACGGCAGAAATGGCGTTTCGTATCCTTCTCTCTCTCCTGTTCATGGGCCCACAACAATAAATATTAAAAAAAGGTTAAATATTAAAAAAAAAATTAAATAAATCTAAAAAGAGAAGGAATCGATGCCTGCTCATAACCTTGTCTCTTATCTGAAGCTTTACACTCTCCTCTGACCACCACAACAAAATCGACCTTTTTCCGATCGGAGCAAACGATTTGTTTGCGGTCGCCACGCCAACCTTGCAGACTTTCTTTTATCGTCACCATGCTAACCAACCTCGCAGATTATCTTTTTCCGTCGACGCATCACAGAGCCAACAGATTGCAGATTATCCTTTGCCGTCACCTCTCACTTATACATACTCTCTCCCTCTCACTTTCTTTCCATGGAGGAACTATTTGAGTTTGTTAATTTGGAAGTTTGATTTTGATTAATATTCTTATTTAATTGAATTTGATTAAAATTCATGTAAATTTGAAATACAGTAGTATGGAGAACTAAACTGGAGGGCGGATTTAGAAAGTCTGCTTACTGTTGTGTTTCACTTTTTTTTTTT
The DNA here is from genome assembly GCA_030449075.1 of Murraya paniculata. Taxonomy (NCBI): domain Eukaryota; kingdom Viridiplantae; phylum Streptophyta; class Magnoliopsida; order Sapindales; family Rutaceae; genus Murraya; species Murraya paniculata. The sequence goes on from JAEVFN010000022.1 coordinate 2,141,437, forward strand.
TTTTTGCCACTGAAATCGAACAAATGCAGCACTGGAATGCTGAGTCCTATGAAATGCAGATATTCTTTTAAAACTCTCCTAATTTTCTATTCACGCAGCATGTGCGCCATTTTTTATTCATTTTTTAAAGTTATTGTGGTCCCATGAACAGGAGAGGGAGAAGGACACGAAACGGCAGCATGTGCTGCCATTTCTGTGGTGGTTCTCTCGCAATTTTGGCTGTTTAGCACAACTCTTTTGGGTAATTTATAAGTTGCAGTTTGGTTTCAGATGTTTCGTGACAATGACGACTTTAGACACCTGCACATTAGATTTACTGCTATTTTAGCTATGTTTTCGAATCATAATTCGTAGTGAATGATATTACATCTATAATTTCTGTCCGACAATTTTTTTTTTAATTACATGAGATTATTATTAAGATAATAATTGATATTTACAATTAAATAATTATTTGGACTAATTTATAATTCTTATATAGCACAGTCTAGATTTTCAATCATCTTAATATTCGAAGGACGTCAACTCCACTCACATTACAATCAAATAATTATTGTGATTAATTTACAATTCTTATATAGTATAGTTTAGATTTTTAACTCGAATATTACTGACATTACAATCAAATAATTACTGGAACTAATTTATAATTCTTATATAATACAGTCCATATTTTCAACTCGAATATTATTGACATTACAATCAGATAATTACTGGGACTAATTTACAATTTTTATATAGTACAACCCAAATTTTCAACTCGAATATTATTGGGACTAATTTATAATTCTTATATAACACAGTTTATATTTTTAACATTTTCTAATATTTAAGGAATGTCTACTCCACTCACATCTCGAAAGGGAGAAGACCGTCTTTACTCAAATTGAGAAAAAAAATTAAATCTCACAATGCGTTGTAAAGGATTGAACCTATGACCTCACAATTATGATGTTAGAGTTCTAACTATTAGATTAAAGTCTAGTGGCTATTTGTGTATGATACTTACTGATTTGACAAACTCTTATTTGACTGGCCAAGTCAATTTGTGATACATTTGCGAATGAGGCAGGCTATGCACTTAGAAGGAGACATTGATGCTAAAGTTGCACGCTAATCAGGTTAGATATGATGAATATCGGAATTAGAATTATAATTAAAAAAGAAATTATCTGTAAGAAACTCGTGGTAAATTTGTTGACATTTTTTCTCAATAAAGAATCCACTTTTTCCCTGTACTACCCACACGACTTTTGTTTTTATTACAAAGAAAAGAGATCAGAAACATATAACAAGTGGCATGAAGACATTGGCTCTACTTGCAGTATGTGATGCACCAACAACAAATTTTGTTGCGATAGAAATATCCCAACACCTAAATTGAATGGTACTGATAAACAGATCTAGACAAATCGAAGCGGGGCGCCGAGCAATGACACGAAATGTATGGCGTGGTGGAAAAGTAACGAAATGTATGGCGTGGTGGAAAAATATGGGTACGTATTTTTCCAGACAAACCAGTTACACTAAGGCCCTCCCAACACCTAAATTGAATGGTACTGATAAACAGAGTTAAGACATGAACCCACACAGAAACATTGCTTTTGCAAAGATGGGGCTAAATGCCTAAATTGTAAATACATCACAATCGTCGTCTTTACTCTTCAAAGAGTGAGTATCCTCAAAATATTCTTTATGGACACGGCAGCCAATCTATGTCAAATTATGCAAAAGCTATTGAAAGCCTTCTTTTTTTTTTTTTTTTTTTTTTTCAGTCCAAATGCACTCCTATTTTTGGCCCCCCTGCACTTTTGTCTTCGACTTTTAGGTGGATGATGTCAACGTTCAATTTTATGAATCATTTGATTTTGTAATATTTTGTTCTTTTCATTGCAAATTTCGATCATTTTAATTTGTTCAATACACCAACATTTACCAAGAGAAAACTGATATATGTTTAATAAAATTCTTGAACCTATACCATCTCATTTTTATAGACAAAATATGATATTTGTCATTTACTTGATAATGAACAACTTCAGGCCAATTTTCTTTATCAAGACTAATTTCAACAACTTCTATTCTTTTTTTATTATTAGATTGTAATCTAGACTAGATGAAATTTGATTGATAGTGATTATTATCTTCCATCATTAGATTAAATTTCGATGAATTCCATCGAATTTAAATAAAAAAATATTTTTAATCCACGTGGCTTACATTATCATTAATAAAAAAGGAGTTGTTAAATAATAATAATAATAATAATAATAATAATAATAAGGGAGTTGTTAAGTTACTGTAATTTAAAAAAATTCTAATAATAAATCCACGCGACTTATATTAGTTTCTGTTTTCCAGTTTTTATTTTATTTTTTCTTTTTCATGTAAATGGGTGAAACACCTTTATCACGTGCCTATTTAGTCCACAAACTTAAAACCCGGCACTTGGCAGCCATCACAGCGTGGCCTTTTACGCACACGGAATCGATAAAGACAAGAATTTGAAACGACAAAATTATTGTGTCAAAGTCGTTTTAAGTGTTATTTAAAAAATACAATTGAAAAAAAAAAAAATCAAAGCCAAATATATGACCAGCGGATTGCCTTAAATTTCCATCAATGACGACGATTAAGATTATGTTGTCCGTTTGTGATGCCTTGATTTTGTGTTAAATCCAACGGCGGAGTGCAGTTTTAGAAGCAGACCCGTATGCATAGTTGACGGATGAACATCAAAGGTTAGCTGAGTAATGTATACTGTACGAGATTCTTATGTATACTGTACGAGATTCTTTAGTCTATTACCTGCAGCTAAGACTATCCCCGCTCCTGTAGTCACAGCCTACATTGATCCACATTCCACAACCCCCAACGCGTCCCCAAAAAAAAAAAAAAAAGAAGTCATTTTGCGCCAATGATATTCTGCCACATCAACAAAAAAAGGGCCTATTGTAGGTTGAGGAGTACCAGAAACTCTTCTCCCGTGCGCTTTCGGGCTTGTCTGGCCTGCTGAGTGCTGAGCTTAAAAATAGAATATAAAAAATTAAAAAATCCAACTGTACAGCCGCAGTGCCACAATTTGAACTTTGAAGTCAAAGTCTCTCTTTCTCTCCGTGTGTTTCGTAAGTCCGTGTTAAGCTTGAACTGGTTCAAGAGTGAATCCGGTTCAGGATTAGCAGTGAAACTCTTCAATTCTCCATCCAGTTCCCCACTGAGCGGCGTCGTTTCGAGCTCTGCGGAGTACCGTTAAAATGAATATTAAGTGAAAGTCTTGCTCTGCAATTCTTCCGGTTCTGATTTTCTTTTTGTAATTTCAAGCGTTTCAATACGATGCAAGGAGGTATAACTCTGTTATGCTCTTATAAATTTTTAAAAATTTGTCAGTTTTATTCATTATGTTCTGAAAACGTACACGTAGGGGTAGGGCTAAATTTATGTATTGTGAACGACTTGCTAAGTTTCATGGAGCTGTTTTGTGTGTATGATGAGTGCAGGATATGATGTTGACATTTTGTTTAGAGAAGCACAAACGCGTTGGCTGAAGCCAGCTGAGGTGCTGTTTATATTACAAAATTACGAGAAGTACGAGCTCACGCAGGAGCCACCTCAAAGGCCAAACAGTAAGCTTCGTATTAAATGTATTGGATTGAAGCAATTCATTCACGGCTTTCTCGTTTGTTCAAAATTTGCTTCATATTTTCTACAGGTGGATCTTTGTTTCTGTTTAATAAGAGAGTCCTCCGGTTTTTCCGTAAGGATGGTCATAATTGGCGTAAAAAGAAGGACGGGAGGGCTGTTGGGGAGGCACATGAACGCCTTAAGGTTTTTTTTAAAAAAAAATCTACACAATTACCTGCAAATTTTTTCTTTCAAGGTTTTATTTTATTGTTCTCCCAGAAAACTCAAAAACCAAAAGAAAAAAAAAAAGAAAAGTGCTATGTGCTGCTTCTATGACAAGTAATCAGGGATTGCATCACCTCGATAGGTGCGGAGAATTAACTGTTGCATGAGAAATATTTCCCTTAATTTCCATAGTTATTTTTACTTTTGATTCATGGAGGGGGAAAAAAAAGGTTATTCAAATGGTAGGAATCTTTTAAAAGGGGAACTTTGACTTGCTCTGTGCACTAGAAGGTCATATGATAAATCTTCTCTGAGACCGTTAAATTATGTGTTTGTCTATTTTGGAGATCTGTTTTTCCAAAAATATAAGTGGATTTTATTTGCCTGATATCTAAATTCCGTGTTCGAATTTCATGCCGCTGTTGCTTCTACTTTAATAATTTAAATTGTAAAAATTTCCTTTCTCTTCCCCATATGAAAAAGAGGCCATGGTGGAAGGTCTTATGTCTGGATGAAGTACATAAAAATGGGAATGGGTCATGTTGCTGTGATTAGCATGCTAAAATGCACTTAACACTGGCATCATGAAATGAAATTACACTATAAATCAAGTTTAGCTGCTTAAATAAAAAGGGACTTACGTAATGTGCAAAAAACTTCCTTTTGAAGTAATTATCCATCTTATGGCACGTCAGTTTGTTTTGAGAACTATGATGTATTGTGTATTATTTGTGTCAGTCTGAGGGATGACATTTTATCTTCATGGTTAGGTTGGAAATGCTGAAGCTTTAAATTGTTATTATGCACATGGTGAGCAGAATCCTAATTTTCAGAGGCGTAGCTATTGGATGCTGGATCCGTAAGTGTACTTATACTGTTATTTTTGCTGAATGAAAAAGTTTTTGTGTGATTCATATCTTCTTATATGTTTGAAGTTCCCTTTGTAGAATGGAATTTTATATTTTCAAAGTTTTAATTCCTGCTGAGATGAAGAAAAATCTGGCTTCATCGTAGTTTCTATCACTTTGTTGTCTCTCAGCCCATGGAACAATGTGGGACGGTGACTTAGTTGGGATATTTTCTGACAGTTTCTTTCTTGACCAGGGCTTATGAGCATATTGTCCTTGTTCACTACAGAGAGATAACTGAGGTGAGCTTACACGAATCTGAATGTTGGCAAATCTGATCTTACCATACCTTTACTCCTAGATTTGCATATAATTTGTTATAATTACAATAAAAACCTTTTTGTTGTCATCATTAATTTAAAGCTGTAGTCCAATCATTCTATCATTTTATTTTTTCCATTCCTTTGGGTCAGTCCTAAATTCTTTTCGGCTGAATGTTGTTTGCCCTGTTCAGATAGGCAGCCTATTTTGTATCCAAGTACTGGTTTTCAATTAGCTGGGTCTAAATTCCTCCCTTCAAGGAATCATTTTTACATAGGAATGTTTCGCAGTTATGAACGGTGTTGGAGTAAGCTGGAGTTGGTTTTACGTTTAAAAAAAAAAAAAAATTCTTATACTGTATGGACTTTTGGTTTCCGATCATATCATCCGTAGATCAGGATCCTTTAGTATTTTTCCCCTGCATGATTGTTATCTAGTACTTTTCCATTGGCAATAGCTGTTGGTGATGAATAGCCTGAGTTTTGGACTAACATCTTTCATCACATTTTGTGTGACAGGGAAGGCCTAGTCCTGGATCTGTTGTAGTATCACCAGGAGCTTCTTCCACTTTCAATTTGAGTCCAGCATCTTATGTCATTCAAAATCCAGGACCTAACTCTCTGAAAAGTGATTTCTATGAACGATATCAGAGTATAGCCAGTCCAAGTTCCATAGAGGTTACTTCTGAGATGGAAAGTAAGGATAATGCAGTAGATAGTAAAGGAGGATCAACTAGTTCTGAAGCTGAGGTTAGTCAAGCTTTGCGGAAGCTTAAGGAGCAGTTAAGTTTGAACGATGACATGTTTGAAGAAATTGATTCACTCCCCAGGCAGGATTTGGACGGCAAAAGCAAGATCTCCCAGCAGGACCAGTTTGGAGCTTTCCTGCAAAGCACAGAATATGTTGTACAAGAGGAATATAAAGGTGCTGGATTCCAAGATCAATCAAATAATCTTGTGATGCATCAGGATGCAGGTTGGTTAAGTTGTCTTATATGTGATATGCTCAAAGTTGTCAAAATGTAATAACAGTTTTGAAATTTTCTTAAAGACTATTTGATTTTGTTTCATCTGTTCATACTATATTGTATACTTTCTGACATGTTGTTTGATATTGCTGATCTTCGTTGCTGAATCTGATGGAATTTTATTTCTTCTTATTTGATAATTTAGGGCATCAGTAGCTTGTGGAATTTGTGCAGCTGTTGTCAAACGCGTGAATTTCAAAAAACTAGAGTGTGCTTAATGTAGTTGGATTGGAAGAATAAACTATGAAAATAGAATTTCATTAAGCAATCTAGCAGTTTCCTCTGTTTTCTTTCCTCTTCCCCCCCCCCCCCTCTTTTTTGTTTTCTGAATCACCATATTGATTACCTCTATTCTTAATCAAATTCTAATTACGCTAAATAGGAAAAGTAGCTGGAATGTGCTGATGGGTTTTTTTTTTTTTGTAGGAAATGATGGGAAACATCTTCAGCAATCTTATGGGCATGATTATGCGGTTGGAAGTAAAGGACCTTTATCTTGGGAAGACATGCTTGAGCCAAGTGAGAACTCATCAGGTGTTGAGTCCCAGGTAATACAAATGTTTTATTGAATGGAAATGCAAGAAAGTATAATCCGATTTGTATTATCCTCTTAGAGATTATGATATCTTCTATTATGGTGTACTGCCATTTTCTAAAATTATTTTTGGCTATTTGCCTGGTGCTATTTCTGCAAATAATGCCAAATTCCTAATTATTGTTTGTTACAAAGTCAATTGGATTACTAAAAAATCACTTGTTGCAGCTTTAGCATTTCTTTCACTAAAATAATGATTTAATGCTTAAAATAGGAGAAGCCACTTTCTTCTTCTTGGAGGGGAGCAGTTGAAGAACAGGAACTCTCATGTTGGCCAAATTTCAATGCGTCCATTGTTGAACATTGTATGATTTCCTCTGTTCTTTATCATAATTCATTTATTTAAGTTTCAGCATCTCCGTAATTTTTTACCAGCACTGACGGTCTCCCATATTGCCAGCTTCTTTGTTGATGCCTCAGGAAGTTCAAAAATTTGGAATTCCTGAATATTCATCTGTAATAGGAAATCAGCAAACCAATTCCAATTACACAACAATTTTTGACCAAGATCATATTGGAGTGCCTCTTGAAGCAGATTTGAGATTGACTGTTGCTCAAAAGCAGAAGTTTGCAATTCGTGAAATATCCCCTGATTGGGGTTATGCAAATGAATCTACAAAGGTATAGCTTCGTGATTGTTATTTCTTGCAGAAAGATTTATTATGCTTTATTGTATGGATTGTAGTATATTTTCTTGCATTGACCAAAGAAATTAAGTAAATTATGAAAGTAGAACCTGATTTGTCAACCTGATCCTAATTGACCTCTGATAGATGATCCTCTTGCTAGACTCAATTTGTTTATGATAAAGTAGGATCAGCGAAAGTTCATGCACTGCCCATAATTACCAATCTGACTTTAGATGATTGTCCATAGTCACCTTTGTCGCATTCTGGGTGGTTTTCCTATGGGGGTGGAATTGTGTTTACAAAGATATAGGAGGAGGCTAAGGAAGACCAGAACCCAAAACCCATTCTTGTCACATCCAACCCTTCTACAACTACAGCCAAGCCCCATTGTGTTCCTTCTCAACACAGATGTATTAGAATCCAAACAAGCTGATCACAAGCTGTCCCATTCAAATATCGGTGATTGATACAGCTTAGTAGGAATTGTTTGACCCCTGATTATGTTTTTCATTAAATTGTTTCATTGTTTACTGAATTCAAAAAATATTCATTTGGCCACTGCTGAGTCAAACTCCAAGCAACTAAAGGAAATGAAATAACAAGAATAAACAACTTAATGTGGTTGTCTTTTGCAAAAGTGGAATATAAATAAGAGAAACTTGTTTTCCTAAACTCTGTGAAAGGCACATGAACTTGTTTTGTGCTCACAAGGGATTCCTAAAAATCCCTAATGTTAGTGGAAATAGAGTTACCGTGCTGTGGATTCTGGTCCAACAGTTTTTGACCCTGATTATTGGCTTGGTATGAGTCTGATTTACCAGTGATACTACCAAGACCTCTTGGCTCAGTATTATAACTTGGAATTGGGTTTCCCTTGACCTTTTATCTTTTTGGGGATATATTTTTGTGATGCATCTGTTGTCACAGGAGGAGTCCAAATCTCTGACAAAAGTTGGTTCAGATGTTGATTCAGAATTTAATGAATGCAGGTCATAATTGTCGGATCTTTCCTCTGTGATCCATCAGAATCTGAGTGGTCATGTATGTTTGGTGACAGTGAAGTACCTCTTCAGATCATTCAGGAAGGTGTTATCCGTTGCGAAGCTCCTCCTCACCTTTCTGGAAAAGTCACTCTGTGCATAACTTCTGGCAATCGGGAGTCTTGCAGTGAAGTCAAAGAATTTGACTATCGAGTTAAGCCTAATAGTTATGATAATTGGTTCCAAAAAGAAGCTACTAAGAGCCATGATGAACTTTTGCTACTTGTCAGATTTGTACAGATGCTTTTGTCTGATTCATCAGTGAATAAGGAAGAGGGGGTTGAGTTGGGATATCATGTATTGCGAGGAATGAAAGCTGATGATGATTTGTGGGGACAAGTTATAGATTCTCTTTTAATTGGTAGTGGTACTTCGCTGGATACTATCGATTGGCTTCTGCAAGAGCTTCTTAGAGACAAGCTGCAACAGTGGCTATCTTACAAATCCTTGGGAGAATCTGATCAGCTAGGTTGTTCCTTGTCCAAGAAAGAGCAAGGGATAATACACATGGTTGCGGGGCTGGGCTTTGAGTGGGCCTTAAACCCAGTTCTCAGTTCTGGAGTGAGTATAAACTTCCGGGATATTAATGGATGGACTGCTCTTCATTGGGCTGCACGTTTTGGAAGGTAAAGTAAAAATCTCTTTGTTGTTTACACATTTTTTTATATACATATATATGCATGCGCAGAAATTACCATGGAGCAATACTGTATTACCTATGCTATTGTGTTGTCTCTTCGTAAGTACTTCCTAGTTTCTATCAATCACCGTAGTAAAGAGAATTGAGATGCACGGTGAACATAAATGAGTTTTTCTCTTTTTTTTCCTTTTTTCCTTTATATATATATAAGGTAGGGGGTGGATAAAGCCCAACTCAATTTTTTTAGTCGCCTATCTACTCCAGGAGTTAAATTCAGGTGACCAGCTAAAGAAAGCTACTTGAAAACCAATCAGTCAAACCACTGGGGCAAAGAAACCATAAATGAGATAGCATTGCTGTTATCTGTTTTCTGTTCTGCATACAGTTTGGCATTCTCCAATACCTTTTATCAACAAAGTTTTCTGCCCAGTTGATATTATCCATGCTTTCCGTAATAATTTATATATTGTTGCAAATGTGAGAATTTGATGGTTCATGTTATGTTCATCACGTTACAGTTAATAAAAACCATTGACCATGTGTAGCTTTAACCATAATAACATGTGCTCATTTTGTCTTGTGCAGATAGATCATAGTGATATTATATGTTGTTCTTTTGTTACAGGGAAAAAATGGTTGCGGCTCTTTTGGCTTCTGGTGCATCAGCCGGTGCAGTGACAGATCCCAATGCACTAGATCCAACTGGTAGAACCCCAGCATCCATTGCTGCCTCCAGTGGGCACAAGGGTCTTGCTGGTTATCTTTCAGAAGTGGCACTAACTAGCCATCTTTCATCCCTCACTCTGGAAGAAAGTGAGCTTTCCAAAAACTCTGCCGAGGTTCAAGCAGAAATAACTGTGAATAGTATCTCGAATGGTAACGTCTCTTCCACTGAGGATCAGCTTTCACTTAAAGATACATTGGCTGCAGTTAGGAACGCGGCTCAGGCTGCTGCTCGCATTCAGTCTGCTTTCCGGGCACACTCTTTCAGGAAGCGACAACAAAGGGATGTTGCAGCTATCGGTGCGAACGTAGATGAGTATGGTATCAGTTCAAATGACATTCCAGGGCTTTCAGCTATATCAAAACTGGCATTTCGTAATGTTCGTGATCACAATTCAGCTGCTTTATCTATCCAGAAGAAATATAGAGGATGGAAAAGTCGCAAAGATTATCTGGCAATTCGTCAGAAAGTCGTGAAGATACAGGTATTGCATTTCCTGTTACTGTTGCTCAAATTTCTTCTGAGAACATGTTGCAAATGTAATCACATCTAGGCTCAAGAATTGAAGTCGAATGTCTGAGTCATACCACCCACAGATGAATCAATCAACAAATTTGATACATGGAGTTAATTATTGTCATTCCCTCCTGCATCTCCAGTTCTTTTTCTGTAGACAGGAAACATGTGCACGTGGAGTTTGAAATTAAGAATTGTTTATCAATTATCAGTGCAATGAGGAAGATGATTTACAAAAGTACTTACTTGAAATTTACAAAAGTACTTACTTGAACCTTTTTGCAGGCTCATGTGCGAGGCTATCAAGTTAGGAAGAAGTACAAGGTAATATGTTGGGCTGTGGGAGTTCTTGATAAGGTAATACTGCGGTGGCGACGGAAAGGAGTTGGTTTGCGAGGTTTTCGGCCAGAGACAGAGTCCAATGATGAAAGTGAGGACGAAGACATTCTCAAAGTTTTTCGCAGACAGAAAGTGGACGCAACCATTGATGAGGCTGTCTCACGTGTATTGTCCATGGTTGATTCTCCTACTGCACGTAACCAATATCGCCGGATGCTTGAAAGATACCGACAAGCTAAGGTCAGTAGACAAACATTTAAGCATAGGAATGTCCATAGGCTCCTCTAATTACTCATATCCTTTCCGAAATAAAGCCTAAAATTTACCTCTAAACATCAGTAATTAAGATTTGCATTGAGCGTAGGTACATGAGTGTGTGGTGATATTTTTTACGGATTAAAATAACTTCATTTGGCACAATCTTGTCCCTAGAATATAACCTACATAAATTTTACCTTCAAATTAGGTCAGGTTGGTGTGGCTGCCCGTTTGTCAATCTTTTCATCCCATGAGCCTTGACCTTAGTATAGTACTTATATGTATTTGCTTGCAACTGAAATCTGGCAAGTGTGCACTTCATTATATCAGTCCTAACAGTTTCCGCAATTATTCTGAATTTGTTTTCGTGGTCAATAGTGTTCGATCAAGTTCAACTGCCAAAACGATGGTGTACAGCGGATTATATGAACTAATGATCTAATAAATGGGATTAACATCCTTATATTGGAGCTCGGAGCTTGTGAAGTTGGACTTGTAATTCAAGTCAATGATCATGAAGGATGGATCACTATGAAGATCCACCGTCTAATTTTCTGGAAAATCAGCTGGCTGTCAAATTTTTGAAAATACTGCTCCTGAAGTAGTTGCACTTGGTGCATTTTGCCTTTGGTATCTTCAATTGCGTTTTCTGATATATTCGATCATTCTTGCAGGCTGAACTGGGTGAAACAAGTGAAGCGGCAGCAGATACCGTCGATATGGATGATGAATCATCATACCGATTTGTGTAAAACCAAATATTTACCATCCTAATTTGTGTGCCCTCGCTTGACCATCTTTAACTTAATACTTCGACATGATCATCCTACACCGTCTCTGTATAATGCTATGTGCTTGTTAGTATTTGGTAGATATTGACAAATCCATGTTTCCGTGTACTAATGCTGTAAATGCTGGAAATGATGACCTACCTTTTATAAGAAAAGAAAATGAACATATACCAAGGGCAATAGCATTTCGGTATATGTTTTTTTATTTTCCAATTATGCTATTTACAAATTTCCCTTGTTTTCTTTTCTGAAAAAAGAATAGGATGATGAAAAAGAGACCCACTAAAGTTGAGCACTGAATTTTCACTTTCAAAAATAAAAAATTTGAAATTATGTGTTGGGTTAAGTTAGTTGCGAGCTTACCATTTGCAAATTAAATACGTTGTTTTCCAATTTTCACTACAGTTACTTTGCTTCTAATTTTTCTAGGAAAAATTTTAAAATACATTTATGATGTATCATGTATCATTTTTGTCATGCAACAAACAATATCTGCGGATTCATCTGTAAGGATTATACCCGTGATAAATGAAAAGCGACCGCCAAAATCATTCGCAGACGACGCACGACATTTAATGCGGAGCCCACAAGAGAGGCGGCTCTAATTGGGCACGATTGGCGCGAGTGCCACGTGTTTCCAAAATAACGGTGAGCCCTCGAACTCAGAAAAAGGGTCGCGACTTGGTTCTCATCAGATCCTCAAAGTCAAATTCAAAATCCAAAATTGGAACCCCCAAAAGAAGAGCCAAAATGGAATCAAAAGACAAAGCAGAGCTAATCAATCTTGCAATTCAGAAAATCAGAGAAGAAAGGAAGAACAACAGAGATGCCTCCCCTGCTCAAGATGATCAGCTTGTGCTCTCTAACTTGCTTTCTCAGGTTTTTATAATAAGTTAAAACCACCACTGTCACTTGCATTTCATTTCTTTTTACTGTGAGTTTTGGGTTATAAACTCTGGCTCTTGATTTCATAACTCTATAAAAGTTTTTGACATAGAGGAAATGTAAAGCTTTAATTCAATTGGATACAAAATGGCTTCCTTCATTCTTCGTGTTGTGAAGGTTTGTTCTTGCTTTCTTCGCAGTAGTTATTCATTAATGGATTATGTTTTCCGTTGTTCATTGTAATTGCTGTATAATTGAGTGATCTAGTTTTGTCCCTCGGGGCTTTTTGTGGATTATCGTGTACCGAATTTAACAAGCCCCAAACTTTAAATAAAAAAAAAAAAATTAAAGGACAGTGCAACGCATGAACTTCCCGTGGTCATCTTCTTAGTACTGTTTCTGCTTAAGCACCCCACACTCATTATTTCAAATGTATCCCTTTGGAATAAAAAAATTCTCTTTCTAGGGACAATTGCATATCTAGCTGTAATATGTTGAAAGAATGCACATCATACAATTGATTTAAAAAATTTACCGTGTTGTTATCATGATTCTTTTTTGCTTTTTTTTAAATCATCAGGGCATTGAGAACAATTGGCTCTTTATGGCATTGAGAACAATTGGCTCTTTATGTATGCTATTACAGATTGTCTTGTTGAATGATATATTTGAAAGTAGTGGGGGTGGTTTTATATTTTAGGATGAATGCATCTCTTCTTAATTTGCATTGGTTAAGTACGATGAAATGTTTTAACACTTGTAAATGGTGCCAATTTAATTTTGTTAATTGACCAAATTCTAAGCAAAATTGTTGTGGACAAGTTTGGCACATGTGAGTTTACTTTGAATTCAGCTTAAAAAGACAATGAGTATGGTGGCCAAATTGTATGTGATGTGTCTTTACTTTCCACTGATGATAGTTGGAGTCATTCGAAGGAGATGGGGTCCTTAAGCAACCTGAAGGAATGCCAGGACAAGATGAGGCTACTTCCTCTGCAGTTGGTGAAGTGGAAACTGAGGGTGAGAATGCTGGTCAGTTAGGTGGTGAGGGTGCCAACATTAGTAGAGAAGAGATCATCAATGAGCTTAGGCATGTGAAAAGACAGAACTTTATAACTCATTGTCTTCTTTCGGTAATGATTTTCCTCACTTTGTCATGGCAACTATCTGAGGTCAAACTGATTTTGAAAGTTAGAGATGGAATAAACCACCCTTTTAAAGCTGTTGGAAGCATGCTCAAAGGGATGTTTAAACGTCCTAGAGACAATGGCCGGGATGCAGAACAACAGCATGAAGCTCCTCAACACTCTCCTTTCAAAATGCCGGAGCTACCCCATATGGATTTACCCGAATTAGGTATGAATGGTGAAAGACACTGAAACCATTGTAGTGTTTGGCATAAGCATAAAACTGGGGATTGATTGTGTTGTCACCAGGTTCAATGGGTTGTGGTTGTATTAGGGGAGTGCAATTGTATGCCTGCCCCTCTTCTGCAATTTCCCTGGCAAATGTGTTTATGTATTATGTTTGTGTGGTGCAGCTGATTATATGTTCATTCAACTTGATTTTTCGCAATTGGATTATAAACGCCACTACATTTTGCACCCTTAAGTTGCTGTATTCAATTAGTGGAGAAAAGTGTTGATGATGTTGAAACAAAAGAGTCAACGCAACCAATTTTTCCTGCTGAAACATTTATGGGAAACAAATTGTTTGGATGTTTTATATGGTGAAGACGTTCATACCGTTGATTTTATTTGTATTATATGCATTAGATGGAAATATGGCAGAATTTTAAGTTGATTTTTCATTGTGCCAGACAAAATGTAGCCAAACTCCCTCTTACTTGGCACGAAAGGATGATGGCCTTGGGATAAGCGGGGGAAAAATCCACTAAGCCAGAACCAACACATCTATTGGACCCATCTTAGCTAATCCGTATACTTTTAAGCTCTTCCAACCACTAAGCCCTCGAGCTTTCAAAATGCCTCTTCCTCTTTGCATTGGGTTCTCTCACTTAGTAGACTCCTTTCCGAGTCGACACATAACCAATACAAAGGAATAGTGTCACAATATCAATAAGCAGATGCTGTTACTTGAAAATTAATACAACCAAAAAACTGTAATCAGACAATTGCAAATATTTGGGATTCATTTCACTAAGGCCCACTTCTTCAGGGAGATCTTTCACTTAACCAATCACAGAAAAGATGTCTCTATTTAAAGTTCAGGAAAGGCACAAGGGAACCTTAAACATAACCGACCACAGAAAAACCCAGTTTTCATTTAAATGTTTAAAATTCAACAAAGATAAGAAAACATGTTTCACTCCCTCAGGGACTGCATCCCTTTCCAATCAATCTTCTCTTCATGCATAGTTCAACCTGAATATGTCATTCAACACATAAAAGCTTCCCTGAGGTGTTGGCATCAAATGGAACATCTAAGAAAAGAAGGATGACCAGAAATATTGGTTAGGAGTAAGAATAACATCAAATGAATACAAGAAAGAAAATCCAAAACAAATGCGAGGTAACATTAAACCAATTAAACAAGGGACAGGATTGGGAGCCCATATTTTATACACAATTATTCACACACCTGTAACCGTTAGATTACATTTCATCTAACGGTAAGATTAAAACAAACGTAATTATATTTTTTAAAGACTTAAAATAAAATAGCATACCAACTAGTAATATTTAGCTTTTTTCCTCTCCTTCCTCTCTCGATTTCTTAATTCTTTGTTTATTTGTCTTCCTAAAAGGGTTTTACTTTGTTATTAATTGTGTCTTCTGTAAATTGGATTAAATCTTAATTAATAATCAATTGTCTCTATTTTGTCACTCCTCCTCCTTATGATTTATAATCTTTGTTTCACTCTCCCTATTAATCCTAAAGCACTAACCATCAAAGCAAGGCAACTTATCTGAAATGCTCCTCTTATGTGTTTCCACAAATGGATTCCTTTCTAGTTTTCAGCTGATTTTATTCAATTTTTCATTACTCGAAAAATAAATTTGGAAAAAAAAAATTTAAGTTTGATTTGAGAGGGTACTTAATATAGCTGCAATATATGAGAATTTTCTGAATAGATTTCTTTCGACGCTGGTAATTATCATAAAAGATTCATTTAAATCTCTTAAGATTTAATCTAATTTCAAGAAGACAAAATTAAAAGCAAAACAAAAAAAATTCTTGGAAGAGAGGGAAGCAAAGAAGTCAGAGAGAGGAAGGAGAAAAGTAAAAACTAATTATTATTAGTAAGGTCCACTATTTTATTAAATAGCTCTTAAAAAATATAATTTATTTTTAATTTTAACCCTTAGACGAGATATAATGTAATGATTATAAATGTGTCAATAATTGCGTATAAAAGGAAAGGCTCCCGATCCTATCCCCTCAAACAATCATGTTAATCTCTCAACATGTATGGCGCTGTAAAGCAATACATAATGCCGAGGTTAAAATCACTGGTAAAAATTGATAATTTTCTGTATATAAGAAAAATGAACATGTAATGCAGAAGTGCTCAAAGGGATGTAACACACTGTAGATTCAACTAATATAATCTTTAAGTGGTCAAGAGATCTCTCTCTCTCTATTTTTTTAAAAATAATTTTTTTGGGCATTTGGATTGGGCAGAAACTTGTTTACAAGTATACAATATTGAATAAAAAAGAGAGAGAAAGAGAGAACAAATTAGCCAGTCATAACTGACTCCTTGTCAGGAAGAAAGCATCATACGTTCATGGTAAAACACTAAAACTTTTATAGAAGCCAGCACAGAGTTAATCGGATGCTCAATATGTGTACTTTAGGCAAAAAAACCAATAGTGAGAACAAATCTCATTGCAATTTCACCACATAAGAAGTATATATTGATAGATGGGAATTTTATACAGCAATGACGAGCTATAATAAACATTATCTGAACATTGAAGTACTTCCAAGTTGCATGATTTAGACTAGCATTAGCATCATCCAAGTAAAACAGAACAGATTAAGGTTGTTGCAGAACTCTAACCTCAGCTATCTAGTCATCATTACTTGAAGCAATTAACTAGCAAATAGACAATCAATGTACTACTTTTATTTAAACAATATCACAGTCCTACAACTGTGCATTTTCTTTCTTATCAATGTGAGAGATCAGCACAAGGGTGCAGGTGCAAGGAATATTATAAGTGACAAAGAAATTATATCATGTATCAAGAGAAGTTTCAATCTTCCCATTTCAACTATCAAAAATTAAATTACTACAATTTTCTTACTAGCATTGGCAAAAAAGCAGCTGTCAAAACATGGCAGAATCTGTCCAACTATAGCATATGGAAGCTAATTAATATTAATTTTTGTTATGGCCAGAAAATCAACTAATGGCAATATCCACTTTTCACATTCTAGAAGATATTATTTTAGAATGAAAAGCAACGAGCTGACCAAATAGAGTATGTTCTAATTATAAAATTGAATAAGCTACAACTGCCAGTGGTATGACACCACAAGTATCCCTAAAATATGAATAAAAAAAGATTATTTTAAATCAGAAAAACATCATGACAAATCTACAATTTAAAGGCAAAAGATAATCAGAATATGGAATTCTGAACTAATATTAAATAAATGAAACGAAGATCACAAAGAGGCCTGTAGACCAACAAGTACTAAACTAAAAAGCCAATCAGAAACCCTAGATCTAGCAGATATATCAATTGAGAGCTATCGCCTTCACCACAAAATGAACAACATCATAGAATAGCAATCAGATCGATCAAAATAAGCGGGATAGATAGATCACAGAAAAAATCAAATAAAAATAATATAACATAAGAAAAAAAAGTAGAGACCTGGCTGAACTTGAGAGCGTGCTGTTCACCGGCGAGTTGGAGATTACCGGAGACAAAAACGAGCATGCCGCCAGCGGGACCTGAAGGCTGGCAATCGACGGTGGTGATGGAGTGCTGGCACTGCTGGAAGGGAAGGCTAGTGAGCTTGGCGACGATGTTTTGCGAGCCTTGGATTTTTTGACCTTCAAAAGTCAACATCGAACCTTCCTGATAGAGATTGGCGAGCCCCGTACGATTGGCATCAAACGTCGTGTAGTAGTGCTCGACGAAGGCCTTAGCCACTGAGTCTGGATCCATCCGATTAAATTTCAAAATCCCCTCCTACCCCTGCCTCTCTTTTCGAATTTTGCGTCTGCTGTTTCCACTTGAGACTCACGCGAACGGGAGAGAGAGAGCGCTCTAAAATTTCGTTTGGGAGTTGGAGGGTTTTGGTTAAGGTAAAAATAGATCAACGGCTGAGATTTGAAATTGAAAAATATCAAGAGTCAAGGCGGATTTTATCGGCTGGTTTATTGTATGTGTGCCGGTGCGGGGTTTTAATATATTTTTATGGACGGTGGATTCGGTCTGTACTGTTTCCTAATCTTAATATGGGCTTCACGCTTTTGATAAAAGGAAGGGAAAAAAAAATGTTTTGAAATTTAAAACGTCGACAGCAGGGATCGAACCTGCGCGGGCGAAGCCCAACAGATTTCAAGTCTGTCTCCTTAACCACTCGGACATATCGACCTTGTACAAGAAGTGTGAATCTAATAAACCTTCTAATGAAATTTTAATGCAGGCGACGCATAGCACCTGCCCAGCACGGGCGAAGTCGATGCATTTCTAGTACTGGTAACGGGCAAATCGAATTTCGGATGGCTCAACATCCTGCTGCTTATGGTGTTTCACGGTCAGCATTGGAAATGATATTTGATCGCTTTAATTGATTAACGATTAAAACAGACTACAGCGGTATTCTTTCAAGTGCTTAATTAAAAATGCATGTCCGTGTATGCTATTCTTAATCCATGGAATTCGTATAAAGTAAATGAAAAAGTACCGATCGAGGGACAACGGCACCCCTGAAAAGAAACAAAAAAAAAAAAAAACCACCAAGGAGCACACAAGTTGTTTTAAAAATTTCAGTTTTTTCTTTATGACAGAACCTGAATACAAAGAAGAGAACCAAAGCACAAATACCATTAAATACAAAGTACAAAACCTTAATGTAGGAGTGTGCAGAAAATTAGTGAACCCGATTTACATAAAATACAATTTAATTTTTGGTTTGTTTATGAACAATCAAATATTTTCAAATCGGTTTAGAAAAATTTTAAAAATTGAAAATTGAAAATTATTCAAATTTGGGAAAAAAAATTGCATGCGTGGCGGCTTTTTGCAGTAGATTAAAAATGTATGAAAAAATAAATGATAAATACTGACATAATACCAAACGTATAAGAAAAAGTAGGCAACCCATTTAAAATTACTGGGCTCGTCATTATTAAACGCCAGGCACAAAAAAAAAAAAAAAAAAAACTTATAACGATATGGTTGGGCAGAAAAATTGGTGAACTAAATAACTCTGCTGCCTATTATACCAGTTTAATTTTACATTTAGTTGATCCAAACCAAATATTTCCGGTTTGTCCAAATAAACAAAAGATTAGAAATTGATTTTTATGGCTTTAACCAAACCGGACTTTTTCGAACCGATTCAATCGATTCGGTTTGGAAAATAAATCGTTCGAACCAAGTCATAAGACATGAAAACCAATCCGGCTTGGTTCAGTTGGGCACAGTACCATCCCAATCGAAAAAATGGGGACCATTTTGGGGAGCAATTAGCATCAAATAAATCATGTTATTACTATCATCTCTACTGTATCTGGTTCTTATCTAATTTTGTATCTTAACATTAAAAGTGAAAAATAATGACAAATGGAGTCACAAAGATTCTAAACGATGTACAAATCAGAGAGTAATCGTGGGATTGCTCAAATTTGATTACACTGTCACTGTACTTGCTACCCTAGCACCTACTAAACAATCGCCTGGCACAAGCAGTGTTAGAAGGAATTAATAAGATAAAATGGCAATTATAAATATACATCAAATAAATTTTTATTTGACAATCATAAATATACATGATGGCATCGGCATTCTCCCCTTGCTGAGAAGCCAATCTTGAATCCTTAGAACCGAATCGGTTTATATGACATGGTAAACAGTCACATTGAGAGAGAGAGAGAGAGAATAAGAGCTCAAGATCTCCTCAAATAGTTGCAGCTTTTACTGTTCAATAAGAGTAATTGACGAATGCAACCGCTTAGCTTCTACTTCTATGATACACTCAAATAAATGGATTTCTCCAATCAGCTTATGAGTAGTCCTGACTTTGCACAGAAATCACATATTAATAAACCTTTTGGAAGGTCCAGAAATAAGATGGAATATACAACTGAGTTAGGCATGACTTCTATGTACTCTGTGGCCACGTAACATACGTTTTCCTGAAAAAAAGGAGCAGAGCAAGGAGTCGATTAATTCCTCATGCCAGTTGGTATTCTACAATTAGAGAGAAATCAAACTTGGGGGACTGTTGCAAGGTTCTGACCCGTAAACATGTGTGTGAATATGTTAAAAGAGCATGTCTTGGACGAAAACTCACTCTTGGGAAGAAGGTTGAACAAATTTAAAAAATTCCAAGCATCCTGGAGAGTAAGGCCCTGTGACAACGGCATCAGTGTGCCTTCAACAGACATCCCCTCTATGGAATCCTGTCAGGAATTGGTGGGAAAAAACGTGAAACTTCTCGATATAGTCGTTCAGCTTCAAATGGTTTTGAAACGTATCCATCCATTCCACTCCTCAGGCATTCCTCATGAGTAGCTTGGATCACATCTGCAGTCATGGCCAAAATGGGTACATGGAAGTTTGAAACATTTTCATAAGCCTCGATAGATACTTCTCCGCGTCGAATTCGATTGTTGAAATTATGTTCCATTTCCCGAATTATCTTTGTAGCTTCAAACCTGCAAAGAAACAGAATAAATAGCTTTTAGAAGCAGAATGAAAAAGATTATAAGTAAAGAGCTCTGAATGCAGAATAAGTCAACCATGACATCACATCATCGGTCAACAATTCACAGCTTCATGCCAAATAATGACAAGTTTACACTAGAGAATCTTGTAACTCCTTTTCCATGAGATTTTCAAGTTTGATTTCCAAACAAGAATTGCTCCAAGTAAAAAACTTTCAAAGCAACGAAGCATCTCATACCCATCCATTTCCGGCATCTGGATATCCATGAAGCAGGCATCAAACTGATGAGGTGGTGTGAGCAGCTCAGTCGCCTTTTTACCTCTCTCTACACAAACCACAGCAGCTCCATACCTCTTCAAACCAGCAGCAGCTACTTTTAGGTTCACATTATTGTCATCAACAACTAATATTTTTCTCCCTGAAAGAAGATGACGCAGAGACATGCTGGGGAGCTCGCCATTGCGGATATTACCCTTGTTCCCGACACCCATGGCTCGTTGTAGAGATGCAGCCAGCATGCTCGATCTTAGGGGCTTCATGATTACAGTAGGAATACTAACACCATCAGTTGAAGTGTTTGCTCTAGAAGAGCTGATAGAATTAGCCAGAAGAAACAGCTTTGACTGAAACCCACAACCAAGTTTTCTCAAGTTGTTAGCAAAAAGGGTTGAAACACTAGTATCCTTCTCCCAAACTTCTTGCTCAACAAGGATCATGTTGATAATCGTACTACCACTGGCTATTTGAGATAAACATTGAAGCAAGTCAGAAACCACTTCAACTTGAATGCCAAGACGTTGGATATGATATTTTGACACCTTGGCTCGGATGGGTCTGAGGTCCACAACTAATGCCTTCATACCTTGAAATTCTGAGGACACAGAGTTTGGCTGGTTGTTCATTTGCTGGTTATTGTGCTCGTTTGAAGTCGAGGAGCCATTGCCAAAGACAGCAGTAAATGTAAAAGTAGACCCGATGTTTGGAATGCTAACAAATCCAATTTCACCCTTCATGCGGCCAACCAAATACTTGCTTATGCTTAGCCCAATACCCGTACCTCCATGAGTTCGGGAGATAGATGGACCAACCTGCATAAAAGGGGTGAAAATGCGGGATTGGGCTTCCAGAGGGATTCCTTGACCTGTATCTTCAACTGACACAATTAAATTGATAAGATCAGAGGATGATGATTTGAATGGACTAGTTGATCCATCTTGATTGAAAGTTTTAAATCCTTTCCAGCTGTGGCATCTGTCTGCAACAGGATAACCACTCAAGGTGTTCTTTGATGATGACAATTCTGTCTCAACTTCTATAGAGTCAACCACCTCTTCAACAAGATAAACAGTGACAAAGATGTGTCCTTTTTCTGCGAACTGTACAAGCACAGTGAAAATTCATTTACATTGCTACTCATGAGAACACACAACATGTCCTACATTACATATGTATTCATACTGATACCTTATACATACAACAGAAAGCACAATCATGCCTATAGCAAAACATACACAACACAAATCTTCAGAATAAGGTTGTGGATCCATTCGTCTCATAAGTTTGGATTTTCTTTTTCTTTCACTTCCCACAAGGCACAGTATTGAACTATAAACATAAATCTTTGCTTTGTGCAACACATATATTAAATAAACCCTCCGGATAGTTCATTTGTTCCCCTCAAGTTTCCACAATATGTCACACAAAATCAGAATTTTTAATTCCCTAGTAATTTCTTAAGTAAACTCAATTGAAAATTGACTGCAAACTTACTTTAATTGAGTTTCCCATGAGATTGGTGATGATTTGTCGAAACCGCCCCGGGTCACCAATTAGAGTTTCAGGAACGCGGTCAGAGATATATACTGCCAACTGCTCTTGCCAATGAATTAATTTATGCAAGTTTCAAAAGTTTAGATGTTAGACAACAAAATATTAACACCAGTAAAAAGCCATTGCAATAATGGAGACATAGCTGACCTCTACGCCTTTATCTTGAGACTTCCCAGAAAAGAGCGATAATACATCATCCAAAATTGCCCGCAGATTAAAGCTCACTGCCTCAAGCTCAAGCTTACCAGATTCGACCTTTGCCTGATCCAAAACCTCATTTATCAGTGAGACGAGAGCTTTACCACTGGCTTGCGCAGTTCTGACATAATCCTGTTGAGTGACATCTAATTCTGTATCCATAAGCATATCCAACATCCCTGCAAGATAACAAAATCACAGTTATTAACTCCTGGAATTCATCGTAAATAATTTTCCAGAATAATTATTATGAGCATGTAGAGGAAAAAGAAAGCTTTAATGCTCACCTAGAACACCATTCATAGGGGTTCTGATCTCATGAGAAACAGTAGCAAGAAACTACAGAAGGTCAAAGTATGATTAGAATAACATAAACATAAGAGGTGATACTGAACAAATCTTTCCACAATATATTAGAAGTATCAAGCACCTGTGACTTTGCAACATCAGCTGCCTCAGCCTTCCCTTTAAGTTCCATCATCCTATGGTAATCTTCTTCAACTTTAGCAATTCGATTCACAGTTGCCTGGAATATATGTCCAACAAGTGATGCAATCACAAGGATGCCTATTGAAGTTGATATAGCTAACAATGGCCACGGGGCTTTTTGCTTGAATCTGCATTAAAACCAACTCAGGTCATGACCATTTAAACTACTTTACATCCTAATAACTAGAATAATAAGGGAAACAGGGAAAGCTCCTTTCAAATAGAAGATTCCCTATCTTCTGGGTAAGAGATCTAGAACATGATTATATTACAGCCATTCATGAACACATGAACCAGACAGAAGCAGAACCTTAAAGAATCTTTGGTAAGAGAGAAGAAGTTATTGACTACCTGCAACGCATCTCATGCTTTCTAAACGGATCTCCAAAATTAAGGGTGCTAACATGCCACAAACCATCATCTGATACATTTGAACCATACATGCTGATTGGATGAGATAAATTTGTGATGTCATATACATTCACAAAAATGGTTTGTTTGCTTGCTAGCTGTTGAAGTAACTTCTCCACAAGTGATTCAATGTCAAAGATTCCACCAAGATACCTGGTTTGGCAGCAGCAACAACATTAGAAAAATTCCCTGATATTCTTCGTCTTGGTAATTTTGTATTTTTTCAGTGCCCACTGCAAAGCATTCCACTACTACATAGCATGATATCAAGAAGAATAAAATCTTTTCATTTTCTACTGCGTGTCATTCACAACAAGAAGTTGTTTTCTGCACATGGGGCTTGGCATATATAACCTATTGTAAGAGATTAACTTTCTTTATTTATAAAAAAAAAATCTTTTCCACTTTGTACATGTCTATAAATGGAACTGTTTAATCCCGATGTTGTCACTGAAAATGCAGAAAGGAATGCAAACAGTGTTAAATTTTTCTCAAACAAATATGACTTCTCGATAGAATTCAACACGTACCCATCAGTCGCTTCAATCCTCTCATTTGGAGTAGCATTTGAGGGGAGCTCCCTCTTGTAGACAGCAAATGTCAAAATAACTCCGAGGCGGTTTGTTTTCAGTAACCTGAAAGGAGCAGTTAGAACTCCTTTTCCTGATGCTCTTGCTCGCAGCACATTTTCACGATCCTCCTGTGATACGCAAGTAATGAAACTTTACAAGTAAGCTTTCAAAATGATAAAATATGACCATGAAAGGTCAAGATAACTTCAACTTGTCATGATTTTAAGATGAAGTAATACAAACTACAACCAAAATTCTGCATTTCTCAGTCAAATCTATAGTTATGGCAAAGAAACTGCACAGCATGACGCACTGAAAATGTAAAAAGAAACTTACCTTTCCTGAAAGCATATCAAGAGAAATCACATGTGAAACTGTATCCTGTGCAAAGATAACGGGAGCATATTCTTCCTCGATTGGGGATGGCTCATCCTTATGAACAGGATTATGTTCGAAGGTATCCATCGTCTTAATAGTCCAGCCTTGTTGCTTTTCAAATTCTTCTCTTTCAGAGTGGAGCACCCTAACAGCATATGCCACGCCACTTGTGAGCGGCCTTTCAAAAGCAGTTCTTTCTGTGTACCTAGTGAAAGTCACCTATGTGTTCTTAAAGTTAGTTTGTTTTGTTCACTGAAGACTATAATGAAAAGAACACACACAAAAGAACTCAGATCTGGCTTTATGTTAAGCTAAGCTGACCAGATTAACAATCTCTACAGAACCGCATAGAAATTTAACTAATTTAACATTTTGAGACAAAACCATGTATCATACAGAAAATGCTTGTGCTGTAATTGCAGAATTAGAAGCAACTACAAAATTAAGCACCCTAGTCAATCCAAGCTAAACCCCATTCACTCGAAACGTAAGAGTTTCTCTGGCAAAAAGTTTATGCGAACAAAAGAAAAATTAAGACAAATTCTCTTTGCAAAAACAAAACCAGAGCAAGGGAATTGAAAGCTGAAAGTGGAGAATTATCAGTTGCAAACTGTTTCAAATCTAATGCTGCAAATGACAACAGAGAAGATCACATACCTGATCAATAGCAGACGGGTTCTTGCCATGGTGGAAAGTTGAGATCAGTATGGACATAGCCTGGACATGGTTCATGCTCACATTAAACTGATCCTGTAACATCCTAGCCCTCTCATCACACATACTACCAAGAGCCTCTCTCCTCTTCTCTGTAGCTTGTGAGCTCATGTACCAAAAGATCCACAGAGAAACCAAAGCCCAAAAAAGCAACCATGTGATTAAGACTTTTCTCCACCATGTTTCTCTAACTCTTTTGGACCCAATAGACTGGTAATACAAATGATGAATGTTGTAACTGTTCCCTGAGATCCTCTCCCAGCAATTTAGCCACATCTTAAAAACTTCACCACGCAAATCACTCTTGGTATCCTTACTTTCATAATTCATGAAGCAGTTCATTGAAATCACAGAAACTATCCAGCAGCATAGCATCCAAAGCAAATGCCCCACCTTTAAACCGAACCCAAACACATGAAGCAAACTCATCCAAAAGGGTTTAATTAGTTCCAACTCCACCTCCAGCTTACTTGAAACAGTGACAAGTTGAAGTGGGTCTTACTTATAGTTAATTCCAGCTATAGAAATGACCCACTACCAAATATACAGAGGCTGTCCAGTAAAACCCAACATAAACAAAAATCCAAATTTGAAACAAGAGGAATAGAAGTTAGCAAGAACTAGAGCTCACCCACCCCCAAATTCACTACAAAAGGCTATCCTCCTAAA
The DNA here is from genome assembly GCA_030449075.1 of Murraya paniculata. Classification (NCBI taxonomy): domain Eukaryota; kingdom Viridiplantae; phylum Streptophyta; class Magnoliopsida; order Sapindales; family Rutaceae; genus Murraya; species Murraya paniculata. The sequence goes on from JAEVFN010000022.1 coordinate 2,167,035, forward strand.
AGGGAATGCATTGAACCCCCTCCAACAAAAGAAAAAAAAAAAATCAAAGAATCCTTCAGAAGTTTCTAATTCTTAATAGAAATTGATTTTTATCCTGTTAGCCAAGCCAGTTTAAAAACCAAAGCACAGAACCAAAATGGCTAGCAACAAAAGGTTCAAAATTTAGCAATCAAATCAGACACCCAACAAAGAATCTGTAGACAAGATAATCTAGTTTATAAGACCCTCCTTAAACTCCTGAAATCAAACATAAAGAAAATCAAGCAAGTGGATGTTGTTATTGAGGTTTGACTCAACAAGAGTTTACAACTTGTTGTACATGTAAAAGAAGGTAAAAAGAAATGATTCATGGACACTACCAAAACACTAGTAAGATTTAAGAAAGAACAATTGGAGAAACAAAAAGATTAGCTTGACAAATGGAAATGGTGGTAGAAAATGGAATTGGCTACTAGCACAGGCAATTATCTCTATATCCATACCATTAACCCAATAAAAAATTACAAAAATAATAAAAGACTTGAAATTTAATGCATATGATAAGAAAAGAAATAATATTTATCATATTTTAGAAACATTAAGTAATAAATAAAATAAGGACAGAAAAGGTAAGCTTCCACTGAACAGAAAGAGAAAATCACTGCTTTTATAATTTTATTTTTTTTAATTTTGCCCTCCCCTCTCAACTTTCCTCTGTGTTCACATCCCTATCCATCCAATGCGCGGTAGGCAACTTCTACACGCTAAGTCGTTAACTTATGTGTTTGTATGGCTGTACTTTTTATTGACAAAAGTACCCTTGCATGACAACAATATCTCAGACGGTAACCATCAACTTTATTTTTAGCTCTCATGGCATTAGATGCCTCCTTGTTTTTCCAAAATTGCCACAAGAGTACCCTTTGAGTCAAAAAGATTAGGTACAAGATAAGACCCTCCATGATAGGAACCTCTCAAGGTCTTGTTATGTCTTCTCTGTTTCGGAATCTAAGCCTAACCTTTTGCACATTGCTACATTATGCCTGCGCCTAATGTTAAGATGTATCCTTCATTCATTTAATGAATAACAATTAAGAAATAAGTTAAGTTAATAGTTATTTGAAATATTGTGTTAGTGTATTAATATTTTTGTATTATATCCCCAAATCCCTTTAAATTCAAATTTATTTTTACATGTTTTATCTCAACAGAAATTAATAAAAGCCTATCATTTGATTCAAAATTTAAACAAACAGAATGTAATAGTTAAAGAAAATTATTATGAAATTTTTTTTATAAAGAAGTGTGCATGATATCAATCAAAGTAGTGGGAATCATTAGTAATCTATTATATCTAATAATACCCGACTATCAATATGTACAAAATAAAATTAATGATAAGTTCATGGCTTATAATAAAATGTGGGGTTTATTGCGTGTATGCATGACACCTCATCTCATAAATCATAATGTAAGCTAAAAAGTTAAACCCCACAAATGATAGAATAAACTTTATAGTAGAATTGTAGTTGTAACCAACACTTATAACCTATGGGTAATAGGACGGGTAATGAGCATCTTTTTTTGTTTGTTTGCTTTTACAAGTTGTTTACGTTATGGGAAGCAAATGCTTTAATACAAGAAACTAGGCATTGCATGCAAATAGATAGTAATAAGGAGGGCATTATTGCCAATGTGATCCACAGGTGTCGGAAAAGTAGTTGGACGATAACGGTGGCAAAATTGCAATTAAGAGAATAAAGTGATGGCAAAAGTACAAGGACACTTTAATCAAGGCACGTCACCAAGTGATTAGCCCATCACTACCCACTTACATGCTGCTGGCGTCTCTCTCAGTCAGTCTCTCTCTCTCTCTCTCCCTCTCTCTTTCTGACAGCGATGTTCCACATCAGCGCACCGTTCTCTGGTTCCAACCAATAATACCACACAACGTGTCGGGGCCGCAATGGGTGACTTCGCTACGTGTCGCTTGCTGGGTTCAGATAAGATGAATAGCATCTCTCTCCCACGTGTACAAAAAATGACTTTCTTAAAAATTTCAATTTATTTTGTCCGCATCTGCTCAGTTTTTTTTTTTTTTTCTCACTTGACTTCATTTTTCTTGTACTACTGTGTCGGGCCGCTGTGATTCGTGAAATTCTTGTGTACCTCGATGGACTAGCCATAAAAGTTAAAAAAAATATATTTTTCTTTCATTAAAAACAAATAATAATTTAAAGGATTTTTTTTAGGGGGCCAAATCAACTAATAAACAGATTTTTGTTTTTTTTAATGTTCTTTCAATAATACGTTAACAGTGGCCAGAGAGGATTAAGTCCAGTTAATAAATTTTGAATTCCCCTAATTTTGTAAATTATTTAAATAAAAAGAATGACTGGCCTTATTTTCAGAGAAGACAATATATATTTGATTGCAATATCTCATATCAGTGGTAAAAATTGGCTTCGGATAGTCTATGAGATTTGAATTCTTCTTTAATTACAAAGTTCGAAAAACAAATCTGTAATGAACAATGTGCCAAAAAAAAAACACATCTAAATAATGGTCTTGTAATTATTTGCGCTTATAACATGCACCCAATGTAACCCAAAACTCTTATCCACGCGTTGATGGTAGAAAATGACAAATATATTGAGGGATGTAAATTTAGAATTTGCGAAACTTCATTAAAAATAAAAAATAAAAAATTGTCTGATTTGAAGCCATTGCAAAAATTTTGCAGGCATAGAGCTATAGATAGAAAAAGCTACGGGGACCCCCGTGTCACGGGCATGCAGTTTATCTCAAAATTTAACATAAGAGAGGGCGGTTCTATACATATTATTGTGCCAGATGGATGATGTTGAAATTACTATGCTGAGCTAGTTGTTGGGCACTCTCGTGAATTTACAAAAATCTCCACAAAGCATAACGATTATATGATGCAGCCTCTTAGATAAGTTCAAATTCAATGCTACATTGATGACAAAAACAATTTGTAATAAATTTACCCTTTTTTTTTGTCCTCTGCCTTTAGAAATTTTTAAATTGAATCGGGCTCGGTTCTTAAATCGGGTACGGAGGCTATTGTTTTTTAATTAAGGGCATTTATAATTAAAAATAAATTGTTTTAGTAAAACATCCCCGACTAGTCTGATCACTGCATCCAGTAATTAAAGAGAAATGAATGCATAAAATAACATAGCTCAGCTTTGTCTTACATGCATGAACATTGAAATTTATTCATCTGATTGTGACAAATGACATTAACTTTCAACAGAATTGGTATGAACAGGTACAGGTTTGTCCGGCTCCAAATTTGTGTACAGCTATATGGGTCCCCTTAATATACAGCGGCTGTACTTCATCATTCATAATTTCTCCTTTAATAGAGAATATAATACAACCGGCCACCGAATCAATTATTTAACTTGGCAAATATTAAAGGTCATTGTCATACATTTACCCTCATGTTAGGCAAATATCAAGCTATTCAATTTAAACTCGAAAAATACTCAATACCCCCGAAACTTGACATGAGAGTTTTTTTTTTTTTTTTTTTGAAAAACATGAAAATATACTTAAAATATGGGAGTTCTGTGCTAATGAGAATAATATTTAAATGTAATTTGATAAATTGACTATAAATTAATTTTTTTTATTTAAAAACCACCCAAGGGGTGGGAGGTTAGTCGGAACCCCCTTACCTGTAGATTATTAAAATAAAACGAAAAATACATATGGAGGGGAATATAAACCAAAACTTCCAAGCAGAAGAAAGAGAACAAAGAACAAATGGAAATAGAAATCAAATACAGTGTAACGGAAAAATAAATACGAAATCATCAATGCGAACGCCCAGAATGCCGCGTGCGGTGCTTATGACCTTTCCTAGAACGGGAGGAGTGTGGGTGATGCCCCCCAGTACCCTCAGGCAAAAAACAAAGTACTCATCAGCTACAGGATTGTCCGCGGAGCTAAACTCCTCCTCTAATTGAGATGGGAGGTTTGGAGGAGGAGAGTGAATACCCATAGACAGGGAGCGAATAGCAGCGGTACCTGGAGAAAAGTAGAGCCGGGGGAAGCCCTCTGCACCCCAGCATCATCAAACTCAGGAACTCGGGAACGTCCATGCTCACTCGAGCGAGCATCAACAACATCGGAGGGCCATGAGTGACTAGGCGGACGTTTTAGTAGTTCATTATAAATATAATGATATTTAGCAAAAAAAAAAAATATCAAAATATTGCTATGATAGTGCATTACAGTCTAAATATGTAGAATCAAGACCTATGCAATGAACTAACTTTTTTAAATTTTTGGAAGAAATTAATCTCACAGCGCTCATATGGTGACTCAAACCTCTACCTACCAACATGATGGAATTTTTTAAATCAAAATATTAAATAATTATCAAATGATTATCTCATTGATAGTTATAATGGATACAACATTACTAATGGAAACTTATAAATTTAATGTTTGTTATAATAATCAAACAATTTTTATGGATATTTACAATGGACAATTATATATGTAATGTTAATTTGTGATCTATTGCTACTAGGGTATTGGATATTATAACATTAAATCGGTGTTTACAATTATAAGTATAATTTAAATTAATTAACTTATTAGGTATTTATTTGATAGATTAAATTGCTTCAAAGCTTAGGGTATGATTGTGGTTGCATTGGATTCCCAAATAATTCATTCTAGGATTGATTCTAAAATAATCAGCTTTCGAAGTAATTTATTTGTGTATTTGATAAATTTAGATTATCGAAGACTTACTTGTGCATGGTAAATTACCCATTTATGTGTGTTGTACATAGAAATGATAAAAATAGATATTTTATATTTCCTCCTAAAATAATAATACATCTAAATTTTATTTCAAAATCACTTTTTAAGGAAATTTAAAAAAAAAACTTAACTCGAATTTCAAAATTATTTAATACAACAATTAATTGACTTTTTTTGTTTATATCTTATAAAAATCTAATTAATATTGAGTAAGATAATTAATGTTATTTATATTAATAAGTAAAAAGAGAGAATTGGTTGAGGCCATTGACGTGACTACCTCAGCACCATCAACGGCAGAGTCGTCGATGACGGTGAAGGAACCATAATATAGGCATATTTGGTTTCATCAAATTTACAATTTTTCTATTTACAAAATGGTAATACATTCGTTGAAAAAAAAAATAAATAAATAAATAAATAAGGACCTCCTTTGGGCTTGTTTGGATATCTAAATAGTTGTGACTTTTAATCTAGCTTTATAGTTGTAGTCTAAAAATGGAAATGATTATATCTCACAGCAATAGGTAAAATACCTATATTGTCCCTGTAATTTATCGAAAATGTAATTATTTTAATTTACAATAAATATTAAATTTTATTACAATAAGATTAAAAAAAAAAACTATAACCAATGGTGAGTGTTGCCAGCCAAAGTCACAAGAAAAGTAAAAATTACACATGATAACACCGTCGGTACCTTTAGAATTCCTTTATCCTAATTTATCTGATGTAGCAACTACCGGCGCTAAACCGCCCAAAGTTGCGGCTTCACCATGACTTTGCCATTAAAAAACAACATTCACATTGCATTGCCAGCTGATAGAGTGTTGAATTATCTTCTAGATTACGATCGTAGTGCACTGTGACTCGCAGCCATTAAACATGGACATCATGGTGAAGTCACGGCTTTCGGCGGCAAATTCTCCATCTTTAATGATCGTTTAGCGTCGGTAATTGCACCATTGGACAAATCACAAAAACATAGTTCAATGGTGCCTCATTTATTACCTTTTAGGTTATTGCCAGTAACTGTCACCGGTCATATACTTGCCAGCGATAGGTTATAATTTAATATATTTTATAATTATATAATGTATTAATTGATTTAATATAATTTAGGAAATTTAATAATAATTATTTAATTAAATAATATATTTAATTTAATAATAATATATTAAGTATTTTTAATACATATTTTCATTAAGGATTTTTATACCACAACTGGTGTTTTAAAAACACCCGTCAGTTTTTATTTCATAAGTACAACTTTTGTCTCAGAATACCTATAATTTAAAAGCCACCTCATCTCAATCCTAAACATAGTCAAAAGTTTCCTCACCTCAATCATAAACAAACACTCTATTTTCATTAATGATATACCTCTTTTTGGACAAATATGCCCCTGACTGGTGATCCAAATATATACATATAGAAATAACTGTACAAGAAGAGATTTGTGTGAAAACTTTTATACTTAGTCTCATAAATTAATAGTGCATAATAAATTCATATGAAAGCAAATGCTCGAAAATCAATAAGTAGCAGACCCTTTTTTGAAAAAAGAAAAAAAGGTTAAAACATATAAAATTAGTTTTCTTAATACCACTTTGTGGTAATAGTAAAAACAAATAACAATAGTAGTAATATTACAAATAATAATAATAACAATATTAACAACAACAACAACATGAAATTGTGGTTGAAGTGATGAGATTAAAGAAATTAATTTGAAGAGAAAATTTGTGGATAAAATTTTTATACGAATTTTAAAAAAATAGCTTAACTATAAATAAAATTAAGTTAAAAAAATCTCCAAAAGTTAAGTGGAAAAAAAAAAAGAAGGAAAGATATCCCAACACAAATAGATTAATTAAGTTTTCATTAATCTTAATAACTTTATATATTTAGCTTAAAGGAAGATGAAAAAGATTGGGGGCTCATAGTAATCATTATTTTGTAAAAAGTTGATATTTCATTAAATGAAAGGTTGGTTCAAATATATTTTACATTATTAATATAATTGTTTCATATAAAATAATAATAATAAATGAACTTGGAACATCAATGTATAATATTGGAATGTAATGAAAAAAAAAAGGGAACATTTTGAACTTTAGAACTCAAAGAAACGAATATTTAACGAAAACTAGAGACTTATAGGTAGGAATTAAAAAAAAAATGGGAACATTAAATCTAAAATTAGCAGTTAAATAGTTGCAACTTTATAATCAAAAAATGAAAAGTTTAACCATAATTAAAGACTTATTTATAATGTTAGAATTTAACTAAAAAAATATGAACATCAAACCTAAAATTGGTGGTTAATTAGATGAAACTTTAGATTTAAAAAATGAGAAAGTTTAATAAAAACAAAAAACTTATCTATAATGTTAGAATCTAACCAAAAAAAAGAAAAAAAGAAAGAATGACTAACTTAAAACTGATGGTTAAATTAGTTAAAACTTTAGAATCCAATATGAAGTTGGAACTTCGAAACTCAAAAATAAGAAAGTTTAACAAAACTAGAGATTTGATGAAATCAACTTGGAACTATCATCCAACATATTGGTATCCAATTAGAAGTATAAGAATATGATTATTTTATAGTTTTTTCACAATTTGTTTTACTATATTTAAAATAAAATTTATTAAAATATTTTGTATCATTCAACGTCTTTTTATGTTAATTATTTTATAATTTTCTTTATGTATAATTTTTTTTAATTGTTTTTAAAAAAGTAAGTTAATTTAATAAACAACCAGTAAAATACCGGTTGTCCAAGTCGTAAAAGCGGACTGTATCTCATACACACGGGCATAGTAGGATGACCCCAGCTATATAAATATAAAAGAATTACACAATTCATTGTTGGCCATGGCCGGCACACCCTTCATAAAATATCCTTAAAATCCAGCTTAATTTCTTTTTATAATTATAAATTTTTTCCCTAACATTGTTAGAAGAAAGATTCAACCAATAAATCAAATTTCTTTATGCAATTATAAAATAACTTATTTAGTACACAAGAACCATGAGAAATACATTTCTAATGTAATAGAACTTATAACAGGAAAAGACAAAAAGAAACTATCAAAGAAGGGAATGAAGATAGTTTATTTACTTATTTATATTATTTTTTCCAATTGAATTGCTCATTAAGTAGTTTAATTCAGGCAGCACAACGAAAATTACGGTGGCTGTCCAGGACCGGGTCTCATTGTTAATATATATATATATATTTTAACTTTGTCATCGATTGATTTATTTCTTCTTCAATAAAGATGTCGGTGTTAGATGACTTGACCATCCGACAATCGTTGTGAGACTAAAAATAAAACCATGTTATATTATTATTTTGCGTTAATACTTATATTTTAAATATTATTCAAAATAAATAATAATAAATTATTAAATAAGGATTATCCTATATATTATATTATATTAATATTATATATTGTTTTATACTACGTTATATTGTATTAATTTTACTTATCGGTTTATCTTATGTTTGATTTGTCATTACACTATACTAATTTTGTGATGATTAATTCAAATTAATCACTCATGATACAATAATTATATAATCTTCGACATCAATCTTCATACCTTTTTTTTTCGATTTGCTAAATGTTCGTGTTTAGTTATTCATATTTTAAAAAAGTTTGAAACAAGTTTAATAAAATCAAATATCAATTTTAATGAACAATTATTGCAAAAAGTAAGACACGATCTCTGCAAAGTTTCAGTTTGATAATGAAATTGCAAAAAATCTAACACACCATTCAAAAAAATTATTAGCTACTAATTCAATGATTACAAACACTGATTCTACTAAACATTCAGTGATGAAACCCTAGCGTTAAAAAATAAACCCTAAATCAGAAATCAAACTCAAATTAAGAAATCAAATTTGCATCTCGATGATTCATGTGGTGAGGGATAGGCACGTCGATGGAGGAGCCATAGTGTCTCACAGCGAGGTGGCGGTGGGGCTATGGTGTCGCACAGCACAGTGGTGATGGAACTGTGTTATCGCGCCATGCGATGGTAACGGAGCTACAGCAAATCAAGATGGCATGGTGGTGGAGCAAGGCTGCCATGCATTTGAAAGACGGAAGAGAAGACCTAAATTGCTTAATGGGTGTTTTGAAAATAAATTGGAGTTGATGTAATGCAATAAGAGGTTTCCATTATGCAGGTTTTGCCGTATTAAGTTTTTTTAAAAAAATTTATGTAATATTGTGTAATAGTCAAACATTGGATTGTAATGTTTTAATATAATTGGAGACATGAATACAACATAATGAGGGGTGCCATAACATGCTAGTTCATTTTACACTTTATCTCGAATATCAAGGAGTTAAAATTTTGCGAAGAAGATGCCAATCCGTACCCTAATAACATGAAAAAGAAGTGATGGTTCGGTGGGCTATAGAATATATATATATATATTTTTTATCGTTTTATTCTTCTTCGAAAGAGACAAGCATTTAGTAAAAACCTTTAAAAAGTTAAACAGACATTACGTTCAACTAAGTTGAAAGTTAACCCATCAAATTAAAGCCGACACTTTATAATTAAAAATTAATTATACATACATACATACATATATATATAAAATTTAATTAAGATTAACAATTTACCGAGTTTAAATTTATTAAAATTCTACTGTATTTCTCATTTCATAGAACAATATAAAAAAACTACTCTTAAAATATTATTTGAGGACACGAATCATTCGTGGGACTACACACACAACGACAAAGTCCAAGATAATAACCTAGTCCAAGCCCGTTAAATTAAACAACAATAATCAAAATTTCAAATTAAGAAGAATTAATAAAAAGAAATTTAGCTCATTCTCAATTTCTCATGAGCTCGCACACATAAACAATGGTCTTTAATTATTAGCAAAATAAACCAACGCGTCAGAGATTGCGGCAATGGACCAACCACCGCGACTCGACTCCGGATTGGCTGATGAGATGCTTTCGTCAATTGGAGAATAAAGGGTTAAAGTTTACACTAAACCCTAAAAAGACAGCATCGCCTACATTCATTATGTATGCTCATTACTCGTCGGTCTTTTTTCAATCTAATTAATGAACTATTTTTCCCTGTCTAAACATGTCTTTAAAATGTTTCTTTATTTTTGCAAGCCACCTCAGCATGCCGGCGGCCGCCGGCGCTGTGATGTTCCAACAAGTGGCTTGTTATTGACCGCCGGATGAACGTGCAAGGTTATGCAGTTTCATCAAACACATCAGCGGCTTTGATTTAATTTAATCGTTAATTATTTTGTATTATTACATGCGATAGCGATGCGTCCACGTGATTAAGGGTGGGAATTAATTTGCTAGCCTTATTCCGCTTTCATTAAATTAACAATTCTACTTCTTCAAGCAATTGAAGCCGTCTGTGGGGGAACGGACAAAAAGTACAAGAAGCTTGCAATAATGACTTGTGTCTCTATCACTAGCGTTGGCATTAGAAGGTGCTTGGCTACTAAACGAAAGTTACTAAATTAGAAATAATAAAATAATATAATAACAACTTTAAAAGTGACAAAACGGATGGGGCACAAGATGCCAAATCCTGGCCGACTTTCACGGCAACCATTCCACCGCCGATTTGAATTCGATCGTCCTTGTCAGCATCTCCAGCGCTTAAAGAGCAAACGCCCATACTTGCCGCCCCCAATTAATGGCCATAAACGACCAAACGAAGCCGCGAGCTTCGCAACATCGCCGCCACAAACCGACTCGAATCCGACGGAATCTTGACTCGCCGTTACCTGGATTTTACTCCTCACGGAAGTAACTCCAATTCCTGACCGTCGACGCTGCCCAGAAGCCGCCGGAGCTTCCGCGAGTGGCCACCAAAACGCGCGCAGCCATGACCGCGATCTGCCACCTCCAGCCGTGCGTCGATAGGCGCGACCACTTCCATCGGTTTTCGATTGGCCTATAGTTTCTTTAAATTACTTTTTTGGCCACCAGTGGCCGGCGAGATAGACAAACCTTAAGTTTGTTAAAATTATTATTTTGCCCCCCTTTCATTTTGATGACCGACTTTGCTGTGATTATTTACAATATTCCTTAATCAATGTTGTAGTGTGTTCCCTGGATTAATGACATGCTTATGCTTATGGTCGTGCTCGAATTCTGTTTTATGCATATCTACTAGCAGATGTGATATATGGTTATATTCCACGGTAAATACTTGAGATTATAAATTTTCGCGTGATGTAAGTTATTGAGCATGCACGGAAAGCTTAGGATCTCGACTCTGAAGCTTAAGGCATGGCTACAACTGCCACAATGACTAATAATGCTTGAAAACTATTAATGTTTGGAAACATTTTTTTAACTTTTTCCTAACATGAGTAACGTGTGAGTAAAAGCTTGGTATTCTTGATTGTGCTCGCGCACCGGACTTGCTGTTCTTGATTATGCTTCCACATGATACATATTTTCTATCTGGAATTCATGAATTACGACATGTTCTATCTTCGAGCCCGTGCGGTGGTGATTTTACCTTTATCGACCTCACCTCATGCTTAGTTCAACCTCATACTTTTGAGTCTTGACTTTAGAACATTTACCTTGGCCTCATTTTCTAGGGCCTCGATTTCATAACGTGTAGCTCGGTCTCATATTCTTGAACTTCGATCTCGTGATATATAACTGATCTCATGCTCTTGAGCCCCGATATCACGATATCATAATACGTACTTCGTAGGATTGGCAAAACTTGGTTTCAGATCCGAGTATCGCAATGTCCGGAGTCGGCCCAGATCTAATTTTCAAATACCCAAGATGGGTTTAAAAAATTCAGCAATCCAAGTACTTAAATTTTATACTTTTTTAATATTGTATATGTATAATTTTTTTTGTAATTTTATAATTTTTAAATTTATTTCAATGAAATTAGACATGAAAATATAAACTTTATATATATGTAATAGATGAGTTAAACAAATATAAATATTTAAGATAAAATATATTTTATAATATTTTTTTAATAAAATCTGGGTTCTAGGCCGGATCCCGGGTTTATCAAGTGATGCCTAAGACCAGCCCGACTTCATATTCAGGTTGGGTATTATCCAACTCACATTACCCAGGTCCAGACTGGGTGGGTATTTTTGCCACCCCTAACACTTTGGCCTCCTACTCATATAGGCCACAATCTCATTACACGCTCCTCGCCCTTATGCTCTTGGGTCTTGTTCTCATCATGCTTAGATCGACCTCCTACTCATAGGCCATAATCTAATTACATATCCCTTGCCCTTGCGCTCATGGACCTCAATCTCATAACATGCATCTCGACACTTATTCTTCGGTCTCGATCTCATAGGACGTACCTCGCCTACAGTCTCTTGGGCCTCGACCTTATGTCATTTGAGATTTCCTCAAGACATTCGAGTTATCTTCACGTCATTCAAGGATTTCTCATGTCATTCAAATTATCATAACGTCATTCGAGATCTTCTCATGACATTTGAGACCTCATGATATGCAATGAGAGCTAACAAGAAAATTTAATATACTATAAATTATATCAGTTTACAACATTCACTCATAAACTCATAAATACTATAAATTAGAGACTACTATTATACCTTTATTTTTACCAAACTCAACCAGATGACATAAACGAATGGGCCCTCGAGCTCGAGGACCTACATTTAATAATATGTCCCAATCTAAATAGTATAAAATAATACAAGTCATAATCTTTGTCAAATTCAAATCGTACAAGATAAGAGATAAGTTTTCATAACCTAATTATACTTCTGATTGTTTCTTTTATATAAAAAAGGTTGTCACTTAAAGCAAAGGGATGATAAAATATTGTTTTAGAGGAGGGGGTATAATATCTTCCAAGTTTTTTTTCATCTTCTCTCTTGTTGTTCATTTGTCATTGTGTTACTCTCGATCTTTGACTTAAGTATCGAGGGTTTCACGTCGGTAACACTCCCGATGACCCTTAATGAGTTATTCTTTTGTAAGATTCCGATTACCGAGCTTTTTACTCTCAACAATGACAATCTATAGGACAACAATCTCTCTCACAGGCTACAGCTCGTTTCCCAAATAAAACATCTCTTTCTCAGCTTTTGCAGTATGGTCAAATTTTTTGTGTCAACAATATATTTACAAAATTAAGATCAAATTACACATCTAATTAATCGAATATATGAATTACACTAAAACCAAATTATATAGATTTAAAGTGATAACTGGATCTCAGTGAAAAAAAATAAAAAATCATAATCGGATTCGTAAGCGCCACAGCACATCAAATCACAATTTTGTTATGGTGATCTATTTCGCGCGCAATAGCCACTTCGGACGCTTCGCTGTGCAATAATACAAAGACATTAGAATTTGATTCATCTTAATTTTGAGCTTCAATTCTTGTTTTCATTTCAACAGTAAGGAAAGGGCAAAGTACTAAATAGCTGGCCATAATGAGTGTAGAGAGAAGAATGGTGTATTGCCAACAAATAAAAGATTGAATCCTAGCCATGAATAAAGAAAGATAAGTACATTACCAACCGACTATTGAATGGTTTTGTAAAATTTCATGCTATATATATATATATTACAAAAGTTAAATATTCATAGTAATAATTCACTGTCAAAACCTCCAATAATGATGATTGACAAGGAGGTCCCTTGTTTTTTTTTTCTTTCTTTCAAACTAAGGTATGAATTGGCAAAAGCCAATGCAAAGAAAATGCTTTAAGAATTATAGATGTGGTGTGTACTCCGTGGTACCAATCAAAACGCTCAGGAGTTATACTTATTCCATTCATTTTAAAGGAACGCAAAGATGTTCCTATTCGAGGGATTATTGCATTATGCATGCATGCATTATTTGAGGAATTTGTAGGAGAATCCGATTCATTTTAGGCTTTAATTCCATTCATGTACTCGGAATCCTGGTAAGTTTCTGATAGTGACAGATGAAAATGCTGACCATAAATATGTTTATAATCTTTAAAAGTGTGAATTATTAATCTACAATACAGCATGCCTTCCACGAAATCACTGTGGAAAAAAAGAAAAGCCTTTAAAGTTTTTAAAGATATTTAATTAGATAAGGGATAGCTACAGCCACAACAGATGTCGCTTTTGATCAATTACAGAAAAGAATAAAACATTTGGCCTTTAACACGTGCCACGGTTCGAAATGGACTGGGCACCATAGCCGGTGCACAAACAAAGCTCAAAACAATCAAATATCAAGAAATCCTTTTTGGCAATAATTTTTCAAAACTAATTAAATGAGTCCTCCAGGCAAATTGGTTGTTCCAATCATTGTTAGTGTTCAATTTTAGTGGGCGATGAAATCATCAAGCTTTTATCAAGATCTTGGCATTAGCATGCAGCATGCAACAAGGCTTGAATTTTAAGAGGATGTGTATTTAGTGAGTGGAAGTGTACCTGTTTGATGGGTCCTAGTTTTTGCTTTTGATTTCTGCAAGCAATAACAAAGAGCTGGGGGTGGGGCGGTGTATTATTATTGTTTGGCCAAGCAAACAATCCCATCATTGACCTCACCTCACTTATGGTTAATCATCAGCAGTTAAAATCCTCAACAACTGAAAGAGCGCCGAGGATACTTTTGTAAAAAATTGTAATTATTCGATGTGCACATTCTCGTTTGACATATCAAAATCATTGGGGGGGCCGCACCATAGTACAAGGCTGGCTAGCTACATAAAGGATTTCAAGTTTTGTTACGATGCCTCCATCACAAAGTTCACATGGATCGGACCATGGAACAATAAGATCTATATTTGGCTTTCCTTTACCTAGATCAAAATTACATGTGGTGGATTCGCCATTGGTACAATTGACTACTCAAGTGGTATACTTTTTACAATTCAAATAACCCAGTATACTAATTTTCCTCTCCAATAAAATTTCATTAGGTTGTCTAGCCATCTCTGCTACAATGAATTACTTGTAAATTGTTCAAAAAGTATACTTTGGACTCATTGTTGTATAGCATAAACCTGATCATAGCACCGGACCACTCTCAATCTCATCATGTCATCAATATGACAATGTGTAACTTAAGTATCAATTGGAAAGAGTTGGCTACCTTTACGTTCTCGATAAGGATCTGCCATGATTCTGGGATATGTTTGAGAATGAGCTTCTGGTGACCTTTTTTAATCCACAACGGTTGCTCGAGGGTCAGGAGAGTTATTCGCTGCCGTAATGCACGGTAAATTTTTACTATCAAGTAAATCTCTAACTAGACTTAAGACATTTGTACTTTCAAACTTGGAGGCACAACATTCTCAATAATTACACCACCAATTAACTTCAAAGCTTTTTACGTGCAGGATTGAAACACAAAACATACAAGCGATCCATGAGCTGTAGCTTTTTATTCATGGCTGTAAGGCTTTATTTCGTATGCAAGTGCTGTAGCTTTTAAGTCACCACTTCTGTGGAGAAAAAAAAATAATTTTAGTTATAAAATAAATGTTGATGGTATGAAGTAAGTATAATCTTTAAACAATATTTTTGATAAAATTTGTAAATATATTATAAAATTTTCACTATATAAATGTAAGAGAAAATTAACTTAATTAGCTTTTAAATTATAACAAGAAGTCTTTGCCAAACACTTTAACATTATAATTTATAAGCTAAAACTGCAAAATTACAATACCGAACCGGCCTCAACTAGTTGAAAATGAAATCAATCAAGTTACACTACTATTAAATAGGTATCATGAAACCTCCGTTGTAAGTGCTACTGTACAAACTGTTAAAATCAAAAGAAATCATGGGCTTTGAAAATACAACTGCTGCTCCCCATCCAATTCTTTAATCTAAAACCTCAAACAGTTGGACTACTGGCAACCCTCTAATCTCTTCATCACACCCCTCTTTCAATTGCAATTTATTTTATTTTTAAAAATGTCATTTTTTTTTAAATGCACTTCTAATTTTTCATTTTATTTTTTTTTATTGTTAAAACTCAAAGTAGTATTGTGCTTTTTTTTTTGGCAATCTTATTATTACCCTACACACAAATTAAAAAGTTTTCTAGGTAATGAATTTTTGAATGTTAATCATTGACTTAAATTACACGTATTTTGTATTATAATTAAAAAACAATCTTAAGTACACAAATATTTAATTATAAGAAATTTGAAAAGAGCAATAGATTTTTCTAAATTTATAATATTTATTTTAGTTAGACAACAGGCAATAGGTAGAAAATAAATAAAAGAGATTAATTATGAATATAAGTAATTTTTTTGAAAAAAAAATGTTTGTTTAATTCTATTTGTCCTTAATTGTAATTTTATTTGAAATAGGATTTTATGAGGATTATGAAGGGGTGCCAATAGCTGCACTTAACTCAAAAGGACAGCACTGGCAAAGGTGCCCCAAAGTAATGAAACAGCCTCCAAACAGGCCCGTCCATGTAGAATTCGATGAATAAGCCCACTTCATTGTCACTACTTTTACCACTTTTGCTGTTTCAAAAAATATTTATACACACACGTACTTTACAACTTTTGCATATAACCCCTCGCGTTTCTCTCTTCAATTTCTGCCGCGGTGCCTCGAAAATGAAGTGAATTATAGTCTCTCGAACGCACACTTGGTTTAAGGTGAAAATCTTTTGAATTCAAGACCATGTTCCGCAAGATTTTGCAAATGTGCATTAACGCATGACAAAAATTATACTAATCAATTTGCATGACAATTAATATCAATCTCGTTGAATCCCGATTATCTTAAAATTGGATCTATTCTAAACTAATTTCACCTAATTCACCCAATCAAATTAAAAAATGTTTAACATTAAAGAATTTGTTAGATTCCACTTTGTACTAATGTTGAGACATACTAATCTGAGAAAAGATACAATGACCCAACTTCCCACTAAAATTTGATCTATCTCAATTATCATACTAGTTAGTCTACATGGGTCCAAAAATATTTATATTTAGAATTAAATCCACTCTAACTCAAATTCATTGTTATACATGATCTTAAAATTATATTTAGGTTTCAACTGAGAATGTATGTTATATTTAACTTTAGTACTGGTATCGGGGCGTTAATTTTTAAACTAATTGGTTTCATTGAATCAAATATAATTATAATATTAAAATTACTACATTTCGATCTCACTAAATCTCTTTTATTATTAAAAAAAATCATTTTTCACATGAAGAGATTGTTACACTTGATTCAATATTCTTATTGAGCCTTTTTTTAAATAGAAAATTAATAATTTATATCTTATAATAACTTGAACTTTTTAATATGTTATCACAACACGATCGACGATCGACAACTATCAAAATAGTTGTTGTCACGAATAAATAATTGTTACTCAAGTCATTTCCTGATAGAAGATTGATTTGCAGAGGAGAAGAGAAACAGAACGCAATGATCATGCACTTAACCCTGGTTAGTAATAAACTTAACCATGGTTAAACCTTGTGTTGTTTACAAGTCAAAAACGAATAATTTGTATTTTGTACTGACCTCTAATTTTCGTGGGCCCGACTAAACTTTAAGTGATTAATTTTATGGTGAAATTTTTGACTGATCCCACATGAGTGTGGGATCGGGGATTGAATTTTATTGATTTTTCTCATTTTATATTAAAATAAAAGGATGTTATATTAAAAAAATTTTATCAAAAAACAATAATTTCAGAGAATCTCAATAATAAAAAGGGAATATTAATAAAGTAATTATTCATAAAAATGTAAAAAGTAGTAAAGTTAAGGTTTATTAGTTACCGTGATTGGATGATTATAGTTTAAAAGTTACAGTATTAAAAATTTTATAAACGTTTTAAATTGTGATTTAAAAAATAAATTGATTTTATTGATAAAAAATTTATAATATCATTATTATTTAAAAATTATATTAAAAACGCTTTATTAACATTTGTTTTGATACTATAATTTTTTCCCCCATAACCATGACTTTATATATATATATATATATATATATATATATATATATATATATATATAAATTTAATTTAGGTTGTTTTAAATATTCATTCGAACATATTTTAAGTCTTATAAACTCAAGTTTCATTACTTTCTTTTAAATTTTAAATAATAATTGTAATAAATTATTTATTTTACATACGTGAAAGTATCTTTTTTTTAAAGTAATTTTCATAATAATTTTCATAAATATTTAAAAAACTAAAATAATGTGGCTATAGGAATTTGAACAAAGATTCTAAAACTATTAAATAATAGTTTTACCACTGAACTACAAAACTTTTATGATATAAAAAATATGTTTAAATATTTTTTATTTAACTCATTTAGAATGGCTTAGGGTATATTTTAAAAGAAAAATTAATGGACCAAAAGAGGCTGAAGCCCCTCATAGGCTTTAATTAGGTCCGTCCATGATATATATATATATATATACATACATATATGAAATTTACCTTAGTGAACATAATATTTATATAATTTACTTGACGTATTATTTATGGAATGGTGACAAAAAATAACAATCAATCACCACTAAACACATGAGAATTTTTATGAATGTCACGTAAAAGAAAAATTTATAAACCCATTGATTAACCATGGTTAAGTTTCCTACCTAGGACTAGGGTTAACAAAATAGTGATATACAAATACTCTCCAGCCATACCACACTTTTGTAATTTTATTGGCTGTTATATTTGTTAAATGAGGAAGCCAGTCTAGGTCTAGGTCTTGGGGTTTTCACAAAAAGTCCAGTTTTTTGGGGATTCTTTTTGATTTGGGTTAGAAAAGAGGGGCATAAAATGAAAAATAATTGGTACTGATGGTCCGTCCATGGTGTCTCTTTGATTCAACTTCCTAGCTCACCTCTTATATTTCGGTAATTTTACTCTTAACTCAATCTGGGTTGTTCCCAGTTCGTTAATTCTCTTACAGCTGGTCACTGATTTTAGAGCTCTGTTAAGACAATTAAAAGTTTTATGTTTTTTATGCGATGATTGTGATTGAGCTAGAAACTTGAGCCGTCCAGATCCATTGATGATAGTTTTGTTTTGATTCGTATTGCTTTTCTTTATATTGTATTCTAATAATTGCCAATTGAGTGATCATATTTTATTGGGGTTTATGTTTTGTAATTACTTCTAAAGATTTGTTAAAATTTCTGTCACTTGATTACCCAGATTGTTTAGTTATTACGTAAGTGCAATGTGAAAATGGTGAACCCAGAAGAAGTTAATGTTTTTACTTGTAACTTGACTGGTTTCTTATTGATGTTATTGATTCTTTATGTTGAAGGCTCGAAGCTTGCATTTTGCTATTATGTATGCTGTGTTTTTGGAAAAATGTAATTGTCCTTTCTGGTATTTTTTTTCTAGCAGGTTCCTCACTTGTGTTGTTTTTAAATTTGTTTGTTTTAGGTAGGGTTTTTTCATATGACAAAAGTGCATGAATGGTATTGAGATTTGGAGTGGCTGAATTTTGTTGGTTTTTCCCGGTGGCCTTAAATCAATAAACAAGTAAATCATTGAAGAAGATTAAGAAGCGAAATGGAATGCAATAAAGATGAGGCCACCAGGGCAAAAGAGATTGCTGAGAAGAAGTTCACTGCCAAGGATTTTACGGGGGCGAAGAAATTTGCTGTGAAGGCCCAGAATTTATATCCAGGGCTTGAGGGCATCCCACAGATGATAGCAACACTGGATGTATATATTTCTGCTGAGAACAAAATTGGTGGGGAGGCAGATTGGTATGGGATACTTGGTGTAACTCCACAAGCTGATGATGAAACAGTGAAAAAACAGTACAGGAAGCTGGCCCTCATGCTTCACCCAGATAAGAATAAATCTATAGGAGCTGATGGTGCATTTAAATTCGTTTCAGAGGCGTGGATTTTATTGTCTGATAAGGCTAAGAGAGCAGCATATGACCAGAGAAGGAACGGAAAGGCATTTCAAAAGGTTTCTACTGCAAGTGGAGGAACATCAACAGCACCAGCTGCAAATGGGTTTTACAATTTTACCAAACCAAGTGCAAAGGCTCCCAAGAGTACTCCCCGGCCGGGTCACTCTTCCACTCCATCTCATAAGTTGAAACCAAATACCTTTTGGACGGTGTGCCACCGATGCAAGATGCAATATGAGTATCTCAGGGTTTATCTGAATCACAATCTCCTATGCCCCAATTGCCACGAGCCATTTTTGGCAGTAGAAACAGCTCCACCTCCTTCAAATAGTTCTAAAACCCCATGGAATTTTTCACAGCAGCGGCAGAGCTCAAATCATCAATCAGGTAGTAAAAGCACAGTTAATTCGGCAAGAAATAATTTGGGCACCCAGAATGTGGGAGCAGGGGGATTTGCTAGTCCCGAATCCCATGGCCACACCAACTTCCAGTGGGCTCCATTCTCCAGGACAGGTGGTGCTTCAACTGCTGCTCAAGCTGCTAGTGTGGTTCAACATGCATATGAGAAAGTAAAGAGAGAGCGTGGAGAGGCACAGGCTGTCTCAAAGAGAGAGGAAGCATTGCGGAGAAAGCATAATGCCTCTAAGAGGAGTGGTGCTTCAGGGCACTCCAGCTCTGCAAAGAGAAGAAGAGGCATGGAGGACGTTGGTGCTGCCAACTGTGGGAGTAATGTTACTAGAGCCAAGAATGAGAATACGGGAGCTGCAGCAGCTAATTTTTTTGGGTCTAAACAGGGTAATTTTCAAACAGTCAGGGTCAATGGAATCACTAGAGCCAACAACACAAAGGAACTATCCCAGAGTGATATTCAAAATATACTGATGGAGAAGGCTAAAACAGAAATTTGCAAAAAACTAAGTGAATGGAGATCAGGTACAGCAGATAAAACTGCATTCAAAGAGGAGTGCAATGGAGTTGAGAAATCTAATGAGAAAGGAGAAAAACCTTTGGTAAACAATGAAACACATGGTCAAAACAAGTCTGGTGAGTCCAATCAGGAGAAAAATGGAATGCCCAGAGGTTCTCCTGCCAGACCAGATGCAGAGACTGTGGAAACTTTGTCCATAAATGTCCCTGATCCAGATTTTCACGATTTTGATAAGGATCGAACTGAAAAGTCATTTGGAGATAACCAGGTATGGGCTGCATATGATGATGATGATGGGATGCCTAGATATTATGCCATGATTCATAGTGTGATCTCTTTGAATCCTTTCAAAATGCGAATCAGTTGGCTTAATTCTAGAACTAACAGCGAACTGGGCCCATTAAACTGGGTGGCTTCTGGTTTCTCCAAAACATGTGGAGATTTTAGAGTAGGCAAATATGAGGTCAGCAACTCACTCAATTCCTTTTCGCACAAGGTCAGGTGGTCAAAAGGCCCTCGTGGGGCTATTCGTATATTTCCCAGGAAAGGAGATGTATGGGCCATCTATAGGAACTGGTCCCCTGACTGGAATGAGTTGACAGCTGATGAAGTCATACACAAGTATGACATGGTGGAAGTTCTTGAAGACTATAATGAAGATCATGGTGTGACTGTTACTCCATTGGTAAAGGTTGCAGGTTTTAAGACAGTGTTTCATCAGCATTTGGACCCTAGAGAAGTCAGGAGGATTCCGAGAGAGGAGATGTTTCGGTTCTCTCATCATGTGCCTTCCTACTTGCTTACAGGCCAAGAGGCTCCCAATGCTCCAAAGGGTTGCAGGGAGCTGGACCCAGCAGCTACACCAGTGGAACTTCTTCAGGTTATAACTGATGTTAAGGAAGAAGATATTCTGGACGAAAAACTTGAGGAGCTAAATGTAGTGGATAATGCTGAGAGAAGTATTAAAGAAGGGGCAGTAGAGAGTTTGGAAAAAGCTGGGGAAGTAGAGAGTTTGGAGAAAGCTAGGGAAGTAGAGAATGCTAATTCCAAAGATAACCAGGAAGTAGAAATCATTGAGGATAATGAAGAAGCTGACAGAGGCGGGAGAGTGGACCAACCTAATGAAGAGCCAGTTACCTGAGTTATGGATTATTTGTTCTCATGTGAATAAAATTTGTTGACTGTGTTACATTGGGAGCTAATTCATCATTTTGAGGATCCACGTCTGCTTTAAAATGAACTATCAATTTCATGAAGTCATGCAGGTTTGATGTCTGCAACTTGATAATACTCCACGAGGGGAGCTCACATGGTTCTTTAGAATTCAAGTGGCTAAATGCTGAAGTTCTGTACAGTGTATTTCATGCCTGATCAAGCTTCCTCCGATGATTTGGCTGGTGAGGATTTTTATACTTAGTTCGAGAGCTCTTATATGCTTTGAAGGAAGTCTCTTTCTTGATTGGAACTTGCAAAAGCATAGGATTGCCCACAAGTGAGCTGCAACTCTCTCCATTATTCTACATTGTTTACCCGCTTCAATTTTCTTTATTTTCAGTTTAACTGTTACAAAATTTCATTTTTTTTTTAAATCCTTGTTTGTAGAGATGTAATATTGTTACTCTGATTATAGGTTAAATGATAGTTTGAACATATGTTGATTTAAGTTTATGATTGAATTATGGTTACAAATTGGCTTTACCAATATCATTTAGAATTTTGAACAGTGTGCTGTGGTTTCCATTTTCAGTTTATGAATTTTAAAAAAAATATTTGAAAATTTTTCAATTTAACTTTCCTCCCCCCCCCCCCCCCCCCCCCTTTTGTACTATGATTTTCACATATTTACCCATCAATTGCTAACATTTTCTTCTATGATGTATTGCACTATTGTTGGTTGAAGGTTGGATCAAATCCTTTTGTCAGTTAAAGACTTAAAGGTACTCCTTTATGCTTATTACAGGACATAGCTCATTCCTTTGTGTTTTTCTAATTTATTGAGGTTGTTATGCAAATGTGAGATGAACAAGGGTCAGAAACTCATGCTCACTATTTTTATGGTGCTTACTTCACATTCGGAGGTCCAAGGCATATAAACACATTTTAACGTCATTTTTTCATTACCTAACGTTTGTTACGTTGTGTGGGTTTTAGTAATTAGTATAATATGGCATTATTGGCTGTTAGGCATGCTACTTGTTTCTACATGAACACCCTTCCTTCTATGGTAGGGGAAGCTAAATCCACTAGTATACTGAACCTCTGGTTTCTAGACTGTTGCATTTACCAGATCCGCTTTCCAATTGTCTGCACAAATCTTGTTATGCTTTTCTGCCCAGTCTTGGTTACTTTCTTTAGTGAAATTTAGGCCATTCCCCGCACTATCAAAATCTACTGACTTCTTTACTGGAAAGTAAAGAATGTGGGCTCTCTGTTCTGAAATAATCCAGTTATAATGGGTGCTCCTCTGTTTTAGGCTTATAATTTACCTGTACCTAGGTTTCTTCTTCTCAAAAATAAATAAATAAATAAATCACATTGTCTGTAATTTTCCCTCAGGAGGTCAGCCTTAGTGTGTAGGGACTACCTTACTCTGTAAACCGGTGGATGTGACATGGACTTAGTTTCTGGTGCTTGATTATGTATTGGCTTAAATTACTGGTAACTGTGAGAATTATTTAACAACGCGGTCAAATAAGTTATTATCATTTTATTTAAAAGTTGAATTGGGTCAATACAAATTCACTAATCTTTTCATGTTGCTTCATAATGACTTTAAGTTCCTGCACGAATCAAGATGGCTAAATTGCACAAGATCTGTCTGCTATTTATTTTGTTTGCAGCTGGTCAACAAAATTTCTATTGCTGTCGCACATCAATGTTACTTATCATTTTTTTCTTTTTTTGGGGGGCATGACTTCATTAGTAATGCTATGGTATCAGTAACAGTAACATGGTCCAAATTTCTTCTAGCCTGAATAAAATGAATACTAAATTAGTCAACTTCTCTTCACATTGAAAATGAAGAAGAGTAATTATTTTTACCTTTTTTTTCTCCTAATGTATACAATAACTCAGATGTAATTTTTTTTTAATACTCTTTTAAGTATATATTATAATTAAAAATATACTAATATTTACAACTAAAAATTTACTGGGATTACTTCTCAACTTATTATAACATAATTTAAATTTATACACTCATTTAATATTAGAATAATAATGCTCTATTCACATTAATAAAAGAAAAGAAATATTTGCCTTTACTCAATTAAATTGAGAGGGAAAATGAGTCCCAACAATGATCAGGACATGCCCATTGGCTGAGATGTAAGAAATAATGTGTATGTGTGTGTATTTAATATACATAGACTATTGGCTCTGGCTGATCATTAGCTGTCCCCGTGTTCGTTTTGTCTATATTGAGCAAACTTTTATCCGACGGTGCGGCGGCCAACTACCCCACTAAATGCTTCGTTATGGAAACCTTCGATATTAGTTAATTTATTCAAGTAAAAAAAAAAAAAAAAGAGGAGTTTAATTTGAGATTCAAACCAAAGAAAAAAGCATAATTAACCAAATATAGGACAACAAGAGACTGAGAGAGAGGCAGAATTATTTTTGATATTTTTATTTTTGAAACTAAAAATGAAGAAAATGACCAATCCACACGTTTTTACTAATTCTTGATAAACATGCAAAGTGTCCACGTTGACCCAAAACTCGACGATCTCTATAGCATGTGTTCCGTGCACCAAGTAAACCAATAAAACAACGCCGCGTGTCCAACACAACGTGGTCCAACCAATCAAGAGATAGGCTGTGAGCGTGGGACGCGATACCCGGGGAGGCTATCAATATCTTCCCTGAGCTGATCTCATATAAAACGTACCGGACAGGTTTGGGAGGGAGAGTAGAGAAAGGGGGGGAAGCGACTCGAATCAGAAGTCGTCTTCACAGGAAGGGTTAAGAAAAGGAATCGCCTGTGTTTCGCCTACGCTTTCTTCCTTGATACAGCCGTTCCTGGCTACCGGATCTCTCCGTAACCATGGTAATTGACTGACCTTGTCTAATCTTTTTTTCTCAATTTAATTTTTGCACCGTCGGAGTCGGCTCCCGGTTTGTCGCGGATTTGTTTCATTTCTTCTTGTTTCTCTGATCAGATCTGTTAATTTATGTGCTTTGATGTTTATTTCAGCTGGTAAATTATAAATGTGCGGATCTGAAATGCTAGCTTTTATATATCTGTAATCCATTTGATATTTTAAAAAGATGCGGTTGCAATTGGATATCATTAGATCCGGAGGAGGTTTCGTATTGTTTATCAAAATTAGTCTTACTAATTATGAGCAATATAACACGTTAATGTATACTAGTGATTCTCAGCCGAATTTACGCCAGAGTAATTTGTGCTGGTTAATGTTTTCATTGATTATGATGTTGGATGCGCAGACAACGTCAAAGCGTCTTGCAGTGAGGAAGGTGGACAGATTTGAGAAGAACATTACGAAGAGAGGCGCCGTGCCTGAAACCTCCACCAAAAAGAGCAAGGACTATCCCGTCGGCCCTGTTCTGCTTGGCTTCTTCGTATTTGTTGTCATTGGATCATGTAAGTTTGTCACATGGAGTGGTATTTATCATCATATCCATTTCCAGATTATTTTGCATGGAATGTCATAGAACTTATAATTTCACTGCTTCTATAATCCGAGTGGAACGTGGATTTAATGCTTACAGTAGATGGTGAAAATTCTTCTAGCATAAATAATTGGTTTCCTCTGGAATGTTAGTTAGGGTTTAGGGCATAAGTCCTGAAAATCCAATGGAAGAATTTTATTGGTGTATCTAGCCATGTTAATGTACGCATGCATCTCACCCAATTCACTCAATCATTTTTATCGTATGCCAATTGCCGAATGCTGATCACATTTTTGTTTTATTATTGTTTCCAACAGCTCTTTTCCAGATCATCAGGACAGCAACAAGTGGAGGGATGGCTTAATTATCCATCAATACTGAGAAATAGCGGGAAATGGCCTGAAATGTTATTTACTTTTATTTTGTTAGTTTGTAGAAAAACCTGATGAAACTTTTACAAGTCCAGTGTTTATTATGTGTTATGGAGAACTCAGATTTTGAATAAAATCGAGTGTTCTTTTATCTTTCTGCTCGCCTTGTTCATGCGGATGGATAATTGTGCACATTAATGCTGATTTCCACTCATGTAGAGCTTGAACTACTGTACCATATTTAACGCTTTGGAGTTTTTATTTTTTTTTATTTTTGTTATGTCAAAATTTTGTAATTCTTACTAGCATTGTTGGTTACCAAGGCTGGTGTTGGCATTCCTGGGATTCCTATTTGTCGTTACAATTTGGTTCGTGATATCTATTTTTTTGGTTTTGGGTTAAGGGAAAATCCCCTGCTTTCTTTGTGAGAGAAGCGTTTGCGGAATTTGTAGTGAAACACTTTGACATTTTGGAAATAATTTATTGATTGATCCCGCACTTTCAACCAATGTATGGTTGTGCATACTACATAAACACACTTGTCAGGCAACTGCAAAACCAAATCTTACATGTAGCAGCTTTTGTCATGTAACCTACAGACAGGGTAAACAGCTCTGTGTTGCCAGTTTTAACTTTTAAGCTCCTAAAATAGTTTGTGTGTACAAAATATTCTTCAAGTCGGTGTGGTGGATGTAATTGATAAGGGTCCAACTATGTTACCACAGTTGTAACATACAACACTTTTTTGTCCTTTTGTATTAATTACACTGCAGTCCTTATTTTATGCGAAAATTATAAAAAATAAGATAATCTTAAGTTTTGACTCATTAGTCCTATTTATTTTGATTTTTTAAAAACTTAAATCAAAAGGTGAGGGTATTTTTTAATTATTAATTCACACATCCATCATCAAAGTTTTAAAAAGAAAATTTACTCCATACACTTACCTAAATGTCAAATATATCCTTGATAAAATTAATTTTTTATTTGTACTAAATAAATTAATTAAAACGATATTAAAAAAACTAATTGAATTCTTTACATGCCCACTAGTTTCAGTTTCACATTTCTAGTAATTAGCAATTAAATTCTATCACTAACTCAAAATTATCGAACATGAAATGTGAAAAAGGTTCTTAAATCAGTGTAGAGTATAAAATGACTTTGTCTTCTAAATTTATTCATCAAGCTCGTAGATGCAAAAATAAATGATGAGCAAGTTCTCACCCCCCCCCCTCATTTTTCGATACCTTATTATTAAACAAAAAAAATTAATTCATAAATTAATATATTTTTATAGCATGTTGAAATTATTTACTGTATATTGAATAAGTATTATGAAAAAAATACTAACTACAAATGAAGAACAAGAGATCAAATTCATTCTCATATTTATCATAAAATATGATTTGTAATTAATACATGGTTTTACTATAGATTAAATTAATTAATTAATAAGAAATAATATTAATTCAAACATAAGAATAAATCAATTTACGGTTAAATTAACTAGGTCATTTGACACAATATATTGTATTGCATTAGCTGTATTGTATTATGGTGTGTGTCACTAAGGTATATTAAATTGTAATATAATATCATATTTGATGTAACATGAACGGTAGTATATGTAATAATATGTTATATCATTAGTTAGTTACTATTAATTTTTAATCAATATTATTCAAATTTATTAATATTTAAGTTTTATTATTTGTTCTATTAAATATTTAAAAATAATTCATTTTTATATACTAATTATTATAATATATTAAATAACGTAATACTATTTATATTTATATTTTTATATATTATTTAAGTATTTATTATTAGTTGTATTAGCTTATTAAATAATAATCAATTTTTACTTATTAAATGTTATAATACAATTAATTAATACATTATTTAATTGTATTTTTAATATAATTAAAAAGTTTTAATATTATTGAATAATAAATTGTAAATTTATGGACTTATGTGTGAATATTTTAAATGTTGTTCTTTTTGTAATTTGTAGCAAACATTAGGGAGCATAATGCTAATAATCCAGCAGAAGCATCTTAGCCATTGCATTTGTTTTCAGTTAAATCTAACGGTTGATTAGGAAAAAACAAAAAAGTGTGGTATGTTACCACTGTGGTAACATAGTTGGACCCAATTGATAATACTCTGAATAATTACTTTGATAAGGGCATAAGATTCCCTGTCAGGCAGAGGGTCGAGTGAATCTCTCATTTTCCACACTCAACTACCCTGAAAACAAGTAAAGGACTCCGATCGGCTCTTCAGGAATGAATAAGCGTGAATGTCTTCTTAAATCAAAGTTATTCATCAAGAAGTTTGTACATGGAAAGGAAAAGGACAAAACCATACATCCCACTGTATCACTTGCTTCATTAAAACAACTGGCTAATTTGCGCAACAAACCAGCAGCGAAAACTTGCAGTCAACCAAGCATAAATAATTATCAGATGGCGAAAACCACCATCTCGAAGGTAAAAGCTGAGTTAAGCTGTTGCAGTGAGGCATGGGTGAAAGGCAGTGCCACAGGCGATCCACTGCCGCTTTCTCACACGGGGCACCACACACACCGGAACCTTTAGCCATTCCCTGCTCATCACATTGTAAGTAACTAGTCGGTTCATTTGTCTTGATCTCAATGACAACATGAGCAAACCTTTGTTGCCCAAGCAAGTCATTCTAACGTGCTTCCCATAAAAGTCCAAGCACCATATATTTGGCATTCTGTCAACCTCCTTCCACAAAAGAGTCATCTTCTGCAGCTCCCATATGCACACGCATGTGGCAGCATTCTTTGTCAGCAAGCCCACAAGCATGATCTGGCCCCCACACTCAGCAAGTGTGTGGTCGTTCAAATGCAGTGGGGCTGGGATTATGAACTGATCCCAAACCCCAGTAACCATATTGTAGGACACAATCCCTTCAGGGTCTGAACGCATGAAATAAAGTATACTGTCAACTGAAATTGCTTGTGAACGGAAGTTCAATGATAGTGGTAGCTTTATGTTTGAGGGCATGCTTCCAGGTCGTGTCCAGGAGTTCCTTAGCGAGTCATAGATTTCATACTCGCCATCACATCCGACCCATAAAATCTTATAACCACTACTGGTTGAATTTCCATTCAAAGTCATCCCCACAGCAACACGGGACCAGACCTTAACTGACCTAGCTGGCAATTCTTTGAATGATTGAGTTAAAGGGTTGCATACATAGAAGTTCCGATGACCAATGTCAAGAAAGCAAACTAGACCCCCAGCTGAAGCAACTGGCAAGATGATCATCTTCGTAGGCAGAGAAGATATAGCGGGATGGTGCCATTTCTTTAGGGAAGGATCATACATGGCTCCAGAATTCACATTTTCATGAGTAATGGTATAAAACCAGGGATTGCCTTGCGGAACCTGGGCACAATGCTGAGAGAAACTATGTGATTTCAGTAAAGAATTCCATTTCCGGCAAACTGAGCGGAAGCGAAAAAAGGTGGCAATAGGAAGTCGTGCAATGACAGCTTCATAAAGGTCTTCTGGGAACTCTTTCCAAATTTCTTGTTCCATAGTCTCAGCTGTACTGGTGGATCCAGGCAATTTTCCTCGGTTCCGCTCCTTTCGAGATCTCTTGGAAGGAGGAGGTTTGACAGGTTCCAACATCTTACAGCTTCCAGATTTTCCAGCTGCCATCACAAAACCGTAATAATCATCCACAGCACCGTCATCGACTTTGGGCAAGCACCATCTGTGCAAAAACAACAGTTACTCCTTATTTGCTAATAGGAACTTTTCTGTAATTATTTCTCATGCACACGACAATTGTGCACAAATGTATGCAAATATATGAAAAAATGTACACACACATCAAGCGTTGCAAATGCCTCACCCTAATTCTTCAGATTTAGAATGTTAAACTGAAGGATTTAATATTATTTCCTTCAGATTTACCCATTGAGTGTCACTTACGTAAGTACACAAGGTCAAGGAAGTGTATACTTTACCATCTTATCTATTTATCAGCAGATCAACTCAATTCTGAATTCTGAAAGTTAAGCTCATCCAATAGCAGAAACTAATTAAAGAAAGGAGTGAGACAGTGACTTTAACCAGGAAAACTCCGGTTAGGCGGTTACATTTAGTGAGAAAGCTGTCCACAAAATTTGAACACGCCAACTGTAACTCTCAACTAAAAACACCACTGTATCACAAGATATTGTGTGAGAGCCTAGAATTAGTTTTGAGGTTATAATAATAAGCAATATTCTTTAACATTTAAAAGAAATCTGAAACTGCATTTAGCACAAGTCTAAACTAGCCCTAACATAATTTTCCCAGGACACTTGGTGAGTCTCGTGGATGGTTTGCTCATAAAAATACCACCAAAAAAAGCCATTTTTTTAAGTACTCTAGAGGTTGATAAAATAACCATTCAGTTATTGCTTCTACACAACAAAATTTGTCTCTTTGACACTAGCCATGATGTGTGAAAAACTAGATATAGTCATTCAAACTAAATATACCTTTATTAGGGGGAAAAAAAAGTAGCACCTCACAAACTTTCCAAATGGCAGTAAACAAAGCTAAAGAAATGCTGGTCTTGAAGTTGAGTGACTAACACCTTTGCAGGTTGGACTTCAAGTTCAAAACCATCATCTCTAGGTCACATTTCTTACATGAACAGACTGAAAGAGATGAGTGCATTAACAAAAGGTTTTGTGGCCCTGAGACATGCTATTTCAAATACAAATTTTATTTTGTTCACGAACTTCAGGCACTTCAGGAAATTCAGTTTTTCTAGAAATTCAAAAGGCGACAGCAATGTCTAAACCTTGGACTTAGTTATATCAAAGTATTAAGCACATTATCACACTAGCCATCAAAGTTGGCATCAACTGAATAAAATTGACCAACTACATGAGTGATGTAGAAAAGTCGTCAAACAAAATAACTCGTGCAACCATTGTACCTTTCTTGAGAATTTCCAAGTAATCCATGGTAAAATCATGGCTCCTCAAAACTTTTAAAAAAATAAAAATAAAAATATATAACTATTATTTTAAAGCTTTAATGATTTCCTATTTCATCTAATTATATCCATGCAGTAAAAATATGTGTTACTGCTTACATTCTTATGATTGCAAGCACGTCTATCCCCACCTATGAGAATTGACAAACACCAATGATCCTTCCGAAATTCAGTAAGATGATGAAAGTGCCAGAAACACATGATCTGGCTCAAAGAGATAAGCGTAAATGTCCAACAAAGGAAACTGACCTCGCACTTCACGTTGACTATCAGGGACATGAACTTATAAAGGTACTTAAGTACTACAGCCATAAAACAAGAGAGAATCTTGGAATTAGAAGCATCAGTAATTCATTGACCATAAACTAAAGGGACCATACCACGGCCCACAGGAACAAATGTGCATGTTCCTGCAAGTTCATCACAAGTGAGCATGGGCCCATTGGGCAGCTGCACTGCATCATCTTTAGTGAAGTTTACATGCAAACAGTAACTAACTCAAGCATACTTCACATTAAAACCCTTCTGTCCAAAGGGAAAGGGAACAAATGATTGAACTCCATGTACAACTCTATCCAAGGAGCTATAACAAGGTTATCAATCTATAAACTAAAATTTAAAAAAAAAAATGAAATGAAATGTGCAGTTACTAGCTAGCATCTACCATAAGTTGGTGTAAAGAATCAAGAATGTGATATGTCTAGAATGAAACCATTAACAAAGTTGAAGGATATATGCGAATTTGTCAATAAATAGCAGTAGAATGAAGAAGAAAAACACAATGGAAGACAAGTGCTAGAAATCAATTAATTAACGCCCCAAAAACAAAAAATTAAAAAAAGAGGAGATCAACTCTGCAAGTGCAAACAATGAAACAAAATTTTCGAGTTACAATCACAGGAAGCAATAAAACCTAAAACCACCAAGCTTAATTAACCGAAAAAAAACTAAAGCGGTGCATGCAACGCGTAAAAAAATAAAAATTAAAGATAAAACGGAATCAATGACAGAGAAATTAGAAAAAAGAAAATCGAAAGTTGAAAGAGATCTAGAGGGAGAAACAAGAGACCTGTGAAGCTGGTGCCTTTGTTCTTCGGTTAGTTGTTGATGTTGATGAGAGTGAAAATAGAGGAAATATGAATTGGTATTATGAGGAGGAAAAGAACCGTAGAGTTGAATGAATTGCTGAAGCTGACCGATGAGCTGCCTAAGCATGGCCAGCTCTCCCATGCCCCGGACTCTGACGGACGGAAAGCCAAAAACCCACACTACACCCCCACGCCCCCTCCTTTTCTTTCTCTCCGTTGGTGCGTGCTTGTGTTCTCTCTCTTATTGTTGCCTGCCTTCTTTACCCACTCGTCTTTTTCCACGTCAGCTGGCCCATTACAATCATTTCTTGCTATTTCTTCTTTCTTACCCGCACGCTACTTTGTCCCTGTAATAATTCCCTTACCCTGATATTTACGGCTACGGCCTACCAAATTCTGGCTTCCCGAATTGCCATCGCCTTTTGCCGTTTTGCCCTAACTGTGCATTTCAAATTACTGTTTAATTTGTGTTCGTGTTCGTGTTCGTGTTCGTTGAGTGAACCAAGCGTCGGCTGAGATATATTGCTATGTGAGAAAAGCCTTAAGAGAAATATGGGTGAATATTACATTTATAATTTTTTTATGCCAGAAAAATAGAAATTAAAATTTAGCTTTTGATTAGGGGATTTAGGGAAGGGTATTTATGTAAAAGGATGAGAGCTGGCGACGTGGGCATACGATTCCCTCTACAAAGTGGAATATTTACTTGACCGGAAGTCCACGTGTGTGAACGCGGGGCTCATAATGGTCAAGAAGACCAAAGGCCTTTTTTGAATTGAATCCTCTTAAACTTTACAAAGATCAACGGCGGTGATTACTTACCTCAAGGCTCTTTTCTTCCTCGTTCTTCATTGTTCATTCCACGCATATGGCATGATTGTCCCACCACTTTTCCATTTATCATGATTTTGTTAGAATTACGGAGGTACCTATTTGACGACCCTTGCCCTCAATTCTCAATTGCAACCCCTCCATTCACGTATTATTGCCTATTATTAATTATTATTGTTATTCCCAACAAATAAAGAGAACTGCGAACTATTTCTTTTGTATCAATAACATTACTAGATAAAATGTGAAAACAATTAGGCTCTGTAATTATGTTTTATAAAATGTCTGGCCCTACTAATTAAAGCAACAGCTTGTGTAGTTCTTTTCTATAATTAGAAAAGAAAAAATTTCTCTAATTAAGGTAAATTTTATTATTGTGTAATCTAATTTACAATTAAAAATATATTAAGGCCCTTCTTAAATATTATTGTTCAAATCTCGATCTTAAAAGAGGTCGACTTTATCGTACAGTAAAATCTCAACACCTATATGTGTAAAGAAAAGCGTGCGAAGTTTAATGTTGAAATGATAGAAGTGCTTTTAAAGGAAAGTGCTTCCAGAGTCCAAATGAAATGTATCTTCTAGATAGGTTTCCGACTCCAGTTTTTGGATAAACAATAAGGCCTGTCTGATATTGACCAAATTACAACCACTAGAATCTAGATAGCATCGATATGGCAAATTGCAAAACACAAGTTATTAACACAAGATTCGGACGGAACCAAACCATGAAACCCATAAGAAAATTGGGGATAAACCCACCAAGGATTGCAATGAGTACAATCATGAATCATCAACCCCTTGCCCACCTATGCTGCATTATGACCAAAACCATCATTAGTGTTTTGAACACGCACAGCCAAGTAGCAATCAAGAGCATACATAAACCCCGTGGGCTGGCCTGCCACGTAGCCAGCACAGTGACAATAAATATTGTAAAATCTGCAATACCATCGGTGGTTCAAATATTCTATTCCAATTACTTGAAATTTCGGAGAAAACTGGTTGGTGGACACATGGGTTGGTGCAATTGGACCTTCCCGAGCAAATTCGTGACGGTGTAGTGACTTGAAAGTTTCCACGATCTAACGATTCGGTTGTGTGTTACCTAATAAACAGTTACAGGTAAACTGTCATGGCCAGCCTCAACCGCGAAGTCGTGTGGCAAAATGATCCAATAAAACCATAGTTACATTTTTACGGCATTTTATATGTAACTAATCCACGTTTGCTTCAACGTTAGAGCTTGAAGCGTTCACTTCATTGTTTAAACTTTAGATTCAATCATGCTTTTTCTCATGATTATGAAAATGAGAATTCAGTGAAATGGAAGCTAGATTTTAGGTTAGCTTCAATTTCTTAGCATGAGTAGAGAATAAGTTGGTGAATATGAAGTAAAGTCACTTTTTCTTAGTAACACAAATGCGATACGGTTGTAGTTTTCTTATAAATTACTGTATGAGAGTGAAATTATAATATAAGAAAGCACTTAACCCGCAACAATATATAATGATGCTACATCAATTTGTAATAATTAGTAAGCATAGTGTTGTTATTGATTTTTTTTACTTTTAATTTACAAAAGATAAACTTATTGACGGAGAAAGAACAAAAGGAAAAGGAAGGTTTATAAAAGGAGGCTTAAAATGTAATTTCAGAGAAGAGAAAAGAGAAGAGGGGGAGTTGGATAATTTGGAAAGGTAAAGAGTAATGATGATAGAAAGAGGCTAAAGTTAAGGTTAGTAGGGAAGGTATAATATATGATGATTAGGTTTTGTGAAGACCAAGAGGATGTGATGCGGCGTGTAATCATTTCATTTGGTCTAGGGAAGACAAGCTTTGAATTGATTTTAGTAGTGGGTAATTCTATATAATTTGATCTACCATCATGATTCATTATGATCATCATCATCAGCGTTATCATGGATTCTCTTCTTTTACTCGTGTGATGTTTCTGATAGCCTTTTTTTTTTTTTTTTTTTGAATCTTTTTCTGATTTTGATTTTGGTTCTATTTTCTGCTTCGTGGTACCGCAAACTACCGTATTCCACTAGATTGTTCAGTTGACATGATTTGATTGCGGCAACAAAAGCAAAACATGCTGTGCAAAATGCGAACATAAAGTAGAAGCCATGCAATTCAGATGGATCCAATTTGAATTTCAAAGCCTAATAATGGGCCAGATCGCAGCCCGTATCAGTTTGGACTGATGCTTTGTAGAATTTTGAGTGTGAAACAATAAACGGAAAGCTACCTCGTAAGTCATAACAAAGCATAGTTTGTTATATAAAATCCTTGATGATTACAGCTACAGGTCTCCAATTCTACTTCTATATCATAGATCAGGAATTTGGGCGGCGAGGAAAATTTAGAAGCACCAACGCTGATCTTCATGTGGGCAAGTTCTTGTTCCATTGAGCACATTGCTAATGCAAGCTACCAGCATCAAAGAAAATACCCGTAAAGTTTTTCTGAATGGTAATGAATGCAGTAGCAGCAGCAACAAAGAAAATTATAAAGCTGAAACACTATTACGAGAAGATATCCTAAAAGGAGAAAATGACTCGGACTCGGTCGCATAATTGCCTCATGTCCCCATTTCGGCAAGGCCCTCAGTTCATTGATCCCTTAATGCTAAAATCCCAGATTTGAAAAAAAAAAAAAAACATGATTCAACTATCAAAAGGATCATGCCATCATGATAGTAAATTAAATTCAGCAACCACTAGTACCTGGCGGAGAAAGGAGAGCAAGACGAGTGGTGGGAATGCAGACCAATATTATGATAGCAACAATGAGTATACTGAAGTTTGCAGAGGCTGCAGGTTTCAAAAGCAAACATCTCAGCCTGGCTAGCATTTTCCACCGCCCATTTTCTGCTTAGTCATACTGTCTTTAGCAAATTTACGCAAACAGGTTACCAAATAGCAAACAAGTAATTGAGCTACATATGGTATGGTATGGTATGGATTTCTTCATGCATATCTTCTCTCAGAATCCAACAAGTTAATGCAAATCAGTTAGGGAGGAGAGAGAATTTTCTATTCAGCACCTAGCAAAATAACCATAACAAACGTATTGTTAGTAATTGCAAATCTTTATTTTCTTCTTGATTACGATACCAAACTTGGAAAAGAATTGGCTTTTCAAAGCAAAATTTTACTTCTGTAGCATGAAACCGAAGATGCATTCAGTAGTTGCAGGGTCTTGTGGGAATCAAATCCTCATGGGCACATGCATTTAACGCTGTATACTGTATATCAATTATCAAGAGAAAGTGAAAGTGAACAGCAAATTAAAGAGGAAAGATGCATTCTTTGAAGTTTATTATGAACGAAAAAAGGCACAAGTGAGTCAGCTGAGGACACAATTACTCAAGAAATTTGTAATGACAATCAAATAATGAAGTTCAATGAAGGAAAAGTAACTGAGAGGGCAAAAAATCTAGTTTGCTCTAGTTAACTGCCTCTAACTAGTATCTATCTGTTCAAGCGATGTGGGACTTCCATGTTGCTGAAAATATGACCGCAGTATGACCACAGTATCACATCAAATAGAAGAAACAAAGAATTATAAACTTGCAGGAATTCAACATCATTCTTAAGGCAGATGAGCAACAGTATCACACGAAATAAAAGAAACAAGTATTATAAACTTGCAGAAACATTGTGGAAATTCGACGTGATTTTGAAAGCAGATGAGCAAAATCTGTCAACCTGAAATTCCGATTTGACGAAAAGAAAAAAATTTGGACCATTTCTCGATTTGTGCGTGTCATCCTTGCGCAGGGGCCATGCTAATCTTCTCTGTATCGTTCCAATTTTATCGGATGTCTCCGAAGAGACAACCTAGCCTCCTGCTTGTCGTTATATTAAGACTTTGAACGAAGCACAACTAGACAATGTGGGATTTAGTTCAATTTGAACTGAACCATATGACGTCTGTCCCGCCATCATAACTTTGGGCCCTCGCTCAGCCCAAGAAAAGATGTTATGAAGTCCAGTCCATGCAGTAATTGGGTTATCCAAGCAGTTTTTTGAATTGTTTTTATTTAAAAAAAAAAAAAACACTCTGCACGCGTAGCTGCAATAAATTTACACATTTTACTCTTTATAGATAATATTATAGTAATTTTTCACTAAAATCATAGAAGAAAGTCGTTTAATTTAACTACTGATGCTTTGAAATTAATTAATATGACGGCAAAAATTGATTGAATGCAGATGCTTAACGTGAGATAGCGTACAAATAACAGCACATGCACATTGTTGTTTGATGACTCAATAGTACTCAAGTTCTAATTAAAGCTCCTTGTTTGCGGTCTGAGCTCTCTAGATTCCACATTCCTTTTTGCCTTATTTTTCAAGGCAGAGTACAAGCAACAAGTATTAAAGTTATATATAACTTGTAAGTTCATCTTTTATGGTCTTTGTAGGTGTCATACTTCAAATGTACCAAACCATGCCTTTTAAATAAGAGAAGATATTCTGGAGAAATAACATCTAAGCTGTTTTAGGAGAATAACACCCAAAGAAAAATTTCTCCAAATCTTATAAAAATAGTAAGAAAAGGGAATTAGTTCCACAATCGATTAGTTTAGGAAAATCACACCAAAAAGTTATAATGATAGGGAAATATACGCGTGTGAAATAATTTCCTATGATCAAATTCGCCTCTAAATGTACATAAATGATGAATGACATATGTCATTAGATTGAGTAACTCATTTTCTCTATCTTTCTTCTTTTTTTATTATTAGTCAAACAATAATTTGAGTGTCGGAGTGTCTTTTTTAAATACTCACTCTGTCAGATTTGAAATCCCCAATGATCATGACAAGTTCCTCACAAACTACAAATAAATGTGAAAATAAAATTTCAGTACCTTCAATAGCTAACCCCAAAGGAGTTGGCTTTTCTTCAAAGCAGAATAATATAATACTTGTTTAGCATTAGGATTATTCCTGAGGGAACCAAATGTAGAGGGTACTGTCTCCAGTAATCAATCAAGTATTATGATACTTTTATGTTACGATGACAAACAATATTTATGTTTAATTTGTGTACGATCCGTCTTATATTTTATATTCCAGAGTAAAAATTTTAGGGTTTATCGTACGTATTGTCATCTTACGTTGTAAAACATACTAAGAAATATTACGGCACGTTGTACGAATTGTTAGGTTTGTACTACTTGCCGTATATGAAATAGTTGAGTCCTCTTGAGGAAGCTTAGCAAAAATAAAATGCTCTGTTTTGTGATCATCTTGTAATTCTTCCTCCAGCTGTTACCCTTAACATTATATTTTCAAGATAAAGAGTCCCCAAAAAAATCACAAAACGAGTCACAATTGGTTCAAGGACAAAAAATGAATTCAAATTAATATCTCACATGCCAAGAACGTTGTTACTGCATTCATCAAATACAGAGAATTCTCAAACACATTTTCAAAGTTGAGTTGGTTTTTTATATCTAACTGCAGAAACAATGTTGTTAGCCCTTGACTCAAACATGATTCAACGAACCGCCACCAACCATTAGTCCCATGCACAAGAGGTGATCGCCAATGTACAAACAATTTCACCTCCCTTTAAATCTGGAGCCAAATCTTCACATCTCATTCACATTTCCACCATGGCAATGCCCAAGTCGTACTCAGTTCCGGTGCCATTAGCAGTAGCACACGATGAAGAGCACATCTTCCGCAGCAGACATCCTGCAGTGCCAGTGCCTGAAAACGTGACGCTGCCTGATTTCGTGCTCCAAGATGCTGAGTTGTACGCGGACAAGGTGGCTTTTGTGGAAGCTGTGAGTGGAAAAGCATATACTTATGCTCAAGTGGCAAGGGACACCAGAAGATTTGCCAAGGCTTTGAGGTCTCTTGGGTTGAGAAAGGGACAAGTCGTGATTGTGGTACTACCTAATGTTGCTGAGTATGGCATTGTTGCACTTGGGATCATGGCTGCTGGTGGTGTCTTTTCGGGCGCTAATCCAACAGCACATGCTTCTGAACTTAAGAAGCAAGTAGATGCCGCCGATGCTAAGTTGATTTTATCATATGCACCAATTTATGAAAAGGTGATACTACTATGAATCTCAATTACATTGTTATTAGAGAGAGTTTTAGGAGCACTTTGTAAATTCTAATAGAACCAAAATCACATTTATTTAGGTAAAAGGCCTGGGGCTACCAATAATTATAGTTGGTGAAGAACGCATTGAAAGTGCCATAAATTGGAGCGAGCTTCTTGAAGCAGCTGACAGAGCAGGCAGCAACTTTGCCAACGACGATGATGTAAAGCAAACTGACCTGTGCGCCCTTCCATTTTCATCCGGCACCACAGGGATTTCGAAAGGTGTGATGCTAACTCACAGAAATTTGGTAGCAAATCTATGCTCCACACTCTTCAGTGTAGTTCCTGAAATGATAGGCCAAGTGACCACACTTGGCCTGATTCCATTCTTTCACATCTATGGGATCACTGGCATTTGTTGTGCCACATTGAGGAACAAGGGCAAAGTTGTGATGATGAATAGGTTTGAACTTAGGACTTTTTTGGATGCATTGATCACACATGAGGTCACATTCGCACCAATTGTGCCACCAATTATCTTGTCCTTGGTTAAGGATCCTATTGTTGATGAATTTGATCTTAGTAAACTTCAGCTTAGGGCAGTTATGACTGCTGCAGCTCCACTTGCCCCCGACCTCCTCTCTTCCTTCGAGAAGAAATTCCCCAGTGTCCAAGTCCAAGAGGTAATTAAGCTCATCGGCCCTACTTTCTTAAGAAGTACTTATTATAAAAAAAAAAACTCTCTGACGCGCCTTACTTATAATTGAGCACTTATGCATTGTCACTAGGCCTATGGACTGACTGAGCACAGTTGCATCACACTCACATATGGAGACCCTGCAAATCCCAATGGCACTTCGAAGAAAAACTCGGTGGGATTCATCCTCCCAAATTTAGAAGTGAAGTTCATTAATCCTGAAACCGGTGAATCTCTCCCCAGTAACACTGCTGGTGAGCTTTGCGTCAGAAGTCAATGTGTAATGCAAGGTACAAGTTATTGTTTTCATCAAATCACATGACCACACA
Organism: Murraya paniculata; assembly: GCA_030449075.1. Lineage (NCBI taxonomy): Eukaryota > Viridiplantae > Streptophyta > Magnoliopsida > Sapindales > Rutaceae > Murraya > Murraya paniculata. The sequence goes on from JAEVFN010000022.1 coordinate 2,206,734, forward strand.
ATTTTGGTTTATGATGAATACTAAGCTTAAATCATGACATTGGTCGACGTTAAAATTTCTTAAACAGGCTACTATAACAATGAAGAGGAAACTGCCAGGACCATTGACAAGAATGGGTGGCTACACACTGGTGACATTGGATACATAGATGATGACGGAGATATATTTATTGTTGATCGCATCAAAGAGTTAATCAAGTACAAGGGGTTTCAAGTAAGACCAAAAGTTGCAGTTTCCCTTGGCTTAATTGCTTTTTAACATGTAGTGTGGCAAAAACGAAAGTATAGGACCACAATTATTTAATTGCAATGAAAGAAAGGGCCCTGGGATTCTGTTTTATTTAATGTGATAAATGTGGCAAAATAAAATGATGGGTTTGGTTAACAGGTAGCCCCAGCTGAGCTCGAATCTATCCTTTTAACTCACCCCTCAGTTGAAGACGCTGCGGTTGTGTCGTAAGTGTAATAGCACTGTTATTATTATTTGAAGTTCAGAATAATGCAAATTAAATTGCAAAATGTGTGGCTTTTTTTTTTTAATGTAATTTTTGCAGGCTGCCCGATGAAGAGGCAGGGGAAATCCCAGCTGCCTGTGTTGTGATGAACCCAAATGCCAAAGAAAGTGAAGATGATATAATGGACTTTGTGGCCTCTAACGTTGCAACTTATAAGAAAGTGAGAGTCTTGCACTTCGTGGATGGCATCCCGAAGTCTCACTCTGGGAAAATAATGAGAAGGATTCTCAAAGACAAGATGATTGAGAAGATGCGAAATTGAAATTTGACACAACCGGGATGCTTTACACTCATCGCTCTATATGTCAACTTTGTGCACTCTGATTGTTTGAAAAGACACTAAATACTTGGAGCTATTTTATTTGCTGCTTCTCGCACTCTTTCTTAATTATGTCATTACCATAACATAATTTGAGAATCTACCCACCCACTTTCTCTCTACCCTCCTCTTCTTTATTTTTCAAATCTTTCTCTCTCTGTGTACTTAGCATTTTCCAATTTGAGAATCTACACCCGCTTGAAATTCCGATTTGGCGACTGACGAGGCGAGTCTCTTCGTTTTCTAACCGTGGCTGGCCATATTTCATGAAAGAAAGAAAAAAGGTGAAGGCTAGTGGTCCACAGAGCATGCTAAAAGAAAGAGCCGGTGAAGGCGAGGCAATGCTATGATTGGCTATTGCCTAATTCAGCCCTCACGTGGGTCTCCTGCGTTAATCACAAGCATGAGATCTTGAAGTTTCAATTAACAATTTCAAGCTGATTAAATTAGCACTAACCTCAGTCCACACGGGCGCACAATATATTTATTTTAATATAAACAAGTTGGTAGCCAAATTAATAAATTTATCTTTTCATAACTTTACAATATCTAACCCACATTTCACCGTCCACGCATCTCTCAGCAAATCGTCTAAATCTGATACTCGTTTTTATTATTTATGCCTTTTTTATCGTATCCCATGTTGATGTTATTATTGGAATTTTTTTTCCCTTTTTATGATTCCGATCGTGATGATGATATTCCGGTGTTGTTGATGTTAATTATTATCCCAACAATTAGAGCCTCCATTCATTTTGTTATTATCATAATGTCAACTAGTCACCTGTTGTCATGCTTGATTTCGTTAATAAATTAACATAACGTTTGGATTTAGTATCTCCCAAGTCAGATCCAATAGCACGCAAGGTTACTGCTAATTTTGAAATTGAAATTAAATAAATGAATGAATGTTTCCCTTTGACTTAAAAATAATAATAATGATAATAACTTCCAACATTTTGACGCTCACAGCCTTCCTAATTTTCACGATGAAAAGAAATATAAAAAACTAAACTTCATTAAAGCTCTATTGGACCTCTAAATTGACGCGAGGATTTTGTTGTCAGTGATTTCTTGCACATTCAATTGATTACTACTTACCCTCAAGTACGAGTGATCTTATAGATTAAAATTTAAAGGATACTATATATTTTATTTGATTTATGTCCAAACTTTGATAAATTTTCTCTGTTGAAATGACCATTCATTTATCTAAAGGTTTCCCATTTGGGGATAGTACTTACAAGCAATTCTTCATTTATACCATTCATACATATCATCGCGTGGAAATTTAATATAATATTATAAATTATCACCCAATATGCTATAGTTTTAAAAATGTTATATCATGTGTAACGCGTTAAAGACATAGGTTGATAATGATCGATCAAGGATGTTTTATCAACAACAAAATGACCTATTTATAAAATAGGCGCTCTCTGTCGCAACTCACGAGCGATCTTCATACTCACAAGTAAAGTGGCCAAAATGCACAACTTAATTACCTGACACAAATACGAAATGAATAAATGAGTATGAATCATCAAATTTAACATTAATTATTAAATGGATTAGGTCTGATTCGACATGTTTTTTTTTCTTGTCGGGTTAAGATTAATATTTTTGACCCATTTACTTGATCAATGATATGATTATATTTTTTTATTCTAAATTAATTATAAGTTCTTGTTATCAAAACTCAAATATTGAACATAATTCCTCTTATTATTATTATTATAACATATACATAGTGTTTCATTTATAAATTTTATATAGATTTAGAACTTATATACCGTAACTGTGTAAAATAAGTAGACATGTATTTTATAATATATATATATATTATTATTATATGAACATATACATAGTGTTTCATTTATAAATTTATATAGATTTAGAACTTATATACCGTAACTGCGTAAAATATTAGTAGACATGTATATTTTAGAATATATATATATATATTATTATGAACATATACATAGTGTTTCATTTATAAATTTTATATAGATTTAGAACTTATATACCGTAACTGTGTAAAATATTAGTATATAATATATATATATTATGAACATATACACAGTGTTTCATTTATAATTTTATATAAATTTAGAACTTATATACCGTAACTGTGTAAAATTAGTAGACATGTATATATAATATATATATATATATATAGATAGATATAAATAAAATCAAAATTTCAATAGTGCAAATATATAATATTTTCGTAGATATGTATATCTTACAATATGGTATATGAGTAACCTATTTATTTTTTGTATTGGGTTAAGATCTCAATATTTTAATGCGATTATTAAATGAGTCATGTTTGTATTGACTTACACAACACAAAATTTGGCACGACACAAACACGACCAGTGACCCATTTTGCTAACTCTATTCGCGCAATGTACTTTGTCCTTACTCTAGATATAGAATATTTCTTAATTAATGAATATAATTGTGACAAAAATTAAATGAAAAAAGAAGAACACACCAAGTTACCTGATTACATATTGTAAAATAGTTGTGAATTTTTTTATTTCAATATTTTACCTATAATTTTACAGCGTTTATGAATGAGTGACACATTGAAAGCTGTATTAATTACAAACGAATTTTGTTTTTTAATTGTACACGTTTAATGTAAATCAATAATAATTAACATAAGTGAAAAGATAATTTGAGAAAGGAGCAATGGCGGAATACAAGATTAGAATAATTACCACATTCATGCATGAATGGATTATAAAAGATATTATGGTTATCGTAAGAGAAAAAAAAAACCCTCGCTAAAAGACTAAAACTGAATAAAGAGAGAAAATTGTAAGAGAGAGAGAGTGATAAAGTTGACCAAATATGTACAGTCAGCACAGTCGGAGTGGAGGAGCGAGTCGACTCAGCCCCGGCCAGACATCAAATCCTTGTGTGCCCTGTTCTGACAAGTAAGTGCCATTTGTTTTTTGGCATCGAACCAGAAACAAACAGTAGATGGAAAAAAAAAAAAAAAAAAAACAAGAGGGGCAAAGCTGTGAAAAGTGTGTGGTACTGGGAACCAAGTGGTGTCTGCAGCTGTCCCTTTCATTATTTTCATTTTTATTATTTTTGTTGTGCTTCAACCGATGAATGAATTATGTATGATATGAATGCTTCTGATGAAATGACCATTTTTTTTTTTTATAGTTGTTATTAAATGACTTGATTCAAAAGCCGCCACCACCCATAACCATCCATCCATCCGTCCCCATCTTCCAGTATATTTCCATTCTTATTATAATGTTCCAATCCACTCTCTCTCTCTCTCTCCCTCTCCTCAGCCTAGTAGCTCTAGCTCTCACTTTGTTTCACTCTCAAATTTCTTCAGGTAACATTCTTCATATATGTGTGTGTGTGTGTAATTTTTGAATTTCGGTTTTTGGCTTGCTTCCAATTCCAGCCAATCAACTACTCACTGACTGTTAAAAAAGATCTCACCTTGGGATTTGCGTGAAGTGGTTTCTTTTTGGCATGAAATGATTGTAGCGAAAGGAGGAAAGTAATAATGAGAGTTGAGAGGTATAGCCCCAGGGAGGCAACAAGTGAAGCTCAAAAATGTCCACCTAAATTTGGAGAAACAGAGGCCTAAGCGAGCTGCAGTTAATTGGTTTTTTGCGGCTTAGATTGAAACATCATTTTCGCTGTTACCCTCTGCTTCCTCTGCTTGTCTGCACTTCATAAAAAGGAAATTAAGTAAGATGGTCAAAAAGATAAAAATATCCTTTTTCTTTTCTTTTCATTTCCTTCCCATTTCTTTTCTAAGCAAAAATGCAAAATGATACCCAAAAATGACCTCGTATTTGCAACCTGAAAATATTTCCCTGAAATTTTTTTTCCAAATTTTCTACCTTCTCTCCTGGCTGTTGAAACGGTGGAAACGCAGGAAACCCTAAAATGGGAAATGTCATTTTTCTTGAAACTTTGTCATGTTTGTGTGTTTGTATGAAAGTTCATTTCTTATATTGAAAAAGTAACAAAAATTAAAAAATCTAACTTGAACTGTTGCCAATTCTTCTTCTTTTTTTTTTTTTTTTTTTTTTTAAGGAAATTGTAGAGCTTCTTAGTTTGGTGATTGATGGTGTATGTTGATTGGGTATTTAATCTATTTGATAATTTATTAGGAAAAGAGGTCCTTGGAATTGATCATATACCGCAGAGATTATCTTGATTTTTTTTTTCAACACTAGCTTCTGATGATACCCTGGCTTGATGGGGGCATTGGGGCTTTAGTTTATATTCGAAACAGTTGTTGTGGGGTCTTCATTCAATAGTCTTAAGATGAGAGAGAATTCTTAAGGTTAAAGTAAAATGTAAAAAATTCCTAGTCAAAACAGTTACAGTTTGTGGAAATTAATAATTGGAGAGAGAGAATAGGACTTGAATCACTTGAGTCATGATGCTCTATTCCCAGAAGTCGAGGCTGGTTAATTTAAGATGAAGGCAAGTTTTTGAAGTAACGTTGAACTTACAATGTAAGTTTTAGGAATTTGTCTGCATTTTAGAGTAGAAATCACTGCAACAGTTGCAGGAGATTTGGGGGTGATTACTGTCCTTATAAAACTGGTTGGTGGTGATTAGCAACTACTGTCCTTATAAATCTTCTTTGTCTTAGACATGGTTATTGTTTGGGTTTCTCCAGGTCTGGAATTTACCCGATTAGTTCGATGTTAGCTGAAGATCTTGATTTAATTAATTGACTTTTCAAGAATGCAGATTAAGATGTTCAGGAGACTTCCTTGGGCTGAGATGTGTTTCGTTTATGCTGATATCTCTGATGCTTTCTGTGCAGACTTTGTACTGTGGTATTAGGTAGATATAAGCTGCTTCTGTCCAACTGTTTTGTCCAAATTTGGGTAACAAGCAGAATTCTATCAAGGGGATAAAAGATTGGCCTCTTGGTTATATAAGTAATCATCTGAATCTTAGAAAATATACAGTCTGCCTTTTGTTGATGTCAGATTTGATGTTGATGCAGGCTTTGGGTTATCTGCTGCATAACAGATTATTGGACTCTTTCCTGATTTCAATCCAAATTTCTTCCTGTCTTTTCCTGACTATTCATGCATGCCCTGATGTTTTTGATGTGCAGGGTCTGATGCTTCAATTGCTGTTGCCTTTTATGGAGAAGAATCTCTAACCGTGTAGTAAAGCTATGAGTTCAATGATGGAATGGAATGCAAAAACCCCCTTACAGTGGGACTGGGAGAACCTTATCATGTTCAATGCAACAGCTGCTGAAAATCCAAGGAAGATGCAACAAATAGAGTGGGAGATTGATGGAGATGGGGGAATCGACTCTGCGTCTTTCTTTTCATCAGGGGGTGGTGATGGCAGTGGTGGTTCCATTTCTGATTTGGGACTTGCTTCTTTGTCAAAGAGCTCAAAATCTGCTTCCAATAATTCATCATCAATGGGGGAATCAAAAACATCAAAATTTAGGTTGCAGGCTTCCAATGATGTTCTTGAAGATTTTGACTTAAAGAAAGAATTTGCCAAGGCTGAGCCAACAGGTGGTTCCCCAACACTTGAAGCTTCAGTTGGATCTGGTGAACCATTGCTTGGTTTAGAGCTTGGTAAACGAATGTACTTTGAAGATATTTCTGCTGGAGGCAATGGTAAGAATTCATCTTTTCCTGCAGTTTGTGGATCATATTCTACTTCAGCAAAAAGATCCAGGTCCAATCCCCAGACCACACAGGCTGCACTTTGCCAAGTTGAAGGCTGTGGCCTAGACCTTTCATCAGCTAAAGATTACCACCGGAAACATAGAGTTTGTGAATATCATTCGAAGCGCCCAGAGGTCATTGTTGGTGGTCTGGAACGTCGGTTCTGTCAACAGTGCAGCAGGTGAAGCTTCTATCCTTTGCATATTTTCTGATGGATGACAATAAAACCTGCAAAGATTTTTTTTTTTTGTGCTTGTTCCACTGCATGGGAATATCTATATTAATGCTTTCATCTCTCTTTATTAAAAATTTGTTGTATTAGAAATCGTTTGAAATCCTTTGGACTCATCCTGATGAAATTTGATATTTGATCTGATTTTCACTTTCACTGTGATGTCAAAGGTTCCATGGTCTGTCAGAGTTTGATGAAAAGAAGCGGAGCTGTCGTAGGCGTCTTTCTGATCATAATGCTAGGCGCCGAAAATCACAGCCAGAAGCAGTCCGATTGAATCCAGCAAGGCTGTCTTCCTCACTCTATGGTACTGGTTTTAAACTAAGATTTCACATTCCTTTTTGCAGCAATTGTGGAGCTCAACTTCACCAGTTTTTTAAATATCAAACAGCGATCATGATATACACTTCTTAATATCTCCCAAACTCTGAAATGAATTGTGCTTACAATAATTTTGTGGAAACTTTAATTTTAATTCTAGCTCTGAAGTCAAACTGCTTGGCTAATAGAAGTTTTACATGTCACATTATGTTTTCTGCGTTACCACATATTCGCAATTAACAAACCATATAAAGAGACAAATGCAATGTTAATACAGTGGTGGGGAATTAATGACTGAAAAATTTTAACAAAGTATAGCTGCCGTGTGATTGCAAAAATTAAAGATTTGTAAAATATTATTGATTCTCAAGCAATCACAGATAAAGTATGCATTTTTTTTCCTCATATGACGTCATTGTTAGGAGTCAAATAAATTTGTATTTTCTGTTGAGAATTTATTTGATATGATTTTTAAATCAAACATTTCAATAATTTCAAATCATTTAGTTTGAGGAATACATCTTTATTTGAGAGCCAATTACCAAGTCTATTCTGTACACAAGTAAGTTTTTTCTGTAACAAAGTGCTGCCACAATTGAGTCCAACAACTATGTGTCAACTTTCCACCCAAAAGTTTGGTAATGGTATTTCACCATACCCTTGCATGAAGTTTGATATGATCTGAATCTACCTGTTCAGATGGGAAGCAACAGATGACTTTAGTTTGGAATGGTGTTCCATTTGTTCACAAAAGTCCTACTGAAACTTTCACTTGGGAAGGAACTTGCGTCTCCAAGGCCACTCAAACAAAAGGATATGCATCAAAGTCAGCTAAAGCAGAAAGCACTGATGTGCTTCTGCAATTACATGGCAATCAGCTGCCAAACTCGGTCCCTGCATGTTGTGATGATTCCAACGGGCTCTTGCTTTCCAAGACCAAGGGTACTATGGCTGAGATTCTTGACCAAGGTTTGTTTTGCTTAAAATAGGAGATCATTGCATTCAAATTTTGGTTTTGAGGCAACTATCTGGCTTATTACAACTATCCTTATATGTGAAGTCTTTGGTCTCCCTATATGGCCTGCATGGTGTTTGATATTCCCATCCATGCTCATGAACCAAAACAAAGGTTTTCATATGCTATATGTTGAAGAGAGAACGAAATTTCGCTGTCACAGCTGACTGAGTAGTTAGACTTTCTAGGTTAGAATGTTGGCAGACACCATTCATGAGAGATGATTTAGCTCAACCCAATTGCTCTTTTTATTTTTTTATTTTTTTCAAAGAATAATGGTTGATAGGTTCCAAAATTACCTTTTATTAGTTATTTGCCATCTGTAAAATTTGCTATTTGGCATATGTAAAATTTAATGGCTATAGAAACTTGGCATTTCTTTGGTTCAAACTTGGGCTTTACAATAACTTCCTCTTTTTTTTTTTCCAAGTTTTCTTCTTGTACTGTAGAAAATGAAAAATCCAACTCCAGACCCACCTATTTATTTAGACCACAGTATCCTGTAAATACAGCTTTTGCTTGCATAATAAAACCTGGAATTGGCTTTGCTGTGAAATTGTAAGTTGCTTTTGCTGGCATAATAAGAACCTAGAATTCGGTTTGCTGTCAAATTGTAAGTTCGTGAGCATTAAATGCAGAATTAAATTGAAGGCCTGTGTGCCTAGAAATTTTGCATGAGTACGAGCAAATAGATTTGAGAAGTAAACATCACCTGCACTATTGCAGTAAAAAGAAGCTATATGCACATTGTTGGTTGATTGATTCCAAAATTACCTTTTACTAGTTATTTTGCCAGGTAAATATTTTCTTAATTAGTTCACTTAAAATCTAATCCCTTAGGAGAGTAGATAAGTTGGGGTAGAGAAGGAATTTCCTGTCATGATTTTGTTCTTTGCTTCGAAAAATCATATGACAAAAGACACTTAAGAGACTGGTGGAAAAAGATTAACAATGAGAACTTTAATGTCTATCAGCAGAAGTGCAGGCACTTCTCAGGTGCGGATTAGATCCATCCTAGGGAGAACTGAAGCAACTCTAGGTAACTGGTGTAATAATTTTCAAGATATATCAAACTGAAGTTTGGGTTTCCGAGGCTGTCATGTAGAAACGGTTAAAATATAAGTAAATAAAATTGAGGCGCAGTTGAGCTTTCATGTTAATCACTAGATAAATAAATGCATGAACTTATGTTACATCTAATTTCGCAGGTCCTGAAGAATCCATGATTTCTTTCGATCTGGGTGTGACACAAGATTGTCATTGTGCTCTCTCTCTTCTGTCAAAAACTTCTTGGGGGATATGTGAGCCAAAAAAGGTTTCGCAACAGCACCCCACGAGTACAAGTCATACCAACATACCTCACCCTGTCATGCCTGCAATGTCCCAAGGTTCTCCATTTGCTTCATCGGAATACAGGCAAATTGGAAAACTGTCCACTGAATTCCAAGTGCATACCTCATCTTTTCATCAAGATGAAGGAAATTATATTCAAGAGATCCAGTTGTTCAGGGCACCATATGAAAGCGACTTTTATCCCACTGTGGACTGACTGCTCATGGCCAATTAATCACTTTAGCCTAATAATTTACCTGCTAAGGTGAGTTATGTTCTATTTACAGCTAACCAAATTTACATGTTCTTTCTTTGGTGTTTTTTCATTCAACTAAAGATTTTGGTGATTAGTTATTCCTTCTAAAGGTGTTTGCTAGAGAGGACCATCTGTAGTTCATTATTCTGTTGCATAGACTAGACTTCAACTTATATTTGTTTCCTTTTTTTATTAGTTGCATTGTTAGAATTCTCTGCTTAAAGGTTATGATAAGTCCTGTAAAATTGCAAACAGAGCACGTTAGTCCCTCATGCTGTTCTCTGATTTTGTCTGTAACCTTTACTTGTAATGTCCTCAGATTCTGACTTTATTTCATCACCTTTCCAGGAAGTTTTCGTAGTGCCCACTTTCTGGAACCAACAAGTTTCCAGGTATCAGATCAGTCCCCACAAGTTCTACGAGCTGTTTTCTTGTAAACTTGCTTCATTACCAATATTATCCCACCAGTCTTAATAGTCTTAGTACATACATGCTATAAACAACAAAGATTGATGGAGCATTAGTATTATTACTTTTATGGTAGAATTCTTAAATCTCATCGATGTCATGACTCTGTAGACATCTTATCCGAGACGTTAAGGAGTACTTATTTTATAACATTCCCCCCCCCCCCCCCCCCCCCCTCTTTTAAGTACATGAGCTGAATGCTTAGAGATCAATCTGTGTGTAAATTTAGACAGGCTAGAAAGCAGGAAGATGTGAAAACTATATATTCTTCTGTCTTCAAGTCTTAGAATTGAGGCAGTAATTCCAAATTGGCAGTGCCATCAAAGGCCATCTGCTAGCCCGTCTTATCCCAGAGTTTGTGTCTCACTGTCATGTTTGATCATTGTCTTGTTTCCACCATTCAACAAGAATGTGACCTTTCAGCATTTGACTCCACCCTGGGAAGGGTATACTTGCTTGTATTACGCGTTTCCAAATTTTTATGCCATCAAGTGGATTAGTATGCCGTCCATGTTTTGTGTTCTTGGATAATTTGCGAGACTTAATGGAAAATTTTTCCATAGTAGTTTTTCTGGAGCGGTGACCGTACAACGTCACGTCTAGAACCTAAACAACGACGATTTCTCATCATTGGACGGTTCCTCAACGTAGTCACCTTACTCCAGATTTCGTTGTTAGTTGCATAATTCGACGTCTCGTGGCGATCTCATCATTTAAAAAGTGTTGTAGTAATATGATATCTTAAGCTCTTTTTAGTAATTAGATATATAACATTGAGATACAGTAACTTTTTAAACCCACCACTTCTACAAGAAAAAAAAAATTACACATATGTGTGTATGTTCGTGTGTATATTTGTATATAAAATAGTTAAATAAAAATTAATAATCATATGTAATAAATATAATTTTAAAAAATAATTTTGATAAAAATAATAAACATTTAATAAATTTCCCATTAGACAAATGCGTGATCCAATCAATTTAACTTGCTTTAATATTTACTACACTTTAGTGCTTAAAGCCTCAGTACTTTAGTGCTTAATAGAAAATTTGCAATCCAGAAACTATTCGGAGGGCAATGCATACTTGTATCACCGTCTCATGTTAATACATTACTGTTAAAATATATTAAATTGTCGTACAAAAATCTTTACAAAATTTAAAATTCCAGTCCCATTCTGCGGTTGAAAATTGCATGCCCTTTCGATTGTTACCATGCAATGGACAATTCTAATCTAAACTCAATCTAAGATCAATTTCAAAATACAATCATGAAATGAATTTTAATTGCTCTTTAAATTCAACTCTCAATTTAAACTGCTCTAGGTATTGGCTACTAATCTGACTCGAGTCCAAATAGTTCATCATGGTTCCAAACACGTCCTACCAATCTTCCTCGGTGCCAGCAAGCAAACACTTCTTCCATGTTTATAACATCTCTTGGTCTTACTTGCAACAGCTATCTTGCAGCTCATAGCCAACTTGATTGTGATATACACATTTAAAATTTACAGTGACAGCGAATTGAATCCAAATTATAAATATTTTGAACTTTCAGGTCAACTACAGCGAATGTTTTTCTGCTTATGTTACTTGTTTGATAAACTGTGTTACCAGCTGTATCTGAAAAAAGGTAGAACTTAACAAAATCACCTGCCCATGGCTGTGCCTAAAATCCCGGGCACCAATGGCTGGGTGCATGCATATGGATCCACCATGCACGGAGCCAGTTTCCAGGATTTAGACTTATCCAAACTAGTGAACATACCTAACAAATTTTAAGGATAAATCACAGCACTGCAGACCAGTATGTATCTAATTATCTGTCTACCTTCAGCCACTTGAGCATTCGTCAAATAAATCTCATATCATCCTCCCCGCCACACAACAAATGCAAAAACTCCTCCCCACCAGACAACAAATGCAAAAACTCACTACCAACTGCTAACAATGGACAATAAAAAAGGATAATGATGATAAATGAAGTTACATTTAAACATGGCCTTTAATGCATGGCTCTATACTATCGGGTATTCCACTCTAAACAAAGCATGCAAGGGACTAACAGCCGAATCTTCCAAATTTATTATTGGAACAGATTTAACAATCAATAAACGAATCCTCACCTTCACAAGACCACTAATAACTTTTCAAGGCAACAAAACCAGATCCTTGCAAGAAACATCAAGATGTGCCCACCATGTCATAGTCAAACAATGAGAAAGAAAATGGTCCTGCCATGGTTCTAAAGCCACTGGCTAGTTATCAGACGCATTTTCCAGCGACCATTTTATAAATAACATGCGACCTATGGTGTGCAAGTTGGAACTCCAAAATATGAAAGAAGCATCTGTATGACGATGATGCTTCAATACTACGTAGACAATTCAAAACCAAATGGAAACCAGAGTGATTCAGAAGCCACTAACATATCTAAAGTTTAAGGTAACATACTAGAACAGATGAGTTGATTTCCAAAAGTAAAAAGCCTAACTAATAGAAATCAGAACCAACCTGTAGAATCTTGCCAGAACAAGCTGGCTGACACTTTATGTATCAAAGGATCCATAAAGACCACAAATACCATCGAATTTAATACAACAACTTGACACGAATCATGAGAAGGTAGAGTAACTCGACAACCGCTGCAACATGAGGACGACAAGACTGACTTTCAGACACCCATATTGAGCAATGCTGGATGAAAACCCTGGACCTTCTCAACCCTCAAACATGTCCTAGTACTCACTGGAACAGTAGACAATTGTAAATCAATGGATGAAAAGGAGAAAAACAAAAGACAATTAACAAGATGCTTTGCAAGATCTAATCAACATGAGGATAAGTGAAATTGCGGGGGTAGAGAGAAGTGGGGAGGGAAAGTAATGTTTTGCAGTGAAATATCAATAGATTGTTTGTGAAGTTTAATTCTAATTGAGTTTTTAATGTGCACAAATATGATTGATAAAAACAACAATTTCAAGCAACAAACTGGAACACAAAAGATATGAATCACACAACAGACCTGCTCATTTTCTTCTGGGGTTGGTGAGAGGGACTTCTTTGACTCAGCGGGTTTATCAGCTCCACAATTCTGTCTGTTGCATTTGGTTCTAAATGGATAGTTTATGTTGTTACATTTCTCACACTTCCAGCTACCCTCGGGCATCTTTTGTTCTGAGAGGGATAGAACATGTAAGTGTTAACTTATCAAATGATCATAACAATGTTTGCAGATTTGAACCGACTTACTTGAATTTTTATCAGATTTCGCAGCCTGCATTTGCAAGAAAATAAAGTAAGTAATAGTAAAGGCTAGATGATTTAAAAAACATGCATAATTACCCCGCCCCTGCGCCCCCACAAATCCACACCCCCCAACCCCCCCCCACCCCCAACAAAAAAAAAAAAAAGGAAACAAAACAATGATGCAAAGATTAATTAAACAAATAAGTATTAGTGAAACACAATATAATGCACTAATACTTACATTTGAAAAATTAGTTTGCATAATTTGAAAAAAAAAAAATTTCAGTTTCAGAACCCCAAAAGAACAGAGAAAGAGGTACAAACCTGGGATCCGGGCTTTGGGGTATTACATTTCCTCATGTTACAAACAATCCTAAAAGAAAAGTTGATATTTCCACATTTTGGGCATGTCCAGTCATTATCACGTGTTGCATCTGAAGGATCAGAAAAATGGAAACATCAAAGTTGGTAAACAAACAAAGTTGCCATGGGGCAAAGCAATTGAAGGTTGCTTTTAAGTGGCAGAAATATTGCAGACCTGCACCCTTTTTCTGAGATTTGTCATCTGGGAAAAATCCAGGTCTTGGACCCTGCGCAGGAAAGTGCACTCATAAATTCTACCAAAAGCTGAATATTAAAAAGGAACATTTCCTATAGAAAGCTGGAATAATCAATTCCCAAATGTAATTAATACTTTGCTAGCTTCCAGATGCATGTCCATGCAAGCAAATACACAAGACCAGGAAAGATAGACTCAGGGGACAGGATATATATTGACTAAAGACATAATTAGTTCATTTAATATGAACTAACAGAAATACACCAGATTTATCAACTTCAGAAGTGTAAAACACTAGCATAAGAATCTCAGAAATTAATATTGTATCATATGAGAAAAACAAATATGAATCCTGTGCATTGGTCTAATTTTCAAATGATAGCAATAAGATCAAATCATCATAATATGAGGCAAGATCTTAAAGTACCATAGCAGCAGGGCCCATTGGCAGACCTAAGCCATATCGGTCCATCAAGGGAGGTGGCATGCCATAAATTCCACCTGCAAGAAAGTGAAAGAGTGATCACTTCAGTAATGTTAAACTAGAAGACATACACTAGCATGCACAAGCTGCTGAAATGAATGTGCACTGTCCAAAAAGATTATTAAACAGTTTGCAATTGGTACATATGACCAAGTATAGGTACGTATATGATAGAAATTGAAATAGCGGGGAGAACACCGAGAAATTGCAAATGCTAATAGAAAAAATAAATAATTAATTGAAACAACAAGCAAACATGAACAAGAACCTTATCAAGTTATTATGATGGAAAAACTAAAAGCAAAAAACAATAAAGGGAAAGATGTGAGGGAAAACCATTTCCCATCATAGAACCACCAGAATAAGGAGGTGGTCCAGACATGTGCAGCGGTCGATAAGGGCTTCCAGCAGAAAGACGACTTCCATAGTTGTAATGGTAGGCTGATCCCCCAGAAAATGGAACATCGTATGGAGGAATAGATGACCCATTAAAGAGGGAAGAACCATATGGCGGCATGCCCAGATACATAGAAGAGGGTGCACCGGAACCAACATAAGGAGCAGATGATGAGTAATTCTGTGGGGCTTGCAAGGGCTTTGCTGCAGGTTTCTGTGAAAAAACAAATGTTGATGTACATTGAGAAATTGTTTTTGAGAACTACTTTAAAAGCAGCCGAAAAAAAAAAGGGGACCAGGAAAATCAGTAGTTATCAGTCAAATAGTACTAATCACCAAAAAACACAAAGCAAAAACTTGATCAACAAACGTAGTTGGGTCTTATCATAAATTAGACGGACAACTGCAATAAGTACGGCAAAATCAGAGGTTAGTGCAATCAAATGAATCTTTAACACGACCAAAGTTACATTATTTTTATCTAAGCACATACCCCACCTCATCCCAACCCATGCAAAAACACAGCTTGAACCTAATCCCTCTCCAAGGTTGGTGTGAAAGGAATTAATCCCAGACCTTTAGCTCCACTGAAAGCGGACTAACCCATGATGCAATCCCCTTGGATTACAAAATAAGTGTGTTTTAAGAACGAAAGGAAACTTTCAAATACAGAATCTGACCAACTGACATCCACTTGCTTCTGACCAGTTTTTTCAGTTTAAGAACTAATATGTTAATTTATGCTTCCACTATTTCCGCACACTAGAAATTCAAAGAAAATACCCTGTCAGGCTCAATCTCAACAATGAAATATAAATCGAAATCATAATGTGCACGAAACTTGAATCTCCATCAATTTATGCTTGCAACAAGTGTATTCTTAAATAAATAAATAAATAAATAATCAGGCGCCAAATCAATCTAGATACCATAAATACGGTTAAGGACTTACAGAGGTATGATCAGCTGGTCGGGGTTGAGTGCAGTTACGCATATTGCAGGTCATCCTGAATGAAAAGTTGACATTGCCACAGCTTGGACAGGTCCAATCATCTTCCCTCCGACTACCTACAGTTACCAAGAATTCGATTATCAAGTCTTGTTGTCATAACCAAAATATCAGAAACATCAAATCTTGGTCCGGTGGAGTGATATATTCAATGTCTAATACGATATAACAAGGCGGCACACGAAAGCAGTTCATGCACAACACAGCACACCTTTCCTTTTAGAAAGAATCAAAGACAGTGGCACCTCCTTCATATGCTTAATTTATCAGAATGTTTGCGGAACCACTCAAGTCATTAAAAGACCAAATTGGAACCAGGATTTATTAAGTATGCAATTGCACTTTAGCAAAGATCAAATAACCAATACACTCATCTTTTTGATGAAATAGCCTCTCAATATTCACCTTTAGGAATAAAAAACAACAACAATCAAATTGTACGTGATACTTTCATCACAAACACCATTGATCAAATAAAATTTAGACTATAGTGACTATTTAATCTTGGGTCTACTCCATTGGAGACTGGTCTGCTCCTAGTGCATATGTAAGCAAACTAAAAATCCTAGTACTAGTACAACTGCGTCAATACTGAGACATGCACGAGAAAATCCAACAAAGTTCAGTATATATACATAGCTGGGAAGTCATTCAAGAAATCCAAATAGGCGGTAATTACTTACAGCAATAAAGAAAACAGAAAAAAAAAATGCATACCATCAGTTCTAGCACGCTTGGCAGCAGAAGAGTTTCTGTTATCAACCTAAATACGGAAAAAAAAAAAACGCAGTTAATCATATGCAAAGCCACTAAATAAACTCATAGACGCATACAAAGAAACAATGAAATAAGATAGCAAAATTTACATACTAAAATGGCGCACCAAAATTGACAATCTACGAAGAAAAGTAAATTGCGGAAGAACAAGATTTTCAACAAATTCATAATTCGACAGCTTAATTCGTAAAAAGACGCTGTAGAAAACGCTTTCGAAAGATAACGGAACGGAATGTAATAATTAAACAGAGATTTCGACAAAACCCTAGCTAAGAAAACTCAATCGGATGGAATAATGATATACTGACAAGCTACTCAGATCCATTCCATTAGGGTTCGAATAGGGCAACAGGCACTCAAAATAAGTTGTGAAGATAGAATAACAAATCGAACGAATTGTAATACGAACTACCTGTGACATAGCGGCTACGACCAACGGATAAACGGCGATGCGAGAGCTTTCTCTTTTCTGTTCGAAGAGAGGGATTGTGCTGAGGTGCCGCTGGTAATTAAAGGCAAGTGACAGGCTAAAAAGTGGAGGCGCGATTCAAAAGGTGACGAATCAGGGGATCTGTTGTTTTTATACGCTTGTAGTTCGTGTCTGAGTTGGTTAACGCACGGCGCACACCGTTTTGATGAATAAGGGCGGTCCGTCTGGAATTTGTGGGGCCCCCTTGTGACGGAACGGTTGGATTTTGATCCTTTGCGATTTGACAGATTTTGTCCTGTAGCTAAATTACCATCGGATATTATCCAACGAATGACGATGACACACGACAGCAACTTGAGAAATAACCTGGTAAGTCGGTAATGTACCGGTCAACGGTTGACAGACAACTATTAAGTTAAACCATGCAACAAATAGATAAAAATTCTGCGGCAACTCATTTTTGCACCCATGCAGGTGTTGATTTATCTAACAGTTTTAAAATAGATCCTTAAATATTCAATTAGAATGTAGTTCTGTCCTTTTTTAAATACTATATGCTCAAAATCTGATGTATAGACTTAATTTTAATGCATGTGCTTATGAAAAATAAGACAATAAATTTTTTGAAGATTGTTAGGGTTCTAATTTTTATGGTATGTCCATAAATTTTTTTGATTAATTTGTAAATTAATACTTCGATAAACATTTCAAATGTCTTGCCAATATCAATGCGATATTGTCAATTTAGTCCAATTCACAGACAATGTAAACAAGTCATTTTACTATAAATTTTGGCTATTATCAGAAAAAATTCGTAAAGTAAATTAAAAAAAATAATTTTATTGTATGATTTAATGGGGTGTGTGGGGGAAAAAATCAAAAAGAATAGTTGAACAAATATATCATCGATGAAGTAAGTTAAATGCATTATCTACTTCATACGAGATAAAAAGTGGGTAGTACTGAATTTAAATAAGTGAATTAGATGAAATGAAATTTTTTATTAATATGCAGGCGCACAATACTATAGTTTTTTAAAATTAATGTCTAAACACACCTAATAAAGAGTTTAAATGAGAGTAAGGATGTTTGTGTGGCATACAAATTATTGTCATTTTAACTTCTTGCTATTTATTAAGTTGACGATGACTCCCTATAGGACAAGGAAGGTCAATGACTACTCAGCATATATATCCATATTGTTAAAAATGATGATAGAAAGTTTAGGTAAGTGTAATTATATGTCTCAACTATCAATCTCGAAATCAAGATCTAATTAATTCTAGTCACATGGAGCGGTCTTTTTAAATTGAAGTCTTAGGTTCAAACTTTAATGTGAATGTGAATTAATAATAATAATAATCATCATCATATTTAATCTTTCAGTATATCCATCTCGTTAACCCCTTTCTTTTTATCACCTTCAATTTTAATCTCTCCAAAAATAGAAAAAACAATTGCTGAGTTTTCTGTTGAAAAAAAATGATAATCACAACGAACTATGTGATCCGGCTCCTTTGCCAAGTAGGTAAGTAGTCCCGTGATATTGTCTTTTACTGAAATTGTCATTGCATTGGAATTAATATAATCCGGTGGCTAAAATTGAATATAGCTGCAATAGAATTTATTACGGGCTACTGGCTTTTCCGATATCAATACAATTTTGGGTTAGCTTCGTTGAAATCGTGTGGTATCAAAAAAATGGTTTTTGGTCAGCGACAACAGGCAATGGGGTTAGAGCGGGATTAATGGGTTACGGTATGTGGGTTTGAAAGCATTGGCGTGGGATGTTTTGGAGAAGGAAGAGAATAAGTGCTTGGGATAATCGCTCGCTTAGTGATGGTCAGGTGTTTTATTCTTGTCTTGATATACTCTTCTCTTTCGAAATTGGTGGGGTCCTAAATTCCGATGACTTTTGAGAGATTTGAGTTGTGGGTTTTTGGTTTTAGGAATTTGTTTTCTTTGTGATTAGGCTCTCGTGATCGCTTCATGTTGTTGGCAATTATATCTAGATTCTATGAATTTCTTATGTTTGATAAAAGTCCTATAACAGGAAAAAAAAAAAAAAAAAAGGGCTGAAGTAGTCGGCAAACAACAAATTTGAGATTGTTTATTCTTCTGAAGTTGAAGATGAATTTTCGTGCTTAATTTTATTGTTGTTAGAGACATAATCTCTGATTAAATTAAAGGGGAAAAAAAGGTTAAATGAAACCAAAAAAAAATAATGATAGATTTTATTGCTTGTTCATGTTGTGATAGATTTTGTTAAGTTTTTCTCAAAAAAAAAAAAAAAAAAAGGGGAAGGGGGGGATTTTGTTGAGTTCATCACTTTGAGAAGCCAAATGATGAGAGACTATTGAATTTGATGAAGTCTTGTGCATTTGCTTTGATAGAGTTGTTCTGGATATAATTTGATGAATTCTAATGTCAAAATGATTTTTTTTTTTAATTTTTTCAAAAAATTCTTATTAATGATTTTTTAAGGTACCATTCGAACTCGGTTCGCCATAAAAATTAATACATGATTCGTTTGTTCAAATATAAAATACCAATTAAAATGATGGTTTATGCATTAAACCCAAATATTTTAATTTTTTAGACATTTAAATTTTGTTTAATTGAGCCAACAATTCTTTGGTTATGTTGGTCACACTTCTCCTTTATGGCGTATGATTCCAGTGTCTCGAATAATTATATGAGTAATTTTCTACCCCAATAATTACACGAGTAATTTTCTATATTGGCTTCAATTGGATATTTTAGGTTTGGCCTTTGGAATGTTGGCTTCTAATGGAAGAATAGGTTGTAATGTCTGTTAATATAAAAAAAGAAAAAATTGTTTAGTCGAAAAGTTACAACCGCAATTTATTTGTTTAGAGATAAAATATTAAACAAAATGAAAATTTATAGTTTATTAACACTGAACATTTCAATTATTCACTCTTTTAACTTTGAATACCGAATTAACACTTTCTTCTAAATTTGGACACACTACATTATTCACTCATATAATCCCCTCTAACAGTACAAATTCGTCAAACCGGCTTCAAAATTTTTTTAAACTGTTAATTCGTATATTAATCACTATTATTTTATTCTCAAAATAAATTAATATTGGATCCCTGATAATGTCCTTAGAAAAAAAATTAAAGATTATAGGTAACGTTTATGGTCAATTTAATTTTTCATCATAAATGGCTGTATTCTTATTAATTACTGGCATATGCATTACACTGAGGACCAGAGTATGGGTATTGGCCACATTCTACTTAGACTATTATTGGTACAATAGATCAACCAAAGACTTGTTTCTTGTAGCCACATCGTCGCTACAAAAATTATTGGCATTTCATTACCGCCGCCACCAGTTTGTTTTATGTGCCACGTGTGCTTATTACAACCACAGGCTAAGCTTTGTTATGCATCCAACGGTCCATTCGCAACAAGACAAATCGAGGGGTACGGTGCCCAAGTGACACCTTAAAAGCGGCCCCAGTAAAGTATTGCATTACTGATTATATTATTATTGTGAAAAGTTTCATATGTTTCACTTTTAATTTTAGGTCACGTCTATGTTGCCTTGGGTAAATATCCAGTTGAAAAATTTAAAACAAGACATCCATTATATAGAGCAAGAAATTGGTTAACAGCCCGTAACCGTATTTAAGATAGAAAGAGCGGGTTTATGGTTTGTAATATTACTCGGGTTTGTAATATTACTCGTGAGATATTTAAGTGCATATCTAAGTGCAGCATGAGAGCAAATGTAATAGAGCCTGAACAAGTCATCCGTTATTAAGAGCAACAACTATTGTTTACAACATTAAAAAAAAAATTAAAAATGAAGCAACTCTACAGCAACCCGTTGATGTTAAGACTCAACCAATATAATTCAAAGGGAAGTAAGGCTACTTGTATCGTGAGCGACTAAATTGATATTTAGTTGAATGAGTACTTGTTTGTTGTCTCAGAACTCGGTTGCCTTGAAATCATCATATGATCTAATGTTTACAAATTAGTTTGGCAAGTTGGCTTGTTGATGGGTGGAGGATAAAAACAAAATAGCCAAATTAATGGCTGTAGTTCAGGTTGCTTGGCAAGTTTTTTTTTTCTTTTTTTTGTTTAGTTGATTATACATCATGTTATTATTATTACAACAAATATTTATAACTGTTATTACAATAGATAAATACAACTTAGACTTATAATATTACATTAATTTTTATGAAGAACTTGTTCAGATAAATATTTCTCTATCTGTTATTAATCTTTACATTGATAGAAGTTGAGTTTATGGCGACTCAAACCGCTGCCCTCACAGTTGTGAGGACAGAGGTTCACCACTAGGCCAAAGCCCCAAGTGGCGGTTGCTTGACAAGTTAACAGAGGTGAGGTGAGATTGAGGGGAAGACCGCCAAATTTTCACCAGTGCTTTTGAAAATCCAAACCCGCCACCAACTCAAGGGTTTTCGGATCTCATGAAAAAATAAATAAATAAATAAACAAGATCTTTCCTTCCCTTTTTGCGACCGATACAATCTCCAACACTCATAACATGTTGGATAGCCATAGATTTTTTCATAGTTAAGTTTCGTTATTGTCTTCAAAATTTGATTTTGTTAGTTGTTATTTTTAGGGGGTGTTTGGCACCCCTCATTAGCCCTCATTGAATTAGCTAAACAGTGGGTTGCAGCTATATTATGGTGCATTAGTCAAGTTTAGCTAATGCGGCTGTTTTTTTTTTCTCTTCAGTTTGTCCATTCTTTTTAACTTTATAATAATTATAAATAAATATAAATTTTTAATTTAATATCATATTAATATTAATTTTTTATTTTTACGTTATAACTCTTAATATAAATTAATAAATTTATTATTTATTATTCAATAATATTGTACTGTATTTAATTTTTATTACATTAAGAATATAATTATACAACTCAATAATGTATTATTTAATTACATTATAATAATAAATATACAAAATTGATTAATATTTAATAAGTTAATAAAATTAATAATAAATACTTAAATAATATTTAAGAATATAATATAATATTAACTATATTACAATAATTAATATATAAAAATTAATTATTTTTAATAATTTAATATAACTAATAATAAATATTTAAATATGAATAAATTTGAATAATATTAATTTAAAATTAATAATAATATAAGTAATGATATAAAATATTATTACATATACTATAAAACTCTTACTTGAATTATTTGGTGCAATTTATTTTGTCAGTGAATATGTTACAGCAATTGTATCATTTTATTGTTTTGTGATTATCTTGTAGTGTGTATAAACTTTTATTCTATCATTTTAAGATAACTTTTGGATTAATCTTGTAGATTTTAACCATTTATTTATGTTGTTATATTATTTAGAGATTATTTAATTAAATTATTTGCTTCGATCTTTATTTCATAGGTTATTATATTTAGAAAATGCTGAAAAATAAATGTTTTGCTTCTGAAAATTTAAGGTATAAGTTTCTATCTTTATGATTAATTATGATTTTTTTAATATTTGGTGTTTTTCTAAGTACTAATAAATATTATTTTTCTAAATATATCATTTAAATTAATCACAAAAAAAATTAATACAATACAGTACAACACCAAACATAATATAATTAAAAATTAATACAATACAGTGTAACACTAAACATTATACAAAATTGTTATAATACAGTGTTAATACAATGCAATATAATATAATAAACCTACATTAAAATAATACAATGCAATATAATATAATAAACCTACATTAAAATAATACAATACAATATAATACAAACACAACATGCCAAACACAACTTTTAAGTATTGTTTGGTATGGGCCAAGTTTTAATTAGATTGGGCACGTCCAATCTTTTTGTGTGTATTTTCAAATTTTTGCAACTACTTCCGACTTTTTTTTTTTGGAGTCATTCATGCTATCTGCATCACTTAAATATAAAAATTATTTATATGCATTTTCAATTAATTTTTGACTTTTGAGTGTTTAACAAAAAAAAAAAACTAATAATTTATCATTTTTTGATTTTTTTGAATCACCTTTATCTTCATCGAAAGAACCGACTTAAGTGGTAACACATTTTTATTGTGTGTTTCGCATTTAAAATTGTAGCCTTTGGACTATAAAAGTTGAAATCCAATAGCTGTTTCAAATGAGGGCATAGGGGTAAGATGGCTTTGTTTAGATTTATGTATTATATTATAAATTTTATCATATTTTATTTGAACAAATTATAAAGTTTATTACATTTTAACTAATTGATCTTTTTTTCACTTCATGTAATCTTACATGTTCAAAACAGAAAATAAAAATATTCCCTGACAACTTTGTAAACTCAATTTAGAAAGACATTACCAGAAAAAATAAACTGTAAAATTTTTTTAATCCAAAGTAAAAATTACTAAACATATACAATTATTTAACTAAACATATACAATTATTTAAAACTCACAGTCACTTTCAACAGCGGGGCTTACCAAATCCAAACCGACCCTTAGAGTGCATGTCCTTGGAGGAATATTATTATCTATATCAAATTGACGCGCACAGCACACTCGTTGGTCAATACTAATAGGGATTTTCAGTCCTTTTTAAATTTTTTAACTCAACGAAACGATCACTCGCATCACAATCGTAACGTATAAATAAATGATACACCTCAGCAGAAGCGAAACAGGGGGAGTGCATGAAGAGCAGGTGGACGAGTGAGGTTTCGCCAACTGGACAAAACCAAAAATGAAACTCTCGTTCTCTCGAGAGATATTTCTATTTCTCATTTCTATTTTTCTGCCCCTCCCACTCTCTCCCTCACAGTCTCACTTCTCCCAACGCTGCAGGAACTTCTTTCTAAATTCTATCCACTCCAACTCTACCCACTACTACGAGGCCGCACCTCTGTTTGCTCCTTTCACCGCCTCCGGTCCTGTTTTTATTTTATTTTATTTTATTATTTATATATAATTTGTAATTTTTTAACTAAATCCACACACCAAAAATCTGACCATAATTTCAACCATTATTTCCCAAACAGAGCCCTAAGTGATCAGTGATCACGATTAAACGTACCTTAATATACAATAATAAAATTCTCATAACATTGATTTTCTTTAAAAAAAAGAAAAAATGGCACAGCCAACCTCCGATCGCTTAACATTTGCTGGTATGTAAATAAAATTCGCTATAGAATTACATAGAATAATGGATGTCATTTGAATTTTGTTTTTTTTTTTAATTTTTTCTATTTTTAGTTTTAAAAAATGGGACCGTATTTTTTTTTTTTATGAATATATGACGATCCAAGTGGTTGTGTTTCATAATGGAGTAACGATCATTTATTCCTTGATTTTATTAAGTGCTATTTATTTATTTATTGGAAAGAAGCGGCGACGATTTCATTAGCTTTATCTACTTTTTAGTTGAAAATATGATGGAGCATTTGTGTGCATTTTGCGTGGCGTGCAATTCACAGTTTATGTTTTTTTTTATGAAGTGCTCAACTTTGAGAATTTTCGGTTCAAGTTTTTGTTAAAGATTTCGTGATACTCGTGTTATTTTGCTGATAATGGAGGACTGTCATGATACGCTCATGTGTTCGTGCTTACGTTTTCATTGATTGATTTATTTTTATTCTTAATTAAGTTGTTTGTTAGGCTGGCCGATTGATAATATTTTATGAATTTTAGACACTGCTGAAGCTTTGAACCTTTTGATGCTGGATACCGAGGAAAAGACTATTAATCCTAGCCTGCTGAATGCTCAGGTAATTTGTAATTCTGTCGATCTATGAGTTCTTGAATTTAATTATTGGTTCCTTTTGGCTATTAATGTATCTGTCTTTGACATTTTTCATAGGATCAGGTGATAATTGATCCTGGGAGGGATAATGGAGATCAGCCGGGGTCTTTAAGTGCTCTTGGATGCCATAGGAGTGGTTGTTTGTCCGATGCCTATTTCTCTCAGGCACAATCAGTTTACAATGGAGGAGGTTAGTTCCTCATATATTTGTTGATGTTTAAGAGGTTTAATTGATGCACATTACTCGTGTACTTTGCAAGTATGTACTTTTATGGTTCCCCAAAAAAAAAAAAAAAATCTTTCGCAAATTGTATATCTTATTGCATACAGTTCAAAACTTAAAGAGTGTAAATGTTTTAATTTGACTGAGAGGATGGTGGATGTTGTGCAGTTTGGTTGTCTCTTAGTATAGAAGATATTATAATGAAGAACTGAGATTTCACCCTTGGCTTTATTTGAATCCCACTCACATGGGTGGGGAAAGGATTCAGTTTCCAAAAAAAAAAAATTGGAAGAAGAAGAAGGAAAAAATAGTTCTCTACTGTGCTGATTTATTTTTTGACATTTTTCATGCCAGTTACAGTGACCAAGTTGTTGGAAGGGTTGCATACAGACTTTTTGTTTTGTCCCTTCTAATGTTTGGATGGGAAGGGCATAATTACATATGCCGTCTACGAATATGTTAAAAATCAAATTTTTTATTGGGATGTGCTTCGGTCTTCTCTTTCCAAATGTGGAGTGTAGGTGAGGTGGTGGAAATATCTTGTAATAGGTTGTACCTGGTAAACTGCTGTGGCATTATGCTGTGGAAAGAGCCTTTTGAGATGGGTTACAGATTAAGGGTTAAAGCAAACTGTTAAACATGTTGCAGTGGTCTGGAATTTCTTATTAAACATGTTTTTATGTTGGTTGAGATGGATGATGATCCTTGATGATTGCTTCTCCTATTTTCTCGAGCATAGCTGAAGGCAATAACGTGTTTTTGCAGAATACTTTTGTTATTCCTATTAGATGATTAATTATTCAAAAGAAAGGAGGATTAAATGAAATCCCAAATTGGTAAGAGCAATAAATGATCTGGAATAATCAACAGTATTGATTCTTTTGATCTTTTGTTGAGATAAAGGCTGAGGGAGATGGGTACGAATGTTTTCAGAATGAGAGCATATAACGAGTACGAAACTTAAGGTCAAATAACTTCATGTATACTTATGAGGAAAAACAGTTTTCCCTTGGTGTACTACTCCCTCCCAGAGAGCTTTTCTTTTTATGTAGAGAATGCTACTCTTGAAAAGAGGCATATTTATAGTTAGCAGGTATACCTTTGCAACGAAGATGTGGAAACCGTGTAAGTGGGAACATAATTATTTAGCTTTGTAATTAGCTTATTGGTGGTGGATAGGTTGTACCAACCAGTTGTGGATCTTTTGGTTTTGTTGGAAATTTGGGAAACTGGAGTTTTTGGAGAACAAACAGATGACTTTGAAGGGATGAATAGGCCTGCTTTTGGCAACATTCAAGGTTATTAATCCACCTTTGTTAAGTTCCTGATCTTTACTCCTTTTATTGCTTATCTTTATATACGTATCAAAAAAATGAAACAGAAGCCAACCACCACAGGTTATGATTTGTTTCTGCTTGAAATGGTGAAATTTGCTGCATGGACATCATACTGTGATTATGTAGACTCCTTCGTTTTGACCCAGTATTCATGTTTTTTGCTTGTAGAATTATGTTATATTCTTTTAATTACTAATAGTTCATGCTTCTGGTGGGGTTCGATGATAGAAGCAATTTATGGAAGTTCAATAATACATTTAAAGGTATTAAAGAATATGAAGTTTAGCCTGGTGATTAGAGCTGTGTGGGCTGTGGTTGTTTTAGTAGTTTGGCAGCTTCTTGGAGTAAGAATTTTTCTACATTTTGCTGCTTTGTCCGGCAAAACTCGTGTTCTTATGTTGTTTATTTCCTATCCTGTTTGTCACTCAGGTTATGATAATGCAACTAGTAAGGGGGATATATACCTTCCATATGCTAATGCTGAAAGCCTGGAAAATGGTTCTCATGTGTGTAAATTACCTCACCTTTTGCTAGTGCTGTTGTATTTTCATCTCTTAGTGGGTGCTAGCAGATGTGTCCACTTATATATTTACTAATGCAGGACATCTACAATGAATCTCCATCTGTTTCTTTCCATGGCTATGGATACAACCCTCAAATACTGCATAGACCTTATATCACAACACAGCAGCCTTCAGTGAGGGGTCATGGCCATTTGTATCATGCGCAACAGTTTTCAGCCTGTGATCCATCTTCTTTACAACAACCCATTTCTCCAAAAAAACCATGCATTCTTTCATCAACTTCAGTTTCTCAAGGAAAGTTTCCAGCACATATTGATCTCCAAGGTGATAGCAAACAATTTGGTCTGAAGCCCAATTATGCACCTTCATTGGGATCTACCAGTAAGGGAGGTGACTTTCTTGGAAACCCTGGTGGCCTTGGTTTCTTTCATCAAGGTTTTGAGGGGTCTGAAGTTGGAGGATTATGGTCAGATTGGTCAAAACCATTGAATGGAAAGAGTTCCTTGCTTCAGTTGTCATCAGCGGCAGCTTCTCTCACTCCAATTAGGTCACTTGAATTTTCTCGGGATGATTTTGAAATGGTTTGATTTCTAAACTATGCTCCTTTCGTTCACACGTCTTTGAATCTATCTTTTTCTGGAAAGAGAGAAGATGTGCAAGTTAAAATTTAAATCACTTTAACTGTGTTTCAGGATCTTCTGCTCACAGAGCAAATTCTTTGTATACATAGATCATTGTATTTTCCCAAAAGCTTGAACTGATAATTTATACTCCCCCCCCCCCTCCCTTTTCCTTTTTTTTGTTTTCTTTTTACCCTGAGAAGAATGCTAAAACTTATGGTTCAATTGGATTCACCCATGCTATGGTTTATTTATGTAGGTGTCACTTGCTAGATTATAAACTATATTTTATACGAAAAAGAATGCTACCAGCGGTTAAGCCACAGATGAAATGCTGCAGAGACGTACAACTCCATTGTCTTGAGTCACATGGGTCATCTAATGATGACTCTTATACTTGATTAATGCATACTCTCAAAGATACCAACTGATTTGGCTTTAAACTCTTTCTTAATACTGTATTGGAGCAGTGTTTCTGATTCAATGGGAAGTGATGGAGATGCTAACAATGAAATCTTATGCAGGCTTCACAGCAGAAAGGATCATTTTATGGGTTTGGATCTTGTACGGGCTTTAGATACAGAGGCTACTCTCATTGCCCAAGTGATCAAGGCTCTGAATATGGATGTGTCTCCACTTCTAGTATGGAGATGGATGGTCGGAACTGGCCAACGCTCAGTGACGCCAGACAAGGAGGAAGATGTAATAACTTCTCATGTAGTTGTACCGTCACTCTTGATACTCTAAGCGAGCGTAATAGAGGACCTAGGGCATTTAAGCCAAAAGTTCGGACAACAGCTTATGGATTTGCTGTTGATAATAGAAAGAATGGAACCCTTGATGATATTCTTAAAGAGGCTTACAACCAATTTGATTTTGTCACCAACTATAAAGTTGCAAAGTTCTTCATCATCAAATCTTATAGTGAAGATAATGTTCACAAAAGCATAAAGTATGGTCTCTGGGCGAGCACCCCGAATGGCAACAAAAAGTTGGATGCCGCTTATCGCGAAGCAAAGGAGAGACATGGGACGTGCCCGATCTTTCTGTTGTTTTCGGTACTTTATCCAGTCTGATGCTCCAAATGTCGATTGCATGGTTACATAGGAGTTGGTAACCAAAATCTTGTTTAATCTGCTAAAATCTTTGATTTGAGAAATTAGACAACTCCTAACAAGAATGGCAACTGGGGCAGAAGAATAGATGTTATGTTGCATGTGTTTCTCGATAATATTTTCTAATTTGTCAGGGTTCATGTCAGTGCAGCTCCTGCAATTGTTGGTTTGCAACTCTTGTAATAGGTTGGCCAGTCTCAAACTTGCAGACATGTACAACACAGTGCGCTTGCACATCTGTTCATGTAGATTATAAGAGCTTCTGATTGATGAATGCATTGTCCTTTACCGATCATTATCATAAGAAGTTAATTAGGTCAATGGGACATGGTCTATTTTTTTACATTCCTGCTCTTACTGATAAATTGAATTTTCTGTTTAGTTTTATTTTCTTCTACCCTTTGGCTAGGGTGTTTCATCCGTAGAGAAGAGTTTGCTTGTTCTTTGATGATCAGCCGTACTAGCAATTTTTGCAAGGAAGTTCTCACTATCAAGTCTCTTGGATTTCTTCTATGATCAATCTCTTGTTTGACTTGTTTATTCTTCAGGAGAAGCTTCATTTGAAAACTAAAAATGAGAGCTTTTAAGGTATGGGCTAATCTTTGGATGTTTACAATTGTACGCAGGTAAATGCTAGTGCCCAGTTTTGTGGGGTGGCAGAGATGTTAGGGCCAGTAGACTTTGACAAGAATGTGGATTGTTGGCTGCAGGATAAGTGGTCTGGACAGTTCCCGGTCAAGTGGCACATAATTAAGGACGTCCCCAACAGTCAATTTCGACACATTATACTTGAAAAAAATGATAACAAGCCAGTCACTAATAGTAGAGATACTCAAGAGGTAAGAATTTATTGGGATTCATGATCTACTCTCAATTGCAAGTAATGGTGGAAACTGTTACTGTCATGATTTGCGTGTGCTCTTAACTTTGCACCACATTTGGTTTTAATTGGCTGTAGTATTTATCTGGTGCTATGTTTAATTGATTAGGCATGACAAGCTCAATCTGTTTCACTCTCAGTTTGTCTGTTGTTTTAAAGCATGCCAACTAGAGACTTCCCTTTGGGTTTTAATATTGTTTCTGTGTGTTTAAGTTGAAAGTCAAGATGTCAACTATACAATCTAAAGAATTTGACTGCAGTATGTGTTGATCCATCATGAGTGAGCCAAGGTTATTGAATTATGGTTTCTGAATAGATCCATAATCTAAGATTCTATTACTCACCTGCAATCGATATCTTCATAATAAACTTGTGGCTTGCAAGTGGATTCTACTCCTTGCAATTTTCTTAGAGGTGTGAGCCTGATGCATAAAGCTATTTGTCGATTTCCTACATCAAAGATCTTTCCAGTTCATTACAAGTAAAACCTAGTTTAGTTTTGTTTTCCTTTTTGGGACAAAATTTCCCATTAACATTGACTATTCTGCCTCAATTTTGCAGGTGGAATTGGAACAAGGTATTGAGATGTTGAACATTTTTAAGAATTATGAAACGTATTCATCCATTCTAGATGACTTTCACTTCTACGAGCATCGAGAGAAAGCAATGCAGGAAAGGAAGGCCGGACAGCAAGCAAGCCGAGTGGCTCCTCCGTCATTGGCAGTAGGTGGTGAAGAACAAAATCCAGTTTTGCTATCAAATGACTTCATAAAGACAATGTCCAAGAGCTTCGCTGAAGCTGTGTTGTTGACTGAGCATGAGAAAGAACGTTCATCAGTTAGGAATGTTGTCTCCACTACACCTGTGGCTCACAGTGATTAAGCTGGAAAATTTTTAATCAAACTCTGGGGAGTGAAACCTGAATCCAGCCGCCATGATCCATATATTCCTATTTTTCTTTGCTGGTTTATCTATCACCAATTCTATGGAAGATTCTGCTTAAGATGATCGCCTTAATACAGGTATGAATGGTGTTTACAGAGTCATCCATTTCGATGTTTCTTAATATTCATAAGTTAAGAACTTGCCCAGATCAAACTCATGGGTTTATATATCATATTCATAGGTGTTTAAGAGCAGTTAATTTCTTGCTGTGGGTTGATCAAAGCCACCGTGTCAAATGAACTTAGTTATTTGTAATTTGCTCTGGAAATATCCGCACGACTTTGCAAACTCAAGTCAAATGCTGCGACCCGAATAATTTAGCTTTCATGAAAGGATATGCGATGGGTGTTATCGATAATTTTTTCATATCCAGGGTTATCTAAAACTTCATAATAATTGTTAATGAAATTTGTGTTCTAAATTTTGTTGGGGGCGCGATTGAACAATCTTTTAAGAAGTTGAGAATTCTTCTTAAGCCTAAGCAAGCGACAGAGGGGAATCATGGCGTGTTTTATATTTCCCTTGTGTTGGATGTAGTGTTTTTTTTTTTTTCTTTTTAAAAAATAATAACAATAAATAAAAATAACATTTGAGAAATTATCTTGAATGATTTTATATTTCCCTTGTGCCTGATGAGGAGAAAAAGGATTCTTAGCTTTATTAAAAAACAAAATCTCAATTTATTAAAGGTAAATGATAAATTGAATTTATGTTTTTCGAAAATTATAATTTGTGGACCAAGAATCCAAATTCAAAATTTACTTCAATCTAATATTATGTAAACAAGAAAAGCAGAAAACAGGCGTGAAAAAGCTAAACAGCAGGACACACAATGTCATAGAGTCAAGGTAGACAAAGAACATAGTCGCGAAGTCCAAACAACACTGCAAGAAAGGAATAACAAGAAGCAGCTTCACTACTTGAGCGAGTTCTCAATTTTCGACGCTACATGTGCCGTTGTTAAACACATAAAGAAGCAGACCCAGTTGGGAATGCATAGAAAAAGAATGCCATGGCTACGATCACCGTCGGTCCAAGGAGGTATGGTCCGTGCACGATCCCAGACGATCCGTCAGATTTAGCCGGCGATGCTGATGTTCCCGTGGCCGCTGGTGTAGTTGGAGTTGCTGATGAAGAGGCATTTGTGAATATTGCAGCATCTGGTGAGGTAGGAGATAAGCCTAGAAGCTCTGTGCATTTGAGGAGACAAAACAAACAGAAATAATTAATTAGGATTAGCAGCTAATTAATTGGTATAATGCTGTTCACCTACCAAGAAAGTAAAGACAGCCGCTTTTGCTAGTTGCAGCCAGCTTAATGTCGAAAGGGCGATAAGCCCCATTACATCGCATTTATAACATTTCTCTAACGGCTGACATAATTAACTCGGATTAATTAAGAGCATTAAACTGACAATTGACCATGGCACCGGGCCAAATAGAGATATTTTTGGTGCCTGATCTATAATTTATTAAATTTGTGGAAAGTATTAGAGCAAGTGTAAGTTTCACCTTGAGATACAGTCTATTAATATTTAGATTAGATGGTTTCAGAAATAACTTACATTAAATTATTATAGGATGGTTGAGATTTCTACTTTTATAAATTTTTACAAGATTATCCGTTCCATCCAAAAATATATATAAATATGATTACCTATACTTAATTTTATTTGAGAGAGGAAACAAAAAAAAAAAAAAAGAAGAAAGAATGCCGAAGAACTTGAACCCAGGCCCTTGCAATTAACACAAGTAATATCGATGGCAGAATTTCTAAATTGCATGCAAATTAAGGGAAGCCACAATGTGCATGTAAGCTGGATCTAACAATTTATACTTACCCATTAATTAAAATCTTTGCATCTAAGTACGTACTCGAAGACACTAAAATATTTGATTTTTACAAAAATTTTCTTAAATTATAGCATATGTTCCAACACATAATTACTGTTCATCATATTTCGACACTAAAATATTTGATTTTTACAAAAATTTTTCTAAATTATAACATATGTTCCAACACGTAATTACTGTTCATCCTATTTACAGCTTCACATTTAGCTGGGTTTTCGAAACATAAATTGCTTGAGATAAATATTTAAAATTAATTAACAAAATATCTATCAAAGAAAGCATTGCATTTTCATGCAAACAAAAGGAATATTAAGAAGCATACTTGGGCAGAGACTGATGCTGGCATTTTGCAACTGGCAAGCAGATGGAAGCTGCAGCAGCTTAGATACCTGCACGCCCAAGTTCTTAATCATATCGCCTCCGCCGCCGTTAGCCTGCTGGATGATATAACACAAACACTTTGGATCGTCGTCTTTTATACCCTTCACGTTGCCGCAACATTCTTTAGACGGCGTCGTAATCTTCCCTCTTGCAAAGTCCAAGCAGGCCATCGTCTTCTGAAAATCATCACTACACTCCTTGGTTGTAGCTTCATCAGCTGTTACCACCCTTAACGCTATGAAGCCAAACAATATGCCACATAGAAACCCTTTCTTCATTCCCACCATCTTCTCTCTTTTACCTTTTTCCTTTGTTGCTGCTATAAATGATTTTTAGTGTCAATTGAATTTCAATATAAGTAACGTCAAAACTCGAAACTCATTGTAGCCTCAAATGTTCATGCATTCATGAGGGGCAGGTGAGTGTTGGACTGACTCGTTGAGGGTTTGCATTCATGGCGGTCCATTTCTGCGTTCTTGTGGGCCCCGTTATTGTGATGGACGGCTGTGATTGATTGTAGAGTTATGGTCCAGTAAATAAGCAGTTAATAGCTAGCTATAAATGATGAACCATTAAAGTCGTTGGGCGGCAGTTATATTACGCTGTATGCTGGTGTCGGCCGTGCAGAGGTGGCGAGCTACTGTCTTAAATGAGACTGACGTGTAGCCGTAGCACGTGTCATCTGTCTCCCACGTGGCATGTTTTTGATGCGCATGCACTTGTGTTTCCAAGGACGGTGATTAGTGAATAAGCGATGCTGACCAAATCAACCAACGGTGAGTTTAACTGTTAAGGCGGGTCGGCGAATTGAATGGCTGCGATTACGTTGGGGCTGTGGTGGATTCATTTGATTGGTAACCAACGGATTGAGAAAAAGTTTTCTACCTTGCTACGGAGGGATTTAAAACCAAATAGTAATAATAATAAATCTACAAGAAAAAACTCAAATTCGAGCCCTTTTTGTGTGTCAGTGTGTGTGTGTGTGAAGATCTTTCAGAGATTTTTAAATTTTCAACACGTGGTTTGCAATTTGCAGAATTTTGAGGCATCCCAGAGGGTAACTGAATTAAGATCAGTGCATAGAACGAGGCCTAGGCACGGCCCATCTCCTTAACCGTCATCGAACAAAGGTTGGAACCATTCATGGACCCAAAAGTCCAATCCCATGATTCAGACGGCCCAGCTGAGATTTTGTTTGGGGTAGTTTCCAGATCGTGCCAAGAGTGGAGCTTTTGAACACCCTTCTAAAATTCTTGTAACACATTAATAACACCCCATCTCATTTCTTATAAATTGTACGGAGAATACACACTGTTCCTTATTTGATATTATTAAAATATTTTAATTACTATGGTATTGTCCTCTTAACGCTTGCCATTGTAGCAGTGAGCATGCGCCTTATGTAAAAGTTGTTGGGTTTCCTCTTTTCTTTTTCATTTTTTTTTGAAAGAGAAGTTTTTCAAATACGAGAAATTTTTCTAATATCGGTGCTTATAATTTTAATAATTTGATGCCATCGTATAAAGAATGCATTTTAAATTAAAAAAAAATTGCTGAACAAATAAATTAGTAGTTACATTCATCTAAAATTTATAAAATTTTTAATTTTACTCCATTTAAGATGGTAAAAGTGGTAACTTTCTATCATATTTAATAAGAGAATATCTACCCCTCCAGAGGTATTTTAGAGATATATTTTATAAGAGTCGTATGCTCCTATTTGGTCAAATACTTAGCGGCAAATTCTTATGTTCCTTTCATTACAGTATTTTTGAACAAGTTCTTGAATAACAGGTTAAATCTTGGCTTGGTTATAACTTTTTTTTTTAAATTTTTTTATGAATACTACTTCTCTCTTTTACCTTCAAGCACCCAAATTTTAAACCCTTATCCTTCATATTTATTCAATTTCTGGTTGATGGCTTTTGGGTTTTATGATTTCGGGTACCCGTTTTGGTGTAGAGTTCAGATTTTCATAAGATATTAGTTATTGTGTTAAATTCAAACATAGTTTTTTTTCTTTTTTTTTTTTGAAATCGTTTTCCCCAACGTAATCTACTCAACCTCTGCTGTTGCAAACATAAATATCTTCCAACCATACAGCCACTGCTACAGACGCGGACCCAGGGGGTTATTTCAAAAAATTTAATTTAGTTTGACATGCTTATTCTTTAAATGATCATAATGATGTTCACATTTAAAATAAATAATTTATTATTATTATTATTATTATTTTTAAAAAAAATTAGAAAAAATAATATCATTTGAGTTTTTGAAATCAAATATTTGAAGAAACAAAACTATATAATTTTAAAATTATTAAGAGGCAATCTTACCACTAAATTATATTATAATTATTTTATTATACAAAAAATACTTTTAAATTTTTTTATTTAATTCTCTTAAACAGAATTTGAAATATATTTAAAAAAATAAAATAATGACTCAAAAGAGACTAAAACTCCCCTCCGGACTTTAACTAGGTACCACCACGCCCTATTAGATGGTCCCTTCTGATTCTTCATTCTTGTTTCAAGTTTGAATGTTCATGCTGCTACCAAATTGGGCACTAATTTTGCGGGATTGGGAGATTTAGTCAGGAACTCAAAATGGTAAGATCTTGGCCTCTGCAGTTAATGGTATGGCTTTTGATGAAGATTTGAAATAAGTTGAAGCTGAAGTAATCGATTTTGGCCAGATGGCTTTATTATAACTCAACAGATTGTTGAAAACAATTATGATGGATGTTAACTGTATCACGGGGAAAGCCCTTCTTTGGTGGGAACCAAAATTGACTTCGTTCACACTGCAGTACGTTGCCATTTGGGGTGCCGACAGAGAAAATGAACGTGGGGATGAAGCTGCTTGATGAAATCAAAATGGCCGGACCGTTCAAATAGGACGAGAGGTTTTGTGCTAATGCTGCCGTCAAAGATGGTGTCCCTAAATCAGAGCTCTTGCCCCTCCTGTGTCCTGCCAAATTTTAAAGCATAAAAATGGACATTCCCCTGGTAATGGAATTGACCTACTTACTTTTGTAGTTTTGTGCTTCCAGAAAAAAAAAAAAGTTGTATTTACAAATAAATTTGAACAAAAATGAGTGGAGGATTATGAAATTAGTGTATTTGTTTTAAAAAATTAATATATAATCGATAGTTATATAAAATTTAATTAAATAGTCATATATGTATTAATTATCTCTAATATATTTTTTTATTTATTATCTCTAAGTAATTTTTTAAAATTCATGTTCTTGTGTCTGGTCGGATGCCCTGCACGAGCAGCGTCCAGCCAAGTTCAAAATTATTTAACAAATATGATAAAATTTGTCCCGATGGACCATCTTGAAATTTAATTATTTTAAAGGAAAAATTATAGGTTTTTCGTTTAAGTATAAATTAAAAATATTTACACCTAAATTTCAATATGACATTATTCTTTTAAATTAGAAAAATAGTACATTTAATTTCTTTACACTAACAATTGAAATTATTTTATAATAAAAAATTCATATTGCCCTTAATTATTTTCATAGATTTTATCATTTCACGGTCCACATTTATCATAGTCATTATTATAATTGATCAATATATGTATATGTCATTTTCTAATAAAGACATCCTCACTTTAATTAAAATAAAATAAAAAAACAGATTTAGTACATTTGAAACTTCATTTTTTTTATTTGTTAGTAGTGAGGATTGGAGAACCATCGTATATAGAGTTGTCAAAATTCCGGGTCCGGTCCGGGTTTGGTGCTGCCCGGGACCGGCCCGGATGAGCATAATGTATGCCCAGACCCGGATTTAAACCCGGATTTCCCACATACGGGCCGGGTCAAGCCTGGCACCTCCCAGGCACGGGTTTTTGATCCGGGCTTCCCAACCCGCAAAATCAACTTCCAACAATATAAATTTATCTGTATTTCTATTGGGTACCCGTATTTTTATATTTGGATTTTTAATTTTTCATTTAAATTTTTTTTTTAATATTTATTAAGAAACCGGGTACGGGCCGGGTTTCGGGTTTTGAATCCCTTGCCCGTACCCGTACCCAGAAACATCCGGGCCTTGAAATTTAAAACCCGAGTCTAGTTTTTTACATATGCGGTCCGGGTAAAACCTGGACCGAATTGTCCGGGTCCGGTCCGGATCCGGGCCGGACGGGTTTTTTTGACACCCTTAATCGTATATATAATGATATGGTTTTATTTAATCAATCTACTAAAGAAAACTTGATTTGTATGTCTACCCTACTTGAGTATTTTTAAATTCTTTTCCTTTAAAACATTACGTACAAGATTTAAGAAAATGAACGTATTTATTATTTGGTAGCAAATCAATATTGAGTCGAAGTCAAATTACTAAAAAATTTGAAGAAATGCTTATTTTTATAAAATGCAAATTTATGCGCAATAGACGGACTGATTAAAAAGATTATGCGACTTTATTCTTTTAACCGAACAATGAGTCATTATTCGTCGCATTCTTTTTTCATAGAAAGTCATAAGAAAAAAAAATTAACAATTGAATGCGATTGGAAGATGGAAACGGACCCCGCAGTGAGATTTCCCAACCATGCTAAACATGGAGAGCAATGAACGATATTTCATTATTTTGTCTTATTTTTCTCTTGACAAAATTTTAGCTCCAAATTGGAAACGCCAAAATTAAGATGCTAAGTTAGGCTTTTCCCACTACCTTATTTTCTCCGGCCTCCCCATTTTTTTCGCCATTCAATCATATTTTTTTTCTTTTGTTCTCTCTCTCGAACTTTGCTATTCAAACATGTATGGATTATTTGATTGAAGGTCAAGCCAACCAGGTATGCTATCAAAATTAATTCACCAAAAACTTCTTAGGAAACAATTTTTCATAAACCGGTGGGGAAAATTATTTTTACACTGTGCGAATTTTCGCTCAAAAAAAAAAAAATTACGAGCTTCGGTTAACTATGAATGTATAACATTTTGGTAGATATATATATATATTTTTTATATATCGATATATGATTTTTTTTTAGATATATAAATGTGTGCAGTGAATTTGAAATGGGAGTGCAATGCTTGATGTAAATAGTGTAAAATATTTATTGAGCGGGTCACTTATATTAGGTGCGCGATCACATGATTATCAAATGAACCGTAACAAGACGCTTGAATATTTTTTTATATATTTTAATATTTTAACACAATTATTAAGTATTAGTTTAAATTTGACACAACATGTACACGGCCCGATGACTCATTTTGTCGACTTTAGTTCTCTTATTGACACTTATCATTAATGCATGAATATTAAAAAACCAAATATAATGATAAAATGTAAGGATAGTAACACGTAGAATTTGATGAGCAATGATTCAATTGACCCATTTCAAATGGTAACACGTAGAATTTGATGTATTTGGAAATTACAATCTAGTCAACAGGGAATTTTAATAGCAGTCATAAAGTGTTAGGTTATTGACATTTAATGGGTTATTCTCCGTAATTCCTAATTTGAAATAATTAACCAAACAAATATATTGATAATTAGCCAAATCTATTAGTCTCACACAATAATGGCAAGATTATGATAACTAAACGCTCTCAAGATTCCTTATGTTCCCACCAACCCAAAAATCCCGAATCATTATTATTATTATTATTATTATTTTATGCAAGTTTTTAGAATTTCTCAAATCTCAATGCCATATACAGGTAAAATATAAAATGGTGCAACATCTTCGTCAATATTCCATATATTTTAAAATTTTGCACAGTCGCATACGTTCATTCTTTCAGTCTTTTATTTATTTAATTTTATACTTTAATAAAAGAATACAATTTTCTTTTTCTTTTTCATTTTTTAAATCAATGCTACCTAAATTGGTACGGTAAACACATTTATTTTCTTATAAATTGTTACAAAGTCGCGTCGCATACTACTCAAATACATATATGTAACATTACCAATATTTTCATTACCGACTGCAATAATTTTTTTTTTTAAAAAAATTCCTGTTAAAATGTGAGACCTTGCATTAGAAAATGACCAAAGCACTAACTACTTTTTTTTTTTAATTACATTATAAAAAAAATTACTATTACTTTATTATGAAAATATGTTAGTGTTCAAAAAAATAAAGCACTAAACAATATTCAAACGAACTTATAACGTGTTCGCTAACCAGCAATCGAAATAATAAAAATTAAGAAATGAAAATAAATGATATGTTTAATTGCTTATATAAAAAATGAAATCGAAAATAGAATGGCAGATCCCACAAAAAATTTGAAATGATTATTATTTGTTGTTTTATCATTAATGTTATAAACAATAAATATTTTAATAATAAATTGTTGAATGATAATAATCACAATTATTATAATAAATAATAATAATTAATTAGAAATATTTTAAAAATTTATAATAATTAATTTTAATTATAAAATAAAATAAAATAAAATAAAATAAAATAAAATAAACACACGAATGGTAATATAATTTATTTCAATTTTCGAAGCCAGTGATGGATAAATGCACTGTCATATTGCAAAAACAATTAGAAATTCAAAACCATTCACAATATTCGTTTTAATTTATTGCAATATTTTATTCCAAAAATATTAACTAAACAGTCAAGAAAGCGAGAAGATTCATTCTAACGTTAGATCTATCGTCAAGTACAAATGAGGATAAGGAGCGTGAGTACCACTCTTGAAAATTTCCTTGCTTTATTTATTTAAGCACTACACACCCACTTCCTTTCAATTCACATATTCACGAACGTGTCTTGATTTCATCTCTGTAGCCTTATGTTTTACTCACAGGTGAACACGCCCGCCGATTCTTTTAATTAATCTCAATTAATTATTTTCTTTCGAAAAAACAAACAAGACACAAAAATTGAAACGATGAAGAGCACTCAGTTTCATCCGGAGAAAAAGAAACTGCTGGTGGTCGCGATCGCAGGACTGATCGCCGCGGCGCTAGTGATCTCGACGTTAATCCGGTCGGCCGAGAACTCGTTCTTCTGTTCGCTTGCCAGCTCGAAGGCCCGAGAGGTGGCCGAGTACACGGCCACGCCGATCCAACTCCGCGCCATCCTACACTACGCCACCTCAAAAATCGTGCCCCAGCAATCGCTCGCCGAAATAACCGTGTCCTTCAACGTCCTCAAAGACATATCCCCCTGCAACTTCCTCGTCTTCGGCCTCGGCTATGACTCCCTCATGTGGAACTCCTTCAATCCACGTGGCACCACGCTATTCCTCGAGGAGGATCCCAAGTGGGTCCAGTCCGTCCTCAAGGACGCCCCTACGCTCAACGCCCACGCCGTCCAGTACCGCACTCAGCTCTCCGAAGCCGACGCCCTCCTCTCCTCCTACAAAAGCGAACCGCTCTGCTCCCCCTCCAAAGCCTTCCTACGTGGCAATGTTGACTGCAAGCTCGCCCTGACCGGCCTCCCCGACGAGTTCTACGACAAGCAGTGGGACATCATCATGATCGACGCGCCGCGCGGGTACTTCCCGCAGGCTCCGGGACGGATGGCAGCAATATTCTCGGCCGCGGTTATGGCCAGGCAGCGGAAAGGATCCGGTGTGACGCACGTGTACCTGCACGATGTTGATCGGAAAGTGGAGAAGGCCTTCGCCGAGGAGTTCTTGTGTAGGAAGTACTTGAAGGACGCCGTGGGGAGAATCTGGCACTTTGAAATCCCGCCGGCGGCTAACTCGACCAATGCTGATGATAGGTTTTGCTGAAACGCTGCGCTGCGTTGCGTTTCGTTTAATCACCCCTTATTGTTGTTTGTTTGTTTATTATTATTATTTTTATTATTATTATTATTATTATTATTACTGTTACTATTATTATCATTATTATTATTATTATTATTATTATTATTATTTCAACTTTACTCTTTTTTTTTTTTTTTTGGATGATATTTCAACTTTTACTTTTACTATTATAGAATCCCGGATGAGATATGCAGGTTATAATATCAATAATTAATAAGGTATGTTTTATTGTTCGAACATTGAATTTTGTCAGTTTTTTCTTTTCAAGAGAAGTAAAAGAGTGATGAGGTGGCGACGGACGATAGGAGATTGGCAGAAACGGTTGAGGTGTCGGTGTTTGAGAGTCACAGTCACACAGACATCGGTGTAATTAGCCGGAGACTTTTGTGCCAACATGCGCCGCCGATGCCAATTGTCTTTTTTATTTATTAATTACTTAAAATGGGTTGCGTTTACTTCATTTAATCCTATCCTGTGATGATAGTAATAATAAAAGTTCAAATAAATAAGATTTTAGATTATGTATGCAATCAGTAATCGGGGACGGCGAGAAAGAGACGACGCTGTGTTGTGAACGGCCCAACCAACCAAATACGCTGCGTCGATGATTTCTTTATATTTATTTGCAGTTGTTTTCTCTATTTTTGGCAAGTTGCCCTGTTGCGTCTCCGACAAGTGTCGTTTAGCTAGCCACACACCCTGTTATGCTCTTTGTTTCTTTCTTTCTGGTCGTTTGGAGAAATATCAAATATTTGGCTGCTTTAGCAATTTAAATGTATGCCACTGCAGCTTGCACGCCATGTGATCCACATTCTGAATGAACCGATCGAAAATTGCTTTGCTTGTGTTACGTGGAATTATTCTAAGTAAAGCTAACGCAGCAATCCAAAATTATTGATTTAAAGATGATAATTAATGCGAGACTGCTTCTGTTTGTTTACCTCACCTCCGAAGACCATTTTCATCGATGAATACTGCCTGCAACTATAACATATTTTCCTTAGTTTTGAAAAATTTTTATTTTATGCAATGAAACATTAAAATAAATAAGTAAACATTTAATTTCTTTATTTTCGTAAGAAAATTTTTTCTCGTTGATTTGCCGTGGATGCATGAATGATATGTATCAATCTCGATTATAGAATTTTTTTAAAAATATTATTGTTCGATAGAAACAGTTCAATTTCTCATGACGCTGCTGCAGATAAGTTAATCGATCAAATCTAAGCTATAGGTTATACCTCAATGGTTGGAACAAAGTTTTCATGTCATTTTGTTTGGTTCTCTATTTTCTTGCAGCGATGAAGTAAGCTTTCACAAATCACAAATTCGCAATCAAATATCTTTTTCATGGAGGCATCAAGTCAACCTCAGAAAGCCAAGATTTTATTTTAGCTCCAGTAACTTAGCAAAGAGCAGGCGCGCTACTAACAAAGCAAAGCCCAAGTGCTGGGTTTTGCTTTATACATTCATAAACTTAAAAACTTGATAGCCGCATCACATCACCACGGAATATGCCCTTAATCTTGTGTGCCCTTAAAAGAGAAAAATGACAAAGACCGTTTTGGGTTTTACATTTTAAAACTAATTTGTGACTTGTCGTTTAACTGCCGACAGTCAAACAGAAGTCACTCTTCGTGGTTAATTCATCTTAGGCTTTGGCCTCGTAACTATAAGAGTAAGAGTTTGAGTCGCCATAAACTCAATTTTAATTGATGAAATTAATTTATAAGTTTTTCTTTTTTATAAAATATTAGTAGAGTATAGACATCTCTCCTTCCTCTGTGAGGGATATTTATCTGGATAAGTACTCAGTATGGACATCCCTCTTTTGTAAGGGGTATTCATTTAGATAAGTACTTCATAAAAATTAATGTAATATTATAAGTCCCAGCTATACTCCTTTCTCTGTGATGGATATTTATCTGGGTAAGTACTTTATAAAAATTGATGTAATATTATAAGTTCCAATTATATTTGTCTGCTGTAATAGCAGTTGTAAATATCTATTGTAATAAATATCTACTATTGTAATAACAGACAATTATAAATATCTATTATAATAAATATCTATTATTATAATAACGGTAGTATAATGTATAATCAATATTCAAAAAATAAAAAATAAAATCGTTGATTGTTAAGAAATTAATGTGAATGGCCGTATCCTTTAACTTCAATCCTATGTATTGTTCATTGTTAAAGTAAGCAATAACAGAAAGAGT
Organism: Murraya paniculata; assembly: GCA_030449075.1. Lineage (NCBI taxonomy): Eukaryota > Viridiplantae > Streptophyta > Magnoliopsida > Sapindales > Rutaceae > Murraya > Murraya paniculata. The sequence goes on from JAEVFN010000022.1 coordinate 2,249,516, forward strand.
TAATAGCGGGAAAATAATTGAATATTTTTTGTGGCCTCAAAGTTCAATGAATCAAGTGCTGACGGTTGGTTTCTCTGTTCGGCCTATCGTGTGGATGACATTTTCTTGCTCTTATTTAAGTGATTTTTTTTTTTTTACAAGTACAGAGCATAAACTATTTTCACGTGAGAATCCGGATCCAGCTGAAGTAGTTTGAAATCAAATTAAAAACTTTACAAGCTAATCAAATTTGGATTAGATTATCTTAGAAGAATAGGTGTTTTAAATTAACATAATTTTGATCTAAGTTTCAGGTGACGTCGAATCAAGTTCCCCTATCTTCAGGCGGGCCGGTTTTAGTAACGAAATAAAGAAAGTGTACAATGAAATGGAAATTATGCATCTTAATGCAAGAGCAGCAAATACACAAGCATTCACAAGAATTACTAAATCTTTAGTTAGGCTGAAGTTGATGATGTCGCATCAAATGATTTTCTCCTAACCAAAAGGCAAGTGATCTTTAATGGCTGAGCATGAGTACTATTATCGAGGGTACACAACACAAGATCCGGCCGATGAAGTGCCAGAGCCAGCTGATCTTTACCAAAAACCAAACCAGTTGCGTCAAACAGAACATGCCATGCATTTCTGTGAGCTTCAGAAATCCAATGCATAGAATATCTAGTGCCATTCACAACCACTGGGTATGAGAAAAGTCCTTTGGGTGTGTACTTGCACTTCCTTCTGAAATTTTGACTAAGCTGTGACCCTTTAATTCTCAAATCCAGCCAAGTCTCCGGTGCCGCAATTACCTTTGATTCTTTCTGAGCTGCAAATCCCTTGATGTAATCAGATTCTTCAGAAATGATTGTCAAGTAGTAATTTCCTTTGGAGAAAGGGTAGCTTTCTCCTATCATTAGCATAGCTTCTTTGTAATTGGGCACGAAGAGGACTAAATACTCATCTTCACTCAATCCACAATGCTTTAATGCCCGGTTTCGAGCCTGAATTTCTGGGATTGAAATGAAATTCCCTTGAAATGAAGTTTTCTTTGAGAGAATATCTAACAATCTTGATGGTTCGAGTTGAGATTTGTCAAGGTCATTGAAGTTGAATGACGGCGATGAACTTTTAGATGATGACTTGCGTTTCTCGTCGATAACAGTCTCTGTTGATCCTTCATTGACCCACAGACTTTCAAGATCATGACTGTCTTCTGGTTCAACGACACCATTGTAATATTGTGGATATTTTGCAAAAACATATTGCTCTACATATTGGATTTCGGTCGGCGTTATGGGACCTGACCATCTCAAGTCAAGGCCGCGCAGTGTTGATATGGCTTCAGCTACCACGTGAGCTGGAATCAGCGTATGCGCTTTCTGTTTATTATAATTTACAGTACATAAACTTATGCAGCTTATTAATGAAAGGCATCAAAAGTTATAGAAACAATATTTTACACTGACCTTAATGATCATGCTGCTTGGTCTGCTACTTTGATTAATGGGCGATCTGGGTATTGATGCTAAAGAAGATTCTTCGAGTTTACTTTGGAGCATATCCTACGTTTGAAGTAATGATATTAAATGAAAGTTTAACCAACAAAAAAAAAAGAAAGAAAGAAAGAAAGAACGAGAAGACAGGCAAAAGGCAAACTATTACCTCAGGTTCTGCATGCAGAATCTTTTGATCCATTCTTCCAATCATCATGTACTTGAATCAAATTAGAGAAAGCTCAAGTCTAGCCCTTTAAATATTTTGAAAGCCGGTGAGCAAAGAAGAAGAGAAAAAGACCAAACCAGAGCTAGAAAGCAGGCGAAGAAAAATAGACAGAGCTATGGATGTTGTTGCGAAGACCAGCTTATATAATGTAGCTGCGGTTGAATTGGACATAAATTATAATATTAAAGAAAGTCATCAAAAGAGGCGCGACAAAGAGAGAAATGCCCACAATCACAAGTGACGATACCATTTTCCTCATTTAGCTGAAAAATAAGAGTTAATTTTCATGCTCCAAACCCTGTAAGTTAGGGTGCCTGTGGGGAAGCTGTGCCTTAAAAACTTCAACCATAAAACATTCGGTATACATTCGTAGTGGTGGGCTGGTGACTTTAAAACCAGCATGATTTTTATCCCAGATTTAATGAAAAAATTACAATACTTTTATCAATTTTGTCAAAAATATTATTTAAAATCATATGTATCAAACACATTAACTTTTATTTCATCTTGTTTTCCCCATAATGACCTTAGCTTTTACTATATCGAACAGACCTAGTAAAAGATTGACCTTTTACAATCGTTTGCCTGTACCGAAGATATAAAAGCTACGGAATGTCAATAACTGGCAAATCCGGGTCGATAGAAGACGCAACATACCAAGTCAACAACTTGCTTTAAATTTAATTTAAGGAGAGATGGTGACTGGCCGAGCAACTGGGGACGTACATGGCATCCGCACTGCGTGCAATTTTCGCTAATAATTTGGGAATCGTTCGAGGTTCGAGAATGACTGGTGTTGGAGTTGGACTATGACGCAGTTCACGCATGCAATTCACAGGAATACTAGCCCGATAGAAAATTAGCGTATAGAAGAAGTCAAAATTCAAGTTGTTATTCAGCAGTCAGCTTTCGTACCTTGCTAAAAAGTGTGTGTTGATTAACAAGCAGCAGTTGCAAGGCGATCATACAAACTTTTTACTTTGGGTTTTCTTTCGACTCGATCAGAGACATGCACCGTAGTGTGCGTTTGGTAACTCGGGCTAAAACATAACCGCTCCTTATCACCCAATACGTGACCGGTAATATTTTATCAGTTGGGTTGATGGTGTCGACAGCCGACAATGATGTCTGGACATAATTTTCCGTTTGGAATTTTGTTGACACGGCATCGTCAACAAAAATTTTCCCAATTCCAACCACCACCATTCATGAATCGTGATTTATCCCATCAGCATCCACATATTACACCTAAATCCAAGTAGTATTATTAAGTCCCCAAACTGCATGACAATAAATATCTTACGTCAGTAATAAATTGACGACATTAAAATAATAACTCATTTTAACCTGGTACCGGCCTCACAAAACTAAAAGGAGATTGATTACGTGCGTCAATACTTAAAAAGTACTAAAGCCGTGATAAGTAGCTTCTTGTTGTTCAACAGTATTTTGATGACCTTGAATTACGAACTAAATTAATAAATAAACAAAATTCTTTGCGAGGCAGTCCACAGAAATAGGCCCCGTCTTACAACTAAATCATATTAGCTACATATGAAAAACCTCAACTTGCTGCCTAGTTTGTGGTTAACAAATTAGTCCATGAGCATCCGGACAAACAGAGAACCATGTTTCTTTTGCTAAAATGAAGTCACGGGTTAATCAATCAATGTAAAGCAAACTATCTCAGAGAAGAAAAAGGTAGTGGAAACAGATGAAGAATGAGGAGACCACACACTCTCAGATAATCACCATAACTGTACAAACAAGAATGATAATCACATTACAAAAAGTATCTCATTCTTTCATCTCTCTTCATGGCGTTGTATACAGCTTGGACCTGGAAAAGAATATTATCTCGGTATCAGCCAACTTCAAGTAAATCTGAACGTGATAATCATAAAATATCGGTAATGTGAATAAAAATCTGATAGATGATATTTCATTGATATCAAATGCGTCCTGCATACGTGAGGTGTGCACACATTTGGCAGAGAAACACAAAGCTAGAAAGAGGAAAGACCTGCTCACTGGAACTGACTTGAACAGGACCAATGTTGACAGATACATATTTTCCCCGCGATGATACTTTCTGCTTCACACGACCCTGTTATGAAACATAACAAATTAATTAGAAGGTAGTTTTCATTCCAGCTTTGGGTCTGAATGATGCAGCTAAAAGCCAAAATCTGCTCCATTAGGGCACCATGTGCGTTTAACTCTCAGTTTTCAGTCTGCAAGATTTGGGAGATACACAATGCCGCCATGCAGTGGCCCTAGAAAGTAGAACATTTATCCCACCGATACAAGGTAAATTCTCACCCAGCAACGAGACCCAAATTAATGGCCACCGGACATCATTTTAATCACAAGTCAAGCCTATGTTCTCAAGATAAGGTTTAACTTGTGAGCAGATCAATGACTAAAAACCATTCTTTCATACATATCAGGGCATAATTGCAAAAAGTGGTGAACCTATGGCATCAAATTCAACCTAGAAAATAATTACAGAGCGCTTTTCCTTGAGCCAATTTTTCAAATAATTGATTCAAGTATTCTGAGTTACCTGCATTGACAGATTTATAAGTGCATCTTCATTGGATCATCAATTGTTTTGGCCATATTATGGTGTATTTCTTACCCTGATGTAAAACACAGTTGATATCATTTGATGTCTAATAATTCCAAATTTTAGAATTCAAACATTCTGTTGCGAAAGCCCATGTTATCATACAGCTGGCCAGATTACTAGCAATCTCTCTTTCAAAAAATATAAGGTGGGCAGTAATTAAGGGTTTGCATGGCAGTAACGGACGGTAGTCTAGCCGACCACATATAGCTGGATGAAAGCTACTTAACTTAAGCTTGGGTCATGAGCTGTCCTATACTAGTAGATGCTCCATCACGATATTTAATTACCAATTTAGAACAGACAACTAAAACTACTTCCTGAAAAACCACCAACATGAAATATCAATTGAGGTCGAATAATTTTCTTAGAGAAAAAGAAAAATCGAATTTTGATCTTCTTACAGCTATGATTTAAAACCACACTACCCTAGCTACTTTACTTTTCAGGCTGTCTCCCTAAATACGTTGCCAGAGACTCTCTAACCTCTATTAACATCACCTATGGCTGTTGCAGCCACACACTGAAATAGTTGTTCCAGCAGATACCCACAGATCTTAAGTCAATCACCCAGAAAACAAATAAAAATCCAGAAACCCAGCACAGTCCAGTCTTATTTTTGAAGAATTTATCGAAATTTTGGTATGATCTTCATTTTTAGAATCAACAGCATGCATCTGCAGGATGTTCTATTCTGAGATGTAGTATTTTTGGTTATAATTTATCATCCCACTTCATATTATATTGCACTTAGGTACCAATTAAGGACAAAATTGTACCTTCAAAATCCTAACAAGGTCAATTCAATTGGAAAAAGAAAATATAATAAAAGAATAGTGTTTGCAAGTGAAAAATAACAATCAAACAATTGCATAGCAGATGATAAGTGTAGAGTAACCATGTGATATATAATCCTATCACTAAAACCACCACTTTGTTCATCTTTCTCTTACTAATTCATCAATTAATTAATTGCGAGCATACCTCAGGAATAGGCTTTTGAATAACAGATTCAACGGCAACAACCATAGCTTGCACAAAGTCATCACCACCAGTTCCAATTGCAGTAAACCCCCTAACTGTTGGGTATGAGTTAACCTGGCAAAAAATAATATCCCCATTATGACAAGGATAATATAGTGACAGAGCAACCAAAGAGGTTGACACATCCAGAAACCGAAAGCGTAGACTATAATTCATCTATTTTACCTTCTGATCCAAAGCGAGCCACTCATTAGTAGAATCATCTGCTACCGTACCTCCTATCACCACATTTGTCGTTTGCCCTACCCTCCCTTCCGTCCTTGATACCTCTAGATCCAACGTTGATTCCACATCAGTATATAAAATTGACATCAAAACGGAAATTTATTTGCATAAATCAAACAAGATATTCCTCTTCAATGAGCCAATAAAAATCCCATCAATATCCTGCCAAAGTATCTACTCATAAGAAAATACGAGTACAATTAAATCAATATTTTCTTAAACATATGTTTATAAACGTACAATTGCTCAATTCTCTTGATTAACGTTCACAACACATCATCTTCTTTCAAAAAGTAGTTTAGAATTTTAAAATAATTCGTTTATTGTTTCAGCTGATTTCATTAAGATTGTACTCAAATTATATCTAACAAAAACAACTGTTAATTAAACAATATTAACCTCCAATAAATAATAGCTATAATAATTAAACAGAATGTCAAGAGAGGAACCTGAAATGGCTTTAAGAACGGCTTCTTGAGGTGGACCTTGGTCACTGTCGTCCTCAGATGATGATTGACTCTCGTTATGCGAGCAATTGAGATGAATTCGTCGAGCAGAGTGAAAGTTCCGAGGCCTAATTCTTCCGTAGTTAATGCAAATCAAACGGGTTGATGGAGTAGATCCAACGGTCGTAAATGGAAGAGAAAAGAGAGCTCGGCTATGGTGATGCAAATGTCTGTAAGGCTCTGTTAAGAACACACAACGTAACACGGAACTGCAAGCCATTTTGTCTGTGAACGATAAAATTTCTTCTGATTGTGGTGTTCTGAGTATTTATATCCTTTGTTTGCTTCTGTCCATTCAGTTAGCGAGATTTTTCCTTGGTCGCAGATAATTAGGAGGATAAGGGCACCAGACACAGACACGTTAACGTGGCGGGCGCTCATTTTGCACATGTGAGTCGAAAAGACAATTGTAGGTACGCTTCAAGAGGGCAGGCCTCATTTTTAGAAGGACTTGTTGGTATTTTCATTCATGATATGGCGGTGTGGACAAAGGAATAAGATGAGTGTACGTAACCAATTCCAACCGACGCCGTATTGCTGCGCTAATCACGAGTGAAATGGCATTTAACAGTAGCAGACCTTTTTTTTTTTTTTTTTAAATCTTTTTTCAAATCTTTCTTAGCCAATATTAAAATTAAAACTTTCGTATATATGCCCCATGACTGCCTTAAACTTATATACGCACGTATTATGTAGGGTAGGTGTTTGTTAAGTATTTATATTTTGTTCAAAGTGTTTGTTTAGTATTTATATTTTGTTCAAAGTGTTTTTTTAATATTTATATTTTGAGTGAATGCTATATTCTTCTTTATTTATGTGTGTGTGAAGTAGACATCTTTTAAATATTAAAAAATATTATAAAAATCTGGACAGTGCTTCATAAGAATTGATACTTAATTCCAGTAATAGTTTAATTTATAAAAATCAATCATAGTTTCATGTAATATGAGTTGTAGTTAGAGCATTAATCTCGTGTAATTAAAAAAAATTTATATTTTGAGAAATATTTCAAAAGATTCCTATATTAATATATTTACTCATGTCCTTATTTATTTTTGAATTTTATATTAGTATCCTTACAATAATATTCTTTTGGATATTAATTAATTTATTTATAAAAAATTTAATTAATAAATTAACCTTAAAATAAAGTAAAAATAAATTTAATTTATTATTATTATTTTATTTTTAGGATTAATTTAAAAAATTATTTTTTAATAAATAATTATTAGTAAGATTATAATGGCAATGATATTAAACATTACTTTGAGTTAGTTAGTGTATTAATTTATTTTAAATGATTAGAAGATTGGTGTAAACATATGAAAAATATCAATTCATTTAAAGATAATTATTGGTTAATTTGCTAGTAAATAATTATAAGTTAATTTTTTAATTATTATTTTCTAAAGATTAATTAATTAATACCTCTAAAATTATAATAAGTGTATTATTGTAAAAGATAATAAAAAATGAAGGGTAAAATTATTACATTTTTCATTACAAGGATGTCTTCAAAAATTTTTAAAATATAAGAAAAAGTACTTATCCTAAAGCATATGAACTATTCGAGCATTCACCCTGACATGTATTTAATTGATCTTTATTAAATTGAAGGGTAGTATAGTCTTTATGATCATCTAATTATGTTAGTTTCTCGTTTGTCAGAAGTTCGAGTTATTTCTGTCTACTTTAATCTTTGGAACATTCACTCGCTATCTTGGAAAACTTGAATGATTCACAAGAAACCCTAATCAAAACCCTAAGTCGGGTAATCGGCTAACATTCCCTCTTCCAGCTGCGATTGCGATTTGAATCGCCGGTTAGCCAAGTAAGGGAAATGTATGGATCCGATAAAGCCTCTGACGATGCAGAGCCAACAGCTTTCAGGAAAGCTGAGAAGAAATACAAGCTATATTATGACGACTCTTCAAAATCCTCCAGAAGGTATCTCTCATTATTAGCTTTCGTCCAATTCTTGGTTTTATTTTTTTATTTTTGATGTTAGCACACAGTGCCTAATATTTCCTTCCAATTTTACAGGAAAAAACAACCAAAACAAGTTGACTTGTCTGAGGTGTTGGATTTCAAGTCCATTCTAGATTCATACAATCAGAACGGTCAGCTTCCTCCAGGAATCGTCGCTGTCCAATGTGGTTTCAATTCTCCAGTTTTCCTCTTGGAAAATCATCCTGGTACCGATCTCTTTTATTTGAAATTGCCTTATATTCGTGATCTATAAATTAAAAAGTCGGTGATCGTGTAGGGATTTTTGAATTTACGACTTATTCGATGTTGTAATTGCAATGCAGGGTTTTTTTTCATTCCAGGTGCGTTAAGTATGGAAGAACAAAGCCAATGGATAAGGGAGAGTTTAACAAGCTTCCCGCAGCCTCCTAACAGAACGAATCACAATGCATTTTATGGCCCTATAGATGACTTATTCAATGCTGTAAAAGAAAAGAAAGTATTGCTTGAAGAGGAGAGTTCAATTGGTAGTTTGGATTTGGGAGCTAGTTCTGGTACTAGTAATGACGATGCTCATAGGTGGAAATTTCATGAGGAAGATATTGCCACACTGAGAGGAAAGACATGCAAGTCGGTTAAAGCCAGTGTTCTGTTGCGGAAGTTGCGGTGGTGTACCCTTGGCTTACAATTTGACTGGTCCAAGGTAATTAGAAACTAGATGTTTGTCATATATATACATACATATACATACATACATATATGCATATATATATATATATATATATATATATATATTGGCTTACTCTCCTGTATAGTGTTATGTATGTTTAAAAATCCAAAATCATGACTATGTCACATCTTTGTTAGATTTGATTTTTGCTTTATGTGATGATCTAATTATAGAACTGAGTCTTTCTCACTTTACTGGAATAATATGCCTAGAGGCAAACACACTATATTCAACCACGTTTAAGTTTACACACATTCTAGGTTTTGATCCCAGGATATCCTACTGAGTTCATGCATGATTGCAATGCCTTGCAGATGTTTGCATTGTTGTTCCTTTTCTTAAATAAATTAGGGGTATAACTCTGGGAAGTATATAAAGTTTGTATTAATATCTGAAAGTGAGCTGCTGGTAAATTTTAAATTATCTTCTAAAGCTTTGTATATTGATGGTGTAGCGAAATTACAATGTGTTTCTCCCACATAAGAAGATTCCTGATGCACTATGTCAGCTGGCTAAAAGATTAGCCGCACCTGCAATGCCCACTGGAGAAGAATTTCAGCCTGAAGCTGCAATAGTAAACTATTTTGGATTGGGTACTTATAACAGTTTGCATCCTGACAGATGCTTTTGCTATTTATTTTATTGTATAAGTTTGGCTATTGTATAATGAAAGCTAATTGATTGAAGAGGAAATTGACAACATATATTTACCATTTCTAATGGTTTTGAACTCTAATACGGGTTAAAACTCGGTCATATTTGATTTTAGTTTGTCTTAGATATTAAAAGGGACAACGACAAACTTTACAAATACTTCACAATTTTACCTGAATTATTAAGGCAGAATCCTTTCTCGCCCCCGTAGGTTTTGAACAACCATGTTCTTAGATCTTCTTCTTTCTTTTCAGGTGATACACTTGGGGGCCACCTGGATGACATGGAAGCAGATTGGAGTAAACCTATCGTAAGCATGAGGTATTTTAATATTTCATCCCACTACTCTGTAAGTGTAGCTTTCTGCTGCAGAAAGTGAAGAAGAAAGATAAAGAGAAGTTAACTTATTTTTGGTGGTTTATAATTTCCATTCAGTTTGGGTTGCAAAGCCATTTTTCTTTTGGGAGGCAAGTCCAGAGAGGACCCACCATTAGCAATGTTTCTCCGAAGTGGTGATGCTGTACTTATGGCCGGAGAAGCAAGGGAATGTTTTCATGGTAAGGTGCATTCTGCCTGCAATTTTATAATTATGATTTGGTGCATATGATCACATTTTAAAATCATAATAGCAGTCCACCGGTGTATGAGATAGACAATAAAACCTTCATGTTGTATAAGCTTTAGTCACGTACCATCCATGATGTCTTCGTGGCAAAAGATAATTGCCTCAATGAAGGTTAATGTTAGGATATCAGATATTTCATAATTGATCATTCAACATAAATGAAAGTCAAAATTCCTATATCAAAGACATTAGAATGTTTTTCAATGGGAAAAAAAGCTTGCAAAAAGCAATTCTTCGCAACGAAGTTAAATCATAGCCTTGACAATGGCCAACTGCAATTTGTTTTTGTGGTATCAATATGTCTAACTTTTATTCCGTTGACAAATTCAATTGCAATATCCTACTATTATTCATGAGATTGAATCAGTTGTGATGATGTAATATGGTTGTTGACTTTTGCAAATGATTGCAGTTTCTACAGTATAACTAGACATGGCTACTGACTATTGACCTCTAATCTGGCAGGTGTACCCCGGATTTTTACAGACAGGGAAAATGGTGAAATTGCCTCTCTTGATTTGCAGTTCTCACATGAAGATGATCGTTTTTTCTTGGAATATATCAGAAGTTCAAGGATCAACATCAACATTAGACAAGTTTTTTGAGTCTATAATCCCATCATGTATTAAATTTTGATTTAACAATCAGTTGAGGAAGGTTTCTTAGGACACATGTCAGATGTAGCCGCAATTAGAGAACGGAGGACTGGTTCTGACGGCGACCATTATGCTTAGGCACGTGAAAAGCAGTAGATGTGCTGTGTCAATTGGTTAGGCTCCTCATGGAAGTTTAAGATAATGTGAATAGTGAGTGAGGGGAGACCGGTTGTAGGAATTGCAAGGATGTAGAGTTTAATTTTGCAGTTAGGTATCTTGATTCATTTAGCTGAGATGCAGGAGTTGTGACGTTGTTGCAGCGATAATCTTACCGACACCGAAGCACACGCAGATCTCAGTTTTGCACGTGATTTGAAGATGAGATTGGATTACACCATTTTTTTTCCCCACTCAGTTATTCTCAGTTTTTGACTGTCAAAATAAAAGCAGCACCGGTTGTGGTCTGAAAGTTCATTTTCTAAAATTATATAATCTCACAGTATTGCCTTTCAAACTGTTAATGCTTTCAATACTCTTGTAATATCAAAGGTACCATGTGAACTATTGCAATAAAAGATAGGTTGCATTTTTGACGGCTACGCCAACATCACCACCACCAACCAGGCAGGCAGCCAATGCTTACTACGAAGAAACTCACAAATTGGCACGTGCTCGTGCACCTGATGAATTTGTTGGAGCTTGAAAAAGAGAAGTCAGATGTGAGTTGATTTCAGACCGCAAGAGTCTATTAAAAAGGCGAGTCGCCGAGAAACGTGTTGTTTAGTGACCCACTTCATTTAGTCCGCGGAAAAAGCATACAAAATGGAACAAAATATTATTCATAATTTGCATATGGACGGCTTGGGAACACGTGGTAGGAATGGAAGAGAAAGGGATTTGGCGTTTGAATTTAACGATGATGAAATACGCAAGTTGCAGCGTTCTTGGTGCAGGCGTCATAAAATATCTACCATCTGTTCAACAAAAACCAATGAAAAAATACTCTGTTATTTTGAAGGGTTTCGAAGACATAAAAAATCTCAGCGAATCACTCGCTAAACGTTAATTTTTTTAATCATTAATAATTTACTATCCAATGGCACGACCACTGTTTAAAATTACTTGGCTGGAATATTCGTGAAATTATAAAATCAAAAAACAAAGCGCATATTACAGAGTAATAATAACTCTATTCATTTTGTTATCTTTATACATTATAATAATAAAAATATATAGTATAGTATCGGAGAAAGATTCATACTATCAAATTTAATAGATTATTGTTAATTTTAGTCCACTCGTAAGACTGAGACATAAAATTAAAATTTTTTTCTTGAATTCTTATAAGATCTATAAGATCTAAGGACTTGTTAATTTCAAGATCAGAGTGGTGGACCACTGTATAAAAATAGTTGTTCGAGTCTTTATAAATTTAAATTATTCCTCAATTAAGTATGATTAATTCCAATAACTTACTAATTGTAAAATATCGGTAGTATTGTAATTGTAATTAAAAACAAAAGAAGAAGAAGAAGAAGGTTACCATACCAGTCAATAGCATCAAACAAGATGGATTTGCAACCGTTGATACGGGAAAAAGAAAAAAAAAAAAAAAAAAGGGAGCATTGCATTCAAACACGTATGTACAGAAAACATTCTCAGAACTAGAATCCAGAGGAATCCCACTCGAAAGAAGTAGAAGAGTAAAAGCAAAATAAAATAAGCAAGCAAATGCGAAGAAAACATCTTCGCATAACTCCAAAACGCACACCACAAGGGGCCAAGCCAAGGAGGAGGCCACAACTAATTTTCTTACAAGCCACCCAAAACTCACACGCCTACGTGTACAGACCCGTCACCACTTTCTGTATTCCCACAAAATATAAACCACGCCTCTTAAATTCCCCCCCCAAAAGATCTTCAGTTTTTCTCTCTGTCCTCCTTGAACCCATCTCCGTTTCTCTGTTTGCTTGATTCTTCGATTCATTAGCCAAAATGGGTCCAATCGTGTTGACTCAGGTGGCCACGGGACTCAGCGTTTTGGCCGGTGCGGTTCTGGTAAAATCCGTCATGGACCAGAAGCCCATGGCCGGGCCATTTGACAGGTGCACCAGTTGCAACGGAACGGGTCGGGTCACGTGCATATGCACGCGGTGGTCTGACGGCGATGTTGGGTGCCGGACCTGCGCCGGCTCGGGCCGCATGGCGTGTAGCAGCTGTGGAGGGACCGGTACCGGCCGGCCCCTCCCCGTTCAGGTTTCGGTTCGTCGACCGAACCGACCGTCTTAGTTTGTTGGTTGTTTCTGGTTCTGTTATAGTTATCGTTTAGTCTCGAAACTCTCTTTCTGATATATATATTTTTTATGTTATTTGTTATTTTGCGAAATTCAAAGTATTGTAATTAATTATAAATTTGGTGCCGATTCTTGAAGAGAGACAAGGGATTAGTAGTAGGTGTCAATTGTAATGGCATTACTCTTCGTATATATAATGAGAAGAGATTATCATTTAATTTTGTGTTCGGTGCTTCTGCTTCACAATTCGGCTGCTTCTACGACTTAGAATTTTCAGATGTGATTTGTATAAGTAATTTCAAATGTTAGCTTAGTTATAATCATCGTATTTCAATTTGTTTTTTAAAAACTGCCTTAATATTTCAAGTATTTTTATTACCATCTCATTTCTCATCGGCAAAGACCTGTACTGCAATTGTGTCTATATTTGGTGGTGGGTGTTTGATAGTTGTACTTTGGAAGGAGCAGCTAAAATGTTTGGGAAACTGAGTTTTATTATTATTTGATGAAAATTTTATGTATTCCTTTGTTTAATTTACCCTTCAAGTGGTACGTATGATTATCGAACATTCACTCCCGTTTACTGGGTGCTCCTGTTTCACAATTGTAGCTTCAAAGCCACAATAGTTTAAAGACTTGAATCCCAAACAAAGCCTCAGTTTAATAGTTTTATTGGACCTCAAGTTGGGTGAAAATGGTTGTTAATGTTGCTTGAATTGGTAATCCAGGATTTATTTATTAATAAAATCGTCCTTAACGGCACTATAGCAGTCAATTTAACTACAATATGACTCTATAGCCGTCAATTGTGTGAATGAAAAAGTACTTCTGAAATCCATAGCAAAGTAGCAGACAAAATGCTTAAATTATGATATAAATAAATAAATAAATAAAGTGCTTTTGGTCTAGTTCATACTTGATGTACTTTTAATTACTGTTATGTGCTAGCCACCCTTATAAGGTTTTGCACATTAGCTGGTGTGCAAATTGCATTTAGTTAAGTAGAGTGAAATATTTTAATTTGTGCAAATCCACCTTTGTATTTTATGCGTGATAGCTGGTGCCAATTAGTTGATTTAGTGAACTTGCATGTAAAGAAGCACTTCCAGAAAGGAAAGAAAGCAGAAAAGGAACGGAAAGAACAAAGAAAACCCCACAATTGATTCGAACAGGTCAGCTGGTTGGTCAGATTGGCAAGTCAATGAGATATATTAAATAATGAGAAGAGAGTGTTACCGAAATATTTATCCAATTGATAGCATTGAATTTGATTTTGTTTGCACCGTTAAAAGTGATAAAAATGTTTATTAAATAGAATTGCTTGAATTAACAAACACCCCAAACAAAAAAAAAAAGGTAATTCAGGAAGTGATTAGTCCATTTTTGTGATATCTATTTGGAAGTTTCTCATGTTTTATTTTTTTTTTTTCCCCTTGCAATGCTCATGAGCTTTATAAATATTTATGAAATTACAACATTTATTCAACCTTGGCAGCGCCGCAGTGGCGACATGGCTTGCCGTATACAGTGAAAATATCAGTATTAGAACTAAAATATTGGACTATATTGTATTAATTTCAAGTTTTGATATTAAATGGTGTGTTAGTTAACAGGATATTAGGGTTTTGTTTTTTTTTTTAATCCTTTTCAAAGGAGGTTTAGATGGTGATGACAAACTTTTGACATTAACAATCATCACCCTTTATAACTCAATGTTGAGTAACTGATTAAGATCCGCCCAATGGCATTAACATAACCTTTACAACATATGTTTATGCTGTTATTGTAAAGAATTTCTATACGGAAAAAAATATATTTCCGCTCACTTTTTTCTAGAAAGGCAATGGCTACGTTGGAGCAACTTCACCGTAGAGCACTGATGATGATTGTCAAATCATAACAATAAATATAAATTTAATATTTATTTTTGTGATCGTATGTTTATAGTAGTGATTTACTGTGAAGTAGTTTCAATATAACCGGACTTTTCTAAAAAACTCTAATTTATAAAATCAGTTTAGTAGATATGAACAAGCCTTTTTAGTTTGAATAATCATGTATGTGTAACAATTAGTATAAAATCTATAATAGAAAAAAAAAAAGTTTGTGTTATAATGTTTTTTCTTTTTAATTTTGCAGTGATTTTTTTTTTTTTTTGGTGTGTTTTATAATGATGGTGTTCTAACTGTAACACAACGTGTAGTTAGTATATCGTTGTTGTTTTAGTTTTGAATGCTATTGTTTCGGGGCCTAAAATGTATAATCTTTCTCCGAGGCACACTTTCTTTAAAGATTATTAGATATTGTTAAAGCCATCTTTGAATGACCTGAAAATACGTATCATCTATCGCCAATGCAAATTTCGTTTGAAGGGTTAAAACAATTAATCAGAGCGAATTAATTGACATGCTGATCGTTCATCAAAACGAAGTGCTTCTTCAAGGACGATCGACAATCAACCATCCTTTTATTTTTCTCAAAA
The DNA here is from genome assembly GCA_030449075.1 of Murraya paniculata. Classification (NCBI taxonomy): domain Eukaryota; kingdom Viridiplantae; phylum Streptophyta; class Magnoliopsida; order Sapindales; family Rutaceae; genus Murraya; species Murraya paniculata. The sequence continues at coordinate 2,264,973 of JAEVFN010000022.1, forward strand.
CGAAATCTTCAACTCCAGTGATAAATTCTTGTTATATACGTCATTGCTGACATGACAAACTATGAATATTAATCGAACCAATACCGTTCTTGTGATCGAAGATGATCCTGTGATTCTAGAGTGATTTGCTAAACATGATTTGGAAAGACTCTTTTACCTTGCAGCAATTAGTTATTAGTCGTCTGTCGTGTATTTAATTTTAAATTTATGGACAAGGTTCGTTTCCACCTGAATTTTTTATATTCATGGCATCTAAGTGATCGCGCAAGTCTTTGTACACATATAGAGGCAATTAATAACAAGTTCTAATCATACAAACTTTCCCTTAGAAAAACACCCAATTCCTTTGAACTCGAACTTCCTCTTGGCCCCAAATTTCTCTCCCTTTGCTCATCATCATCTCACTTGGGGGTGAAGGCCTGAACCACAAAGCATCATCGCCAGTTAGTAAATAAATATAATTGACGCTTAATTAGATACATAAAATGAGTCGAGTACTAGGTGCTGTAATTAACTTACAGCAAAAACGGTGGCATGACCAGGATCAGAGAGGTGGGCAATGAGATTGTCAATGGGGCCGGTGCCGGTGTAAATGTGCTGGAACCATGCACCCATCACAGCCAACATAGCCAATCTTCCGTTCTTGATCTCCTTAGTCCTCAACTCCTTTATCTTCTCGGGCGAACCGGATCCCCAGCCAAGTGGGTCAAACCAAAGCCCACCTGGGTACCCAACGTCGGTGCCGGTGAGCTTGTTGTTGGGGAAGATCGGGTCGGTGTTCACACAGCCTGGCTTTATGATGTCGGCCCACCGTCTGCCCTCGGCCCAGCCTATGAATATCATCTCAACAATGAACAGGGTGGTGGTGTCCGTGAAGTACTCTTGTTCCCCAGCTGTGTACCAAGATGGAGTGTTGAGGATTCCAAGTTTTGTTAACAACTCCGGAATGAAAATTCCTGCAGCTCCCAACATTGCCCATCTGCAGTGCACAAGCTCTGATTGCACGTTCCATCTCAGCGTCTCAGGATCAGATCCTGTGAATAACCAACTAATTAACAGCGTGTACGAACTTGACACGTACGGTTAAGTTTCTTCATTTGTCTTACCAAGACCAAGAGGATCGAAGCCGAAGTCTCCAGGGAGGCTGCCATCGAGCCATTCAGGAGGAGTGCTGCCTGGGAACCAGAGAGGCCTGTTGGGATCAGCTGCAGCCGCACTCACTGAAACCGATCGCGTTCCAGCTGTTGCTCCGTATTTTCTCAATTTCAGCTTCTTCCCACCAAGGAAAGAAGCCTTTGTTGCTCCCACAACTGATCCGCTCTTCTGAGAACTGCGATGTTACTCTTAATTACCTAAATTAATCATGCACTTAAAGCATGTGAAAATTAATTAATGTGGGTGTAAAGAGAACTTGCCTGGGGGATGAGATGGCCGCAACAACAGGGGAAGCACAAACAGAAGCCATTTTTATTGTCAGGCGCAGGCTTTCAGCAAAATTATGACTGGTGTTTGTTTGTGTGCTCGCGTGTGTAATACATAGGAGATACAAAAGCCCGTTAATGTCGATGGATGCAGGGGCTTATCTTGAAGGATAGAAGAGTGGATCTCTAATTGGCTTATGTAATGCCACGTGGCATGCAGAATCTGATATCATGCTCCTCTGCCTCGAATTTTTCTGCTTACTTGGATTAATCGTGAGCTGGTGGTTCAGATTGTAAGTTCGCTGTGCGGCTGTGCCCCATGCATAAAAAATATCGGCTGGGGACCCTGTGGCTGGCCCAGCCCTGTTACATATTTTAATTACGTACAATTACTCTTATTTTTGTCAATTCACGGATAATGGAATGGAGTTGTGATTGTTTCCTATTCAAATTGTAGGTGCATATCGGAATCCAAAGATTCCGGATCCTTTTGGGCCTTGTGGGAATGGATGCTCTTTTCGAGTTTCGACTAAGTGTTCCAAACCGCTAGTGTTCGAGACCTGGTACGATGAATTTTGGAGAGGAAAGTTTCAAATAAATAAAAAGATTTTTAAGGATTATAGAATAGCAACTGTACCTCTTATTCAAAGGTTTTGCTTTTAGACTCGATATTAGGCCCCTCTCTCTTAAAACAGTTTCAACTTCAATTCACTTTTGTTCTACTTAATAAATTAATAATCCAAAAGATTAAGGTCTTGTTTATTATTGAGAATGAGTTGTTGGGGTTTAAAAATTACAGTATTAAAATATTTAGTAAACACTAATAGTCATGGCTTAACAGTTAAGTTGATTTAATCTCATACTTATATGATAAAAAATATAATATCTTTATTATTTTTTCAAACTAAACATTAAAAATAATATTTATTACACATTATTATTCTTTTATTTCATAGTTTTATATATATATATATATATATATATATATATATATATATATATTTCCTACAACAGCTATGGCTTAAAAACTATATCACCTTAATACCAAACAAGTCCCATGAGAGAGTGCAAATAAGAAAATGGAAAAAAAATAATTTTTATTATTTTTAATCCGAATAACAGCAATTTAGTAAATTGATTGAGTTCATTAAAAGATAGATTGATGAGAGAAATAAAGGGATGATTTATCACCACTCTTCTTTTATTCAAACTGGATTGCTATCAGTCCACAAGACTTTTACAGCCTGCAAGGGATTGAATATGGCTCAAGCCCAGCCCATTGAGTTTGTCTGGGCTGAATTGAGTGAAAAGTTATTAATATGCGTTGTATGATTGTACTCCCTGTGGGAGAAAGAAAACAGATCTTAAAGGGTCATTCTCATAAAATGAAAGATTCATATGTGAATCGTTTCTTTTATATTTAAATTTTTCCTTGGACCCCTACTCTTTGTAAGAAAAATATGTAAAAAAGAGGGAAGGGGGAAAAAAAACTCAAACTGGAAGCCACAACTTAGTTCTTATCTTGATTTGTGAGGCAAAATCATAACCCCCATTTGCATGACTTTGAAGTTGATAAAGCAGAGGCCCACTACCACAAACTCTTATGTCTTTATTCCACCCACTTGCCCTAGCAGATTCTCAAGAAGAAAAAATCAACACGTGTGTTCTTGTAACCAAGTCCAAAGCTTTGAATACTGTTTCTGAAAATCATACTCATTCTCCCATTTTTGTTAATTGGCTAGTAAAACTGATTGAAGCTTGGAATTTTGAAACCCAGATGAATCCAGGGCTTGATTCTTATTCCTTGTTATACAAGTTAATAAATTTATACTTAAAACATAATATTTGTTTCGTAGCAAACAGTTCACGATATGTATATGTATATACACATATGTCCTGCTAATGGTGGAGAAAATGATTTTAGAGGGTCATAATTATGCTTTTCCAGTTGCAAGCAAAACAAGATTTATATATTCAGTTTTATTAGGTACATAATCGTCTACAGTTTCCCCTACGCGGTAAAGAACCGACCGCAAGATCCAGTTTGGTAAGCATTACCAGCAACATTGTCACAAATAATTGGCTGCATATTTTGCAAATGGATCTGTTTTAACCACTGCATCAGGCCGAAGTTTAGATAATTAAGGAATCAAATTAATTAATGGCAGTTAGCATTTTCATCTGTGGAGTAATTAGTGAATGTTTCAGGTCTAACAACAAAATCAGAGCATGTTTAATAAGATTTGGCAATCTTTTTAATTTGCAAGTGATGATAAACTTGAAAGCTTTGGATCCCCATTCTGCTTTTTCATGCAGCTGGCATGTGCTTGCTAATTAGTACTGTAATTATGTCTTATGAGAATTATATCACAGAAACAGTCTGCTAATTATGTCTACACGAGAATTATAACACACACACACACACACAAAGCCAGCATTCGAAATTATAACTTACAAAAACCTAATACAAAGGAAGTGGGTTCAATCAAATCACCATCATCAAATGATTTTCTTTTTCTTGTTATGGTCCTTTTTCAATTTTTCTTCAGTTGCGGAGTCAACAAGCGAAGACGCAGTCCATGGCATCATTGACTTGTGAGGCTCCTTTTACATATATTGAGTTCTGAAAGTACTAAATAATGCAACATTTGGGTTGTTATAATGACTGTAACAACTTTGCCGAACCTCAAAAAGTAAGATTATTGTGTCGGATTCTGCATATGTTACTCGGCCCCAAATTTGTATTATTGTGCTGTTCACAAATTTAGTGTTCGTACTACTCATTATATCGCCACATGCTGGCGGGTTTATTACACATAATTTAGCATTTTGATATGATGTGTAAAATTGCCATTACCCATTAGTGGCAAATCTAGCAGATGATGAGTGGATTGCTAGATCTGCTAAAGCTGGGATTGTTGGCATATCAATTAATCCTCAATTTGGAGGGACAATGAAACTGGGCAAAATTGTTGCAGCTAGCCTATTATTGTTGGCATATCAATTAATCTTCAATTTGGAGGGACAGTGAACATGGGCAAACTTGTTGCAGCCAGCCCTAAATAGAGGCATCACAGTCACCTAACTGTGTAGGGTCAATAGCACTAATACTTCAACAGATTAAAGATACCATCAATGCTTACAGGCACAATCTTGGAATAGCAATTCTTGCTCACATATCAACATCTTTCTGAACAAACAGTGACATGAAAAAGCTTCATTACTATTATTATTATTATTATTTTTCAATAGAGATCACCATTAGTCCATTGCCGTTTTGACATGTAATTATCAAAACATTTGAGACAATTTAAGAGCCTTTGATAAAAATCAAATCATAGAGAGAAACATCAACATTGAACACCCTTCCTTGTACAAGAAGCTAGCAGCCGATGGTGTCCCGTCTAATTGAAAGTTGAAAATGTATAATCATATGAATTTTCTTCAGTTGACTCCATGATTCTATCCACAAATGTGATGTATGAGGAAGTGTTTCATCTTAGTGAAAAGGGATTGAAATTGACAAATAAAGAAAAGAAATAATTAAATCTCTGTAGTAGTCAACTGAAATAAACAACTCATTTACATTTTGTTTACCTAAACTTTGTTTAGTTTCTATATTTTGAGTTAAGTATTTATTTAGTCTATATATTTAAAAAAGTACCTCACTTTTTCTTTCATTTTATAATAATTCTCTTAAAACAATATTCTTGGGGATATTAATGAAAAGAAAAAAAAAATTTCTACTTTAAAGGTAACATAAAAATTTGCACAAACTTTTATATATTATTTCACTTTTAGAATTAATTTAGTAAATTAATTTTTATAAAATAATTATAAATAAGATTATTGTAAGGATATTAAAGATTGCTTTCAATTGGCCAATATTAATTTATTTATAAATAATTATTAGTAAGCTTGTTGCATAGATCCATAAAGTATTAGTTATTTCACATTAATATTTATTAGTCAATTTGCTAATTAATTTTTGTATAGATAAATTAAATAATGTCAAAAATATTGTTGGAAGGGTATAACTACAAAAAAAAAAGAAAAAAGAAAAAAGTAAGAGTAACAATATAACATATATTTAACTGCGGGAGCATTTTGAGGTTTTTTTTTTATATGTAGCGATTAAATAAACAGTTAAATTAAAATATAAAGGTTACAAGAGTATTTGCCCTTAAAATTACATATATATATATATATATATATATATATATAGTGTAATTATAAAATAAACGCATGTCACATAATTATATCTTTGAGGTGACAGAAGTTTAAGAAGAAGATGAAGTCAAAACTCAAAAGTTTAAACAATACATGCAGAAAGGCAAGGACAATTAAGTTTCGAATAATCGAATGTACGTCATGATTTAGAAGTTAATAACTAGTGTTAATTATATGGTTGTATCCTTTGCTTTCGATTATAATCATGACGACTACCCGAATAGATACAGCATAATGTAACCCATCTGACTCGAATTATGTACTTATCATGGAATCGTAAGCAATATCGCCAATTTAATTAATTAATTTGTTTAATTACTACACCTAAACTCAACCATCCATTGCTTTGTTAATAATTACTTGGTGAAATACTCCTTTAGTTCTTTTTTTTTTTCTAAAGGGATTCTATCTCATAATTACTTTCTTACCAAGTCGTGATTGAGCGTCCTAAAGCTGAGACATGCTCATCAATATATAGCCAATTTTTTTTTTTATTTTGTGTTAAGTGGGGTAATCCAAGCTCTCTATAATCAAAATGTGTGGTTCAAAATTTTTCTCTCTTTATTTTATCCACCGTTTCTAAGCACCCAAGCGGATATTAGGGTTTCTATCTTTTACTTGATGCAAGAAAAGGCATACTAGGAAAAGAAAACTTTCCAAGTTAAACTTGGATTGATAATTGATTGATTGATTAACGTCCATTAGCCATTAGGTGATGTTCAAGAAGATTAGATGCCGACCAAGCATCAGGATTTTGTTTTTAATACATGGCATGATGCATGTTGCTTGCTAAACCCATAAACCTAACCCGATACCCTTTCGATATTTCTCTACAAAGAATATTAACATGTCGGTCTTTTGGACGGCCACATACCATCAATCCATCATCATTTTATGTACGCTACATCGTAGTCAACCTTATTAATAATAATTATTATCATCATTGCTGTCATTATAATTACTAATAAAATGATGCGGTTTAAGTTAATACCTACACAGATGATTAATTTCTAGTAGGTTTATTTCTCTGGTCGTAGCTCGGCTATCTGTGAATACGCTTTGTGCCGTCGATCGTTTGAAGTCGAGTAACACTAATAGAGAACTTGATTTAGTGTTTAGTGAGCAAGGGTTGTCATCCCATTCAAAATCTTCTTTAAAGGAAAAAAAAAATTACAATTTGTTTTAAATTAATCCTATGTCAACTGGAAAATGCTACGACAGGAACTTGGGAAGTTAGATAAAATGGAGCTCTCAACGATGACGTTTTTGAACACCAATTTCCATCGAGATTCATGCATGAGCCCAGACCGTGCAGAAAGGCCGCAGTAGCTGTACATATTAATCAATTAACATACTTGTCACACCTTTTCTTGAATTGATTTTATATTAATTTCCAGAGTTTTAATAAGTTTGTGCTAACGTGCCATGTGTTTTCAGGTTCAGCTGTGCTTTTTTGATTAATTTATTGTTGCTGTTCCTTCAATTCTTTAATTTCTTAATAATGATGTGTCAGTGGGTTTATGCTACAAAGGCCGTTTTCAAAGAGAAATTTTACAAGTTTAATAAAATGATGCGATTTTTGACAGGTTCTGCTTTGAGGTAATTTCAGTTTTAGAACCTGTTACATCAAGGAGAAGATTTAAAAGTGCAAATAAATTAAATTCAGGACTTCACTGCGCTGTGCTTTGTTTCATGCACGCATCAAACGATCATTAAAAATGGAATCAATTTTCTAGCTTTAGAGTTTGACTAATTTATATTAAAAGCCTGAATTATAGAATAGAGAATTCACTAGTTTAATGGTTTATCTGCCATTTGGTGTGGTTCAATTGGGAGAACGGCAAAAAAAAATTTATTTGTTCTGCTCAGATGGTACATATTAAATATTAATGGAATTTAGGAAACTAAAATATTTCATTGAAACAAGTTTATACGTTAAGAATCAAAACGAGGGTACGTTTGATATCTAATTAAAACACCATCCCATAATAAAAGAGACTATTTTTTTTTTTAAATGTATTTGACTTCAATAAACGGGCACATATTCTAAGATAAAAAAAATGCATTTAAGAGAAGCCGTAGGTGTTTCTTAGAGAAGTAACCGGCAATTGAAATTGAAAAGGTTATCTTTTTTTATATCAAGAGTGATACTAAATATATAATTTTCTTTTTGTTTGTAAAACCACTTTCCAAGTCCGAGTCCAACACATCTTCAATATTGGTATTCTAAGCCTCTAATGGCAAAATTATATAAGATTTAGTAATCGCGCTTGGATTTGTTACTTCTTTTTTTAAACACAAACCACCAAGAATAGTGAAATTATGACTGAGTTGCTCGAAAGTCACACTAAACAAAACATTAGTTTTGAAGAAAATGAACCATAATAACCCCCGCTAGGAGTATAGCTTGTGTTGCGGTTAACTTCACTTACCAAGCACGTTATGAGTGTCCCAAAACTAGCAGGCATTAAGCAATCTTATGCACAAGTACTCTTTAACTATGATGTTTGAACAATACAAACTTCAACCCCTCCAAATTACACCACACATTATTGGAAATTAGAAGCTACTAGAAGCTAATCGTCGCTTCTACTTCTTCAAAAAAAAAAGAAGATAAATTTAATATGATTAAATATATAGTTGATCATCATCAAAAACTAGTTTAGAACGTTTTCTTTTTTTTTGGGGGGGGGGGGGGGGTGTTGGGATATACACACAAAATAACTATTTTTAATCTCACAAATTTTTGAAATTTCGGTTGGTTTATTTTGAACTCATTGAAAGTAAACTAAAGTCCGTTACCTTGAAGTTAATTAAATATATATTGAGAGGATAAGCTCTAAGCACAGCAAGTGTGGATGAAAAATGAAAATGACCACATAAGGCCCCGAACAGGCCTTTGTGTCTTTGACTTTGACAAAACACGAGTCCTGCACAAAAAGTAAATTAAAAGGTCCTAATTAACACCTTTTTCGCCCTTTCTTTCATCTTTTCTTATGCTGAAAAAGGTATATAAATAAAAAATTAAATCAACAGAGAATGTTGGGATGGCTTGAGAATTACTCAAGCACTGGGGCAGCACGTGTGCACGCTCACTTGGATTTTTTTTGTTCACGTAAATCGATGAAGTTAAAGGGCCCCAAAAACCAAACCAAACAAAATAAAATACAAATCACAGTTCAGATGCCAAATGCGTCAAGCAACATCCTCAGTTCCCTCTCCTTAATCCCATTTATGGTTCGTTACGCTAAATTCTCCCAAATCCCTATTAATTTTTAATTAATTTCTTAAGCAAATTTTAACATTTCAGAACGACACAAATTTACGCTACCTGGCACTGCAAATTGCAAATCGACGCCGTTGTTTCTTGAATTCATTCTCAGAAATGATCCATTTGCTATTATAAATTTATGAGTGCGTATTCATGTTTATTTTTTACTTTATAACTTAATTAAATCTCTAAATCGAATGCATATCTATGTGTTTTGTTACGGTCCACTAGATTTTATTTTATCGGAATCCATAAGAGCCCAAGGTGAGAAATGAAAAGATTTTTATTCCACCCACTCCACATCTTAGACCTTATCCCTTCAACCCAATCTTGTTCATTCAAAAGAGGAATCTATTATTATATTTTTCATTTTTTCATATATCAAGCGAGGAAAACAATATATGTGACACTTATCTTGCAAATTAATTTCTTAGAAACGAAGGGTAATTAATAAAACTTCAAATTGCACCATGCAAGTTGGCGTTATGCAATTGGTTACTGAGAATCACGGAGAGAAGATCACGACCCCATAAGGGGAGAGTGATTGCAAGCTACTTAAGAATTTAAACCGTATACATATATGTATATGTATATATATATATAGGCCCAGATCGCTCTGGGTTATTTTTGTTTGAAGCTTGAAGTTCACGTACCATGCACGTAAAGGCAATTAACTCGAACATGTCCCAGTGCTGGGAAGCAAAAAGCAATCTAATTTTTGCTTGCACGGCCAAGCAGTCAAAGTGAAAGATCAATAAAAGCCCTAACATGACTTGCGGTAGCTGCGGTTTTTTAAAGGATGTTTCTGTCATTTGAAGAATCATCTTTACTCCAATTGCAATTCAGAATTTCTTATACTGCCATGAATAGTCACAATTGCAGAGACAGCATGAAAAGATATGCAATTGCAAAGACAAAAGTGAGGTGGCGTGTTGAGCTGAAAATATGTAAAGAAAGGCAAGATTCACATGATGTAATAAAGTAAAGACCAGTCAAACTTCTGCCATATTTTACATTTTGAGAACCCTGTCACGTGCAATCAAATGGATCACGTGTTGAGTCCATGTCTAAGTTCAACGAGCTTTGGGTCAAATTCGTCATTTCAACGAATGAACATAATTGGACTGTTTGTACAAGTTAAGGTAATCAATTTCGCATAATTAAACAAGTGAAATCGCACAGGTTACACAGGCAAAATTTGGCTTGAGCCTTACTCAACCGTGTGGGATGCATAGCATCGTGTGCGTACGCATGCAGCCCATATCCACATCGGTCAGAAGGGGACCCTAATCAATGGCAAATGCGTTAAGCAAGATCCTCTGCATTGTCTCCTTCAAATTCTCTGTTTAGTCAGCTGCTAAATCTATTGCTTGCTTACAACATATAAAATAAAATAAAATATTCACTTTGTTTTACTTGGTTGGTTAAGTCATTCAATCCTTTCAAATCCCAACGTAGAGAATGAGGAATTAGATTGATATAATTATACGTTAACAAGTCCAATGACTTGTTCTTGATGCCCAACTGATACTTCCCATCTTTTTTCCCTTTTTTTTTTTTAAAAAAAAACCTCACATGCTTCTGTTTTTTATTCTAAGTTCAACTAATTTATTTAAACATTCCATTTTACTCCGAAGCCCTTGGGGTACTCTTTTTTTTTATATATATAAATAAATACTATGGTTGCATGCAGCTTGCTTTTTGGTCAATTTTTTTCAAGTCTCTTTTCATGGAAATTAATAAGCTAGCATTATACACGCCGGTACCACAACCAAACATTTGCCTGCCGAGTTAGCACCTAACACCTACCTTAAAAACGTACAGTGGGTCACAAATGGAACAATATTTGGCACGTAAAAAGTTAAAGAGTTTATGTAGGGATCGGTTGTGAATGAGCAACAAACCCCCGATACTTTTCATGCCCTTTCCTTTTTAATATGTAATTTGAATTCGTCAGAGTCGTCTTAAACTAAAGGATCTTATATACTCTTCCTAATTTTATATTGTGTTAATTAAAAATTTGTTAAACTGTATTTAGAATCTTTATCTGACGCAAGTAAAGTAGAAATTTTTACAAAACATATGTTTTGACGTAAAGCGAAAACGTAACGGGACATGCATTGCATGTGAAAGCAAGATTGGGGGGCACTTTGAGCACGTAAAAGAGCCAACCATACGGGGCAAACGGTGTTATTTGTTTTTTGCTTTTTTTTTTTTTTTTTTGGGTTTGGGGGGGGGGAGCGCGAATTTGCTGACTGCTAATACTAATGCAACACCTCATGTTGAGCGGCTCCATGTTTTTGTCTTACGTGGCACGGGGAGCTCAAAGAGGAGACGAATGTTGTGCCACGTGTTTCGTCCAGAAAAGAGCCGTGCGCCACTCGGGAGGGAACAACTCACCTGTCTCTAAACGTCCTAACAAAAGTGGACCCCGTGTAACAGCTTGCTAAACTGATTCTGTCCAAATTTGGCAGAAAGGTTTTGCTCCATTCGTCGGCAGGACACCGTATAACTCGCATCTATTTAACCCCATCCTAAAGCATACGTAAAATGAAAAATAAAATATAATAAAATAGAAGGGGGAAAAAATCAATATACATGTTAAAAAAAAATATATCCAATTTTAAGCATGGCCCATCATCTACCCCATCGTATAATTATTCTCCATTTATGTCCGACCTCACAAAATTTGTTTTGATTGAAAATTCTATTTCTTAGGATTGTACTTTTTTTTTTTTTATTACATGAGACTATTGCTCAAATTACAACTCATATGACATGAGACTATAACTGATATTTACAATCAGACTATTACTGGGACTAGATATCAATTCATATGAAGCCCTGCCCAGACTTTAAATCCTCTATAATATTCGAGGACTGTCTACTCTAATATTCGAGTACTGTCTACTCCACTCACACATGGGTTTTTTTTTTTATTACATGAGACTATTGCTCAAATTACAACTCATATGACATGAGACTATAACTGATATTTACAATCAGACTATTACTGGGACTAGATATCAATTCATATGAAGCCCTGCCCAGACTTTAAATCCTCTATAATATTCGAGGACTGTCTACTCTAATATTCGAGTACTGTCTACTCCACTCACACATGGGTAAGAGAGAGACTACCTTCACTCAATTTAATTGAGGAAGGAATTACCCCCACAATGCGGTTGTGGGGGTTCGAACCGCTGCCCTCCAATTTGGAGGGCAGCAGCCCTGACCATCCGGCTAAAGGCCGGATGGCTCTTAGGATTGTACTTGGGAAAATAAGAAAATCCTCAAAAGTTTCAGAAGGACAAATTTAAAATGCTTTTGAATCGTGAGATTACTTTAAGATAAAGCAGCAGGCAAGAGTGAAACGAAATCAGCGGGTTTGTAATTTAATTAGATAGCGTGAAGTGTGATATAGTTACTGTAATTGCCCTTAATCTTTAGTCTTTACCATTTTTTAACGTCATTAAGCTAATCATACCGAGAGACAAAGCTACTATGTTGAGGTGGTCTAGTCTTGCTTTTGCCCCCTGCACCTGTTTAATGTGTGGTTTAAATTTTAATAGAAAATCACTTATTTAACAATTCTTTAAATTAATTCTATATATACTCACGGAGAATCATTCTCTAGTGTGAGCATCCTCAATTTTCTTTAATGCGGACACACTTTTCGCATTAAGAAAATTTTCTTTAATGCGGACACACTTTTCGCATTAAGAAAATGAGAGCGCTCGAACATGAGAATGATTATACTCTTTGATATTTATAATAACATAAGATTTAAATTTAATTACTTGCATTACATTCTTATTCAATAATGCCAACTATAAACTTACGTTTTACTTAAATTGAAATCAATATAGAAGCCAAATCCACTTCCTAACATTCACATCATTGCTTGGTATTATAGCAATTAGATTTCTCAATGATCAAAAAATGTTTTACAAATTAAGATACCATTTTAAATTTGGACAAAGACATCATGTTATATGCTTAAATGTAATGTGTTTTGAACCTATTAATTTTTTTTTAATGCATAGTTTTCAGTGTACGTTATTTTAAAATCTCAGAATCCATAATTTTCAATTATCATATTTATCTTTTAGAAATCATATCCAATACTTTTGTATCTCTTTACTTTTTATTGGATAGAACATTTATTTATATCACCCACAACTCAAAATGTGATTCGCTTAATGGATGACACTTTTCTTACCATAAGATAATACAAAATCGCAAGATAAATCCAAATTTAGTTAAAAAAAAAAAAAAAAAAAAGGCAGACGGGCCTTTCGTTATAAAGGAAGAGAAAGTAAAAAGGAGAAAGAGATTCATTTTCTCTTTATCCAGAATGAGGAAAAGGAATCACAAGACGAGGCCACTTAACACAGCTCTCCACCTTTGCTTCCAAATCCAATTACCTTTGATGACGAAACAGTGCTATCCCACCACGTGTCGTCATCTGGTGAAGTGCCTAATCCAAATCTCTATTAAAAATCTCATATGCTAGCTAGGAAGGAAACTTACAGGAGAAGTCCACATCATCATCAGAACAACGCACATGCATAGAACTGGTAACCTTAAACGTCCCGTTTCATATTTATCATCAACGTCGTCGATCTAATAACCTTCGGCTTTGGACGATCGGTTCACGTTCAAATGGCATGAATCACAAGATTATCAACTTACTAGAGTACGACATGTGTCCCACGAGGATCTTACACGATTGAGCTCCTTGATGTAATAAAGAATATATCAACTTTATAGCATTTGCTTATCTTTTTAGAATTGAAGAGTCTTAAACGTATTTAAAATTTTCATTAAAGTTAAGTGTGCATTTGATTTCTGATTTGGAAACTGTTTTAAAAAATTTGAATAGAATACAAAAATTTAAGTTGTATTTTCACAAAACTTCAACCCGATATCATCTTTCACCAATTTGTTTGTGCTGCAAGCATGGCGCTCAAAAGAGCTCCAAAGAGTTTTCATTTAAGTAATAATAATAATAATATGGAAAGGTTAAACTAGAGAGTTGAATTAAGGTTAATATATATAGTTCTCTTATTTTTCAAATTGATTCAAAACATCCTTACAGCAGAAAAAAATTATGTTGTTAGTGTTAAATATTCTCATCTGTAATTTTCATTTAGTAGCATTTTAACACTAACAAAAATCACAACAGTTCTATTATATTTTAGGCCACAACTATTCCAAGCTGGCCCTGACAAATAGCAAATGCAGTAATAAACCTATTACATGAACATTAAGATAAGAATTAAAGATTGCTCGTGTAAAAATAATAATGAATGAAATTCAGAAAATGATATTAGAACTCAATTATCACATAACTGAAAATACAAATTTAATGAACAAAATCAAGAAAATAACTATAGTTACAGGGACCCGATTGGCTAAATATGACAAAATTATGTCGTCCCAGCAACACAGTATGTGATTTGAACCTCAATTTGGCCAATTAGCTTGATTAATATTCCTAGAAACGAAGAGAGAGTGATATCAAAGTAAGAGATCGAGGAAAAAATAATTGGAAAATGAATCAATAATGGAACCACATATGACCAAAAGCCATCCCATCGAAGAGACATGAAACTAAAACGCAATCAAGATAGATCTTCTTTAGAGATTTAATTAATTAATTATATTAAAATAAGAAGATCGAAGAAAAAACAGGTGCATAGCTTTCGTACGTCTTTGACTCCTTGATAAATACAAAAAAAAAAAAAAAAAAGGAGAAAAATCCTCAACTCCCCTTCTTTCAAGTTAAGGAACTTGCCGATGAAGTAAAATACTATAGCCATGCATATTTATCACTCACAAACTTTAGTCAACCTCATAAAAAATATATATATAATTTATGGCTTAATCAGCAACTAAACTATATTATTTCATGTCAAATCATATTTTGCTTCTATTTGCCGGCTAAGGTTTTTTTAGATTTCTCTATATGATACAGCTGTCTATTTATTTATCCTCTACTTGTGCATTATGGGGACTATAATAATGGCTTAGCTATAAGTATTTATTTATTTTTTCCCAAATCAATTATTATTTAATAGAGTTGCAACTCAAAGACAACTAGAATGTAGACTAAGGGTCCATTTGAGATTATTTTTAAGAAGTTCAAATGTAATTTTTAAAAATTAAAGGTTAATTTTGATATTTGATAAATTTTTTAGAAACCGCCTTTGGTGAGATCACTCCATCCTAGAGTTGATTTTAAAAAGTAGGGAAGAATTAACTTTTTAAAATTTAATTTTGAGAATCAAATTTTCACTTAATATAATTTTATATATATTATAAAAATCTAAAATTATGCTCATTAATTAGAAAATAAAATCATTAACTTTAAAGAGATTATTATTATTACCAATAACATTAAGATAACAAAAAAAATATAATATAAATATTTATTTTAGTTATCAATTATTATACATACATAATAAAAAAAATATTTTATATATAGCAATGGTAATGGGCATCGTCCGCAGAGGATTTACTATTATTAAACCCGCACCCGAATAAAATTTAAATTATCAAACCCCACTAGCAACTGGCTGCAAGTTTTAATTTTTTACGAAAATTCGTCCGCTGTGGGTTTTGACAATTATTGAACCAGCAATGGTAACCGATAGATTTTTTTGCAGGTTCCTACATTTGAAACAAAATGAATTAAATCATATGAAATTAACATGTTAATTTATAACCGATTCTTAATTATATCAAATTAACATGTGAAGCTAGCCGAAAATAAAAAATAATGACTTTGATTTTAAAGAAGCCGAATCTATAACTATGCATATATCAATCACAAAATTTTTAAACATAATCAAATACCAAAAATTTGACAAAAATAATAAATTAATAGCACCATGTAATAATAACAATACCTTCAACGACCATAATGGATGAAAATAAGAAGTGATATAAAAAATGACAGCTGCAACAGTAACGGAAGGGCTTTACTCTTAATAGAAGCGAAGTCATTGAGATGAGAGATCAGTTTAAGTTTGGACTTTATTCTTTAGAGCTTAGGCGGGTAGGCATGCGGCAGGTGTTTACATTTTTAGGTAATTAGGTTTAAATATATTTTTAGGTTAAAATATTTTTAAATTAAAACTTTAAAAAATATTTTTAAAAAAAAGTTTCTGATTTGGCAGACACTCACAAATATTTTGTAAATAATCAAATTCACCTGCAACCCATAAAATTACCCTCAGCGGTTGAATAATAAAATTTATAAAATACATATAATTACTTTTAAAACTCACAATATTTTTAAAAATAAATTTTAATAAATATTTAACTGATTCTCTTTTTAATTAATTATTTTAACAATATAATTAATAATAATTACTTTAAAAGTTAGAGCTAATGCTAAGCTTCTTTTTCCCTTGAATTCATTAAATTAGAGGGTCCACATTGTGGCTCTTGTCAGCCCTACATACGAATTGTACATGAAGCTATGATGATGAATTTGTATTTAATAATATTTATCTAAAATTCTTTTGATAAGCAAATAGCGTGGATGTTCAGGATTGAGGTGTTGTGTGTCTTTAATTGCAATTGTAAATGCTCAATGCACCCAACACCAAAAAGGTCGACAGTAAACAAATTTGATTCTAGGACAGCAAATTTGGTCAATTGGTCACAGCGATAACGGAGGGTAGTGTGCAGACCAAGCTACGTAATAGAACTGAGATTAGACAGCGGACACAACAGTGACGGACGATAGAAGTGGATGCCGGCCAAGTGTTTGACTAACTGATTAGAAGAAATGGAGAGCGCAGTAAAAAGCTTAGAAGTTAGAAGAGAGTAGAGGCAGACAAGTAGCAAAGGCTGGGTAATGTGTTTCACCTTTATGTCGTTGCCAGCCAGCCAGCCACCCAACGCAGTTACCACATTTACAAGTAAGAGCATCACGCAATGTGATTTCTGAATTTTGGTTATTCAAAAATAAAAAAATTACGAGCAAAATCGGCTACGTTGATTGCGGGGCCATCACCCATCAGCCGGCCATTTGCATTTAGCATGCCCATTGCGCATCGCCTTTCCATCAAAAACCTTGGCCCCACCCCAGAACGCTGGGTCCCATATTTTCTGTACATGTCATGAGCAGCAGCAAGCTAAAGTCAATTTTCTCCCCTTGTTGTAGAGGAAAGGGAGGCGCAGGTCCCTTCTTAATAAGAAGAGAGACACGTGGGCCCCCCTGTGCATGACATGAGTGGTCGGCATCACTTCTTGGTATCCACGTCACCCCTCCCCCCCGATAACTTATCCTCCAAGCCCTTCCAATTAAAATATTTATTAACGTCGGCGATAAAATCACCCGGCTGCCCTTCCCACGTCAATAGATATGATGTGACGGCGATGTCACAACCGGCCGACGTGTTTGGTTCCACGTTGCTTGAGCCACCACAAATCCTGAGATATATGTGTTCTTTTTCAAGGAGTGATCATTGTCCATTGATTTTGGGTTCAGCGAGTTAATCATGATGCGATCAAAATATTATTTTAGCAGAGAGAACCCTTTTTTTTTTTTTTTGACTTTGCAATGTGACCATTAAAAATTTCAAAATTTGTAGAAGTGCTTGACGGGACGATGAGTCGATGATTTTGTTCCAACAAGTTCAAGAAGCCGTGCGATGTGAGATTTGAAGTATAAATTGGAGCATCTCCTTTATAACTCTCAAATGACGAGCGTTACTGTGTTAGGCTTTGATAAAGAACACATATATGCGTTAGGCTTTTAGATCCACGATGCCTATTTTCACCGTTCAACAATTTACCAATATTCAATCGATCTTGTGGTTTGCAGCATAACTCTGAAAATAGGCATCGTGGATCTAAAATTCCATTTTGTCTATATTAATAAGATCATGTTGCCAATAAGATCATTACACCTATATCGATTTAACTATAGAGATTGTAAATGTAATATTGAATGATCATGGATTATGATCGATCGGAGCCGTCGGATATGTAGGCCCTACAGCCCATCCACCAGTGAATTTGTTGGCAACTATAGAAACAGAACCTTTTTACGGTTGAAAAAACGCCCCAGTAGTTGTGGGGGCCAGTGAAATCAACAGTTGACTGGAAAATGGTAACAGCGGAGCCCCACCGATGGTGATTGATTTTATCTCGTTTCAAATAATTAAGATTGCGTTTCAGAAAATTTGCTGTAAGATCTGAGAATGTAGCTCCACTGTACCTTGCAGACTTAACAGTGTAGGCATGCTGTGCGCAGTTCAATTTATCAAGTCTTTCCAAGTACATCTACCCGCCGTTGACCGTAAAATGTTTATATATAAATATATATATATACACGCAATCATTTTATATAGTAAGATATTTTTATTTTATTAAAATAAAAATATTAATAAAATATTAAAAATAAAAATTTTAATATATTAAAATTTTATTTTTTATTTATTAACATATTAAAAAATATATTTTTTATATTTTATTAATATTTTTATTTTAATAAAGTAAACATAACTTCACTAGAAAATTATATTATATATATATATATATATATATATATATATATATATATGTATTTTATAGTTTTATTTTATTTTATTATTTTAATAAATTGACATAAATATCTCTGTAACTATTGGTGTACAGTTCCTGTGTGCGTGAAGAATTTTTTTCAAACTGTTTTGCATCAAAACTATGTAAACAGAATCTTGATAGATTTTTTTTATTTATTTCCAAAATATGGAAGAGCGGATAAAATTTAAATTAAAATTTTAAGTGTTAACCTTTTATTTTTTTTTAAATTTAAATTCAAGTAGTCATTTAAATAAAATAAAGAGGGTTCGATATATTATTGTTAGGCGAAAATATGATATTTAAATATTTTTATATACTGATGCAGTTATAATTTTATCCATTTATCATGATTATCATATAGAAAGTTTTCGAGAACACATATTCCAAGGTAATCTTATTTTCAATAGCTTCAATGACAAAGAAATGTCGAGACTTCAAAGACTTGTGGGAGGAAAGGTAGAACTTGGGAAAGATAAAGTCATATTTTATTATTCTTTATTTTATCTTTCATGTTAAGTTGCAATTATTTCAATAGTGTTATATCAAACATTTCACATTATGGTTGAAAGATTGGGCAATAAAATCTGGCAAATCAATAGCTTTACTTCTCCTTTAGGATTTACTTTGATTTCTTTCTATTTTAAAACACTATATTTTCAGCAAGTAACAACTTGACCTTGTCTAAACTCCCAATTATCAAGTGAGCTCAAATCACAAGATTATGACGTTTTCATTCTGCATTTAGCTGTTACTTAAGTTGCACAAATTATTTACTAAGTGCTTGTTAAACCACTTTGTGTAGTCTCTTTCTAGAAGATACAACTGAATAATTTTGAGAAATGGTAACACGTTTAGTAGCAGCGTAATGTCCTAATGCACATAACCGTCCGAACGGTTGAGGGGGTAAAAAAAAATAAAAAAGGGAGGAATCGGTAATTGTATAACAAAAAAAATGCACATAAAATTACGAAATATCGAGTTGAATGAAACGCTTGGTTGAATTACAGGATTATGTCAGATTTTGTTTGTTGGGAAAGCAAGGACAAAAAATGGAGAGACAAATGACAATAAATAGGCGAGTAAAAACAACAAAGAGTAACTGAACCTTTGTTAGTGCTGATTCACACATTTGACCCCATTTGGTTAAGGTCTTTTACGAGAGCCCAGAATTCGCTACCTGAGTTTGTTAGCGACGCTGCCTTAACTCCAGTCTCACCCCCCACAACGCGTGTCCTACACTCTCCAAATAAATGTAAATACAACGTATCCAAATTAAGCTAATTAACAAATTTGGTCAATTAGAAACAGCTATGACTGAATCAAAGAAGCGTGTAGTCACGCGCCTGGGTTAGTAAACAGTAACTAACAAAATGATTTGAATTTATCCGCGGGTGAAAAATAAAACACAGTTAGTTGTTTTTACTCGCAACAAATTTAACCGCTTTTCAAAACAAACCCGAACATTTTTAGAGAGAGAAAAGCACCCATCCCACCTGTACCCAACAAACATTAAATAAAAAGAGACGAGATTTGCATTTGCCGATAGCATAGCCCTGTTATCTCTGCCTCTTCATCTCTTTATTTTTATTTTTATTTTTATTTTTATTTTCACTTTAAAAAAAATTAAACTTAAAAAAAAAAAAAAAGAGTGCTTAAAAGCTTTGCACACAAGAGAGGAGTAGTTTGCTTTTGCCTGCCAGTACGCACATAAAAGAAAGAAACTAAAAAGGCAAAACCGACGACCGGCGGGATATGGGTCAACACCGTTTGACCGTGGGAAGGAAGAGTGAAGGGTTAAGAACGTAATTATACTTTTTCTTTTTCTTTTTTTTAACATTTTAACTCTCTTTTGTCCGGGCCCGGGGGCAGGGTGTTATTTAATTTAATTTAAATTTAATTGCTTTTATTTATGATTCGGTTCTGTCGTTGTTGTTGTTGCTCTCTTTTAAGGCGCCTGTGTTTTCCCTCTTTTATATAAGCTCTCGCTTTGCTTTTTCTCTCTTTATCTGTAAACGGCGAGGCAAAGAAAACAACGCACATATGCATACATAAACATAAGCTTCTTCTTCTCTCATAAAGGAGGCTATATAGCCAAGCCAAGAGAAGAGAAGAGAGTATTTATTAGAGATAGAGAAAAATGAGAACCAAGAGAGGGCTTTGTTACCCTAGAGTAGTTGATGTTTGCTTAGGCCAGAGAGCAGTGGCAGTCAATAATAAGAAGAGAAGAGATTTCTCCTGCCGGTGAGCCTAATAGGAGTTACCGGAAAAAACCAAGATTCTCGCCGGACGTTGCCGGAAAATCCGACATGTTTGATGCTTTGCCCGATGACCTTGTTGTTTCCATTCTCTGCAAACTTAGCTCCACCGCTCGGTGCCCCTCTGATTTCGTCAACGTTTTGATAACGTATGCTTGCATATTTTCTTATTTCTTTCCCCTTTTGTCACTTTCTTAGTTTCCTCAAAATATATAACTGACGTTATATATTGATTTTGATGAAACAAACGCAGATGCAAAAGAATGAATGGCTTAGCTTTGAATCCCTTAGTACTGTCTAAAGCTTCTAAGAAAACATTTGCCATTAAAGCCAACAACTGGTCGGAGTCAGCTCACCGGTTCTTGAAACTCTGTGCCGATGCCGGAAATGTTGAAGCGTGTTACACTCTCGGCATGGTAACAAAGTTCTATTCTTTTACACCTTTTCTTTTCGTTCTTTCCATGTTGAAAATTCCATGTTTAGCTCTCAAGTTATGAACATTCTTCGAATGAATGATGCTTGCATGGTTTTTCATCGCTCATAATTGATTTTCGATATTCGCAGATTCGATTCTACTGTTTGCAAAACCGAGGAAGCGGGGCGTCGCTCATGGCCAAGGCCGCGATTAGCTCACACGCGCAGGCACTTTACTCGCTGGCTGTTATTCAGTTCAACGGCAGCGGCGGTTCTAAAAACGACAAGGATTTGAGAGCTGGCGTGGCTTTGTGCGCGCGGGCCGCTTTCCTTGGCCACATCGACGCGCTGCGTGAGCTGGGTCACTGTCTCCAGGACGGCTACGGTGTGCGCCAAAACATCGCCGAGGGGCGCCGGTTCCTCGTCCAGGCCAACGCTCGCGAGCTAGCCACCGTGCTTTCGTCGGCATCTTGTCAAGGAATCCCCACGCGCTCTTGGCTCACGTGGAACCCACTCTCGCAACCTCACCCTCAAAATCAAAATCCCAGCAATAACGGTCGTGTGACTGGGATAGGATGTCCGTTACTTAGTGATTTCGGTTGCAATGTACCGGCGCCGGAGGCGCATCCCGCGAGCCGATTTTTGGCCGAGTGGTTCGCGGCTCGGGGCGGGACGCCGGGTCCGGGATTAAGGCTGTGTTCGCACGTGGGATGCGGGAGACCGGAGACTAGAAGACACGAGTTCCGTCGGTGTTCCGTTTGTGGGGCAGTGAACTACTGCTCACGCGCCTGTCAAGCGCTTGATTGGAAGTTGCGGCATAAGGCCGATTGTGCTCCGGCTGAGCGGTGGCTGGACGAGGAAGGTAACGCCGACGTTGACGTGGATTTAAATGACGCAGAGGGAGGTGGCGAAGATAACGTCGTAGCTGACAGTTAAACGGAAGTGAGAGTGTAGACTGACGGTGATAGTAAACGGTAACCATAACCGTAACGGCACAAAAATGTGTTTTGTAGGCGTAAAAGGAATCGGAGTAAATTAAGGCCAGTGTTTTTTTCTTTTCGGGGAAAATTAAGTTAAAATTATTTTGTTACGGTCGCTGTACGGCAGTTGAGAGAGTTTTCTTCTCTTTTTACCCTTGTTTGTATAGAGAAAGGTAAATTTGAGAAATCAAGGGGATTTTCGTTTTCCTTTTTTCCTTGTTTTTTTTTTTTAACCGTAGAACAACTCTCAACCGTAATTTCGGCAAATTCCGGTAAACTTGTTGTTTTGTTCTTGTATTTATCTTTTGATTCATTTTTTTCTTTCCCAAATTTTTAGTTTCATGTAATCACAAACAATGTGGTATTTAAAAACGAAAAATTAGGTGTTGGAATGAGATGAATAAAACAAACGGAGGACACTGAAATCGTTGATAGTTTAAGAAATAGGCTCTCATTAGCTTTGGGGTGAAGGCCAAGGAATTGCCATGTATCTTAGATCTAAAAAAAAGTGAGATTTTAAGGCTCAAAACTGCGACAGTGGCTCTCGGTGTAGTACATAATTTTTGCTTTTAAAATCAAGCAGGAAGCTGTGAATTTATTTTAAATTTTTTTTTTTGGGGGGGCGGCTGCGACGCTAGGGATGGTAGTAGCTATTAGGCAATCAATTAGTTCAAAATTAAGTATTGGTTGCTCCTTTACTTGTATTGCTTTATGGCTGTCAAACAAAAAGCAAATAACCCATCAACAGATTTGACTCCGAACAGCTTATGAAGTTGAAAACATTAAAAAATAATAAATAATAATAAAAAAAAAGGGGGAAAGAGGGTGTGAACGTGAAAGTAGTGGGGAGAAATCAGAAATGTATAATTATTGTGAGTGGAGGATTGTGGGTATTATCAAAAGCTTTATGAATTATGCTCCAATACCCAGAAAGGAAAAAATACCAATACATGTGTCCCCAAAAAGGCATCTTATGGTGGGTGTACT
The DNA here is from genome assembly GCA_030449075.1 of Murraya paniculata. Lineage (NCBI taxonomy): Eukaryota > Viridiplantae > Streptophyta > Magnoliopsida > Sapindales > Rutaceae > Murraya > Murraya paniculata. The sequence goes on from JAEVFN010000022.1 coordinate 2,288,116, forward strand.
GTGTACACTTATATTCTTCCTTTTATTATGATGATTCTTTTACAATTTCCTCATATGACTATCGTCGATTGCTACTAATTGGTATTTTGCCCCGCACAAAATAAGAAGATGCCCAGGCTTCTTCAGGTGGTCCAAGCCCAGCCCATTTAGAGTCGGTAGTAGTTGCAATCCCAGCTGCGTTCGAAAACAAAGTTGTTGCAGAAGAAAAAAGCGACAGAAAATGGGGTCACTTGTGCCTTCTCATTTCCGTTAGAAATTTAAATAGGGGGGTTGACTTGATTGTGCATCCATGTACCACCCAACCTAAATACAAAATCAAATTCGACCTTTAATCGAATACTTTAAAATTTCGTACAAGTACGTTAATTCATGTTAAGCAAGCTCATGATGTCACATCTGACCAACCAATTCCGCACCAACTTTTCTTCACATTAATCTCAAGTCATTGAGGTTTCCAAACCGCTTGCTGAAAAATTTGCTTGTGTGAGTTTATTCGGAATGCAAGTGCTTTTCACTAATTGAAACAGCTTTGAAAATGGTCATAGATCACTAGTTTCTTCATTTTTCTAGAGGCGTGAATTATGAAGCACAGAGGAAGTGCTTTTTGGAAAAAAAAAGCATTGTTCGGAAAAACGGAAAAGAAAATAGAAGCAAAAAAACAGAGGAATCTATCTCATGCCCACTTGGTTTGACAGAAGCAAAAAAATAAGAATCTTACAGCCACCATTTTTTACTTTTAGTTAAACGTGCGAGATTCCAAGGTTCCCCTCTCGCGATCGATTAGTTGCTTTATTACGTTGTTATTAGTAAATTACAAACCAATAACTGGGATTTTAAAAGCGACTCGAAAGGATGTCGACTATTATATACAGATTTCACTTTCAGAAAGGCGAAAGCTAACCCAAAAAGATGAGCAAATTTTTAGTACATGTCAAATTAATTGGCCCAAAAGTTAGCATGGTCCAATCAGCCCAATAACAGACCCTGAGGCCCAATTTGAGTTATATTTTGGGCCGGAGCCTAGTGCAAGTCTGGCAACACTCACTTCATTTTCTGCTTTGTTTGAATCTCTGGAAACAATCCTTCTGCCAAATCAAAGACGCTGCTTGATCTGCTTCGCTAGTTCCGAGCTTAGAATCAGGTATGCTTTATTGCTCAATATTCGAACTTATAATTAATCTTTAGATTACTTTCAAAAGCTATCAATTCTTGAGTTAATTGTTACGATTATATTTCGAATTTTTGGATTTCATGTTTGTGTTCATAGCCTAGGGTTTCCAATTTTAAAATTCCATGATCCTATAATTCGCATTATGTGTGAGCGCGCGCGCGCGCGCGATGTTGGGATAATTAAGGGTGGTTTGAATGATTGATTCATAGGAATAGAAGTGAAGATGAAATTTATAATGGAGTTTGCTGAGAACATGATTCTGAGGTTGATGGAGGACCCGAAAGAGAGGGACAGGAAATTCAGGGAGCGTTTGTATGAGAGGAAAGATAGGTGCCGTAAGACTAAAGAGATGTGGAGCTATCCTCTGCGTCCCTATGGATTTTGGACATTTGAACGGCACAATTCCCAACTCCGTTGGGATCCTCAGATTAGCCAGGTGCCTGGTAGAAGGGACCCTTATGACGATCTTCTTCAGCACAGCTATGATGCCACTTCCACCTCCAATTGAATGCTAGGTATGGTTTTTGCACTATTTTGATCTGATGAGTTTGATTTTGCTTTCATGATGTTGTGGTTTAGGGTGTTTTGTGGTACAAGTATTAATTGAAGTCTCGTAATTGTGTGTTGATTCTTGACTCTAGATTTTGTAAATGTTAGATGATTTGTTAATCTCACTGACTGGTATTTTTGGCGTTCGAGTAAACCACAGTCTCCCTTAGTGGCACGAATTTAGATGATCTAGAGCAATGAAAGACAGACTTTGTCATTTGTTGGGAGATGGTGCCTCTTATGGCACATTTATTAAACCGTGGACGTGTTTAATTTAATTATTTTCTTTGTTTTCTAAGTGTTAGGATTTTTCAATTTTATCAGTTGCATATTTACCCACATCCCTGGATACTCTGTTGTATATCTACCTGGATTTGACGACTTCACAGCTGATACGAAAATCTGACCAAACTTAATTGGACGTGGTGTGAACTTAAGACATTTTTATGATAGATTACTTTATGTTTGGAGGATGTCCTTGTGACATATGATGATATGCAGACACTTTTGTAAAAGGAAAACTTGCGGTGCCATCTCGTTGTGGATTGCCTTACTTTCACCATACCGTTAAATGACTTTAGGAGAATCCCTTGTAGCTTTTCGCTTTTCTTCCTTTTAACAGTTTTTAGATATGCTAGATCTGTTATGGTAGGGTAGAAATTACATCTGTGTTGAACAATTATTGAGAGCATATGCTGTAATGGGTCTATTCCTGTTTGTTGTCAAGGCCTCATTAAAGTGTTTTTTTAGCTTTGTTTATATTCTCTTTGATATCTAATTTTTTGGAAGCTGATACATTTTCTTTTCATATGACCTCCAATATGTCATAATGATCATGGAACAAGAAGTCAGCAAACAATTGTTGAAAAAGGCTCTATATTACATAATTTTTAATTATGATTTCACAATGCTCACTTTCTGTTTTCTTTCATTGGTGCAGAAAATTCAGAGCAAAGAAAGAATGATTCAGAGCCTGTTAAAAGAGAGTGGTGAATTAAGCTGTTGTTACTATTATTGTTTTTTTTCTTTTCTCTGGATTTGGTTGAACTTTTTTATCTATTGCAAAAATGTCTGCTGGGTCATAATACCTCAGTGTTGCAGGCTAGCTTATAAGAGTCTCAATAATTGTCTATGTTACTCTGGTATTGTGGAATGACGTGTATCTTTTGGCATACCATCAACCAACTCTGAATGTTTTATGTTTTATACACAAGTACACTTTTATGTTTATACACAACTACACAAGCCACACTGAATATTGAAATACCTCATTTGCGTTCAAAAGAGGAGGGTAAATGGGAGCTGAGGGTAAAACGAGAGGCGGTGATGAAATTTTTATTGTTATTTTAAGTAGGAGAATAAAAATTTACCGGCACTCATATTGTTAATCCGAACCAAAAAAAAAACAAAATATTCAGAAAAACACAAAAAACAGAATTTATGAACCATTTATCTCCATTCACATATGGGAAAAACCAAGTCTGGAAGGTCATTTACAGATTACAAACCATAAGGCCACCACTCGGCCACACCTTCAAGCCTACTAGAAATTTTACTAGACCACTAGTTGAAACAATCTCATTAGACAAAAAGTAAATTCTTATTCAGAATCTGAGCTTGAATCCTTTTCAGTTGCATCTTCTTTCTTCGGAGCTTCACTCTCTTTCTTTGGAGCTTCACCCTGCTTAAAAGCTTTCGCTATGTCATCAATAGGAACCAAAGGAAGATAACCAAAGACCGTGTAACCCTTCTTGGTCATGTCCAAGACAACATGGTTATACTTATTGGACCAGTGTGCCGCTGTGGGAACAGCCATATCTGCCATTGTGTGGAACAATGCATAGTGGTTTAGTTTATACCATGCTTTTACGGAATTTGTTAGCAGAAGATGTTTAGACTCAGCAGCAGCATAATGGATAGCTGCTCGAGGACCCCCGGTTTGGGCCTCACTCACTAGCTTCTGAGCTTTCTGTAATGCTGTTTCAATTAGACTATGGAGTTGGCTGGCAACCCGCTTGGCCAAAGGGGGAGCATGCTCATCAAACTTCCGTGAAGCATCATCTACCTGCAGTATTATTAAGTTAATTACGACTGTCATCTGGGTTATTTGCCGACGTTCATTGCAGAAATTAAATAATCAGGCACTATAGTTTTGTAATGAATACATCAGTGCCCAAAGCAAAAAATTAAATAAAAATTGGATATTTTAGGAACCACAACAGGAGTTCTTAACTTTATATATTAGATTATAAATTCATGATCACACAAAATCAAATCTTATTTATAAATCATGCCTAAAAGATCCCAAATCAACAAATTCCAGAATTCCAAAGCTAAGAAAATTCCGATATTCTCTCCACCAATACTCAGAAGAAACGAAACATCACAAAAACTATTTTCAGAAAATTATTCGAAATCTTAGTACGATGAAAATAAAAAAGATAAAAAATAATTGATCTGAGAAGAATAAAACAAACAAACAGTACCTTCTTATCAAGAAAAACGAGGAGATCATCAGGCACGCCCTTGAATTTCTGATAAACAGGTCCCACGACGGCAGTCACGGCGTTTTCAACGGTCCCAACTGGTGACCGTAGCGGCCCCGAGTTGCGTTTCGCGTAGTCGTACAAACTCGACACGCACACCAGAGCCTGAATCGCGGCCATCCTCATAAATCCAAGATGCTTCAGTTCCTGTTTCTTCCTCTCAGCCTCCATATCTTCACTGCGCAAAAGATGAATTATTCGATATTGCTGTTAGGTCTCGGGAGAAATTAGTTTGCTTTTCCTAGCAGCGTTCAATAATACGTAACAATACGAACATGTGAGGGTTTGGGGGGAGTGTTCGTATTTATCGTACCATCGGATGGACAATGGAGACAGGAGGATTTTTAATCTGAGTCGTCCGCGTGATCTGGCGGTTGAAAATAGATCTATTGCTTGGGTGGATGGGCCCGGCTTGTGCTACTCAGGGAGATGGAAGTTTTTGATTGTGTGGAAGGTGGGGCCTAGCTCTTTCTGGGCGAAAGTAGAGGCTTCGAGAAAGACACGTGTAAGTTGATGACATGTGGGATGTTTGGAAGTAACTGAGGGAAGCTTCTCGGGTTAAGCGAGGGGCGATTGTCAGCCGTCAAATATGTTAGCCCTTAGGGGCTTCAATTTTGTTTTTTCGATGAAAGCTTTGCTATTACAATTCATGCTTAGGTGGTGCAATATGGTGAGGAGTTAAATGTTACCGTTCATGGAGTTGCTTTTCATGATAATTGCTTTTCTTAATTATTAAGGAGCTATCAGTGATGTCATTATCTTATCTCTTCAAAAAGCAATCAATCTGTGGCATGAGATTAGAACAATTTAGGGACAATTAGTCACAAATTAAATCATCTTTCTTTGAAATTATTGTAATCATCAAATTGTAAATGCTAAAACCATGGGCTGGCAGCTGTTTGATTTCCTCGCTGATTTGCTGTTAAATTTTCGTCAATTCACAATTTATTTATTACAAGCACTTTACTTTGTGCATAGTGAGTCGTGCACATTTATTTTTGTTTTGATCCTGATGGAAGATAAATCAATGCCCGAAGAAGGGATCGTGTGAAGCAGAGGAACAAAGCTGGTAACTTTTAAAATGCTGTTGCTCTCTGATGCTAGCAAAACTTTGAAGACTCATAGTTGCTATTTGTTACGTAGCACTTGGTAGGCGACGTGGGCTGCAGTTCAGAGAATCTCCAAAGGTCAGATGCCAAATCGTGTCGAACCATTGAGAAGCGCATTACATGTGCTAATACATGAAGATAAAAATTTTATTCCTTCCAACAACTCACAATCAGCAAAATTCCGAAGACAAGATTATAATATATCTTCGGATCAATGAGAAATGCGTGCAGAAATCAATTTCCCATTAGTAAAATCCAGCACCATGAATAAGAAGATATAGAAGAATCAAAGCATTCGCCAACAGGACAGCAGCAAGACTACAAAGAAAATGTAAGCCGTCACTATTAGACATTTTCTGCCACTATGGTCTAAACAAGTTGCTTCTTTACATTCTCATTTCCACACTAGTGTAAAAGATGTTCGCATAACCGAACAAAGGAAACCTAGCTGCGTGATCCACTCAGCGCCTTTCAAACACATATAGCTAGAGATTTCTGACGCTTCACATGCTGAAGAATAGGCTCCTTAACCTGTGACAGTGACAAAAATAAAACCAACAAAGCCATTAGTATCACCATGTTTGTACTATTACTTGGTATTGTCCGTGGTTAAAAAAGGAGAAAAAAATGAAACATACCGTGCTTGTTTTCCTTAATCTTTTATCCTGAGTGGATCTGCTGCAGATAATATCGTCAAACTCATCACAATTATTTGTGCTTCCCTTTGTTCTAATTTTCTCATTTCCTGGTACGAAACTCTCTCTTGAAGCTACTGGCTGCACGGTTTCAACAACAAACTATCTCATTGAGCTACAAAACCTAAAAAATAATGGAAAATTATCAGCTGAAGTAAAAAACTTTTGATAGCACGCTAACCACGGCCCGGCTTGTGGGAGTGTTTCCAACTTTTGCCTTGGAGATAGTCTGCTCACTCCCAAAAGAACCACTTTGACGAATGTCAGATCCGCCCTTTGTGCGAGTGACATCAGACCCAACTGAGCGAAGAAGACCACATGTGGACATGTCCATGTGCTTGCTTCCTGATTACAGAAGAATCATTTTTTAACATCATTGCAACCATTAGATACTGAAAAAGAACAATATGCTAAATTCTAAATCTTTAAGGAAATAATCAGATACCAATTTTCCGGAATTCTTGGTGGTCGGACTTGTTAAGTGGTTCATTAGTTTCCACCTCCTGCTCAAAATGAACAAGGTAAGAGAAAAATTTATACAGATACATAAATACATGTATTTGTCTATAAGCACAGAACAGATATTGTAATTTACCATGAAATCAATATCCAGTGCTTTCTTGACTTCCATAAGCTTTTTCTCAGTCAAAGTGGAGTGGATCACCCGTTTTCCTGTGTTGAAATTAAGACAAATCAGAAGAAAATAAATTACGGTAATTCGATCTTCCAATATTATGCCGAGCAGGTTCTTAATTAGACAACACTGACCAAGCCTACGGCTTCCTTTGGCTTCAACATAACCTTCTCGGATCATTTTGTCTATTAATTTGCGGACAGTTGATTGATTGGCTTCTTTATCCAACTTGTTCTGAAGCTTTGCTACAGTTATATAGTTCATTGGAAGAGCATGATACAAAGCCTGATACGACAACAGTTTCAGGACTTAGGATACGCCATATCAAAAAATGAATACCATCTAATATTAGTATTCATGGGTAATGCTGTTCTAAGTAGATAAAAGGGGATTGATGAATTTGTCAATTGTATGAAAATAAACAGAGAATCAAATGCAATGCAAACTTAATGGGCGGCTGAACTGCTAGTTTAAGTTCTAGTTAAACAGTTGAAAATAGAGAAAGTATAAACCTTAGAAAATGGAAGGCAAGCTAGTTTAACCAAAATGCTTATTTATTAAGAGAGGAACATCTTCAATGAATTTAACACAGTTACAATACAGCTTAGAGGCATATGTGATCACCTTCATGTATATCTGATCTTCTAACTGGGGAGACTTATCACAAAGTGTGACCCCATCCATTTCCTCTTTCACCAAGGCGAATTCATAATTAAATTTCTGATTTGGTAATTTACATAAAGGAAAGAAGAGTGGGTGAAAAACAGGTAGCAGGGAGACAAATTTGATTCACAACTAAATAAATTTAGAAATTTTTTTTAAAAAAAGAGAAAGAATCACAGAAAAGACCTCTTGCTTGTTTATAGCGTATGTGTCCTTTCCAGCTTTTGATAAAATACCTTCTTTCACAAGCTTGCCCATTATTTCTGAAATGCTCAAGAAATCAAAATAGCAGAACACATGTGAAAGAGTTAAAAATGCAGCATTTCACATTTTGTTTAAACTTCACATGATTGAGAATCTCAATTTACCTTCAGTCAATGCCTGCATTAAACCATTAAAAACTTACATCATCAGTTAAAAGTCATGAAAATTTAGATCAGATTTAGAATATACTGAAATTACAAGCTAATTGAATAGCTATTTGCACAGATAATAGTTTTGTTGAAACAAAAAGTGGAAGAGGAAAAATAGAATCCCTTACCACTGAGATGTCAGGGAAATTTGATAGAACATCAGTAAGTTCAACACTATGAAGATGACGGCAGTTGATCCAGTCCTTTACTCTGACCAATTGTTGTTCATCTTCCTCAGGATCCTGAGTATTATCTGCACAGCATATTTACAAATCAATACTCTAAACTGGACCAAGCCCATAAGAGAATCCTATTTCCCCATTAATCACAAAATAACTCAAGGATAAACTTTAAAAAATATATATATCGTAAAATGGAATTCAAAATAACTTCATCCATTTTAACAATCTAAAAAAGTCGTGAATTGTCTGTCTGACTCTCATTATCACTTGAAGGATACTCTAATCAACAGTAAAATGTACCTTCATCAACCATTCCATTGTTTTCCTCCTGCTGTTGCTTGTCTGCCAAGATAACCATTGTCACTTCCACTGGCGAGTCCCTCAACAAGATATTAGTCACAATGAAAAAACAGTAGTTTTAGCAGTTGATGTGATTACCGATTGGTGCTACTATGTATTGGTCCTCTTGTGGTTGGCTAACCTGAAATAAATAACATGCTTTCCAAACTCAATAGTCATTATCCACAAATTTGTAAAACAAAACTTAGGTTTGTCACTTCACCTCACTGTCAGAATCAGAAGACTCATCCCTTTGAACAGAATCGGCTCCTAAGCTCACTTCATCATCTTGCATATGATCATTTTCATCCTCACAAGGATCAAGCACGCTCTTTACCTGTACATACCACCATAAAAAGCCATGACCCAAACTTTTTAAACAGCAGAACCAAATCATAGCCCTTCCAGAAAAATCATCATTCATTACCTTAAGAGCTAACACAAAATGCTTGCTGTTGACGTTCCCAACTTCCATTTTCAAAGCATTTTTGGTCCATGGATTGCGAGCTTCTTCCTCTGAGCAGCATCGGAAGAATGGAGGCTCATAATCCACTGGCTGTAAGGGCAGATAAACATATCTCAATCTCTTTTTGTTTGAATACGTAGCCCACCGGGAAAAGAGGAAAATTCTATAGCGTTTTCTTCTTGAATTAAATGCAAAAGATGCAAAATTTCTCCTTAAGCTATCAAAAAAATTAAGCACCTATGCATCTCCAAGGAATGATTCTATATGCAAAAAATTTGCATGCGCCTTATATGCATTATCAGGCATACAACTGCTCAGAAAAATAGTCACACATGCCAACACATAGCATAGAACAGCTGACACAAAAGTTCATATCCCATCTCCAATTCTTCAAATCTAGCAAGCTACAGAATCTTTTAACAACTATAATTGTAATGACAATCCAAAGTACAAGTGCAGAAAACCAAGAGGTAAGAGATCAAGTTAAATGGGATACCGTCACATCATCGTAATAGAAGAGCTTCATTAAAATAGTACGCTGAAACAAGAAAAGGATTTCTTATCAGTAAACATACCATTGTGGTTCAACCATGTGAAAAGACATCCAAAATCAAAATGCCAAGAGCATGCAACAATCACGTATCATGCAAAACAAGCCTCCAAGTAGGTACCTCTTCAGGCATCCTATCCAGAGTTCTCATCAACTGAACCAGAGTACGGACCATTTTACAAGCAGAGCTCCTGAAATATTAGAGACATGGCAGAAATTAACAAAATAAACTCTATACAGGTGTTAAAACTATACGAAAGTAGAAGGAAAAATGAAATTTGACACGGGACTATGATCAAACTACCTCATCTGATTGGGAGTAATTTCTGTGGTGGTATTACACTTGAATGTTCCTCCCTTTTTCTTGTTTCCAGTTCGATTGATATTCATGGAAATCTCTTGGCTATCAGAATCAGAATAACTAAAAGAAACTGCAACGGAAGACATGTTATAATCTGTCAATCCTCTCCGATATCACAAGAAGGAAATAAATAAAAATTTACAAATAAATCCACAACCAAGTAAGAACATTGCAGGGTGAGTAACTGGAGTTCAGCTAATCATCTATAGTTAAATTTCCTCAATTTTACAGTCACCAATGAAACTACGGAAACACACTGCAGGTGAAATGTGCAATTAACTTTAGAAGCACTCAGAAACCTTACATGCATATTCTTCAATCATTGGGCCTTCAACTGCTTCACATACACAGAACAAAAGTGTTTTCAAATACTTTTTCTGCAGTGCATCATAAACACCTGATTGAAAAAAAAAATGACAAAAGCAAGTCAAAAAATTAACCTCAGGAAACAAAATAAGACAAGAAAAGGTAAACAAGTTGATGTAAATGGTAAAGTTTGTATAGATGATAAGTTAATTAGTTTGCCTTTCTCCATCCAATCAATTAATCTACGTGACTCGGCATCCATTGGCATCAACTTCTTGATCTTCATCTCTATAGACAAAATTTCAAGGAAATTTTAGCCTCCAATATTCAGATTATCAACCAAACTTAAGAGATCTGATAAACGAATCACAAACAAGCTTACCTAAAGCAGGAACAGACTTATCATTGAAGTAATTCTCTGGAAAAAGCCCTCTTATGTAACTAATATTGAATATGGCTATACGAAGCAGGTTCCTTGTCTGTCAAAATTGAATTCGTTAAAAACCAATTGAATCCAAGGTGTTTCACATAATTGTTAATGATTCCACAAAAAACTGTAATCAACTGGTGGTAAATTTAAGAAACACCATTTCCTTTTTCATTTTTCACCAGAATTTAAAAGAAGAACAAATTGTAGACCACGTTTTCTCACAACAGAAATGGAACAGTGGCAAATAAGCAAATCGATACATTAGCAGACCAGATCTCTATGAATTAATTCAAGTGATCTTAAATCTTAATTCCGATCTATACAACGTGTATCTTCTTCAGAACCTCTTAATTTAATTAAGAATGGCTAACCGATCACCAAACAGGAACGAGTTTGATGTTTGGCTAAATTTTAATCGGAGGAAATTCAAAATTAAGTACAACAAACACCAGATCTAATTAAACACGAATAAATTTTTATACAACTATAACAAATTAAGGCATGAATAAAAAAAAAAAACAAGTTCGATTCTCTTGCTGAGATCGTCGGTAAGTACAAATTCTAAAAGAAGCGATAATCACATGAGAAATTATTGATTACCAGAAGAAGCGAGTCTTGTTCGGTGATTTCGGCTTCCTTTACTTTCTGTGCAACAACCTAATAACAAATACGATAACCGGAAAAATGATATTGAGGAGCAAGCCATTGTTTGATAAATAATTGAACTAGAAAAACGAAGAATGTGTGAAAATGAACGATAAATTTTGGAATTAGAAATAGTTTCTAGGCTCACCATGGCTGCAGTGTTTTGAGAGAATTTGAAAAACACTGAGAAAAGAGAAAATGAACTCGTAGATGAAGCTAAGAACGCTTGATTTGAAATTTTGAATCGGAGTGAAAAATTGAGAGTGGCGCGCACTTGTGGGGTTATTTATAGGCCGTTATGAAAATTAACCACGGTTAGCTGAAAAAACGCGAGTTGCGTGTTGAGAGAGTAAGGTCGGTGGGTATTGCCATTTAATCTGAAGTGTCTGTGCATTTTGGTCATCAACGGGTGACGTGGCGTCTTATAAATCGTTATAAGCCCCTGAAATGTACAGAATGTCACCGGAGGAAAGCTGAGGTAACTGAACCTATCGGACTCTATGCCCCGCTCTAAACAGCATGATTTGTTCGCAGGGATTTGCGTTAGCCTTCGGAGACCTGCATTTTTTCGGGTGACAAGCAATTGCTGATAAATTTCTCATTAGTAGCAGTTATAAAATTCGATAACTCACTTGGCAAAACTTCTCGGCTCTATTCCAATTCTTGCATTGGGTTTACAAATATTCCAATTCTTCCGTTGGTTTTACAAATTAGAGAACACATAGATGTTGACACTTGTTTAATTCCTACCATTTGAGTTTATTGTCTAATTAATTAATTTATTTTTATAAATTACTCAAAAACATCTTTGTCATTTATCAAAAAATAACAGATGGTCTTTTCATTTATCTGTTTTCCTTAAGGTCTATTTAATTGTTATCTAATGCATATGTCAAATTTATTTGAAATTTAAGATATCAACATAAATACTATTTTATCCTTAAATAAATGAGATCCAATAGCCATGACACATGGATGATTTTGGTAATTTTCGAACAGACAAAAACAAATTTAATAATTTGCTCAAACTATAAGAGCTAAAACCTGCAAAAGCAATTTGCATAAGAATAGTTGATTAATATAAAAGAAAATGACACTTACACTCCTAAAGTTTTGGAGAATAGTTATGTATATACTTAAATTTTCAATAAAATACACCAAGACTTCTTTTTTACTTTAATACCCTTTGTAAATAACAACTATAAAATATTTTAATAAGTTCAAATGTAATTTAAATAGCTTAATTTATTTAATAGACTAATAATATTAGAATATTTTAATATATAAAATAATTTTTAAAAATTCAAATTATTATATTTCTAATTTTACAAATTATTATATTTATTTTAATAATATGTTTCTATTTATTATAAAATTTAGTTTAATATGGTATAAGATTGCAAAGTATTAAAATATTTTTTAATATATAAAATTCTATTTATTATAGAACATTAGAGTTAATTTTTGTGAATTAATAAAACCAAAGAGCATTATAATCAAGAGGAGTATTAGTATCCTTCATTTAAAACTTTTAAGTCTACGTAACCATTTGCCCATACTTTAGAAGTGTTGGTATCCTTTCCCTATTAATACAACACAGCTAATCCATTTGTGCTTCATTTATTTTCCATTTGATTACCTTGTAATTATTAGCTACATACAACATCATTCATGACCCCTCAGAAATTCATCACAAGGCCAACTCTCAATCTCATACTGATGGATTCATTTATTAAATGCATACATTTACATTCAATATACAGTATAATAGATGTTAAAGATATAATAAACTTGCCTCCCATCTCATTTTGAACGAGGCACAGTTAAACAAGAGGCTGAGACTCAGGCGCTTGGAAAATCCTTTATTAAACAAAACAATATACATTCAGGGCTAAGGAATTACAAGTGAGCAAGTAAATAAGATGTCAATCTACATACACAATCTATCTCCACTATTGCAAAACTTGCTAACATCATCAAATCATATAAATTAAACTTCAACTACCATATCTTGAGGAGTTTTCAACTTGCTGTAGCAAGTTCTTCAAGTAGGACAAATTTTAACCACCTTGGAACTCAAAGTAATGCACACATTCTTCAATACAGAAAAATTATTTCCAACCCATAATCATCTAAAAATTATCTATAAAGCATTTTGGCAGCCATCTTTGCATAAAAGATTTCAACTGTTGACACATGATTACACGATTGCCCATTTTTGCTCTTTCCAGTTGAGTTCACACCTTTTAACTTTAAACCTCGAGTCTTGAAGACTTCTCAGCAAAGAGAAATCATTGAAGTAATCATCAACACATACAAAACAAATCAGTTCACATTACTTACTAGTTCACATCAGGCTCACCTTTCAAATGGATCTCCTCTGTTAGAATTTAAAGGAGGATAAACGGCAGCAGCTATTTTCTCACGAAGATTGAATTTATGTGCAATCAAGGGCCTAACATCTTCAACACCAACCAAGCTCTCCAAAAATGGTAGTAGTAGAAGCAATTCTTGATCTGAACGATCATCAAACCAGCTCTCAATTGGAATTCCATTGTCCACTTGGAACCCGAATGCCTAAGAAAACCATTGACCTCATTAAGAAAATGAGCATTCGACAATTTACATAGAAAACTAATCTTTTTTTAACAAGTGTGTATAGAATACAAGGACACTATTTTCTTGACGCCACTCCATAAGATGAAAACAGTAGCTAAGTTTTAAAATCACAGGCAGATATGTGATGACAAGACTATGAAAAAGGATCAGCATTTGATGATACCAAATGATCACAGAATTAAGCCAAAAACCTAAGAATGTGTCTATCTTAGCCTCAGTGTTCATGGATAAAATTCTATTAATTTAGTCATCTTACAATGCCCACCCAGACAGTTTGAAAGAATTCAGCCAATTCGCAGCATTTACAACCAAATGAAAATTCTTAGAAAAAAGAACAATGGACTAAAAGACAGACACTAAACTTCAGTTCCAGAGATACAGTGCCTTTCTGTAAGACCAACAAGAATTCTATCATTTTCTGATTGCACCCTATTTAAGATTTGGACATTATCAGCATAAAAGTATTCATATGCAATTAATTCAAAAGAGGAATTCAGAACACTACCTGTGGAGAGTTGTCAACTATGATAACATGTGACAAATCACGGCCAAGAACTGACAAATCTTTGAGGTAATTGCCATCCACAAAAACACATGATTCACGGAAAACACGATGCCGAAATAATTTTCTCTTAGGATCAAGCACATTTAGAAGCTGCTCTGCATAAATACTTTGACTGGCGGTGAATATGATTATCTCAAAAAGACTGGAAACTCTCTCCAAAAAATCTTTGAGATGAGGACGGCATCGAACATAAACCATATGCTTTTGGAGGTTAAAATTTACAGGGAATGTGAAGTCTGCATCATCACATGGTTCCAGCGTGGAATGCACCAGAGTTTCTGCCAGATCAAAATAACTTAATCAATTCCTTGAAGGTATACATAAAATGGCAAATTATTCACCATTAGCAGTATAAAACAAGGCACTTCTTCAAACAACAAGGTTAATTTACATTTTACATCAAATTTGGGTGCAAATGAGGAAATATTTGGTTCACTCTTCAACTGTCCCAATAGAAAGACAAATCATAATTCAAATAGAGAAAACAGATTGCTGAACTTCACTTTTTCAGTAAGCTTAAATATCACGCTACTGGAGAGCCAAACATCAAAATCACAACACTGCATATCATTACTAGCGAAACAGAATAAGACAGCACCATTAATATACCAATAACCAGCAAACCTCGGGCACGACATTTCTATAGATGAAACAGATATTGAGTTGTTTTCTAATATAATCTTGGAGAGGTATAAAAATATACACTACTATCAAGATTTAAAAAGCAGGAAAAGGCACAAGGAAACTAAAGTGAAATCCTTATTTGATAGCCTAAGGGTCCAGCAGAAACCAAATGACTGATTGTCTTAAAAAGCAGCAGAAAAGCCTTGATCATGCATTATCTTCATCTATGGCACAAATAACAAATTATAGAGAGAAAACCCCTGTTCAGTAAATAGTTCCGAAGCCAAACACATGAATGTGAAGAGTACAGCAAATAAATGTAAGCAGATTTTCTTACCGTCCAAGTCCAAAACAAGAGTAGTAGGAGGGCAACTCCGTGTCTGCTTAGGTAGCAACATGGGCCGAAAAGTGGGGACTACTGATGACAATTCTGGCAAGTTCTTTATAAATAAATAAGGATCAAAGTCATCAAATTCCTCATACTCATCATCCTCCATGCAAACATCAGTCATAGACTCTTGACCGTGCTCATCAACACACTCCAGCTTTGAGTTCTTCATAGCAAGATATATAGCTGAAACTTCAGAGGAAAGATTAGCTCCTTCCGCATCTGCGCATGCGCATTCATAATGTTAGAATCTAGGCAAGCATCTGATCACTAAAGTTCCAAATTTCAGATCACATAATTTTTATCTACTTCTATACACTACCACAACATGTTGCATTTATTGAAGTGAATGTGCTTTCACTGTAGTATTCAGAAATTTCTCGAGTAACATGATCATCCCGCATATCAACTAGTGAGTATGCCATCTCACTTTCCTTGTGGGATTTTTGGTCTCCACTCCAGAAGAATTTGTCAAAGTCAACTAGAAGTTACAAATAAGCATCAGAAGAGAATAAGGATATTAGACCCCATAGTAATAACAATATTACGTCACCTACCTCCATTGGCAATATCGTCGCCTGCTACTTTAGATACATGAAAGGCAGGAGAAAATATTGTTTCCAACACAGGAGCAGTTTCCTCATCACAATCCTGCATTACAATTTAACAAATCATATAAAAGAATCTAGATAGCCCCAACAAATGAAGTTTTTCTTTTCTGACATTTGACAGTTCCTACAATCCTTGCAGTAGACATCCTCTGATAAAATTAAAGAGCAATTAAAATGACCAATTAAAATTAATCTTACAAGCAAAGCACCCAAGGATAACTCAAAGAGAAATATCCTCACAAAGATATTTATACTTATATAGGAACAAGATTAGGAGGTTCAAGTTTGTATCGAGAATGCTATGAGCAATGATGATCACTATATTTGAGTTGGGTAACTGTCTCTCTGTATTCTGTATATCCTTTCCTCAACTACAGAGATGCCAGGTGCCAACTAACTGGTGGTCAGAAAAATTTAATAACTGATTCACTCTCTTCCATCCATACTCAACAACAGAAAAGTTTCAACAGCAAAACTTTCAAGCAAGAAAATTACCTTATGATCCATGGAAGCATTCTTAAATGAATCATATTCCGGGCAAGCACCAGAGGCTTCATTCCCCAAGCCATATCTAGTATTTAAATTGGTTGCGGCAACAGACTCCTCATTTTTGTTCGAAAGAAGACTAACTGGAATTTGTTGTGAGATAAAACAGTTAAATTCACTCACCAGTAAAATGAAACCATTTACTGGAAATAAAGTGCAAAGGTCGAAGTAAACCATGATAAAGGATAGAATGGATAAGATACATAAGTGTGCATGCCAGAAAATCTAAACACGCAGTTACTAAGTTATAACACTATGGCACTTTTCATTCATCTAAATTGGGAGGGGATATAGCATTGTATAGGGTGATTGGGATACTTTTGTATAGCACTAAAACCTTATCTTCTTTGCTTTAAGGACTACTGGTCCACCCTCTATTTTGATTTTTCTCAATTAATACACTTTTGAGTTTCATATTAAAAAAAAAAAGAAATACACGTTATGGCACTTTTCCAGTTTAAAAAAATTAAATATTAAATGCAGGAACAGGAACTTTCCAGAAACACAGAACAAAAATGCACGAGGAAGATGAAAGCAAACCAGATTTCTGCTTTCTGACAGAAGATGTGATTAGCTCTGTAACTTTCTTGTCCGGAACTTCAACATTTTCAGATCCTTTCTTCACAGTTCTTGAAACCCAAGGACTGGCATGCTCTCGAGAAGCATTTCTTCCGTTTGCTTTTTTCTTGGTTTGCATTTCCAGAGGATGGATGTCCCAATGTTCAGAGGCTATCACTTCCTATCTGACTCAGTAGAACACCTCAAAATAAATATTCAATTGGACAAATAGTGCCAAGTATCATATCTGAAAAACGAATCACTTGGTAATGGTTTTCGACATATTGTAGGTTCAACAACTAAGAATACAAAAAGTCTCCAAATAGGACTAGGATAGCAACTATATAACACTTGTATCTGCCAGGTAATTAATGGTAGAGAGGAATGCATAATATCCCACCAAGGTTAATATGTATCAGAACACATGCAAAAGCCAAAGAAGAAAAACAAATTCCAGCGCAAACATAAAATAAACATCTCAATTACACTATCAACTCAAAGCAAACATTCACCACAGTGAGAGTAATGATTGGCCATACACAGACTCACTTAGTAGAAAAGGATTCACTCAGCTGTTAAAAAAAATGAAAAATAAAATAAAAGTAGAGGATATAAAGCAATCCCTATAACAGCTCATTCAGAACTTCCAATAAGCAACAAAACCAGCAGACACGGGCTAAAAAAGGATGATTAATTTTTCCCAAATTATTAAAATCAACTTCAACAAGATCGTTGCTAGCATCACTTAGAAACAATCAGCAGATAAACAACACAATATTTTTTTCCTTTCAACATAAAAGCTAAAGCTCAAACCCTAGACCAGAGCCCCGACCAATTCAGTACAAGTGAAAATATACAAAACGCCAAAACGGCAACAAATAAACTACTCTCGAACAAAAATCGCCATTCCAGCTCGAAATTTTCAGCATTTAATACTAATTAAATCAAACATGCATTCGTAAATAATGAAACCCCGAGAGATAGCTAACCCAATACAAGTATACAACTGAAAAATAGCGCTGAGAGCAAATTTAGTAAGAAAAATCTTACTAGGAGAAAATCGAAAAATGGGGAAATCAAAAGCTGAAGTCACTGCAACTGTTCCTGCGATTAAGCAAAACAAGAGTAAGCAAGTTGAAAGATTCAAGAGATTAAAGAAGTGAAGTGCCAGTAATTAAAAACCCTAGACTTGTTACCAGCTGCAAGATGAATTTTTTCTTCATTTTTTCTTTTGTTTTGTGATGGTTTTTTCCCTCCAAAGATGGAAAAGAGAGGGAAAGTGAAAAGGGATCGAAAATTATTTTTTGCCTGATCAAGGGGCTGTCTTGATAAATAAAATGAAAATCATTTCAGAGAATAATCGTCCTATTTTTAGTAATATAGAGTGAAAGTGTTTATCAGAAGTGCCTTACTCGCAATTGCCGAAGACGAATAATTTACTCGCCGAAAGAAGCCATAGATCCTGTTAATAACACGTGTCAAGTTTAGAAAGCGAGTATCAGGAGCTCCGGTGTGTGAGAGTAGGGACTTGTGGTTATCCTTTTATACTCAGGACTTTGTTTGTTTAATAAGATTATAAGAAATTGGACGAAATTTAATAAGTTTACAATATTTGTTTTTCAGTTATCCTCCCGTGATGCCCGTCAATTTTGAAGTACCTATACTTTCTGAAATTGTAAATAGAACCTTAATTTTAGTCGATGTTATACACTGACCATAGTTTGTTGGCCTTTCGGCTGTCCTGTAACTGCAAGCCTGTAACCTACTGGCTTGAAGCCTTGAACTTTGAAGATGCTGTATTGCTATCGCTCTATAAAAATTTTGAATGATCCGAGTAGTGCTTATTACTTTTATTGTTCTTAACTGCCTAATTACTAAGCTTTTATTGTGGGTTTCTTCTTTTTTTTTTAAAAAAACTTGTGTGTGTGTGTGTGTTTTTTTTTTATGACTTTGAATCCTTAAAACTTTCAAAGTGTTATAGTTCTATACTTCTATTTAAAGTTTTGTATTATTCAAATACTATTTAATGTGTTTCTTATTGGTAAGTCACTAAGCTTTTTAGTTTTAGATTTTTCGCTTTCATATTTTTGTAATTTTTATGAATTGTTGTTAAAAAGTGAACACTATTAAATATAATAAACAATATAAGAACAACTCTATATTGTTGAAATTGGTAAAATAATATTGTATGATTTCTATATGGTTATTATTTTATTTTAATTTATTCATTTTAAAATATGAGACACATGTAATAATAATATAAAATTATCAAATCTGTTGTACGAAAAAAAGTTTATGAATGAGATTATTTTGTTAGTTATTTATATTCGAGCTATATGATCATCAACATTATAAATAGTTGAATTATCTTACCAAATGGCAATGAAGTAGCATTTCATGCTTTCTGTCTTCAACTAATTTACTTTTTTATTACACTGAATTTGCAATTTTTTTCATAAAAATATTTATTGTTATTGAAGAGTTATGTAATATTATGAACGTTATACATAGTGTGATAATGGTCTTATTAGTATTGAATAGTATCACTATATTCTACTTTCTTGTATGCCATTTAATATGACTTATTTACTTGTCAAATAATTTACCAATACAAGGGATTTTGTTGGTTCAAAGAACTAAGAGAAATTGTTTTACTCAAGTTTTTATAAATTTTTAAACATATAATTATTTCATTAGATTCAAATTCCAAATTATGCCATAAATACAATTTGCAATAAGCTTTTGCAGAAGTGATCCTCAGTCCTCATTAACACTGGTAATGAAAAAATGGGAATGGATTTTAAGTAGGGCCTACAAATTTAAAAATGAAGAATGAGAATTCATTATCCTTCATAAAGGTGTGAATGAAAATGGGGAAAGATGATGGGAAATAAATTGCTAATTTTACCCTTAAACAAAATCAAAAGTTTCTTTTTTATCCAATTTAAACATCAAATAATACTTATTTTTATTATAATTAAAATAATAATAATAGTAATAATAATAATTATTATTATTATTTGGTAATAATTATAAATAAAATAATCATATTACTACTATTACTATAATAATAATAATAATAATAATAATAATAATAATAATAATAATAATAATAATAATAATAATAATAATAATAATAATAATAATAACAACAACAACAACAACAACAACAATTGTCATTATTTAATTATATTATTACAATAATAATGGTAATAATAATAATGATTTGGTAATAATATTTATTGTAAAAATATTAACTCTTTATTTTATTAGTGAACAAATATATAATTGTAACTAATAAAATTTTAATAAGTTGTAACAATACATTCTAATTATAAAATAAAGTAAAAATATTAATAAAAATACAGCCTATTCTAACTCAATTTTTGCAGCTCAAATAAATAACATAATATAATTCTCATTCTTCATTTCGATTTTAATTCATTATGATTAATATAATTCTCATTCTTCATTTCGATTTTAATTGATTATGATTAATATAATTCTCATTCTTCATTTCGATTTTAATTCATTATGATTCTTATTTCGAAAAAGTAAATCCACCGTAAATGATAGGTAGCCAATAAGATGGCCATCATAAGCAATTATTTTTTCTATTCTAAAATGTATGGCTGAAGAACAAAATTAAAAAAAAAAAAAACCAAAAACTGGATAGTTAATACTTAACGGCGCAAATTTCGAAATCACCATAAGGTAAGGGCCTTGGAGATAAAACATGCTGTCACATATCCGAATTACAAAAGATCGAAGGGGTTATTGTAGAGGTTTGTGAATATTTGCATTCTTTTCAATAATTACGGAGCCTCGTGGGGAGAATCTTTTTCTGAAAGTTTGAAAATTGAACTCGGCCTTGTGAATCGCACGACGGTGGCTCCCGTCCTGTCATAATCAAAACGATTTGAACTCCGAACTGTGTGCCACGTATCATGCCCCAAAGCAGTAGCCGGTACATTTGGATTCTTTTTGTCGGCGTGATACTGGGCCGCTTCAATGTTGCCAGCCCAAACATTGCTATGACGGTCTTGTTTAGGCTTTTCATATTTTCCTTTTTATCGGGATATTTTTAGGCTTTTTTGTTCTCATAAAAAAAATAGAAAATGTTATTGTTTTCTTTTATTTTTTAATTCTTTTATTCATTTTAGAACTCATTAAAATTCGGAAGAATGCTCCTTACTACTAAAGTTAGACATTAGTTCCGTTTTCTTCCATAGACATTAATTCCATTTTCTTCCATTTTTAATCACACACGTAATGCATCTCATTTAAGATAGATCAGTATAGATAATCTTTTATCATCTTTTTATAATCTTTTAACACACACGCATTTATATTAGTCTACTGCTAATATTTAATCATATTTATTATAAAAAATTTCAATAAAAAAAACTCATGTCAACCCTTAATTCAAATTCATGTATATTACTCATCCTAATAAAAATACTGCTGTGTGCACATCCTGACTAAAACTTTTTCTATTAAAAAATTATTAAAACTAACTTGTGCCTAACTTGTCTTAGATTGTTTACGGAAAAGGAGTTCCCAACCCATTATCATCTCTAAGATTCCTGCAATTTTTATCTAAATTGAGCACAATCTAAGCTAATTATATATAATCGGTTGAGTTGAGGCTCTGTTTGGAATTGAAATTATACAGTTATAGTTTAAAAGATATAATACTAAATTATTTAGTAAACACTAGCTGTTGTAACTTAAAAATTAAGTTAATTTGATTTTATATTTGTATAATGAATAATTTATTATATATTTACTAATTTTGTCCAAATATTTAAAAATTATATTTACTATATATTAATAACTTTTATTTTATAATTACAATTTTTTTCTAACAACAGTTGTCTCTTAAAATTTATATAACCTCAATACCAAGCAAGGCATGAGGAGTAAATCCAAATAAATCCAAATTGAATTGCCGGTCAATTTCTTTCATGTTAAATGAATATATAACATCATATTTGCCTTAAGCTACCAACTTTTGTTTAATCTTTGTCGTCTAATCATATCATTCACTTTTCTTTTTTTTTTTTTGCATGGAGAGCACTTGTGAATTGCACTAAAAAAAACAACATGCAAATGAAACGATCTAAAACTAATAATGCGGGAGTTTTATTAATCTTTTGCTCACTAATCACTACTTATTCATGCCTTGTTCTTATGCTTAGTTGCGTTAAAGTGTTACTTAAATGACATAGTCAAAATATAATCACGTGTTGAGAAATTTTAATTCTACCTAAGATCTTGTAGGTAAAAATATCGAACAAATAATAAAAAGAAAATAGATAGAGAATAAAATTAATCATATAATAAAATAATTGATGTGGTAAACTCATATACATGATAAAAAAACACGGCCGCTAAGAACAATAAGAAAAAATTCATTATAGTGAAAATTATTACAATCACTCTAATATTTTTTTCTCACATCCAAAATCTCAATAACACTCAATCTCTCAATAGATTTATCATTTCTCTCACATTATAAAGTATCTACTTATAGAAAAATTGATTGTTGTATTATGCAAATAAGTGAACATAACCTTTTCATATATAGTGATTATTTCTTATAAGAGGCATTCATTTCTTTGTGTAAATTGTATTCCTTCTTAAAAAAGTTAGTCCAAACGAAAAATTAATTATTTCTTAAATATAAATTCTCTTAAATAAAAAATCTATTAAATAAGAAAAGGTTAAAAAAATCTTAATTTAAAACTTATAAATTTTTCATTAAAAAATAAGACATATTTCTCTAACATCAGGATCTCCACGATAAGATCCTGACAATGTTTTCTCTTTTTAATATAAGAAAAAACGATTGAAATGAATCCATACATGCTCTACAACAGCTTAAAAATCACTTCACATATCTAGACCTCGAGGAGTTAAGATGATTCAGATGAACACAACAGAACACTAGTTAAAAATACTCTCTCTCTCTCTCTCTTAAATTAAGTTGAATGGATTACTCTCAATTAAAGAAAGTCAAATGGATTCAATTATTGTGTCAGTTTATGAATCAAACATAATGTATTACAATTCATTAAAATAAAAAAAAATTAATAATTTTATATTTGATTTGTGGCATCCAACTAAAAACCTGATTAGGTTCGATCAAAGTCGATAAAGAAAACAAGCAGAAAATCGAATCAAATCAGACTACTATGCAACTAGAAGTTCCTATCACCAAAAAAAAAAGAAAAAAGGTAACAAAGAGTTATTTTTGGATTAAATGTTGCGCCTTTTAATGCATAATGAAACAAGTATTGGACAATGACATGAGCAGATCCAGTACAGTACAGCTGGGGCGCGGCCTGATTGGGGTGGAAAAAATTGAATTTGTATCGGGTTTGGATTAATTTAATCGGGCTTTTAGATTGATCGAGTTAGAAAAAAATTCATCCGAACTCAACCCGAATTTGTACCCTAATCCAATTCAATTCGAACATGTTCTAATCAAGTGCATGTTTAGATCGGATTAGATCAATTAAAAAAGACTTTAGATCGGATTGAGTTCAAATTAGATAGGTTCATATTGAATTCTGGTTAATTCGTCAATCGAGTTGAGTGAAAAAGAGTTGGGTGAAAAAGACAGTAGAAAATAAATAAATAAATAAATAAATAAATAAATATATATATATATATATATATATATATATATATGAAGAAATAATCATTATAACAACTGCTGAACATAACATTTAGCAATTGCAATTTAAATTAAAATTAATATATACCATCAAAATTTCAACAAATCAGGTTGCCGGGTTGGAGCTGAGCTTGAAGGAAATTGGTGATGATGGAGGGCTGGAGGCGTTGAATTAGCAGATTCGGTAGCAGCGGATTCGGTGGCTGTCTCTGCAAATGATGATCGGCGGTGGCTGCACTGCGTCGAATTGATGGACGTGCTGGGTCCGTGCGTGGATTTGCAATGTGCGTGAGAAACCCGAACTCTGAGCGACAATGAATGACCGACGAGGGTGAAGCGCGAGAGTGGAGAGTGGAGAAGAATAGAGTGAGAGTGTGCATGGAATGTGGATCGCGATGTGTTGACCTGATTGTGTTTTGAATGAATTGTTTATGATTAGGCTTTTGTTCGAATTGTTTGTGATGTACGTGGACCACGATTTGTTTGTTCTTCATGTTATTGTTTTGTGTGAATTATTTGTCATGTCTGTGTGTTTCTAATTCTAAGTTGACGCTTGGGGGAGAGTGAGGTTGTGCATGGCGTGCGTCTCTGTAGTTTTAGTTTTCAATTTCATTAATTTTTTTTAAAAGTACAGATTCGATCATAATCTAATTGGGTTGCAAAAATGCATCTGATCCTATTCACAATTCAATCCAATCCGAACTTAATATTTTTCGGATGGGGTGAGATCGGATTGGTATTTTGCACAAACCTACGGCCCAAAACTGTCTTTTGGAAAATTTCAAAGTTTAATTTCGAAAAGACCTTATTTCTTTGAATTGTTTAGAAGTGCCCCGTTTAAGTTTTGAAAATAAGAAAATGCCCCAACTAATTTTGAGAAGTTCGGCCTTCTCCATATCTAAAAGTCCAATTCTTTAAAATTTATATAGTTATTGGTTTTACAAATTGTATTATCCACCCGCTAATAACTGAAAAACATAAAATAAGTTAAAAGAATGACATTTTTTTTTATAGCGCTTTAAAAGTAACCGACTAAATATAGAATACTCTAAATTTAAATATTCTAATTTCATCATCATATAAAACCAACAAGTAACGAAAATAAATTACAAACACAACTAATCTTACTAGACAACTATCCAAGCTTCTATCTTTACGTTGCCACCACTACCAACCACTACCAAGAATATGCTATCTAAAGTATGAATTAACAATAAAACTATCATACACAGTTCTAAAAGCATGAAAACTCACTAAGGAGCATATGTATTATCAACAATTATTATAATAGTCATCACGTTATCTATTATAGTGTAAATGTTTAAATTTATAGTATGTTTTGAACGTGTCCCAGCTGAACACAATTTATGGCTACATCCATAGTGAACCATAAGTGGATGTACCAAGTGATTATACTTTCAAAAAGTAAAGTACAATGTACTTCCAAATATATCATATGAATATAAGATATTTAGATGGCATTAAACTGTCCAATTCGATTCGGCTTTGACAAGTTAGTTTGATTTGCCAGCAAGTTTATCCGCGTTTGTCTATTTACTTTTCTAAATAATGAAGCCACTTTGGATTGAATGTCTTAATAACAGAGGAATGGAGTCGACTCCAATAAGGTTTTAAGTTATTGAGCAAATGGGCACAGCACGTCTTAAAAGGAAGTAAGCTTAAGTAAGTTGGTAATTAATTATAATGTATATGTGCTAAATAAAAAAGCTTAGTTAAGGTACAACGTGGCGGGTCCCAGATCAATGAGACACTAGATATGTGGAGCATTTTACTTGTTAATCCAAAAGCTGGGGTGTTGTGTGTTTGCGTGTAAAGGAGCTTGCCTTTCAAGCTGTAAGGGGAGAACATACAAAAGCACATATGAAATATCAAAGAGATTTGGATCTTCATAAAGCCGAAACTTTAGGAGCATGCTTTAAATATCTTGATCATATTGTTATATTTAAGGAACAAAGTTTCCCATTAAAAAAATTTGAAGGTACAAAGTTTGCTCAAAAGAGCATAGGTCTTAACATGCATGCAGATGATGTTAATGCCCATAATTATAATCAAATTAAAGTGACATGTAAGTTGTAATACAGCCATCAAGCTTCAATTATATGTCTAATTAATAATATAAAGAAGAGTGCATATTGAATCTTGTTTGATTTGCTCTCATTTGTTTCTGACCACAAATCACAAATGGCTTTGAGTCATACTAAATTATTTGATCATTTGAGCAAAATTAAACAAGCAAAATCATACGCCTTACAATATAAGTCCTCTTTTATACCTATAAAGCAAATTATGATCTATCAATGGACCGTGGATAAATTTGTGGAGAAAAAAAAAATATAGGACAAGGAAAAAAAAAAGGCTGACTAAGATTGTCCAATAAGTAAAAAGTATTTTAAATATTTTAATATTTAAAATAAAAGGTTTTTAATATCTACTCCGAAAAGCCTAAAGTTTGAGTTTACTAGTAAAGGTAAAATAGTTTATTTAATTTTCAAAAGTTATGCTTAAAATATAACCAAATAATAACAAAAAAAAATTTAAAAATATTTTTAAGATTAAATAAACACTTATAGCCATTAAATAAGTCATAACAAACATGTACAATATATAATATTCTCTGTTTATCCATGAAGAATGATCTACTTATAAATATAACGATGAATGACCGCTGATCAGTAATTCATAAGTAATCATTACCACTAATTAATAAATAAGTAAAATACATATATATTAGAATGGTTACTTAATTCGTAAGTCTTTCTTTTCCCATAAATTTGGTTAACTATATATGTTCTAATTGAACAAATAATTAAAAGATATTTTTCAAACTAATAATTTTTTTCATAAAATTTGGAACATTGATAGTTATTCAAATGCATGATCAACTCTCAAGCCTTACACGCGTTATTACCCTTTCAAGACGGTGGTTGTGTTTGTACTTTTCAAATTGGATAAATGATTCTATTATCAATACAACACAAATTATCCAAAAAAAAAAAAAATTTCAGGATAGTTCTTATATTTAAAAAAATAAATAAATAAATAAAAGGTCCCTGTTATATATTCACTTATATTATTAATTTTTAATTATCATATATTTTTCACCTGTTGCATGATCGATGTGTTTGAATTCAGTAGTTATGAAAATAACAATATAGATATTTTTTAATAATTTTAAAAATATAAAAATAGTTGCTAATTAGCTCAAATTATAATGGTTAAAGGATCATTTACGGTTTCAAATTTTCTTCTGAAATTAATAGCTGGCCTCGCAATCGATCACATCTTCCAACTCGGTTTTATCTTCTTCTAAATTTCATTTTTCCTTTTTAACTGGTTTGATTAATGACCAGAAAATACTCGGTATTTTTATTTGTTATCAATGTTAAACCAAAACTTTCACAGAAAAAGAAAGAAAGAAAGTGCTAAACTAAAGTTAGTGGTGGGACAGTGCATACGAAGCAAATTGCTAATGAACCAAGTGCTTCTTTTACAACAAGATCATTAGCTCTGAAACATTCAGAAAATGAAAAGATTATTCCATGTCCCACCAAACTCTATTTGGAAAATTATCTTTATATCATCCGGTTCCCTAATGGATTTTTAATCTAAAGTAGTGACATAACTTTAAAGATGCATAGCTTCATCATATTACTGAAATTTCTTAGTTGTTGATAGAATAATAATTAATATAAGGGGTCTGGTTATGTTGGAATCACTCTAAGGTAGAGCATCTCTTCATAATTACACGATCAAAGTTATAATGTATTTTTTACTACTTATTATTTTGCATGTGTAGTTGTGATTCATGTTCTATCTTAGAACAACTCTAAAATGACCATGTCCTTGATATAATAATGCACATGAAATATCAAATATTTTATTTCTACTCAACCAAACTCGATTCCAATAGCGAAAAGCAGCTTGTGGTTTGAGGATTGGAGCCCTCAACAGGAAGGATTTAAGGTTTCATAATACTAAGGATCTCAACTATTATCCAAACATTTGAGTTTTAATTAATATTGCAATATATATAATTGTCACATCATATTAATCATTAGTTTTCATGAACTATAATTACTTATTTCCATGATAATATTAATAACTGACAGATATGATAATTACAGAGAAATTATTATATCAGTTGAAACTTAAATACTGGGATTACAGTTGAAACCCCTGGCATTACTCTTTAAGGTTTAGTGACTTTCTAAACACAATCGTTACATAAACTTGGATAGAAGAACCACACCCCTTAAAACTACGTACGTAAGATTATTAATTGATATGTACATTTTCATCTTCCTACTGACAATTGCCATAGCTTCACAAAATTACCGCGCAAACCGGGGAACCACACGGCATGCTAGTGGTTTCTTCATTTCAAGAGAAAGCTTCAGTGTCTCCGAAAGATCAACGGGCTGCGCTGGAAGCCACTGGAACCTGTGTAGGAGGCGGGCAAGCCATAGATGCACGGTGGCTAAGCCAAGGGCCTTGCCGGGGCACACCCTACGGCCTGATCCGAATGGCGCTAGCCTTAAATCTGATCCCATGATGGGAACATCCTCTTCGATGAACCTTTCAGGCTTAAAGGTCCATGGGTTCTTCCAAATTGTGGGGTCATGGGTAATGGCCCACATGTTGACCATCGCTGTCGTGCCAGCTGGCACAAAGACTTTGTCCACGTGGACATCGTGTATGGCAAGGCGGGCCCACGAGAGTAATGGGCCCGGCGGGTGCATTCGGAGAACCTCTTTGACTATAGCCTGGAGGTAATGGAGATTGGGGATGTCCGAATCTTGCACGTGCCTGTCGAGACCAACGCACGTGTCAATTTCATTTTGAACTTTTGTTTGAATGTCTTGATGCAGAACAATCCTAGCCATGGTCCATTCGAGTAGTATTGCCACTGTGTCTGTTCCTCGAAATACCATCTCCTATATGATTGAGGGGGAAAAAAAAAGAAAAATTATTGGATAAAAGTATTGATAAAATATTGACCGACACGCACAAATTAATATATTTTGGTCAACCTAGTAACTACGAAACATTATTACTGAAACTTTTCTAATTTTGAGTGACCCAATTAGAGTATTGACTAATTCGTCAACGAATTAGGGTTAGCAGGGTTGGTGTGATATCTTTAGATTGTAAGGTGAAAATTAGAGAATGCGTCTAGGATATCTGTATCCAAGCATAAGGCTAAGCACCGCCACTGAAAGTGTCAAAATCTTTCAAGCAAACAGACAAGAAAATAAAAGAAAGGACGTTACGTTAGGCACACGTGAAAGATATTAGAAAGATAATTGAGAGACACATCAGCTTTAGAATCACTCTAAGAACAACATATATTCAAGTCAGTCGGAGATTGTGAAAATGATCATTTTTGTTGTAGATTTGAGATATTTTGTTTCCACGCTGTCGTCTCTGCCACGGTGTAAGGTCTTAAAAAATAATCAACTCAAGATTCCCTTGCCCGACATCGGTAAAAGTTTTGTGCCTTTTCTGTGTTTGCTGGGTTGGTTTTGTAGAAAACTTATCCATAAAGATTTTACCAATATGAGTACGCACGAGACTTGTCTGAATCGTCATAGATACTGTGAGCTAATTAATACCAAAACAAATTAAAGTTCACGAATGTTTGCTTTTTGTGTGAGTGTGGGAAAGAGTGAGAGAGAGAGAGAGAGAGAGAAGCTTACCCACAAAATAGCCACCATGTCTGCATCAGACAACTGATCCTCTTTAGGCAAAGATAACAAAGCGCTAAGAAAGTCGTTTCCCCCATTATTAAGTTGTCCAGAATTTCTTTTCCTTTCTTGAACAACTTGCCCTATAAGAGTTTTAACCCTAGCAGCCAATTTATGGCACCTTCTTTTAACTCCATAAAAGTCTAACAAGTTTAGAGGAAAATAATCCTCCCAATTGAATTGTGCTATTAATTCATACCCTTCTTTAACCATTGACTCTAGCTCTTCTTTCTCTAAACCAACAACTGAGCCCCCGAACAAACTCTCAAGTATATTACCTGAAGACCCTTTTTGCAATACCTCCCTCACTTTCACTACTCCCTTGTTCTCCATTTGCTGGTTCACTTTCAACAACATTTCATCGGCTAAACGCTGTCGTAGAATCTCCAGGCCAGAAATTCTTCTGGGGGAGAACATGTGATTTGCTGCAATTCTTCTCAGGTGGAGCCAGTATTTCCCCGAGGGAGCAAAGCCAATGGCACGTTCAAACATCAGCAAACGAGCTGATTCTTTGATCGGACGGTCGGAAAATGAAGCTCCTGAGAGGATTTCCCTAGCAGTTTCCGGGTGGCTGCTGATGATGACACGTGTTGGGCCAAAACTTAACGCCATGAGTCTGTTTGCACCCAATGAAGCTGCCATTGAAGCTAACTTACGATGAGCTAAAGAACCCATGCAAGGCAAGCTGCCTAATATTGGCCATCCAATTGGGCCGCGAAGCTTTGCTGGGACTTCGTTGTAGTTTCTCCATGCAAAGCCTCCAGGGACAAGCCAAAGGTTGAGAAAAAAAGGGGTAATGGAGAAAAATGAAAATAAAATGAGAGTCAAAGGCCACGAAGCTTTGCTTGTGTCAAAAAAACTAAGGGCTAGGATACACAGGCCACAGGCTAGCATGTTATAAATTTTCATTTTGAAAGTGGAAGTGGTGATAAGAGAGAGCATTACAGATCAAAAGCTTATAGAATTGTGTAGAGATGGACGTCTGTCGTGAGGAGATCGCATGTGGGACGATTCGTATATATAGTACGTGGAAAGTGATCCCTAGTTAAAACTTAAAAACATGTGGTTACTTTATTACTAACCATGATTAATTAGGGTATATGGTTCACGAGCCGAGCAAAAAAGCTAAATCACCTAACTTTGCTTCCCGAACTTGGAGTATATAAAGTGACACTGAAGCTTTTCTAGTTAATGCTAAAATGATAGTTGATGATTATATGTGTTAAAATAATAATAAAAAAAACAATAAAAAAATGGCAAGCCATTATACCTGGCAAGCTGGAAATCCATTATTATATTCGCGACCTATGAAAAATGTTGGCCTCGTACTCAAGTAACTTGAATTTTTCATTTAATCGAAAAATTACAATCAGGAGATGAAAAGGGAGAACAGAAAAACGGATAAAATCACAATGATTCAGTTGATTTGATTATGACGAGCATTGATCAAGGACTGTTAGGTTAGAGAAATAAAAAATAAATCATCTCCATTGATTTAGTAGTCAGTTAGAAAATCAATCAAGCACCAGATTCTAGTTCGAAAATAAATACAAAGAAAATTGATTTCTCTGTACACTAGTTAATACTGCAATTATTTGTCACAGAAATTATCCAGTTACTCATTGAACTATATTTCATATAATCTGAGACGTGTCCATCAATAGTTAACCAAATTGAGGATGCACAAAACCTTTGCCTCTCATTTGGAATATTCAAGTAAAATTTCACCTACAGGCAATTGACCATATGCTAGCATTAATGCAATATATTTAATCTACAAGCTAGAGCATTATGCATGTAATTTACACTCAACAAGTCTATTATTTATTTAATGTTCGTGTTATATGCATGTCCCTCTCTCGTTTCTCTTTTGGCCTCCTTTCCCCAAACACTACTTCACTGCAAAATACGACGTGTTGCGATGCTTCTGGCAATTCATGCATAATGCATTTCACGTGGCAATATATGGGATGAGAAATGCAAAGGCTTGAGTCTTGAGACAAGCAAAACACGGACTGCTTCAGTCGTGTGATTGTGTAACAGGCTCGTTCCGAAGATGGGTTATCGCGGAACATCTTCTATCCAGATCTCAAACAAGCAATGCTAAAAGATTTGTTACAGGAAATTGTCTTGTTGGACTCAATTTTGGAAACCATGTGAACATCCACTCAATTATACACTGGTATATCTGTCAACTCACTGTAATTTTTTTATTATTTTTTTTCCCTTTTGGGTCGATACAATTCATGTGCGTTGATTTAAATAAGGACAGATTCCATCCAAATTTTGCCGAACAAATATTTCAGGAATTTGAATAAAATACGCTCATAACAGGGAAGATATCAAAAAGAATTTCCCCTTCCCATTTCCCTTTTGTAAAGGATGCATCAAAGGCAACGTTTCTTTAGAGCAAGACATAGTATTTTGGTATCACCATTTATCGGATGGCCAAGTGTAGAGAAAATCTAAAAGAAATGCGAAGTAGCTCTACAATTGGAGCCATTTGCTCCTCAATAATGGCCGTGTTAACATTTCCGTACAACTCATATAGAGAACTTTGGCTGTGCTGAGGACACGTTAAATTTGTGACTCAAAGGCAGTATCACTTCAAATCTCGATGATACCATCAGGGAAAACGACTTCTAAACCTATGAAGCTTAGTCACTTGACTCTAACCCAATGTAGTAATTGTAGCTTCTAGTTCTTCTGTTTGAATACTCCATATATAGATTTCAAATCTTATCGACTCCATGTCATGAAAGCATTGCAATTTTTTCATTGACACAGTGGATTTGAGCTTATCCTTCAATATGAAAGCCTTTGGTGTTCTGAGAACATTCCTCTTTATCCATCTATTGCTCGCTACTTATCTATGAATATTATCACAATTAATTGAACTATATATCTATTAAAAAGTAAATGAAAAATTAACATTACCCCAAGACCATAGTAAAGATTATTTGAATTTAAATTTTACTCACTAAAATTACACAATTTAAAAAAAATAAAAAAAAATTTATCCTAAGAAAAGTGGGTTCATATATACTTCATAATTTTTGCTAAGATTTTTTTTAA
The DNA here is from genome assembly GCA_030449075.1 of Murraya paniculata. Taxonomy (NCBI): domain Eukaryota; kingdom Viridiplantae; phylum Streptophyta; class Magnoliopsida; order Sapindales; family Rutaceae; genus Murraya; species Murraya paniculata. Next base: position 2,320,608 of record JAEVFN010000022.1, read on the forward strand.
ATTCATTGTGAAAAATAGGTTCATATATACTGCACAAGGTGTTTAGTTTTCACGCCCTCTCACAATTACCTCGGCTCTAAGCCCGTGACAGACGCCTTACACCCTAAAAAAAAAGAAAAAAATCATTTTAATGGAGAATTAAGTTTTTTTTTCATTTAAAAAAAATTGCATAGTAGTTTTCTAGTCTGAGATTTAAAATACGGAAAAGCCCGAGAAAGTTTTAAAACTACAAGATTTTAAAAGCTTAAAACTTAAAACACTTAGAGCTTATTTGTTAAACGTCTAAAGTCTGAAAATTTATTAATTTCAGATTTTTTTTAAAATTTTCTTGTTTGTTTTTTGCAACTTATATCTGATTTTCAGATATTTATATCTGAATAGAAAAAGTAAAATTCTATGACTTATCTGAATGAAAAAAAGTCTGAATGAAAAATAAATACTATATTTCAATAATATCCCTATTAAATATACATATTTCCCATATGGTAAAACCTAATCCCCTTTTTTATCTCTTTCTAATTCACGTTCAACTATTCTTTCTATTTGTTCTCTTTTTCATTAACACTGAAATTCTTCAAGCACAATCCATTGAATCTCCATTGTTAAGGTATGTTTTATCTTTATTAACTAGTATAATAAGTTTGATTAAATTTTGCACTTAGAGTAATGTAATAATATTTTTATTTAAAGATCAATTACTATCTAATTCTACATATGTTTGATTTTAATTGTAATGTGCACGTATTTAACTCTTAAAATTTATAACAAGTATAAATAATTTTTATAAGGACATAAATGTCAAATAATCATATTTCAGATATTTTTTATTTATAAAAACAAACAAGATGCCACTTATATTCAGATACTGAAAAAGAAAAAACAAACATGTTAGTCAGACATGTGAAATTTAGACCTATTCAGACTTCAGCTAAATTCAGACCCATTCAGATTTCAGATAAAAAAACAAATGCTACCTTAAATCACACGGTTTATGTATTTTTCCAGACTTTCCCGCACTTTAAAATTTCGGATTAAAATATTTCATATATATATATATATATATATAGTTTGAACTCTATTAGTTTTTTTGTCTAGTCCAAATCTTCAAATGACTATTAATCCAAAAATCTACTCCCACAAAGATACAAAGAAATACCAATTTCTATTAAATCTAGGAAAATTAAGCCCCCACGAAAGCTTATACCCATTCTTATATTGAGGGAAATGAGTAACTACTGAGCCGTTAAAAAATAAAAAACCATTGTATTCAAATTCATGTCATAGCTTAGTTCTCAATTTATTAAAAATTATGAGCCTTACTTTGTTCAAAAGTTCTACTACAAAAAATTTCAAATACTAAATATGTCATATCATATAACTGCGTCCCATATAACCCTTTTTTCCCCTTAGAATCTGAATCTAGAAGATATGGCAATAATATAGCATTCCAATACCAGCCTTAGTTTGTTTTAATAAATAAATAAATAAAAGCATTGCACAAGAGCTTGTACTCGTGGCATTTCTCTAATTTATATACTTTTGAAACTCTCGAAAAAATTTAATCATAATTTTGATGTTCTAAGATATGAGATACAGTCAACTTTGCTCGAATTCTTCGTCTCCTTGACAACTCTTACGGCGAGTGCTGCTATTGGACACGTGTTAGCATAATGCAAATACTGATAATAATAATAGGCATCGACCTCCTCAAGGGGTTAATCTCCAGTAAAGCTGCCTGTAGGACCCTCCAAATAATTTGATACTCCACCTGCTACGAATCAACACGCTTAAATCTGAAAACCCTCCAACTTCTCGATCTTACAAAATATCCTCAAATCAAATGAAAATTTCAGCCCACTGCAGCACTATATAGTGATAAATCCAATAACTTATTACATGATACGTAACATTTAATCAGCGCACACGTAGACATATCCTCCTCCGCTAAATCTCACTAAGCTTCTCTTATTGTTGGATTGCACACTCTACTTTGCGGCAATAGGAAATTATTAAACACAGCGCTAAGTCCTATGTTACTGGAGCCTAACAACTATTGGAGGAAAGGACCACAAAATCAATGGTCCCTTTTTGTTAAATTGGGAAAAAAAAAATTGGAAAAAAGAAGACTCACCCAACGGGAGCCAATTGAAGAGCAGGTAGTTGAGGGAAATGCAAAAGCAGGCTGTCTGCACCAGAAAATATTTCTCTGGTAGATGCTTCTCCACACATCCTAGAGCAAATCACAAAAGCTGAACAAAGTGGAATGCCCTGTTAGCGTTTATTACTTTAACATTATCATGCTACTCCCCAACATTCACACACCAAACACTCTACTTATTAAAAAAACACTTAATTCGCAGAATTCTTTTGCCTGGTGAGATTTCTTTCCACTAATGGAAAGGTGTCCAGCACGAATTTGCCAGCTTACCCACCACTTGAATGCTAATATACGAAAGTGGTGGGCCGTTGCAGCAAAATTAACCTGATTCGGTTAGAGATGTTTAATAAATATTAGATGTAACGCATTTGCATTTGATTTTTACATAGATGTATAATCTCCACAATATAGAATCAAATCTAATTCCAGACGCAGCCTTAAACGTTCCACACTACTCTGTATTCTGTAACGAGCCTAGACTAAAGAACCTGAAAGTGTTTGAAAGAAGCTCAAGATGCCAGCCAAAGCTATGTCATAACAGACTCTAAATTCACTTTCAACAAAGGAGTGAGCGGCAAATTGCAGAACTAACTATCGGAATTAAACAAAATCCACAAGATAAACCACAGTATTACCGTCTACAAACTGTTAATGTTAGATGCTTTACTATACATTTGAGTCCCAACTACTATACACCACTCATCATTCATTGGACAATGAATTTCATAACTTGTAAAATTATTATTTTATCATCCAATAGATGAATGCAACATCAGTTGAGACTCAAGTTAGGATTTAAATGTTGGGATCCATAGCTAGCATTACTCAAAGTGACAATGGCCTGAAATGTTAAATATGAGTACAACCAAGATGGTTTCTGGATCACAAGGAATAAAAAAAATTGAGTAATGTGGAAGCATCAGGATAAGAGTACGACAGTGGTGGCAACAAGAAATAGACCTAAAAGCATCCAATAAATATTAATGATGGATGTAATAAAATATCCTATACATGGCATGGCAACAAGAAATAGACCTAAAAGCATCCAATAAATATTAATGATGGATGTAATAAAATATCCTATACATGGCACATATACGTGTCATTCTAAAAGAGGAAAGAAGCAAAATGCCCAAAGGAATGGATACCACTGGAGTAGAGAGAAGGCAATGTCGCATCAAAGGTTTACTTTACTAAATGGCACTGCTTTATTCCCAAAAAAGGTTTGCACTTTTGTAGAAAATCACTAGATATGCCCTAATGAATCCTAGGACAACTAGCTTGAATAATTACCATGGTAGCTAGAAAAGTTTCTCCAGATGGTCAACATGATTTCTTAACCACCAGACGGGAAAAGGTCAAACACTAAGATTATTAAGCATAATCAGGCTGAGCAATGTTCATCAAATGGTTAACTCAAAACTCGAACTACATTACACCAAAATTCACAGCCTCAGTCACTAAACGTGCACTGTGTGTTTCATTGATGACCAGAACAATCTAACAAAGGCCATATTCAAGGCATATGCCAGAGAAATTCCTTATTAAGATTAGTGTGGCAAAATACCAGGCTAAACTTTCCTAACAAGATTTCCCAACATTTGGTATATGCTTAAGAGTGTAGAAGGATCATCAAATTTACATAAGAGAACGGATACCGTAAACAATTAAGCATATAAGGTAAGAAATATAGCATAGATGTCACTTTTCAGATCCACAGGGCCTACCATTACACTTCAAGATAAGACACAAAAATAAATCAATGCCACTATGGAAGGACGCATGAACTCTCCATATGTATCAAATTATATTTCACCTCAAGGCTCCCAACAAACCAAAATAAGAACTCAAAAATATCATATGCAAATTAAATAGCAGGGACAATATATCTGCTCAAAACCATATAAAGACTAATAAATATGTGCTGCTATTTAATAACATATTTGAAAATTCAAAGGATACCAATTAATATGATCAGTATCTACCTCCGATTAGTTAGGCCTACAGAATTTCAGTATTCCTAGGAGTACCTCTTTTTGGATTGCAATGAATTTATCTCTAGTTCAAAAACAATAAATAAAAATTTGGGCATTGGTTTTGGGGTGGGTGGTGTTTAGGAATTACAACGCATTACATTGTACATGCTCTTAACATAAGGGAAACTCGGTTTCCTATTTATTATCAACCTTATTGACATCCAGCATTAAATAATTAATCCACCATATTGCTCAATCGCTAGGAAACAAATGAAAAATCTGGAAGATAGGCCAAGTATGCTAGAGGCAGGCAAAATAGGCACCATGCGAAGTCCATTGGCACTAGGACTATGGGAAACACTTTGGACAAGCAAGTTTTAGTTAGGCATTTTAAGCCATTATGAGGCATTACTTTTTGATTGGTAATAATGAAATGCATGCATACATGCGTGGAACCCAAACATTCTGAGCCACTATGAGCACAAGAACTCGACACTTCAGCTTCTCTTCATGGCATTCTTGCACTCCTCTCAATGGTTATGTACCTCTGGTCACCTTTTTCCAATACTAAGGAACAAATCTCTTCTCTTAGAGATTATATACAATGACACTCCTAAACCTTGGACATTAGAGGAAAATCTAAAATAAATCTCTACCAAGAAAATCACAGCGAGATTGTAAGCTGCATAATAGCGAAATATAAGACCAAAGCCTGATTCCTGATCAATCAGAGGGGTCAATTAATTTAGAAAGAATAAAAATGTGAGTTGTTCATTGAATGGGTAAAACAAACACAAATGGAACTAAAGCAGAGGGACTTTGCTTGAGGAAGCCAGAGTCCAAATCTCATTGGATGGGCCTTCCTAAATTGCAATCAACCCAGAAATTTATAAAACATTATAAGAAAATGGAAACAAAATTCATAAAGAAATCTGTGATTCAGCCTTCTACTGGCCCCAAACGAAAAAGAACGTCAAACATAACTCTACTTTTCCATATTAAATACATTCCTGTGCATTTCTCTTATCACAAGTTCAAATTCATCCCATTAGGTTATAGCACTTTAAGTAATTGGAAACGGCCCCAATGTTCCCATCGCGATTGGGGGGTTTTCTTCATTTAATTTTTTATTTTGTATGTTTACATGAGTATGGAAAAACGAGCAAAAATTCCTATACACTTTCTCTCCTTCGGGAATTGTGATTAGAAAAGTTGCAAGAAAGTGCATAACAAAGACAATGAAAAGACTTGAATAAAAGAACATTTTTCAAACATTTACTAAGATGTCTGACAGTTGCATGACTAAAAGAATTATCCTTGATATTCAGAGTTTAGGAGAATATAATTATTTTTACTTGTCAAGTTTTTCCAAGTTATCCACCTTTCAAAGGAAAATCCCACTATCATATTGGAAATAATTGAAAAAATAAAGAGCAATTTTTGGTGAAATAATACCTGCAGGAGCAACCAATCTTGTTCAATAGAAACAAAAGATCTATCATCCTTAAAAACCAATAAAAATAGTGTGGCCTTAAAAGAATCCTCCATAAATGGCTAAAGAAAAGCCAGGTGGACTAACTACGCATAGAGATCAGTGGATCAACATGAAAGGCCAAAAATCACAATTATGCAATTCTGCCACTATTTTAAGTTAACAAACAAATAGACTGAAACAATGTGTGTCAAAAGTAATAATCCTACTTAAATGACTAATGGAAAACATTGTGGAGTAAAATCAACATACGGTAGCATAACACATGCACTAGTCCACAAAACTGATCTCATCCTCGGAAAATCCTTTGCTTAAATGCACCAACATGGTTATCTCAAAGAAGGAGCATATGTAAAGCTTATCTTGCAGGAGGTGGAGGAATGCGGGAGCTTGCCATTCCAACCCATGCAACAATGCCAACAGCAAGGATTACCCATCCAAATATATCGTACTTTAGATCACTGCTCTTCTTCTTGGAACTCTAAAAGAAAACAATCAAATTTGAGGCCAAAAACTAAAAAACTAGGGACACAAAAGATTATTTTTTTAAAATGAAATAATTTAATAGCAACACCATATACATATGTATAAGCTCTTCAACACATCCTCTCTTCTTGTGCAGACATTTCTAGGGTACAACAGCGATGAATACATCAGCATCTATATGCCCATCTGACCATAGAATCCAATGTTTCCAGTATAAAATCAAATAATTTTCTTTTCTTTTAGCATGAATAAGATTGAGACACCATTTATTACAACAGAAATTAGAATTAGATACTAATATAAGGATAGGGGGAATCATGCTAGTAGGAAAAAAAGATCCCGTTCGAGTACCAATGTCAGCCATGAGATTGAATCATAGAGAAATTGTCAAGAATGTTTTCTACCCAGATATTTTCCTTCCTTTTTTTCTTTTTGACTCAATAAAAAATGGTTCAAAAGAAAATTTCATACAGGGGATTTACACACAATTTACCCTATGGTAATTAAATTTCCAACTTAATTGAATAGGGTGTCTGTGGCAGGCCAATTGATGCACAAAACCCTAAATGCTTTAATTTATTGTGAAGTAATTCAACACTTCCAGAACATCACAAAGATGGCAAGTTGCTATCTATCAGCCAGAGATTACTCATGAAGAAAACCAAAAGCCATTTCCAGTTGGTTAAGACATATACAAAATTTATCTGGCAAAGATGGAAAAAATTATTTTGGTTTGCACTAAGAAAATCACAATAATCTAGAAGCCATACCTGCGCATTAGAAGCAGAAGATCCTCCACCGAGAACCTGCTGACTGATTCCTTGTTTATGGAGCTCCATGTGCAGTTCCGGTGCCTAGGCAGACAAGATAATTGATGACTTCAGTTCATGAAGACATAACAAAAAAGGGATATCAATCCCGAGTTCATAAGGAATCGTCTAAAATTTCAGCACTCATCCTTATAATTCAACACCTGCCGGAACCTTGCAGAGTACCCAAATCCAACTCAGTGTAACCATGTCCAGTCAACTCATAGTATAAAAGATAAATGTCAAGATGAAGACTAGGAAGAAAACCTTAAAGCTCTACATGATAAACTGATATGAATTTGAACATTCCTTACAAACCCAACCCATGCCATCAAGATGTTGATATCTCCAGTTCCTAACAAAACATTGTTGATCTAGTGTTCAAGACACATTGAAAAAAGAACCCCCCCAAATCAAAAGAAAAATAAAATTAACACAACAAAATAAAGTTTATCAAAAAAAAAAAAAAGGTCCTCAAAGCTTCTTATTTAACTAGCCAATAAATTACTAGGCGAATTCTCTGACATTGACAGTTGACAAATAGCATCCACATGAAAACTTCAATATCAAAACCAGCACTTACATATTCAAACAAAAATAAGAACAAGTAAGAAAGCAATACCTTAGCACTGACTTCTAAAGATTTCTGATAGAGCTCATTAGTTGGTTCCTACAATGATAAATTCCACATTATTAAACTTCTAAAAGATTCCGTAACATTTGAAAATTAAATATTTTTACAGCTAGAAAACTCAATAGATTACCTCATCTACTGCTCTTTGGAAACACTCCGATGCCTTATCAAAATCACCTTTTGCCTCAGAGAGATCAGCAGTCAAAAATCCACAAGAGGTGTGAGCATTTCCGAGACTCCATAATGTGTAATGCTTTGCAGGATCTATCACTAAAGCCTCCTCAAATTTTGAAATGGCTTCTGTAAACAGGTATAATAAATTAAAAAAAGAAACAAAGAGAATAATTAGCAGCTATCAAAAGTGCTAATTTGAATTACTAAAGAAAAAAAATCAACCATTTATTATCTTCTTGGAGTCAGAGACACTTTCAAATTGAGACAATTCAAGCAATGCTTCTCCCCACCTTGTTAAGTTCTGCATAATTTTTGTGATAAAATAATTCAGTAAAACTACCAAACAAGCACTATAAAGGAAAAAGAAAATAAATGATAACACTAAATAACTTCTTCCTAGTCGAAAAATAACATTTTAATTAATTAAGAAAATAAATAAAGAGTAAAGTAAAAAGGAGGAGATACTGACGTCGGCATCGAGAGGGTCTTTGGCGTAATTAGCTTCGGCTGTTTTACGATTGTGTTCGGACAACAAGAGCCGATCGAAATCGCCTTGTGAGAATTCCATGTCTGCGGATTCAAATGGAGGCGGCAGTTTTTGCTGAAACTTCCAAACTCCCGAGTTCGCTGTTATATCAGTAGTAGCCCAAAGGCGCTCGCCCCGTTCTTTCCTTCAGTTTTAGTTGAGTGTTTTGTATGACTTATTTAATTTCACAATTATTTTTATTTTTTTTTTTGTTATTTAATTCATTTTTTAATAAAGTTTTTTTAATTAAATAAGTTATTTTTCTTTATTAGTAAAAAATAAATTTTAAATTTTTAAGAGTAGAAGTTAAAAAAAAAATTAAATATTTAAAATATTTTTTATTTATTTGATAATTTTATTTTATTATTTTCATAACATAACTTTAAAAAAAAATTATTTATTAAATTAATTTAATTATTTTCTATAAAAATTCTCATGGACAATCAAATAATAAAAATTTTTTGAATGAAATCCTATTTATAAAAGTTTTACCGACAAAAATTTTATTTAAATAAATTTTATTTTAAAAATTATACTAAATAGAGTCTTTACCACGTACGAATTTTTGTAATAGGATGTCGAATTAAGTCAAATGCGCATCCTGAAAGGAATGCCCCTTCTTCATTTTTTATTTATTTATGTAAATAATAAAATAAAAAAATGCATGTAACTGTAAGTACGAGTAAAATTTAAAAACTTATTTTTCACACAAGATTTTGCAGCCTACAGGCTAAAAATAACTATCATTTTGTTTGTGGTAATTGTTCCGTAGCGGCTCCTTGTTTTAAACATTTATTTTATTTTTCTCTTCCTGGTCTTGCTCGCTTTTCGGTCAAGTATTTCTAGAACAAATTTGGCAGATTTATCAATCTGAGTAAATAAAAAATATTATTTCATTATTCAATCACTGTTTACCGCTTAATATGGTTACTTGGTCAGCTTGGAGGCCACTCTGCCAATGGTGTGTTTTGAAACTTGCTGCTAATCTTTGCAGGATAACAAAAACAAATTAACGATGACTCTCATCTTTTAAAATTTATCGGAATGGTTAGATTTTGTAATTCGGCATGATAACACTATCAGATCCAACTTGTAAGATTTCTCTTTATTCGTATGTTTTTTTGGCTAAACAACAAACATTTTTGGGTTTCTACTTTATAAGAAAACTGTCGTTGAAAGATTTGACTACATACGGAAAGCATTTAGCAAAAGCAAAAAAAGCACTTCAATTTTCAAACTTCTGTGCAAGCGATGCTTCTTCAGAAGGAAACTCAGTAGCAAGGTTTGCCAACTAGCTATATCTAAGTGGCAGTTGATGCTGGAAATGATCTGATTCGCTGCAAAAGCTCGGCCTTCACTGGATCAGGAACAGATGCTGCATAACACAAGCAATGAAAACAGTAAATTAACACAACTCATCAGAGGTGTGAAAGATACAGCTGCACAAATTGGCAATTTATATGGCAAAGCACGTGACGTGTGAAGACATCAATCAACCACTTGTCTGGCAAATTGAAAACTTCAATTATCCTGGTTGCTTTCTTCAGCAACCCGGCACAATTAAAGTTATCCTTGCAGAGAAGAACAACAAACACCAACTAACCTATCAAATTGGTATATATACTTGCAATTTAGAGAATGATGCATCTGTATAGATATGATATTCGCCCACAAAAAATTGAAAAAAAAAAAAGGTAAAAAGAAAAGCACTTGTATCTGTCAATGTAATATGAAGATTGGAAAAATCCAAATATAAAAATTGATTCATGTAAAATTTGAAATGCAAAGCAAAGCAAAAATGTTTTGAGCTACCTCGGTGTGTCTTTCTTCTCATACTCGCACGAGCTAAATAGCTAGATCATCCTACCAATACACTCAAAGAATTAGGATTTATGATTTCAAGTTAAATGCATTATACATTCTTCAAACCTCATTCATCCATATGTTAAGTAAATTTTGATTTCTCAACCTCATATTTGTTCTCTCCCTATTTCCCTTCCCTTCCCTTCCCATTTCCACATGGTATACGAAGCTTCTACTACTTTTATTTTAACCACAAATTAAGGTCAGAATTCCAAAACAAAATCTCATTCTCAGACCCCAAAATAAAATAAGTTGCCCCTAGTTACAAACATGAACTTGAGGATCTACAATACCAAAGTAACCACATAAAATCTGGCACATTTTCTCCAAAATGGGGACAAAGGATTGTTGTGAGGGAAAAAATCACCTCTGCCCTTTGGGGTAATAACATGCACTAAATCATCACTGTAACATTATTCCTTCCTTCTTTCCTTGTATACACCCTTGTTCAAATCACAAGGAAAAAAATAGATGTAAGTAAGTCACCATCTAAGCACAATAAAAAGCCTAGACAGCTAAAAATGGAGGTTAGATTCACGCAAACAGATAACAACATACAAATAGAGCTCTGAAATCCAAAACCAAAAGGACTTGGGTTTATATTGATAAATTACCAAACAGGGAAAGAAAAATATTAAGATAGCAGTTACTGTTCTTGCAGATGATAGCTACTTACAATACAGAGCATGGGGATATCATCAAAGCTTAAATTATAAAATGATTTGGCAGATCAGTAAAAGAAGAGATCCCCGTATACATATCTTGAAAAGGAGTTGAGTATGTGGAGATATACCTATACCTATCAATGCAAGCTAAAATCTAAACATAAATCTTTATTCGCATCTGGCACAATCAATCAGAAAACAATGTTACAGCTCAAACATGATATCATTAACAGCCTCCTTATCATTCTATTCTTAAGTAACCACTACCTCAGTGATTTGTTATACTAAAATATTGATCCCTTTTCGGTACATAAAAGAAAATAAAAAATTAGCAAAATAACTTTTTCTTAAGGAAAAAAAAGTTATAATTCACGTAAAGCAATGAAACTGAATACAGAACCTTGATGTTGATAATTTCCTGAAGAGTGGGCTCTTGATTTTCACGATCCTTGTCGACATCTGGTGTTGGTGGACTGTTAATAGAAGACCTCCTGTGAAATGCGTAACAATGATAACAGTGTTAATTTAACGTCGCTAAACGCTAACCGTAATTCAGATTTAAGAGCAAACTAAACAAATATTGACGGTAAATACTAAATAACTTACTCGTAAGACATTTTCTTGTTGGCTGAATGTTTGGTATTTGCGAGCAGAGCGCTTTTGCTGCCGATGCTCCCTGTTTAAGCTCGGACTAGACGACGGGTTTTTGCAGATTACAGGTTAGCGTTTACTCAGGAGTAAAAAATTGACGACAAATCGTCCACAGAGAGATTTTGAACGACAAACCATCTGCCTTATAATCAAATCGATAACTAGCCGTATATTTCTTTGAGAAAATTATATATTATTATTATTATTTTAGTTAAACTATTGAATTCAGCCATTTTAATTTATTTTAATTTAATATTTTTTTAAAGCTGATTTAAATAATCAATTGATTTTTTTAAAAAACAAAAAATACTTAATTGGAATACAAACACTTGTACTAATTTCATTCAAATTGTATAAAGTTCATATACAAAATGACGTGCTAACCAATAAAAAGGGATCGGTGGAATAATTTGATTATTTGTGACTATTTTCATGAACAATGTTTTCTAAATTTCTCTTCAAATAAAAGTACAAGGAAGGAGCAACGTTCGGTTAATAAAGTATTACTACAGAAATACCCGGCCCAGAAAAACTGTTGTCGGGTTGGGCTCAAGTTTGCCAAGGCCCGGCCTGAGTAGAATTTTACAATCTCTAATTTCCTACGACCAAAAAATAAAAGAAAATGAAGATAATCCGCCCCTTTTGGCGCGGGAATCATCTCTGTTGGCGCGTAAACTTTTAGAGGACTGAAATGCCCTAGCGACAGTTGCAAGAAGAAGAAGCCCCCGACTCATCTGCAATTTGAAAAAATCCCGAAACCCCCCCACTTTCCCGCCGAAACCAAAACCATAATTCGCCATCCTCTGTCTCTAATTTTTCTTCTCATATTTCCAAAAGCGATCTTACCATCCATCAATGGCAGAAGAAGCAGAAGAAGCAGAAGAACAAGGCACGGAGACAACCCGGCCCGAATTTCCCGTTGGCCGGGTCAAGAAAATCATGAAACTCGACAAAGACATCAATAAGGTAACATCAGAGGCCCTGTTCGTCGTCTCGCGCTCCACCGAGCTGTTCCTTCGATTCCTCGCCGAAAAATCGGCCGAAGCCGCAATCGAGAAGAAGCGAAAGACTATAAAACTCGGAGACATGAGAGTCGCCGTCAAAAGGCACCGGCCGACAAGCGACTTCCTTCTCGACTCGCTCCCGGTGCCGACTCAGTCTCTGGATCGGCCCGCTCCTGGGAAGACGAGTTCTCGTCCTGTCGTGGAAAAGCCGTTGCCGGTTGGGACTCGCCGGATCGACCATTTCTTTCACAAACCGGAAAATGAAGTGCCGGTTGAGATCGAGGATGATTAGGTTTTTGATTGATTGAACTGTACTGGACAATAAAATATGTCCTTCATTTTGTTACTTTTACGCAATCAATTAATAAAAACGAACGTGTAGTTTTGTATTTAAGCTGAATCTTCCGCCTTTGTGTTTTGGTTTCCTCCGGATTAATTTCTGATTAGTTTGTGTTTGCCTTTTGTCACAGTTTATTCTCATACCGATGATTGTTGAATTCAATTTGTTTGATATTATAGGAGGCATAAATCAAATAATTGCGGTAAGGGCTTTAATAACAGTATTATTGTAATCAATCTATTAAGGATCTGGGGTTTGATTCTATTACTTTTGCCAAATCATATGCTCGAGATTGGGACATTGTAAGCGGGTAGACTTGTAGTATCCATACGAAGAGAGATGTATTCGGGCATTTGGGCTGCTGCAGTAGAACGGAGCTGTGCAGTTGCTCAAATTATTGGCTTTTTTTTTTCCCATTATACGGTCGTCATGTGCTGCCGAGGGCACATGATTCATAGAGATGAAATGGTTTCTTTCTTTATGAATAATTCTTGTAATCTGTCCAGATGCCAACTTTCATCGTCATCTGATGATCAAACCATTAGGCAGTACAAGTGTACAACTAACCGCAGAATGTGTTCTGCTTCAAAGTTGACACTGTTTTGTGGTCATTAGCTCAATCCATCAATGATAAACTTGACGCTTGTAGACTACCAAACATGCTTTATAATACCTTTAATCAATTAGATAATCTGTAGAACAACCTGCACCGTGTACATCTGCAGTGGTAAAATAAGAAATCAATGACTCTGGATCCTTTTATTGTTTCTCGTAATCCCGATTGGCTTGAGGTTCTAGAATGTCAACTGAGTCTATTACACAAATTAAAAACATAGATACACGAATACCTCACTGACTGACATGGCAAACTGGATTTATTCCTCTTTATGATATATTATATTTCCCCTGAATGAGATTTCTCTATTTACTTCTGCTTTCTGATCTTATCAGATGTGATGATCCACAAATCTGACTCATATTCAAGGAGATAAGGGGCCTGAAAATGTTGACACCACCGAAGCTGTTTCATCTCTAAAATGAGAAGCAGGGCCAAATCGAGCAAGCTTCTTTTGTTCCTGCATCTTCCTTCCTTCCTTAATAAAGGATATGCCTTGAGTTGCTGAAATGATGCTGTGTGTTCCCAATTGTTGGATGCCCATCGAAATCCTTCTATTTAAAGGAGTTGCATTGCCAATGCTTCCATTCAAGCTTCTGTTAGAAATACGCCGATTGCTGGTGCCTGGTCTAGACCCGAAGGCATTTTCTTGGTCAACTACTACTTGGCTTTGCACCTTCTTCTTTTCCTGTGAGAAAGGCCAATCAGAGATAGGTACAAATATAATGGTCCTGTGGAATGAGACAGTCTTTGTTTAATGAAGCAACTTGACAAGAGAATACATTCTTTGCCATTGCATGTCAATAAATTCTAACCCTTTGTCTTTGCTTTTCGTCCTCCCTTTCTTGTCTTGCCATGTTATACTCTTCCAACATTGCCAACAGTGGTGCCTGGATGACCCCACAGATATTGATTCCCATCAACTGGTTAGCTAAGAAATGCTTGAGCGAAAAATAGGTAAAATGCAAGTACAAGATCATCGTATGGAAGAAATTTAATCTTGTTGGGACATCAAACTGTCGGACATCGATATGAACTGCAATTTTGGATACTGATGACTTGAAGTGTTCTCTACAAGAAGCATTATCCTCTGTTTAAGCTTAAATAATAACTTCATCAGAAGTTTATTAGATTAAATGACTAATTCTATACATGCAACAAGCTTTTGCGGTTTGATATTGTTGTGCAGTAATTACATTTGTCAGAAGTAATATTTGTAATGCATCAACATAGCAGCTTTCATTGACGAAAAGACTTTATTTTTCAGTTAAGAGCAAGCTCACTTTTCAAATAATGTACTTCAATGTTCAATCTACAACTGATGTTGACAATAAGAAACAAAGGAAGAGGTAGTCTTGGTGATGCATGCATCTTGGCCTTGTACGTGAAGGCAGAGCTCAAAACACAGATAATTTTTAATAACTAAGGTTCTTTTACAGAATTTGTTGGGTATTGAATTTATGTACTATTTCATGGAGCGTTTAGTCCTTTACAGAATTTAGTTGAACCTATACTAATTTTTGGAGCATTTAGGATGGAGATTTTGCATGATGTTAAGGGCATTATAGAAATGTTGGTTGAGTGTTAGGCTCCATTTTAACAGTTCTATCCTAACAGAAAAATAACTCGAGAATTTGGAGAGTAAAAATGGACTAGTACTTAGTAAACAGGATCTGCAGTTCAGAGAAAGCAGTTAATTGCCATTAATTGGTCCAATATTCTGAATTTATATTCTTATTATATTCTGAACTTCAGCCCTTTGTGGCTTATGAAAACTTAAATTTTATATTCTATTTGCACTTCAGCAGATATTCATGCAGATTGGTGTTATATCCATACATGCAGGCAATATGTTATCTTACCTCATCATACAAGAAAACTTTCTTTCTTTCTTCTTCCCAACTTTTAGTCATTGCAATAAGTGAATCCACCAAAGCTGCGTTAAAACAGTGAGTGACTATGAACACAAATGTTAAGAAATAGATATTATCAGGTTGGTCATACTGTTGTGTGATAGAAAGTTTCAAAAACAGAAGGCTTTTTGATCTTTTTAATATTGTTTATCAGTTTTCTTGGTTAATTTTCCATATAATTAGGTTATTCAGAGTAATCTCTGCATATAGTCAATCCTGCAGCTTTTATTATTCTTTTGTTTGATATGATTAGTTAATACAAGTAGGCCATTCAGAAGTTCCTGCTTCCAATTGCACATAAATTTCTGATATTGAGAATCTTTCGCATGTTACCTGGAATTTTCTTGACTATTATCCGGGCCCTTTCAGCACGCCTCAGGTTTCTGTGAGCACCTCTGCTAACTGAGTATCGATTCTCATCCTGTAGAAGTGCATGAAGGAGGAAACGTGAATAGATGCACTAAAGACGGAGCCAACTAATCATGTAGATGAATGGCTGTGGGATTATACCATGCTATATTCTTCTAGCCAGCGCTCCTCGTCACGTACCAACATCCACCTTTCGACCTTCTCCATTATAACCTTCCTGCTGGATGCTTCTTCTTTTGCCCTTGATATCTGTTCGTCCATGCTCGTGAGGAGATCAGCATGATCAATCTCCCCTTTTGTATATTTAAGTCAGTTTGTAAGTCACACTAGATTAAGCAATAGAAGCACCTTAAAACAGAGAAATATCTTCCCCACCAGAGTTCAGAAGGCTTGTTATTTTGTCCATCTCTGATTGAGAAGGAATCTCCATGTGTGAGTTATTGCAGATATCCTCTAGCTCATTCTGTTTCTTCAGGAAGAGCTCTTTCATCTTGCTTGCTTTTAACTGATCCAATCGCTTGACTTCAGCCTCAGCCTTGAAACAATTTGAACGAGTATTATGTGTAGTTGGGACTTGAAACAATGCGAATAATTGTGCTGTCTACTGTGCTCCAATAGTTTGAAGAATTGTGAATCATATGTTCTAACCTGCTCGATTATATTGTGGGTAAGACTTCCAGACTCTGATACTTCTGCTGACGACACAGATAGCAAACTGGTAACATGAGAAAACTTTCTGCTATCATTATGGGGAGTGCCCATAAGATTCCACAAGTTCGTCAGTGCTTTGCCAAGCTGGTGAAGCTGCAAGGTTGACTCCATTAAAAATAAAAGATTTCGTCATCTGGGTATTTAATCTAACTAGGGAACAATATTTTTTAAAGTAAAAATGAAACCAAATTACTGCAGCAGAGAAAGAGATTAACCACTCAGATCCGTTTTTCTTATACATGGTTCTTGTCATGATTAAGGTTTAGACATCTTTCTTGTTTCAGTTGTCATTGTGAAATTTTTAGAACTACATAATACAAAGGCACAGCACTAGAGTAGCAATCATATATGTTTTGCACAGATCCAAGAACGGGCTCCGCGCAGTCATGTTTACTCAAAAGGAGGGCGGCATGATGTTATAATTTTCACCTTCTCAAGGCGCTTCTGCTTTTCTTCCTCGAGTGATTCCACAGTAGTATTGAGTTTTGCCAAAATGTTGTCACTGATGTTCTTGGATATTCCAAACAATTCACTCAAGCTGGGGTGAACTTTAGTTATGATCATGGAAGACTCCATTCCAAGTGTTGCGGACAAATTACGCACTGCATCTATGTATTTTTCTACCCTCTGGAGCCTGTCATTCTTTGAAATCACAAAAGAGAAACAAAAAAATTATAATACTCAATCAGTCAATGGAATAGTCCGCAGTCTCCTCAAAAACAAATCTGAAGGAATTTTGTGGGACCTTCTCGTTATGGAGTCCTTGTAGCTCAATTTGGTATTCCTCCAGTTTCTTCAGCGAAAGATCATTCTCGTTCACAATGACATTTGTTGAAGAGTCGTCATATTCTGAAAGACCAGCTATTTCTGCAGAAATTTTCTGAATTTGTGCCTGTACGGCTCGGAACTGGTTCACCCTCCCTTCTTTCCTCAATCGCATCTCCCTTAAAGCTGGAGTGATTGAATCAAGCTGCTCCTTTAGAGTTCCTGTCATTTTCTCTGGCTGCGGCCAATAGAGAGTCAAACGTATACAAGGATTTTATTGTTCAAGATAATTAGAGGCTCTGTATAGGACTCCGTTTTTCAAGACACAAGTTAATAGATCCATTTTTCAAGGCACAAGTTAATAGATTTTCCTGGAGAAAGTTATTGTCAGGATTAGGGGCATATGGTTGGCCTAATCTTGAGACGGGTAGGGAAAATTTCTGGTCAAAATGACGAAATTCAATGGATATGTGATGTTTCCCAAACAATTTTCTTTTTGCATTTTATTCATCACAATCATGCATTGTTCTTTCCATGTTCCCACAAGTTAAGTGATTCCAGAATACTGAATCTGTCTGCTTTTCAAAATGTACTATTATTTTACATCACACGCACAGTTTAATGATGGATAAAGTACCCGTCCAGGGAGTGATCGTTCACCAAGCGACAGAAGAAGATGGGTGAATTCGGCTTCGGATTCTGCCAGCTCCTGATGCAACCGAGCTCTCGATATGTTTGCACGGTCGACTTTTCTCCTGTATACATCTAAACACTCTTGTTCTAAGTCTAGGAGAACCTTCTCTCTTTCAAACTGATCCTCCCCAACTTCATCCCAAATCATCTACTCCAATACAACATCAGTTAACAAAATACGAACATTTAAAGCCATTTTTACATTCAAATGGAAAGCAAAGAAAGAGAAAATGTTCAACTCTTGCCTGCAATTCTTGGAGTAAATATCCACATGAAGTTTCCAGTAACGCAGAGCTTCGCATTGTGATTGGCGATTGGAAGGAAGCCATCTGTTGGTTCCTTCGAACTCAGAATACTAGAATGCAGGAGCTTCAGCTGAGATGATTGGACAACTAGAAAGTGGAAGCTTTGTGTTTGAGTACATTGCCACGCAACCAAGTGCTTTGACAAAGAAAGAGAGTGAAGGAGAATGTGAAAGTGCTGTGAGCTTTGGTTGTGAGTGCTTTGGGTGTGAGTTTTGCTTAAAAGACAAGGCTGGCAGAGTTTGGTAATTCTGAAGCTTTGGGTTCAAGGATCATCCAGGTTCTGGCTTTCACTCTCCAACTAATAAATTTTCATAAATTGAATAAATACATTTTTCCCTTTTATTTATTTATTTATTTTTAGATGTGAAGTTAGAGCATCTTTTTCAGGGAAATACAACTTATTTTTCATCACATTTGTGCCTTAGATGAGTGTTTAACAGGTAATGTCTTATATAAGCCTTCAATGGTGACTTGATTCCTAATCGGCCTGTATATGGCCAAGGGAAAATCTTATCTATACATCATTTTATTAAAGCTATAGAATCTGTGCAAGTCTTTGCTTTTCATGGTTGATCCGGTTGCAAAATAATATCATTAATTAATACTTAGGTGTTGGGGCAATACACGAAAATCTGGGCCATTTGATATGATCCCTCGGTTTTGATGTGCTGGGTGATAATCATTGATCATGAGATTCTTTTGCCAGTTCCTCCTCAGACTTTTTATTTTTTTATCTTTGGGTCATGATTACTATTCATTCTAATGTCTTATAAATTTCTAATTAATCATCATTGATCTTTTGATTGTGTGATATCTAATCCGAGGATCAATGCAAGACAAAAAATGATTAGTAAATTTTTGTTTCTATTAAAAGTGTAAGAAATTAGAGTTGATCAGGTTTTAGATTCAATTCCATTGGACATGATAATTATGTGATTAAGGAAAAGCTACTGAATCATTTTCAACAATACACTCTACCTCACGCACCTTTTTAGTCAGAATTGGATAAGAATTGAAAGCAGTCACTTTCTTTATCATAAATCCTTTAGTAAGACTCTGAAGTTTGGTTTTGAGTAGAGCTGACAAAATTTAACACGATCTGATTATTTGATACGAACACAATACGAATAAATGGGTATGAGTCGTCAAATTTGACACAATTATTAAATAGATCGGGTTCAGGTTGACACAATTTTTTTCCGTGTCGGGTTAGGATTAAATTTCTTGACCTATTTATCCAAACAATAACACGATTATATTTTCTATTTTAAATTAATTTTTAAGTTTTTGTTATTAAAACTCAAATATTAAACATGATTATCTCTTTTTAATTTTTTTAAAAGACAGATATATACATAGTGTTCTATTTATAAAATTTTATGTAAATTTAGAACTTTAATAATGTAAGTGTGTAAAATATTAATACATACGTATATTTAATGATATTGATATATAATATTATTTACATATATATAATTTAAACTTTAAATAGTGTAGATGTATGATAGTTTTGGGGGTGTGTGTGTGTAACATTTATTAAATATATAGATATTAAATAGGTTATTGGATAATCCGTTTATTTTCCGTGTCGAATTTGAGTTTCAATATTTTAACACAATTATTAAATGGGTCATATTTAGATCGACCTAAATTTAACACAATACAAAATTGACATAATACAAATACGATTCGGTGATCCGTTTATCGAACTCTAGTTTTGGGGGAGAGAGAATAAGATACCAAGAGTGTCAGAGGACCCAATCATAACATAAATCATAAAGAATGAATTTAAACTAAGTATTATTACTTTAATACTTGCTTGTACTTTGCAGTTAGCCTAGATAAAGACGGCAAAAGGGAAGTGGGACCTAGGGCTCATGCTCATAAGCAGAAATTTTTTTTTTTTCGGTGGGATAGTTAGTAAAGCATAATTGGCACTTGAGGATATGGCATAAAGTTATCAAGTAACAGATTATGTTATTTACATATAATGATTATTGTTACTGGTTAATAATAAGAAAAAAACATATAATTGTTCAATTCTATCCACACACGATCATTTGAACGACACTGACATATGATTACTAGTCTTTCATAAACACAATAAGAATTTACATAATCGATTTTTAGTCATTATTAATTTCGACGCATTATATTATAGCTAAAAGAACAGAATTCCATATCATTGTGGACATTGAAGAACCCAACTTCGGCAGCAACTGGACTTGGAAACTTTTGGGGTTGAGTGAAACTATTAGCACCGCTTCATTTTTCTTATAGAGCCCCACGTCCAAGAATATGACTAATCACAAATAAGAATTAAAAACACACATATATTTAGAATAATCTATCATTTCTTTCATATTTCTTATTGATTAAATATTTTTGTACTTAATATTGTTTTCAAATTATAATTTAAAATATGTGTAATTTAAGCCAGTAATTAATATTAAAAAATTCATATAAAATTTTTTATTTTGTGTGGAGGCTAATAATAAGATTTCAAAAGAAATAAAAGATAGCACATTGCAACTTTGATTTTTTCATAATAAAAAAATTAAATGAAAAATTAGAAGCATATTAAAAAAAAAGAAAAAGAAAGATGTTTTCAGAAATAAAATAAATATAACTGAAGAAGGGGTTTCATTGAAGGGTGCCAATAGTCCAACTGATTTGAGTTTTAAGCAGAGCCCAAATCCAAATCCAATGTTAAAATGCACTTGTTACAACAGCCAGCGGCCCAACGTCGGATCTTATCAGCGTGACGTCAACTATTAAGTCTCTGATTCAAATCGAACCGAATCCCACATCGTCTACTTATTCTCGCCTCCGATTCTTAATATGTGGAAGAGCAGGAGGCGTTGTCGTCTCTTCGGAGACATCCGATAAAATTGGAACGATACAGAGAAGATTAGCATGGCCCCTGCGCAAGGATGACACGCACAAATCGAGAAATGGTCCAAATTTTTTTTCGATCCGATTTTCTGATAATCGGCCTTCAAAATCATGTCGAATTTCGGCAATGTTTCCTTGAGTAATTATGTCTCATCAGGTGACTCACTTCTGCCTTTATTGTTCATCGTGTTAAGAATACACTACACTTGGTTATGCATCTTTCCTCTTTAATTTGCTGTTCACTTTCACTTTGTCTTGATAATTGATATATAGTATACAGTGTTAAATGCATGTGCTCATGAGGATTTGATTCCCACAAGGCCCTGCAAGTATCTTCTTTTTAATGCCATTTCGCTTTGAAAACCCAGTTCTTTTCGAGATCAGGAATCAAGAATCGAGAGAAGAAACACGTGTATTATGGTTTCTCTGCTAATTACCGAACCATATAGAGATCAATCAGATGGAAATCTGTTTACATAAATTTGCTGAAGGCGATTGCTGAGGGTTGTGAAAGTTATACAGGGAGGCTGAGATGTTCGCTTTCGAGACCTGCAGCGTTTGCAGACTTCAGTTTACCAATTGAGGTTCGTTTGTAGCTACATAGTGGTCTGCATTCCCACAACTCACTCTTGCTCTCCTTTTCGCCGCCAGCTACTACCGTTTGCTGAACTTAATGGATGAAGAGGCAATCGTGTGACC
Organism: Murraya paniculata; assembly: GCA_030449075.1. Lineage (NCBI taxonomy): Eukaryota > Viridiplantae > Streptophyta > Magnoliopsida > Sapindales > Rutaceae > Murraya > Murraya paniculata. The sequence continues at coordinate 2,342,352 of JAEVFN010000022.1, forward strand.
TAAGTCTTTTCCTCCTTTCTAGTTTTAGGACGTCTTCTTGTAACTAGAGTTTTGGCTTCATAATTTTCTTTGTTGGTACTGCATTGTTTCCCATTCAGAAAAACTTTTAAGTGTGTTACAACACCATCAATCTTTTTCTAACAGTATGTCTGCTGTATTTTTCAGTTTTTTGTACTGGATTATTCTGCTCATGAATATTTAGTTGCTTTCCCAAAAAAAAAAAAAAAAATTACAGGATTGAGATTGACCGCTAGAAGAAATCTTATTTTAGTACAACATTTCTAATCACAACTTAGAACAATATTTTGCCCAGGTTGATACCCTCATAAAAAAGGACATCCAGTTGAGTAACGACGGTCATGATGTAACAGCCTGTGTGACGTTTCTATCCACACGCACAGGTCAATATTCCCTCAATTTGTAATTTTCGGACAAGACACGACCTATTCGAAAAGAGATTGTAAAAGGACTTTACATGCTGTTATACTACGAGATTAATTATCAATAAATGAATCGGAAATCGAAACAGGTTGTATTGGAGACTGTGCATTGAGAGCCACAGGGACTCAGAGCATCAACAAGGATGAAAAATTGTTTCGGAAAAGTTATATCAAACTTCCTTATCTCAAAGCTGAAATTTAAACTTTTCCCTTCGTTTATATAACCAAGATGACATCTCGCCTGGAATATAATATATAAGATGGCCAAAATAACCAAAAAAAAAAAAAAAGGAATTGCAAAGAGGAAAAGAAACGAGTAAAACCTGAGCCTCCACTGAGAACTTCTGAAATGGAATCTCATGAACTCAATAAACTACTAGAGAATTCTGATAAATTTGAGTTTTTTGGTTTCTCCAACCCCTACGTACAATTCTAAAATGGGAAAGTAGGGTTGAATTTTGACAGAATCCTCCAGCAGGAACCACTATGTGTATTCAGAACTGAAAGACTACGGATTCACATTAACTTACTGGAGTAAGAGACAGAGCAAGGATTTTACAAGTTTGAGAAGTTAAAAAATTATATTCAGAAACTGGCCAGAAATTTTAGTTGGTAATTGTTAACTGAGCAGACTGAAAGAAGGCATCTCTTCAATATGCAGAACATCATCCATGAGAAGTTCCCTCTCCAGCTGAGCTCGAGTTGATTTCAAAACATCCTGCGTAGGAAATGCAGAATTTCATCAGAAACTTGAAGCATATGATTTCACAGATTGGCAAATACTACAAGTTGAAATGATCTGGAGAGCATCAATTAGGAAAAGAGAAGAAGTATTCTTACATTGAACTCCATGTAAGTGGCATTTCTCTCAAGCCATTGCTTGTCCATAACCACAAAAGCCACACAATAAAGCAAGTCAAAGGCCCACTCATTATCTGAAACAACACATTTAAGAATAACTTAAGCTGTTGCAAATAACAACAGATCAATTTAGTTCATGTACAAGTAACAGTAGATACAGCAATGCTTGACCATGACAATATCATGAAGGCTCCTACCTGACAACATCTGCAAGAAAACTGATCTAACAAATGTCCTAGGTTTTGCTGCAAAAGAAAAAGACAGCTTGCATCAGCAATGTGTTCTCAGTGTAACAAACTTTTGGCTTAAAAAATTATCAGTGTTGGTGCTTCTGCGATTTCTAGGAGATTTAGCTCAGTTTAAGATTTAGAGAGAGCAAAGAGTTTTTCAAATTGCACTTGCTCACTCTTGATTTCTTAATCCAAATTCTGAGGGAAAAAGATCCTTAATTTCCACTTACTAGCCTCAAGGTCAAGCATTTGCATGAGCATGAACGTGATGTTTACACCAGCAACAGCAAATGGATACTCCCAGGCAGCTCGCTTACCTCCTTGCTTTCTTAGTAAACGCTGAAATGATGTCTGCAACATTGAACCAAAAAGTTTAAATCAAACAGTTAATTCTGTGCCTGCAAATTGGAATAAAACTTTAACATTCCATGTCCTAATTAAACTGAACACTCAGAATCTCACCGAAAATGTCTTGGCAAAGAACAGTAGGTTCTCCAAAGAAATGAATCCTGCTCCTCTGTTTATCAGGCAAATTGTCTTGAGCTACTGATATAGAAGCAAAAAAAATGCCAGGAAATCATAGAGGAAAATATAAGCAGCATGACAAGATAAAAGAACCTGAAATCAGTAGAAGGATCTTTTCCTTGCCATCCCATTTCTTTCCATTGATCAGATATTAAGCCATGGAGCTCCTGATCAGGATATGTGGCGGCCCACAATGCTCTCAAAGCTTCCTGATGTCATGAAAATTCCAGATACATAAATAGCTTAAAATGAAAAGAGGAAAATACAGGAACGTACATACACTTTGAAATTGCATCTCCATGACTCCATAGCATGAGCAGACTAGAAGAACATTCACATATCAAGAAATTTCCACATTAACTCACCTGGTGATCAGGCCTGGAGACATCAAAGTAAACCTTCATTCGGTGCTTCAACCTTCGCAGTCTTTCTTCCTGGAAATTTTCAAAATAATGTCATGAACATATTGCATACTTACCTTAAAAAAAAAATATCAAGGATACCACAAAACAGAGCAGCAATCTTTAGAAACAATGTTGGCAAGTGTTTAATAATATCAATCCGTCCAAGCACCAAACTACCAAAACTGAAATAATAAAGCCAAAAAAAAAAAAAAAAACTAAAACGAGTAGCAATGCATGCCTTCCATCTTCGTTAACATGAGAGACTTGCCTGTTGGGGAGTCAAGTTAATGCAAATCCGCTCATAAGTTCCCTTTCTCTTGAAACAAACACACGTAAGGCCCTTACCAATCCAAGTAGGCGTCCCACAAGTAGCATCATCTGCACACATTAGCCATTTGGATGGTCCTTATAAAATAATTTTTTGTCATTACGCTACAATCTGCTTACTAAAATTCATTTACATGATTCAATAACAAAAACTCAAAACTCAAACGCAGCCAAAACCAATTCAACTTCAACAAGACAATCTTTTAGCCACCTCGCCCACTAACTACTCCAAAGCATTGCATATCATTTAGTTAGAATGAGCAACCACTACTAATTGTTAAGCTTCCTCAAGACATGTTCAGGTGCTGCTCAGACCACAGAAGATAAACATGTCCCCGATTCTGGTTTTGTAATGAAACATACCATTTTATGGGAAAGGAAGCAACCACATCAATTAGTTGCACAGTAGCGGGACCATCGATGGTATAATCAAAGCCCAATACAAGACGGGTTCCGGTCCATACGATCATACGCATTAATTGAACATGATTATGCGTTCATGATCGACGTTGAGGAGATCAGGAGACAGGGTCAGCTGGTAATTGATTTGAGGCACTGAACAGTTCCGTACTGTCTGTCTTGATGCGTCCGAGTTCCGACATACACAAAGCATTAAAAGTTCTCGGACACGCGCTTCGCTGGGAGATTGGGACCCCATTCCGACCACACGGGAACATATGCCAAATGGAATCCATGTGAGCGCTTGATCCCGTTTGGTTGGAAACCATGAAACCACGCGCTCAGGTGGAGACCATGTGACGAATTGCGAAAGACGATAGTGAATTATAAAATTTAGCTAAGTTAGCCGAACATCACCCCCTCCATTTATAAAATGGGTTAAAAAGGACAGCAATGAGTTAAAAAGGAAAAGCAAAAACCTTGCATCGATTTCATGATCGAAAAGGGAACATTTTTTAATCTAAATTACTGAAAATGAAGAATTGATTTTAAATTAGTAAAAAAACCAATTTATTGTTAATAAAATAACAGCAGCATGTGAAACAATGTAAAAAAAAGGTCAATGGTCAGTCAACATGAAGTGCACGTACCCTTTTGCTTTTTAATGGTCTTTCTCTCTCTCCTAACATTACTCGCTATTATGGTTTGTTATGGATCAGAAACCAGAGCTACAATATCCGCATTAAAAATAGCAGAGCTTTTCATTTCCATTTTCCGAACAAAACTTAAGGCATTTATTTATTTCACGTAAAGACAGACGAGGGGACCTATAAGGGTCGCTATTTTATGACGTGGATTGGTTACTTCATTATTCGTTATGCACTTATTTTACGCCAAATATTCCATGCACCGGACAGCAAGTCCAAATGTGGATCGTCATTCATGAAGGGGGCCCACGTAATATGGACGCATGGCCAGTGATTGACCTGAATTTTACAGAAACCGTTGATCGCGATAAATCCGGCACAGTGACAGAGTATAGAAACGAGAAAGAAGACTTTTAAGGCCTGGTTGATTCATATCAAACACATAAAATTATCCATTACAGATTTTCTGTTTCCTACTTGAAAACTTAAAAAAAAAATCGTACAAAATTCAACTGCATTCACACTCATAGCTTCCGAAAACAGAAACAAACGCCATGAATATGATGGACCAAATGCACCAGATTTGATAATGCTTCGAAAATAAAAAAGTAAAAATCTAATTTTTTTTTTTAATTATCGATCAAGGCTAACAAAGAATAATTCAAAATTTCAGAAACCAAAACGACGATGAACATCATACATCCTATACGGAATTGAAAGCAATAACAAAGAGCAGCGGATCCCAACTTACTGGCCAGAACATGAAGATGAAGTATATGAACAACGCTAATAAGGAGTTTGAAGATTAATTAATAGATCGTAGAGGTTTTAGAAGCATCAAATGAGCATGGCATTGATAAAGTACCTGAAGAAGCGGGGCCGGGAGCAGAGCCCTGAGCGTGAGAGCAGCGGTTGATCGAAGACGAAGGAGAGAGTGTACGGATCGCCACGCAGCTTCCCTGACTCCTAACTACTCTCATCTTCTCAATAACATTAGCAGTTACTCAGCAGAAATGAAACTGAAGCGAGTGGGGGAGGGGAGAGGAGGGTGAGTGAATGTCACGGTCCGAGTTTTCTGAAACTGGTTCCGAGGAAATGACAACACTGCCCACTCGTTGCTTGTTATGGCCACGTGCAATTTTACACGTAATTTTAAAAATCATTTCTCATAGTGCGTCAAACAAACCTCTATTATTGCTGATCTATTTTAACTCTCAAAATCTAATTTCAAATTGTATGAGGATAATAAAGTCAATAACAGATGACAATTGATGCCCCAATATTTCAATGCAATGGTGTGTTTTTGAATTATATAATAATTGGAATAGTTTAATATTTAATATTTCTTTAAAATTCTGATTTTACAGGTCAAATAATCAAATATTTTAATTTTATAGGAATTCTCGATAAAATGACGGGTATTTATTGCTATGAAGTAAGAAGTGAATATAGTAATTATATATATGGAATTAATATAAAATTTTACGTTTGTCAAAATTATACTTCAATTGAATCATAATTTTTAATTTTGTAGATATTGATTGGAAAAGAGCCTAGAAAAATGCTGTTAGTTACTGGGCCACTGGGGTAATATAGACTTTTGAGATTAATTTGTAATTTTGTAATAGAGGGATTGTTGAGTAGACAAGTGTCCGTTGAGTGTTAAGTCACTCGCGGGACAAGAAGTCCGAAAAACTATCTTCAGATTCCACATGGCCGTCTCTCGTAAAAGCTCCCCACGCAATAGTAATCAGAGCAGGCGAGGCACTTTGACGAACAACCAAACGTGATCTTTCAACACTCCCGTCCACAGGGGTTTTTCATTTTATTTTTTTAAATATCAAAATTAGTGTTTCCTATTGAGCAGGTTGTTAGTATTTATTTCTCATGTATTATGGACAATCATAAGATATTCTAATTATTTTATATTTTATCGAATTAATATTTTATATGCCTAATATAAAATATCAAAAAGTAAATACTAATAGACTTTTTTATTATGTGATGAAATATTATGTTAATGAGTTTTATTTTATTATGTCTTATATAGTAGTATATTATAAATAAATATAATCTTTAATTGTTTTACTTTAACTCATGATAAGATAAGTAATTTTGTACTAATACACAATGAATCACTACACTTAATCATAATTTATTATGTTGTCATTTGTGCTTTGGTTAAGAGCGTAAAAAATCTTTCTCTCTCTCTCTTTTGATCTTACTTGTGTTTGAAGCTGTGATTTGCAATAAACTCGAACAAAACAGTAGTTGTAGAAGAGCGCAACAGTTAAGGATCGATTAAGCAAATCGAGGTAATAATCCCAAACTTGTCCTATTAAAACATTGTTGGTATGATACATGATGCTAGAAATTGTTGTTGAACTACAGCATTATTAATTATTATAATGATCTGTTGTTACATTTTGGGCTACCTTTCTTTTGTTTTATGCATGAAGAATTGATTAACATTCAAGATAAACATTTATAATCACATTTAACAGATTAATAATTAACAAGCTGGGGTGTTTCTTACTGGCTGGAGCAGTGGTGCGACGACGGTTGGGGAGTGGTTAACAAATTTTACAATAAAAAGAATCTGGCGACGAAAGAGGATGAAGGCTAAGGTCTTTGGAGTTAGCTACGCCCCTAACTGTTACACATTTATTTGTATATGTTTGTCCACTGCCGGGCCTCGTAGACTTTATTGCGCAACTGAAAGGGCAGCAAATTAGGTTTAAGACGTCCGTTTTGCTCTCAAAAGCACGGCAACTAGCCAACAAGAATCATGGATGTCACCCACGCCTCTCCCCTAAATTGGTCCTCTAAAATTCTTTTTCTAATCACATGGTTATTACAATAGCGGAGTACAACTTGGTAAAAATTAAAAGAATCCTCAATTAATCAAAAGTGGGACAAGATCTCTTAAACAGTGGGGCGGGCCAGTTACATGTCATTAGTTTATCTAATTATACATAAAAAAAAAAAGTGTTAAAAAAATCTTTTAAATTTTAAATATATTCAAATCTTGAGAAATCCTTGTCATTAGTTAAAATCAGCATACCCATATTGAGAATTTTAATAAGCTATCATTAGCCTTTTTCCTAATTTGTATCTTTCATTAAATAATAATAATAATAATAATAGAAAAACCCGACCTGATAATATAAAGTGGATTTCTATACTTGCTAGGTGGCGGATTCTTAAATCACTTTCAATGGAACTTGTCAGGAACCGGAACACGGATTGAAATACTAAATAATGAACAATGATACTCTACCAAAGCTATAGTCCCATGTAAAATGTCTGCTGACAGCGAATAATTCCTACTATTCTCAGCCACCAAGCTGTGTAATTGTATCACCAGCACAGATACAACCCCTGCACTAGCTATTTGCAGACTCCGGCGAGCATTCTCCCATCAATTAGATTCAGCAATTTACTAGCGGACACTTGCTGATCGTCTCTTTCGGAAGGGGAATAACTTTCGTGCAAAGCACTGTAAGGTGAACCCATGGCCAAAACCAAATACAAAGCAGCTGCTTTGGCCTCTAATATGTAGCAATATAAGACATTGAATTGAATGACTAATCACCAACTAAATATATAGGATAGACTACTTCCATTACAGTACAATATGAACACATCAACAAATATTACAGCCAGTTGGAAGACACTGACTGCTCTATGTATATAGCCCTATGTCATTACATTATCCAGAACTCGCTTCTGCACCAAGTCTTTGCCATCAGTCATATAATCAAGCAAGGGAAAAAAGGGCTCTATATGTTACACGAAATATAAGCCGGCAAACAATGGGAATTAAGATCTAGTGACTACATGTGATTATTGCCCCTAATGGGTGGCCACCACCAATGATGGAAAATTTGTGAAATGTACAGTTTCACATAAAGAAGATAAATCATATACTCCACCAATCTGGAATTTTCAATCTTCGATGTCTATGTACAGCTAGCTGGACTCCAGGAATTTTGTTCTTTACCTGTCTCCAAAGCATATTGACAGCATCTTCCTTCTTTGGTGGGTACCGGAATTCATAGTGATGAGAGATGCTTTTAAGATGCCGCCACATTTCAATCCATCTCTCTTTTGGAATCTGCCTGAGCTGATCAACCATGTAACCAGGTTGTACTGCCTCTTTTATAGAAAAGAAAACAGAGAACTCGGAGTAGTCAATTTCATCCTCAAAGGGTAGCTCAATCCGATCACTCACGATGACAGGAACACAGTGGCTCACAATAGCATCAAACAAACGGCATGATGATGGTGTGTCTCCCACAGGATGCAGACAGAACTTTGATGAACGCATCCCTTCTGTAGACTGGTATGAGAGAGGAACAGAAAAAATTAGATGAAACAGGAAAATTTCCAGTTAAGATTTATTATTAGAACAAACCACTTAGTTAAACACAATTTTATGCAATTTTTCACACCTGGCTGGGAAGTCATTGTTGCTACTGTATTAGTGAATAAATTTTCATTTTACTCTTGACATAAACACACACATTCCTTTTATTTTTGGATAGAAGCTGTAGACAGTAAGAACGGACATAAAATCAAGTTCCTATGTCTCTAAAGATTGTCATTCCCAGTTCCCAAAATGATATTTCTCTTCATCTACGAAACCAATAGGGGTGCAAGCACTGCATGATGCAAGATATTCAGAGAATGTACGGGGCTGTTTACACTGTAATGGTTCAACAATATCACATTCTATGATTCTCAGTAATACTTTGATCGGACAAATAAATAGATCTTATTTAGGGGACCCTACCTATAACTCTATGATCTGCATAGCATTTCACTACATACCTCTTTAATGCTTTTTGTTGTTGGCACACTTCGCTTATAGTGAACATCATCATAACCACTTAATATCTTTGCCAGTTTGGCACGAACTTTGCCTTCCTGCAGCATAACAGATCAGAACTAATCAATTCCAGTTCGATATTCTGGTTTTCAAATGAGAACATTGTAGGTTAGGCTATAATACATCTTTTCTAATTGTATTCCCCTGAAAGAAAAGAAGTGTCTTCCGAGCCACAAAAGGGTCTGGAGGGTTATCATCTGTAAAGGATTCCACAACATGTACGTAAGGAGCTACCACATCTTTGCTTAGATTTGACATGCTCCTGGGATAGCGGCCAAAATCTGCAACAATAAGAATTGATGCATTCACCTGTTGTCGAAGAAATCTGAAAGCATTTGGATGTGTCATTGGAATTACATGGTCTCTGCCTCCAGACTTCTGCCAGTATTTGGAATTCCGCAAGAATTCCAGTATCTCAATCTGAAATCAGAAGCAACTGATGTTGACAAGTCCAAAAATGAAAAATAAAATAAAATAAAAAAATCAGATATTGAAGGAATCTCGAAAAGCAGATAATAAATAGTGCGACAATTGAATAGATAAAGCAGTTGATAAGCAGAGGTGAATAAAAAAAGGGGGTAAAAAAGATAAAAGAAAAATGAGAAGATGTGCAAATTTCCTAAAATATGGCACAGGGTAAAGCTTTTTATGTTCCATGATTGACACGCAGTTTACAATAGCAGGTTCTGTCATCGGAGCTCATTATCCAACTTGTGAAAACTTTCATATCCTTGCTTAAGAATGTTCACAGAAAGGCGAGATGTTACTTGGAATTGAATAACAAACAGACTCCTTTACCTTCCATCCTCCCTCACGCCTTAGTAATTCTAAATTTATAACCAACCAAAACACACAATACGACGGTTACACCAAATGTGAAAAGAGTGGTTCATATTTTTTCCATATGATTAGTACAGTAATTTTCCCTACATCTAATTTTGGCTAAAGTAAGTGCCTACTGAGGGATCTAAACTCTATAAAGTAGCTCAGAAAACTCTGAAAGAAATGTTCCAAATCCTTCATTTTCAACATCACTGCATCAGCTCTCTAAATAAAATCAAGAACAAACTTCACTGGCACACCTATTGACTACTCTAATTTTAAAATCCAGTAGCTTCAACTTTGCATTCTGTGGCTACTTTTCAATTTTACTCCCAGTTTCCAATTAAGCAGATACATTATTGATTTATCCCAAAAAAAAAAAAACACATATTATCCAAATTTAACAGCAAAATTCAAAGGCAACTTTTTTTTTTCTAAATTACTGAATTTGCAGCACTAATTAAATGACAGAGAAGTCAATGTACTAGAGTAACTACCTGTAATTGGCGATCAAACTCGGTATCGGGATCCGTCATGTTATGGCCGTGTGTGTTAAAACTCAGGGAAGAGAAAAAAGGTACAAAAAACGCCTGCGCCGTTTCGGGATCAGAAACCCTAACAGCCTCTCTCTCTTCGCTTTCGCCGTCGTACAAAAGCGAAGCCATAAGCCAATACTCAACGCTATGCTGCCTCTTGATGCCCGAACTCTGCGGCCAACGTGGCAGGTTCCCACTGGTCACGGGTAAACCATCAGGACTACTGTGATCCAGCATGCCTACGTGGAACCTCCTAGGGAGATCATACATGTAGACTCTGAGAGGTGCGGAACAGGACTGTGCCGTTGATTGTAGTAAAGGGAAGAAGTGTGATCGAATATCAACGGTTCCGATGAAAATTGAGTAAGTAATTACGAGGAGAAGAAGGAAAATGAGAGAGAGTATTGCTTTTTCAAACATTTTGGAGATCTCTCGATGTTCCATCAACAGTCTTATCTTCGCACTGGTACTGTAATATCACCAGTGTCGTTTGATTAATAATGGCTGTCGTTTGGTTAGACAAAACGGAATGATGAGGGGCAGCGCCTCACCTTATCTTTAAGATTTATGAACATGCTATCTGTGACTCTGTGCCGTCCGGCTCTTAATTAACTTAAAAATTAATTTTACCGAATAATAATTTTGTAAGATAAGTATATATTTACCTTTTCGCAGATAACGAGTACCGGCTCTGCTATTTTAATCGCTAGATCACCGTGGATGCCGCATCAGTGTAGCCAACTGAAGTGCAATTAAAGTAAAGTGAACTCCATCATGTTAAAAAAAAAAAAAAAAAGTGGTTCCGAGCACTTGTTGTTTTTATGAGGAAGGTAAATAAAGGTCAATGTCTTCGAAGACTTCGGCGTCCACTAAAGACAAAAATGTTTATTAAATTCATTTATTTTGTATTTTTAAGCTCATTCTTCTAATTATTTTTGTCCTCACCACTGAGTGATCTTTCAACTCTACTGAGTTCAAATCTTTAGGCGTAGGAATTTAAATAATTGATATTTACTTATAAGTATTTTTTATAAAAAATTTTGGTTATTTTACAGTATTTAAAAAATTAATCAAGAAATAAAAGATTTTTATCAAAAATCAGACTTGAAATGTTTGTTATTATTAAAAAAAATCTTTAGATTATTTTTTATTTTTATTTTTTGTTATGCACTTATAATTCAATTATTAAAATCTCTTCTTATATGAATATATATATATATATATGTTCCAATCTAAAATTTAAGATGCAGAAAAATTTAGAAAAACGCATAAACCGTACAATTTAAACGCTTTAAGTTTTAAGTCTCATAATTTTAAAGTTTTTTTAGATTTTTTTGGCATTTTAAGATCTCGAATAAAAAAATTACAATATATATATATATGTGTGTGTGTGTGTGTTCCAATCTGAAAATTTTAGATGCAGAAAAATTTAGAAAAACGCATAAACCGTACGATTTAAACGCTTTTAAATTTTAAGTCTCATAATTTTTAAATTTTTTTAGACTTTTTCGACATTTTAAGATCTCAAATAAAAAAATTACAATATATATATATATATATATATATATATATATATATATATATATATATATGTTTGAATCTTACTCTACTGCTCACATAAACTGAAGAAGTTTAGTTACAAGTATGTTTTATGTCTATAAATTTGAGAGGAAAAAGAATCTCAGCATAAATCCATTTTTAACCAACCCATCAACATGCTTGGCAACAGCCTCTAAAAGCAAGGCACATGCTATGCTGTAAAATGTGATCTTGTTGAGTTGTGAACAAGAACCTCGTAAGAAAATGAGAGGGTTGCCAACTAGCCATGAACACCTTGAACACAATAGAAATCGTCTGGCTTATAATTTATAGAGCCAAATTTCATGTGGCCGGTTTTTTTCGACCAACCCTGCCACGAGGGTAACGGAGCTTGGTCATGCTACAAAAATTAGATGTTAGACCCATTAAGCTTATTGCTTGCGTGAATACATTGCATGTGGCTTATTTTTCTAATTTTTTTATATATAAAAAGATACATTTTTTATATTTTTATATATATTTTTTCATTTTGCAAATGTTGATTGAATTGAATTGGTAAGTTCTATGGAAATGGCATGGGTAGTAAAGCTTTGATGAGCTCACACCGGATTAAGGAGAAGTTTGTTTCTTTGTTTCATTTCTTACACTATTTTCTAAAAGAAATATCACATTAAAAAGTCAAGATTAAATACACATCAACAAATTCAAATATAAAGCTCCCAATTAGGACCTTAAGGATCTATTGATATGGAGCATCAATACCAAAACTTGACAATTTCTTACACGTTTAAGTCTTTCAAGGTTTACGCTACCATTAAAACATTTTTTTTAACTACCTTAAAACTAGCAACTTCGTACTGTAGAATCTCCCAATTTTAATTTTTTAAATCCCGATGTTTGACTATTAAATTAAAAAAAAAAAACACGGTGTTTGGCAAGAACGATTTTTTTCTTTTTGGACAATAACTTTTTCCCCCCAATTTACATTCTTATACCGTGGCATTGGCTAAAATGATGAACATAATATGTACAATTTCTTCTACGTCATTAGTTCAATATATTGATCATTGATGTATTTACTAATGTTCATTTGTCCATATAATTAATAATTTTCCACTCGCATTCATTCAATTCAGACCTCAATCCTCTTGTATCAATTCACGTGATTTTATCAATCCAGACTAGTTAATAGTTGACACCACATTTTTTAATCATCTTATATTGTATATTAAAATTACAGTGAGGATTTATTTTGTATTTTAAAATCAAATGCATAAAAATTATTTTAAAAAAAGCTCATTTAATTGGGATCATACTATTAATGATAGTTGAAGGCAATCACAGACAAAAAATTATTTGAATTGTATAATTTGTTGAAAACCATCACAGATGTTAAGTATTAGTTTTAAATACAAACCTAACAAAATTTTCATTGTGAAAAATACGTATTTATCCTGAATGAACTAGAAGTATGCCATATGCACTAATACTGTAATACAATTTAGTTTAAAAATTTTCAAATAAATTTATTAAAAACATTATTATAATACACGTCAAGTGTATTATATATTAAATCTTTTTTAAGATATAATTCTGGTAGAGTGATTTTTACCAATTTAATTTTTAAGAAGAGATAGAGAGATGAAAAAATAATTTTATACTTTGACCATTCTCCTCTATCTTTAAAAATAAAAATAAAAAATTATTATTTCGAGAAATTATTTTCTACTTGGAACAAAAATATATTATCAATGACGTGCTTTGTGAGAACACTACTCCCCCTGCCACCAATAATACCAATATGCCATCATCATAAAATCATCACCCGAATTATGAACATACAACAACGTTCTTTTGACGGCCATGGTGAGCCCAGTAAGCCAATCCGAAACGAATACAAATGAACAATCGGCCCCACTTCGACTCCTCGGCGATTGTTTTAAAAAATTTTAAAATAAAAATACTCGCCGACTCGCCCACCACGAGAATTCACGATTTGCCACGCAACCGGAGGGAGCTCCATTTGTAATGTTTATTTCTTCACTCTTCAGTTCAGTTTGTTGAAAGAAAGTCAGAAAACAGCACCTTTCGGAAACAGACAAATACATTACATTACATTACACACACTTCCTCATTTCTCTATATCACACGTAAGCAACTTTCTCTGCGCTTCCAATCTATTCTAAACTGCGCCGTTTTTGAAACTCCGAAGCTATAAGAGACGAAAGGTCGCCTCGAGGTTTGTCGAAAACCAGAGAAGAGAGAAAGAGAAAAAGAGAAAAAAAAGATGGCCTTTCGATTCGATTACAGGGACGTCACCGCTTTCAAAGTTTTGCTTGTATTATCATTCATGTACGGACTCATGTCGGCCTTTGTCTACTCAATAGTTCACCTGAAGTTTGTAAAGCCGCTTGGTTCTGACGCGCCTCTTGATCGGTTCTCCGAAGCTAGAGCTATTCAACACGTTCGCGTTTTGGTCGATGAGATTGGTGATCGCCAAGTGAGTCCACAATGACTTTGTTTTAAATTTGTATTAGAAATGAATAAAGTACTTTGTCAAGAGAATTTCAATTTTATATTGTCAACGAACAGTAGGAAATGTAAAGAGAAATCCATACAAAATCGAAATTGAAGTGTTGTGGCTTTGAACCAACTGCTGTTGTGCAATAGAATCGCCAGTGGTCTGTGAATGATTGATAAGCATTGGCTAGCAGCGTGGGTGTTTAACATGCACTTTAGTAACTCTACTTTCAAATTTAAGCAGAAGCTTGACAATTACAAACACATTGATAATATCTTGTGTTAGAGTTGTTTTAATGTTGAAATTGTCAACAGGAAGGTCGTCCAGGCTTGAGAGAAGCTGCTGTGTATATCAAAACACAGTTGGAGGTTATAAAGGAGAGAGCTGGACCTAAGTTCAGGTTGGTAATGTTGTTTGGATACTTGAGGTTAAGTTGGTTACTTTTTAATGGGTTCGCTTGTGTTTTGTGCTAAACCTAGAGTGATTTTTGGAATTTCATGTTGTGTTTATTATTAACTTATATTATTTATTGTTTGATATGCAGAATTGAGATTGAGGAGAATGTTGTTAATGGCTCCTTCAATATGATATTTTTAGGCCACAGTATATCTCTGGGATATAGAAACCATACAAATATTGTCATGAGGTAAACCTTGTTATTTGAGATTATGGTCTTGGGATTTTTTGTTTTTTCCTTACTGATTTTGTAGGATGAAAATCAATCATTTAGGAACAAATAAAAGTTTTTCAATGTTGGACAAAACATGGTAGCGATAAGCCTTGCAGGCAGTAGGGCAATTAGCTCAAAATCATTGTACAGGAAAAGAGTTAGCAGAACACTATTTTATCCGCATCACGACAAAAATGATAGACCATTTTATTATGCATGAGACTTCTTGTATGTCTCTGCTGCAATGTGAAAAGAACTTGATCCATGTGTACTTACTTTTAGAAGACAAAGCATTGGTGAATTAGTCATGTTAGTTTTTATGTGTGAAACAACTTGCTTTTTTTGGCAGAATATCATCAACAGACTCACAAGATACTGATCCGTCAGTTCTAATGAATGGTCATTTTGATGGTCCACTTGGTTCCGCTGGTGCTGGTGATTGTGGTACATGTGTTGGTGGGTACTAAGAATCTTGTCACTAAATTGGTGATACTTTACAGGGTATAGTTGCTTCATCATTTTATTCTTTCTCCACTTCTGTTGTTCTCAGCATCGATGCTTGAGCTGGCCAGACTTACTGTAGATTCTGGCTGGATCCCCCCTCGGCCTATTATTTTTCTATTCAATGGTGCCGAAGAACTTTTTATGTTGGTAAGAATCATAGCAATACTTATTTTGAATCTTGATAGTTCGAAGAGGCTTCTATCTTTGTTACCAAATCTTCTTTGGCACTTGCTGGGTTGCTTTATTTATTTATTTATTTATTTTTGAATTTTGGACGGTTATACTCTTAGGGCTATAGATAACTGTATTTTATACTGTATAGCTGATAGCTAGCCTTTTACTGAGCTATTTTTGCTGCCCTTGTGGACCTGTGGTTCACTTTTGTATTTTCTTTATTTTCTTTGAATCAAGTATCTTGTTTCTTACCAAAAGAAAGGACGGGTTAAAAAAAAAAAGAAAAGCATTTTGCGTTGCCAACCTTCAAAACTGAATTTGTTATGTCATTCTCAAAGTTGGAAGTCTCTGGTTATTTCAGGAAATTTCAAGCTAAAAAATATCAAGTGAAATTGATGCATTGATCTCTGATTTTGGATTTAAAAATCAATGGGCAACTGTGACAGAGTTTGTGGGAGGATGAATTAATTCTTTTTTTTTTCTTTTCCGTGGTAAAAAAAAAAGAAAGAAGACTTAGAGGGAGAGAGGGGAAGACAACTGCAATCTTGCTGAAGCTGTTATTTGATTGTTTTATGAAAATTCAAATTTCTTTCTATACGGAACTTCTCGTATATTTACAATGCACTCTGCTTATGTTGTTTCAGGGTGCACATGGCTTCATGAAAGCTCATAGATGGCGTGATTCAGTTGGAGCTGTTATAAATGTGGAAGCATCTGGGACGGGAGGTCTTGGTATGATAGCTTTCGGTGCTAATTTTATTTCCTTCAACTTTAATGGTGTGTATGTTGTAATGATACTATTTTGTGACGGGAAAAAAGTTAATTTCCAGTGGATAATTGGTTTATGGGTGTTACACAACACATACAAAATGCTTTGTCCGGTTCAAATTAGATTCTGTATCGTCGTCATGTCATGACATTTTCTGTCAATGTGGTCTCACAAAGGAACCTGGGTTGTTATACGATGTGTCTTCTGCTTTTAACTTTTTTTGTGATGCTAAATTTATTTCTTGGTGCTGCTAGACTCATTCTGACCATAATATTGTTGGATGACAGATTTAGTATGTCAATCTGGGCCCAGTTCTTGGCCTTCTTTAGTCTATGCTCAGTCAGCAATATACCCAATGGCACATAGTGCAGCACAGGTTTTTCTTATTTAGTATCTATATATTCTTTAAGTTTAAAATTCCTACTTATCTAGTGAGCATTTCATTTGTGGTTGTGAGTGAAGGACCACGTTATATTGGAATACTTAATTGTTCCAAAACAATACAAGACTTGCAAATTCCTAGCAACAGGATTTTGACTTCACTTATGCATCTACTTTCTGTGTGTAGGATGTTTTTCCTGTTATTCCAGGAGATACAGATTACAGAATATTTTCTCAAGATTATGGGGACATTCCTGGCCTGGACATTATTTTTCTCATTGGTGGTTATTATTACCATACTGCTCGTGATACAGTGGACAGATTATTGTATGAATTACATCTGCTATTTTGGTATAAATTTACTTGTGTGGAACTTTAGTTTTATTTCTACTTTAAGCACTCTCTCTTACATTTTCAAGATTTTTTTAAAACAGACCTGGAAGTGTGCAAGCACGGGGAGATAATTTGTTCAATGTACTTAAGGCCTTCAGCAATTCTTCTAAGCTACAAAATGCCCACGAAAGAGCATCTTTTGAAGCTAGTGGCATTAAAAACAAGGATGAACGGGCTATTTTCTTTGATTATTTGACATGGTTCATGGTAAGCCACATGAATATTGCTTGTTTTCTGCTCAAAGTTTATTTATTGTATGATAACTATTACGATAACGATAACTCATTTAAATAATATATTAATAGATGGTTAATATTATTCCTTTACTTTGATTGTGAATCTTTCAGATATATTATTCAAGAAGCACAGCCACAGTACTTCATGGGATTCCCATTGTCATCTTCATCACTGTCCCATTCTTTCTTCGTCTGCTGAACTCTGGCCTACATTCTTGGCTTGCAACATACACTGACTTTGTAAAAGGTAAACTGGCCAGCTGATTTATTTTATTTGAAGGCATTGTAATGTCATATTTTTTGCTTTTCAAGAGCGTATTGATACTGAACTTCAACCTTTGTCAATGATTTCTTTAATATTGTCAAATTTGTTTATTTTGCAGGAATGATGATCCATGCTACTGGGATAATCGTAGCCATTATTTTTCCAGTTGCCTTTTCAGTCCTAAGATTGTTGTTCTCTGGTTATGCAATGAGCTGGTGCGCCTTTTTGTTTACATCTTTTATCTGTTTTCTGGCATACAATGATTTTGTGTGTCTGTTTTTTGGGATGAAACTTTGGTGTATGGAATCATAAATTTTTTCTCACAATAATGTTTATGTAATAGGTATAGCTTGTCTGAATTTGAGAGAGTAACTTTATATAATATTTTTAGCATGCTGTGGAGCAAACCACACTTCTAGACTATTCCTTGCCATTATCATACTGCATCATGTTCGTAGTATTTTCAAGAATGATATTTCTGAAGGTTCTTGTTAACTGCTTGACTATCCAGGTCCAACAATACAAACATATCTCAAGGTTATTGTGAAATGCAGGTTTGCTCATCCATTTTTGGCTTTCATGATGTTCATCCCTTGTGCTCTTCTTGGTCTTTTGATTCCAAGAATTCTTTGGAGTCAGTTTCCCCTATCTCAAGATGCTATGCTTCTCAAGACATCAAAGGAGGTAAAATTTTAGTTTCATTTACTCTGTTTTTAGTTTACCAAGGGGGTATAATTAAGATTATCACCTATGAATTTGTAAGCTTTCAGTCAATAAGTGCTGCATG
Organism: Murraya paniculata; assembly: GCA_030449075.1. Taxonomy (NCBI): domain Eukaryota; kingdom Viridiplantae; phylum Streptophyta; class Magnoliopsida; order Sapindales; family Rutaceae; genus Murraya; species Murraya paniculata. The sequence goes on from JAEVFN010000022.1 coordinate 2,360,673, forward strand.
TGTTAGATTTATATTTTTATCAGACTTGTATGCAATTTATGCAACTACAATATGCTGAACATACCATGAAAGTGGATGTGCAAGATACTTGGTAACTGACTGCCTCACATCCACCTAATTGAAGAAATATCAAAATGACATTTAATGTCATATCTTTCTTCTTGTCAATTACTGCTTCCTACGTACATTTCAGTTTGAAATTACATGGTTCAAGATTGTGTTAAAGTGACAAAAACTTAATGCAGTTCTTTTAGCTTCTAGAATTTTCATGCTTATTCAATAACCAAATCTGACTCTCATCGATGACTTGATCTAATGTAAATCATAAGAAACCTCTGTTATGACATGATTCTTGCAGGCACTATCTGATGAAGCAAGATTTTGGGGAGCATTTGGATTTTATGCTATGCTTACAATGGTATGTAGTGGGAACATTATATTCAAGAGAAGTCTATCTTTTCGTAACAGTTCAATTTATTGCTTCATGGGATGACATCAATTTATTGCTTCATGGGATGACATCAATTTATTGCTTCATGGGATGACATCAATTTATTGCTTCATGGGATGACATTTGCATATTGTCTTTTTTCAATCGTTAGTTTTGTAATTTGGTTTGGCTAATATAACTTTTGTAAAAACAGGCTTATCTTGTAGCTGGATTGACTGGTGGTTTCTTGACTTTTATTGTGGCCACTTCTATGATTCCTGCATGGATCTTCTTTTGCATGTCAATCAACTTTTTTGGTCGTCAATCACTGAGGTATTTATTTTAATGATTTTCTAATTAAGTTTCATTGTCCATACAGAGGACATTTAATAAAGATATATAAATAGCAAAATAAAACCATTTATGTCATGTAGTTAGTTGCCATTTGCAACGGACAGTTCACACTTGTACCATACCTTAAAGTTTCTAGCCCCTTTGATTTTTCTTTTTCCATGTTATGATGTTAAAGTTTCGATCTAGAATTTAATTTTTTTTACTTATTTTTCTCTCTTATGAAACTAATTTTTCTGATACAAAAGGAATCTTTCAAAGGGTGACAGAATCAAAGAATGTTGTCTGATTAAAGTTGTTTTTTCAGGTCAACATTATTTTACGTTGTGCCTCTAATTCCATGCATTACATACTCAGTTTATTTTGGCGGGTTTCTTGTCCAATTTTTAATTGAGAAGATGGGTATGATGGGAGCTTTTCCATCCCCTTATGGTCAGTGATTTTGGACTTACGTCTTTCATGATGCTGAAGTAGTTTGATTTCCCAAGTTTTATAGATTTTTAAAAGAATTGTTGTGATTACCGTGTCGTCGTTTGCAGGGTATTACATTCAAGATATTGTAGTGGCAGCAGCAGTTGGTGCTGTAACTGGCTGGTGCGTGGGCCCTCTTTTACCAATTTGTGGTCGCTGGCTAGCCAGGTCATCTGTCTTGCAGTTTTTGTTGCATCTGACTGTGCTTGCCTTGGCTCTCTCATCACAGTTCTTTCCATATAGCACGGATGCACATAAGAGGGTTGTTTTTCAACATACATTTGTTACTGCAGGTATTGAATGCAAATAGAATCAATAATATTCAGAAAAACTTTTAGCACACTTAATAAAGTTAAAACAAGCACAATGTTTTGCTACTAATAATGATCATGGCCTGAACCCACTGGGGATCTGGGGGATGAAATGTTTACTGTTCCACTCATAATTAAACTTTGAAATTCTTGTTTCCTTTATATTAAAAGAATATTTCGTATGGGATTGACAGATGCAAATCAGATCGTGGAATCCAGTTTTGATTTTTCCATGGTGGATTCCAATTCTTTTCTGTTTCTTTTTAAATATGCACCTGAAGTTGCAAAGGAATTGCACATTGGTTCAGAGTTCTCTCTTGAAGCTGCTAATATCTCCCAACAAGAGACTTGGACGGTATTGCATTATCAAATTTGCGATATGAGATCTTTCATTTCTTTCTTTTCAAATGGCAGTCCGTGCTTAACCGCATGAATCCTTTGCAGGTGCTCTTTCCTGTATCCTTATTATTCTCAAGAAGCTTGAAATTCCCTGCAACCACAGATGAGATTTCAAAGCAATATGATTATTTCCCGTATTTGTCTACTTTGAAGCCTCATACAGCTTCTGGTGATGGATCTCGAAGAGTTTATTTGGAACTTTCCCTAGGGTAAGTTGAATGAAATTGAAATGTAGTAATATCTTATATTCTGTTATCAAGTTACATATTTATCTTCAGTATCTGGTTTCCACATTAATCATCTTAACACAAAAGTTAGCATGTGATCTCTGACAAGGTGAAATGAGTTTTTTGACTGTAGGGGACTCTTAAGTGCTGGCATAACTAAAGCTAGTTCTGACAAGTGACTGATGTGAAATTCACTACACACACACACAAAAGTTTCATTCTTTTAGTTGAAGATTTCGCATTAATTTTCTTTTGAGCACTAAAAATTTTTGGCTCTGTAGCCCGAAAGCCCTTTCTGAAACAGTGAATGTGAAACAACTTGAAATTATGAATAAAAATTGGGATGATTTTGTGGCTTAAAAGTTTGTTGAAAATACCTTGGTGTTAACTAAAAATACTAAACAAATAAGTGAAATAGATTTAATTTAACTCCAACTCAAGGCCTGTACTCTGAATTTAACTCCAACTCAAGGCCTGTACTCTGAAGTATGTGCAAAAGCTGTATGTATTGAACATATTGTTTGGTTGATGTTCATAAGTGTATATACTTTATGAGGACAGAGTTCATATTCTGCAGAAAGGTTTTTACAGCATATTTATTGTGCTCCTTTCAGCTCATTAGAGGAGGTTTGGGTTGCAGTCCTTAACATCACGGGCCCTTTATCCAATTGGTCATTTGCAGACAATAAAGTTCCAGGTATGCAAAATCTTTTGGGTTTTCAATTGGGTTTCAATAGAATTATTTCTGATTGCATATTTTATCTTTATGAAATTTTTTACAGTTCCTGAAATAGTTGATGGTGGGCCGCCATCATACATTTGTCGGCTTAGTGGATCCAGCCACGAAAATTGGACCTTTTGGTTAGAAGTAAGGTTTCATTCTTCAGTAGTTTATTTGCATTCCTATCTTTTGTTCTTGAAATTTTTTGTTTATTGTGTGACAGTATTGTTAAACAAGCTTAAATACTATAGTTTAGGCTACTCCTTTCAGTTCAAACTTTTAGGTGAAATGAAGCTAAAGGTGTAGTGTCCGAATCTACCCGGACATGAATTAAATTCACATAAAGTGGAATGGACTGGCTGTGTTTAATTCATGTAAAAAGTCCAAATGCCGCTTGCTTGCTTGCATATGAATGAAATATTAATCAAACTTAAATACTATTATTTTAGCCATTCCTTTCAAGCACCTTTTAGGTCAAGTGATTTTTCAGCATATGATAAACATGCTAATTTTTTTTTCCTTTTTTGAATTACAATTACAGTACCTTTGATATTTTACAATCAAGAAACAATGGAGATCAACGGCATTTCTATTTTGGCATGGCCCAAAGTACTACTCATATTTTAAGGAGGATTATGCATCCATTTTAGGGAGAATATTACTCTGATAACAGACGTTCAAAAATCCCAATAATCAAGCTTTCTAATTTAAGTTTGCTTAACTTTCTTTGTGTAATTGCAGGCTAGCAGCTCTGAGGATTTAAGGGTAGAGGTTGCTGTACTAGACCAAATTTTGGTTGATGAAGCGAAGAAATTGAAGGGCCTTTTCCCAGACTGGACAGATGTTACCGCTTATTCAAGCTTCAGATCCAGCTACACCTTTTAGCTTGTATGCTCCTGGTTTGAAAAAGAAAAAATTAGTTTTGTAAGCGATGGGTTAACAAAGTCAATAACCAGTCCAATTCTAATATTTATTATAGCTTCACCATCTGTAACTTTTACTTCGACCTTGTATCTAGCTATGATGTGATTCAGTATTAGCCTCTTAAGGTAATATAATTTGCTGTCAAAAGTGAAAGTGTAACATTTCGTGACAGAAAGAATCAAGTAATCAACCTTAGTGTGGAGCTTGCCATTGTTTTCAGTTTTCTCACAGTGCAATACCTTTATAACTTTTAACCGATATTGACGTAGAGTCCATTGTACATTTGTAAAGCATACCAGTAGAGCCACTTATTATTGACGCTGCATTGTGAAAGAATGCTGGACAATTTTTTTTCATATTAATTGAATTTACGTTGTTTTGTTAAAAGAAATAAAATTATCTAATCATTTGGTCTATCGTAAGTATATTAGAGATTTCATGGAGAAGAAATCTCGAAAAAGTATAAAATACGTGGCACGACAATAAAATATGTGTTGAAAACTGGAAAGCGATTGTCTCGGGGTAAGACAACAGCGTTAAGAAATTACTGGGCCTTTCATAGCCCAATTGCAAAAACCTAGCCCAAATGAAAAATGAAGACCATAGTAGAACTACGACACCCCGCAATTAGGTTTAACAAGGAGCTAGGGTTTCACATTTCCCTTCCTATAAAACGAAGCCCTCATAAGCCTATTTCCGCCTCTGCTGCTCGTGCAAAGGAAAGCAAACCAACTTCACTGATACAGAGGCAGCATCCAAAATCAGCCGCCATGGTACCTGATTACATCTATTATCTACTAATTTTCGTCATTTTATTTACAATCTTCATGGCTTTGAATCCAACTTTTTGTTTCTAACTTTTCAGGTGAAGTACTCAAAAGAGCCTGACAATCCCACTAAGTGTATGTAACTCTCAGTTTCCATTTATTTCACTTATCTTCTCTTCTTTCTATCATAATTAGCGGATCCCCTTTTTAAGGTTTTTTTTTGTTAATTATTAATTTCTGCTTCGTTCTAAATATGGTGTTATGTTTGTATTGTAGCCTGCAAAGCCAGGGGCTCTGATCTCAGGGTTCATTTTAAGGTACGTTATTGTTTATAATATTATTCGTAGTTATTGGTGATTAGTGTCTAAGAGCCTTACGTTAAATCAGCTGTTCCCCTGAGTGAACTGTTGGCATGTCTCTCCTGAACATTAGGAAATCAATTACATTGTCTTATTTTTAGTGGCTGATGGTTCGGTTACTCGTGTGACACGTGCGGGGATTTGGGTATCTGTTTTGAACGATATTGCAAATTATTTATTTCAATATCTCCATGAATTTTCTTTGTTTTCTTGTTCTTTTTTTTTCCTGCTTGCTTGTAGATGTTTTTAAAGCACTAGCTTATTGTTAGTATGTTGATGGAAAAGCTATGACTGTTATGTAAAACCCGGATATGATTGCAGTGACAAGGAGTCATAGGTGCGATTTGATGGTTAAAGATGAGTTTTCTTTTCTAGCTTTATCTGGACATCACTTGGTTTAAATTTGTATTGTTGTCTCAAATGTACTGTTGTTTGGATTCTTTATAGTGTCGTTAATATAAAGTGATGCATTTTCAATATCTTTTATGAAGTAGTGCTGACTTTCCTGATGAAAAATGCAGATCCTTGTTGCCTTTCTGTGAACATGTTTCTCATGAACTTCAGGAAAATTACCTTCATTGTTATTGGGTGAACCTCTGTAGTTATTGGTGGCTGAAGGTTCAGTAAATAATGGCACATTGTTTCTTATTGTAATTTTTTCTTCCCAGCTTATCTCTAATCCTTCAACCTGATGTAAAAGGCATGTGCCACACAACTCTCACAAACATCAGGAAAAAATAACTGCATTGTTGTTGGGTGAACCCCTGTTTTGATTGGTGACTGAAGGTTCAATAAATGTCACATTTTATGTTAATTTTATATTGATGTCTGAAATGTTCTGATGTTTGAATTCTTAAAATGTCGTATTGTCATTTTTTCTTCTCAACTTTTTTGTCTAATTCTTCAACCTGATGAAAAAAGCAGGGTCATGTTGCCTTCTGTGAACACGGCGCTCGTAAACTTCAGGAAAAGTAACTGCATTATTATTGGGTGAACCTCTGTTATTATTGGTGACTGAAGGTTCAGTAAATGGTGTCACATTTTATGTTAGATTGTGCCTAGGTTATGATTTTTCTCTCTCTCTTTCCCCCTAGTTGATTGTTAGAGTGCTCCTTTTGGTCACCGTTTAGTGAAATGGTTTTGTTGCTTTGCACTGCAATTCTTCAACCTGATGAAAAAAGCAGGGTCATGTTGCCTTCTGTGGACACGGCTCTCGTAAACTTCAGGAAAAGTAACTGCATTATTATTGGGTGAACCTCTGTTGTTATTGGTGACTGAAGGTTCAGTTAATGGTGTCACATTTTATGTTAGATTGTGCCTAGGTTATGATTTTTCTCTCTCTCTTTCCCCCTAGTTTGATTGTTAGAGTGCTCCTTTTGGTCACCGTTTAGTGAAATGGTTTTGTTGCTTTGCACTGCAATTGGAAAATGCGTCCTTGATGGCTTGCCATTTGTTTTGTTAACATGCTATGCCCGTTGCTTAGTGTTTTGTATTTGATACACTAGGTTCAGTTTCTAAAATTCGATATGGATGAAATAGTCTTTAATTTTATTCAGTTATAACAGCTAATGAAGCCCTGATGCAGAAACTTGCTCTGAAATGAAAACTGATTTGGTAGACTTTATCGTCTGCTTTATGTTGTGCCCATGAATACTGTTTCATTAAATGATATAAAATGTCTTGAGGATAATTTTTTTGTTTTTTTGTTTTCGTTTCTACTTTTTTGCTTGTGGAAAATCTTGATTTTTTTTTCCTTTATTGGTTCTATAGAACACAAGAGAAACTGCCCATGCCATCAGAAAATTGCCTTTGACCAAGGCTAAGAGGTATTTGGAGGATGTTATGGCCCACAAACAGGCCATTCCCTTCACACGATTCTGTCGTGGTGTTGGACGGACTGCTCAGGCAAAGAACAGGCATCCAAATGGACAGGGACGATGGCCTGTCAAATCAGCAAAGTTCATTCTTGACTTGCTCAAGAATGCTGAGAGTAATGCTGAAGTATGTCTCTTGTGTGTGTTCACGGATTGTTGCTGTCTACGTAATTTCTGTTGGCTAATAATTGGTTAATGAATGATATTTCAGGTAAAAGGTCTGGATGTTGATGCACTCTACATTTCTCACATCCAAGTGAACCAGGCACAAAAGCAAAGGCGCCGCACATACCGTGCTCATGGAAGAATTAACCGTATGTTTTAATTCTTTTTAACTTGTGCTTAATATTTTTTTGTTGATGTTTGTTTCATACTTGATAGTAAACTTGATAAAAATCTGCAGCTTATATGTCCTCTCCATGCCATATTGAGTTGATCTTGTCTGAAAAGGAAGAGCCAGTGAAGAAAGAGGTAATATTATTTCCTTTTACAGTTTTCACTTGGAGTGATTGCAATGGAGAAGTTATATTTTTATAATGTCTTATTTTGTTTTCTTTGCTTTGCAGCCTGAGACCCAGTTGGCAACTAGCAAATCAAAGAAGTAATTGTCTGAGGTTTAGCTTAGCAATTGGAGAGTGCCTTGATTTTCCATTTTGTGTTCGTGATGAAGTGAGTTTTTTTACCTTTAATAGTGACAGAGATGTTATTTAGTCAAATCAGACATCATATTTTGTTTATTTCATATTATGTTCAGTTTACTGTTTTGTTAGAATCTTCAGTCATACTGTTGGAGCTTTATGAAAATTAAAGATTTTTCAAGCTTATTTTGAAGCTTAGAGATATGGGTGTATGAATTGTCGTTCTAAACCAAATTCTATTCTCAGCTAATCGAATCTGCATTATCCTGTAATTGATTGTTACGGTTTAAAACTCCTTGTTGAGAGGTTTATTTGTAAATTGTTAGAGGCGGCTGTAGAAACAGTGCAAGTATTTTGGTAACTTATGAAGAATGACAGCGCTTTGGAAAAAAAAGACTGGTGAGCAAAGTAATGATAATTAGAGTTGGCAAAATTTAATGTGACTTGATTATCCGACACGAATAAATAGGTATGGATCGTTAAATTTGGCTTTTTAAATTTAATACGACATAATCCGGTGACTTATTCTACTAGTCCTAATGATAATATTTGAACTGAATGAGTAATAGCAAAGGCTTTAAATAGTCAATTGTTTGGTTGTCGGGATTTTTCTAATTCAAATCGTAAACAATTTCATACTCTATTTTTATTTTTTCACATGAAAGATTTATTGACTAAACAATAAATTCATTACGGGTGAATAAAGGTGATTTATAGCTTAATTAATTTAGATTTAGAAGGGCTAGTTTGAAATTGTAATGAATGTTTTATTATGATTGTTGTGAGCCATTTTGGAATTAGGGGTTAGTTTGGGATTGGCGTGGCTGATGGATGTGCTATGACTTTGAAACCTACATATGTGTTTGGTACATTTTATTAATAAGAATGTTTTATTGTATAATGACTAAAATGTTTAATTATATAATGACTAAAATAGATATAAGTTTAAATTGATTCTTATTTATAAATTAAGATTTATGAAAAATAAGATATTATTATATTTTTATTAAAATATTAAGGTTATAATAAAAACTTTAAACTGATGTGCTAATATATTTAATAAGTTGTTTATAAAAAGAACTCATTTTTTAGAAATTGTTGTGAAAATATAGAAACTTATAAAATAAGCTGCTCTTAGAAAATTTATGAAATTCAAAATTTTCAATTTTTGTTAGAAATAGGTTACTTATAATATTTTAACCGTAATTAGATGGGACTGTAGAAACAATCTCTCCTGAGACATCCAATAAAATTAAATTGATACATAAAAGATTAGCATGACCCTTGTACAAGGACAACATATGCAAATCAGGAAAGAGTCTTAAGAAATAAATTTGCGAGACAATGTTTAGGAAGGGGGATAGGTTAGCCCTATCTCAATTAGCGTGGTCTGTCTCACAACAAAATAAAAGGGCAAATGGAAAATTTAAGAGAAAATATTTTAGGCCGTGTAGGATTAATTTTTTGGAAAAGATATGCTAAATACAATGGTAAACTATAGTTTTTACATATTTATATTATTTTGATATTAATCCCAAAAAAAAAAGAAAGAAAATAAACCTCATTTTGATTTACTCTTTGGAATATTATCAAATACCACTTGATTTATTATGCATATTATTTCACCACAAAGATTTTCTTGTGGCTACATTTTTTGTTTTTAGTTTTAGCTGTCATCATTTACCACTAAAACGTTAAAATTAGGAGAATAGTTAGCTGAATATGTGTCAAAAATCCATTTTATCTTTGGAGTTTGTGAAGACAATATGTGAAGTTTGTGATCCTTGAATTCAATTTGGAGAAATATTATTAGCTTGATATTGCCTTCCACGAAAGAATCATTAACTTCAAAATTTAAGACAAACATTAGGTATTTATAGACATCAAACATCAAAATCAGAACAGTGCTTCTCACTCTAATAGACGAAGAAGCAATAGTACCTCTGCTTCCTTTATGACCCCAAAATTGAGCTCAACTTATTTACTTCAAGTCGTCACTGCGTTTGAGCTGATTGATGACAACAATAAACGGAAGGAAGAGGTGATTCAACAATGTTTCTTAAAGCAGGATGCAGACCAGATTATGAAGATTCCCCTCCCAAGACAACTAAGCTCATATCAGGCTTCGTGACATTTTGATAAGAAAGGAGATTATACAATGAAAAGTGGATACCAAGTGGCTTTAAAACTTAAATTTTCAGACCAAACTTAGTTTTTTGCAAGAGATGGCAGACAAAAGGAGTAAGTCAGATATGGAGCTGATAGTTGCTACTTGTTGGGCTATTTGGCATGCAAAGAATCTTTTTATCTTTGAAAATAAGAAGAAGACTCTCAATTATTAGCTGCTAAAGCAGATGCAGTAGTACATTCTTACAAAAAGATTCAGCTGCCACAACTACAAACATCTTTAGAGAAAAAGTCTAATGTAGATTCCGAACAACGATCCCCACCAGCAGGTTGTTTCAAAGTTAATGTGTATGCATTAGTTGCGGTTGAGTAGGGAAGAGTTGGTTTGGGTGCTGTGATTAGAGATTCTAAGGGCAAAGTAATAGTAGCAGCTACGCAACCTTCTTATTTTCAGTTGGAGGTAGCTTATGCAAAAGCAGAAGCTGCAAGACTTGGTGTTGAAATTGCAGAAAAGGTGGGATGTTGGCCCTTAATCATAGAAACTAACTCACTGGAGGTTGTAGACATAATTTTGAACAAGATAAGCACAAGAACTGAACTTTATTGGGTTATATCTGATTTGCAAGCTTGTATTAGGAGGCAGCAATTTAATAACTCACAATTTAGCTAGACTACCCTTGAAGCAATATGAAATTGTACTTTGGGTGGATAATATTCCAATCCACTATTTGTATTTATTTATTAGTTGAATGTTTAAAAGGCAGACATTTTTGCCAAAAAGAAAAAAAAAAAAAAAGAAAAAGTCTTCACCGCGTCATACGAAGTAGCCGTTCCATGTTTGGACTTCAGCCATCACATGCCGCACCACAAAAGGTATGGTAAAATTAATGATTTTGTTGTTGAAAATTGTGGGTTTTGTGGAACATAAGAGATCAAGCTTCAGGAGCTGTTAACTAGATTTTTTTTTCTTTATTATTATTATTATTATTATTATTATTATTATTATTATTATTATTATGGTGAGTCAATCAATCTAGATTATTCCAAAATTAAATTTAAATTCAATATAGCACGTATGAGTAGACAAAAAATGTATTGAATCAATTCTTTATATACTGAAATTTCTCAAATACCTTTGTAATCTTGATAATGCTTTTAACAGTATTAACATTTTGATAGTAAAATAATAACATTCAAAACTAAAAAGAAAAATATAGTTATCATAAAGTTTTAGTAGTAAATTAATATATAAAAATAAATCAAGTGGCTATGTAATAATACCCCTTCTTTCTGTAAATCCTAAACGTTGTCTTCATTCCACCCATTTTCGTGGCAAGTTGAATTGTCTTTTAAAAATTTCCTTCTTAATTATAAAAATAATTATCTGAAGACAGTCTTTTCTCTCTCAAAATGAGAGTGGAATAGACATGCTCGAATGTTTGAGAGGGTAAAAAATTTAAACTCTTATTTTAATAATTATCTGGTCATAAATATATCAATAAATAATTTTATATAATATAAATTATAATATTAAGTGTTAGTCTTATGTAACTTAAAAAAAAAATAAAAAATAGAGCCTTATCCACCAGATAATTCCTAGTAGTCTAACTACTAATTTCTGCGCTACCCAATGGCTTGCATTTTCTCTTGACCTGAGGGTGCATATAGTAATCCAATCCTACGGCTTTCAAACGTTTACCGTTCACAACGCGCACATGCATCTCCATTCAGATCTGTGCTCTGCGCGGCCCTTTAACTATTAGTTTTTTACGTTCGCACGCATTTCCTCTCTTCACTCGACTCTTCGTATCAAGGTAAGTGCAAGCCTTCAAAGCCCTCTCCTTTGCGATTTTTAATTATAATATTTAGTGGTTTTGTGATTATATTAACAAATTTCATTATCCTTAGAACATTTTGTTTTGAATAACTCTGTTTGATTGATCAAAAACCGTCAAGGAAATGCCGTTTCTGCGGCCATGATTTGCCCTTTATGGGCAAAATATCACTAAATCGTTGCTCTTTCTCAAAATACTTTGAATTTGAATTACACAGTTTTTCTCTCTCTTTTTTTTTTCTCCTTCGGCAGCAAACAGATCCGTAGGGTTTCGTTTGTAACTTAATATTTTAAGATCTACATAATTGAATCATTATTTTCTCTTTTTATCGCAATCGATGATTTGAGGTTTTTGTTGTCTCGTTAGAGTTTAACGATTCACTCGAAATATTCAAAGTTTTCTAATTTTCTATCATAGTGGGTTTATTATTATTATTTTTTTTGGGTGTATTTTTAATGGTTCAATTGTAGATGGATTGGCAAGGGCAAAAATTAGCGGAGCATCTGATGCAAATTTTGTTGCTGGCATTCGCTGTAGTGGCATTTGCTACTGGTTACATAATGGGATCATTTCAGATGATGATTTTCTTATACGCCGGCGGGGTTGTTCTCACCACACTGATAACTGTGCCAAACTGGCCTTTCTTTAATCGCCATCCTCTCAAGTGGTTGGATCCAAGTGAGGCTGAAAAACATCCCAAGCCTCAGCTGGCTGTCAACTCGAAGAAAAAATCTGTTAAGAAAAATTGACTTATCAGATGTTAACATTGGGTAGGAACTTCTTTACTTTTTTTGTTGTGGCCGTGATTTTCTTAAAAAGAGATGATACAGTGCACTTGCTTGCTTGGCCAACAAGTTGAATTGATAGACAATGATAGAAACAATTCACTTTTCTATTAGTATATTGTGTCTCCTATGCATGCCATGCTTTTGCTGTTATTGCTATTGTGTTAGTTGTAATGATTGTAAACCGATTGAATTTGCCCGTTGCAATATGGCCCTGTAGACAATCGAGTAATGTTTTAAAGCTGTTCAAGATATGGTAGCTTGGTCTGTAAGAGTGTCGTAATGGTTGCTGATGAGAAGGATTGTTCTGAAAAGGTGTTTTGGGGGTGGGGGGAAAATCTTTGAGAGCATTTTTTTTTCAGTAATTAGAATAAAAACAAATGTTATAGATTCGTATAAGTTCTTGTGAATCTGAATTTATATGTCAGGGTCGGTTCTTGCCTTCTTGTAAACTTATGAGAGTGTTGTTGAGTGGTTGAGACGAAAATGAAGAATATATGGGATACTTCATCGGACATCTAAGTGTCAAGTAACTTGATGAAATATATGGTGTTGTTATGGGAAGGATGAGTTCTTCAATTGGCATTGTCTCTCTTATGGAAAAGGTTTACAAAACTGTAAGATTGCTGCAACTGATGACAGCCTTACCTACTTTTACAAGAATACAATATATATCAAGTAGGAAATTGATGATAAAATAAAATAGGGAGAATAATAATTTCATGGAAGTCCGGGAGAACCTTATAGCCCTTTGTTTGTTAGAGGCTGTATTGTTGATTTTTATTATTTTATTAAAAATAATATTATTTTATTAATTTAATTTTATAAATATTTTAGGGTTGTATTATTAATTTTTGAAATTAATTATTGAATAATTATTTTTATGTGTTAATTTTTATATTTTAAAATGATTTAACAATATACTAATATTAAATAATAAAATATTACAATATTATTTTATTTTATTATAATAATATTATATTATAGTATAATTTATATTAAATTTAAAATATGGTATTATATAATCATATAGTATAATAAAAACTATATTATATTATAAAAATAATATAACATTAAATTATAAATTTATTTTTAAATTTAATATTAGTAAATAAGAGATGATTAAAAAAATTAGAATAATTTTTACTATTTAAAAGTAAAATAATTAAAAATGATTTTATGTATGAAAGTAAAATTATGTATTATCATTTTTTTTAAATATTTAAGTTTGTTAATATTTTATAATACTATTTAAATTAAATAGATAAATAAATATAAACTAAATTTGATAAATCTAAATTATTATAATTATTGAATAATAAAAGTTACAGGATTATATTTTTAAAGTATGAAAAGTATTTTAATACAATATAGCCAAAACTTATTGCATACGCAGCTTTTTACTGCATCAGTTATTCATTATTTTTAAGGCGGTGCAATACACTAGAAAATGTAGCCACACAGAGTTATTAGCAGGTTTGTAGCTAGGAACAAAAACTGCTGGGCACCATTGAGCTATTTGGGTGCCACAAAGATATCAAAATGCATTTTAACTTCTCAAGGATATACTTAGCAACCAAATCACTTGCATTATTATTATTGATCAGATTGAAATGAATCCAAATTGGTACGGAGTTGGTTAATGATGCTCGAGCATGTACTTATTTTGAGTGCTTATTTTTTTCGATTGGTATCTATGGCTTGATTACGAGCCGAAATATGGTTCGGGCCTTGATACGCTTTTAGCACATCCAACTGGAAATTGAAGCCTGGAACTGGGAAGAATTGCAAACTTTCGGTGCCCGCTCGAACCCCTCTTATATGCTCATAGCACAGGCCTGGGTCTAACATTGGTCCACTGGTGGGCGCTATTCAGGTGAATTGCTACGGAGTTGCCCATTCAGATGATTTTCCACGAGAGATCCAGTTGAAAATATCCCGAATTGGAAATTAAAAGGCATCTTATTTACATGTTTGGCACAAATCTTAAATACAGCCCCCCGAGCGAAGACAAACTCTCCCGCTTTGCAGATTGCTACTGCACTTGAATCCTCTTACCAATCTCAAAAAACACCTGCAGTAAGATCCTTGATATGTGAAGCAAAAATTCCATCCTCAGAACCAAATTGCATTCATTCTATTTTCTTGAATAGCTATGATTTGTACCAAATAGAAGCCATCAATGAGTTCAGTGAGTATACTAGTGACAGACGCTTGGACCTAAGAAGAAATAAACAAACTTAAGTTCTATATTCAGTATAGCATTTCCAGATCTTCACTACTTGACAAATTTTTATATGTGCGCAAGAAAGAAAACTGCATGTCAAGCCATGGATTAGACTCCATCCAAAGTAAGAAACCTTTACAAATCTGATTAGCATCAGACTGCAACCTGTAACAGTTAGTTACTTCAGGCACTGTGACAAAAAATAGAGGGTGGGGGTCAAGAAACTACTCATTTACAATGATACTTGCATTTCTTTGTTCTTCTTTCGGTTGCTAAGTATGTACAACTTTACTGGTTTTCATTCCTTACAGCTCTAACAATGGGATCATTTTCCAAGTCTATTTCATTGTCGTTGTCATCATCATCCAGCTCATCTAACTCGTCTAGTATCGACTGATTGATTCTCTTACGCGACTGTCTCCTATGCTTCTTAGGCTCCAATCGTGGTTCAGCTTGCTGGACACCCATGTCTCCCACCTTATACCTGCAACATATCAAGATTTGGGATACAGTCACTAAACCAGAAATATTCTGCTATTTTCCAACATTCTTTCAACCGACTTCTCAATGTTGTTGACTATTATAAACTAATTAAACCCCAAATACATCTAACTATTGGTTCAACAAGGATTCGTTATTTTTAATATATAAACTGAGATCATATTTGATTTTGCATACCTTACATCGCCCTCTCTTTTGGTTCCAAAAGTCCTCAACTGAAACTCCTCTCTGATTCTGATCTCATCAACAAGTTGAAAATAGTATTGATATCTTTCCCAATCCCCTTTCACAACACATCCTGGTTCACCAATGTGCAAACAGTTGTTGAACGAGCATTTTACAGGCTCATTGGCTTTAAGCATTTCCTTAATCTGATGAGAAAATCAAAAGGAAGAACTGTCTAAAAGTTTGATGCAAATAATTATAAAGTAAAATTAATGAAGCATATGAATCATATACAACAGGCCAATTGCACAAACCTCTGGGAAAGTTTGTGCAAGAGATTGCTTAGTCACTTTCATTAAACTAGGCTGGTTAAAGCCAGGAGTATCAGCAAGATAACCCCCTCCAGATAACGGAAGCAACGATACATGGCGAGTGGTATGTTTCCCTCTGCCACTCTTTGTTGAAACTTCTCCAACACGCTGATCCTCAAACCACTTACTACCTAAAATCTGGAAACAGCACGTGAACAAAATTGATTCAATGAGAGAAAGAAATAAAATAAAAATAAAAGTAAAGGAGCAGGATGAGGCAAAACCCACAGGTTCAAACCAATTATCCACATCTGCAGCATCAGAAGCATGGGGACTGCTTCTCAAAGCATTAATAAGACTAGACTTTCCAACTCCACTTGGACCCACAACCACAGTCGTTTGATCTCTCAAACTTTGTGAAAGAGAATCAAGTCCAAGTTTTGATTCAACGCTGCAAAAGAGTGGTTCATAGCCCCAACCATGCAACCTAGACTTCCATGTATTCAGGATCTGCAAAGCCAAAAAGTTGTAGTATTACTATTAACCTGACCTTAAGAGAATACAGAAGGATTATAACATGATTTACAATGAAGAAAATGAATACTTATTTTTCTTGTGGTAGTGCCTCTGCCAGAGTTCCAAAAAAAAAAAAAAGGGCTTATAAGCTCTTTGCAACGACGCCTATGATGTGCTTCTTCAAATAGAACTTCGAAAGTTTTCTTTAACTCAGAAAAATGCTTTCAAAACTTACGTTGAACTTCCATTTACAGAAGTTTTACAAAAGTACTTTTACTTATTCGAAAACACTTCAAGCAATATCAAAACACTCACTAAATTATTACTGGATAGCTGGACATTTCCTTTATATGTAATTAAATCAAATGCCATTTGAGAAACAGGTTTGAATCCAGAAGTTACATTAGACTGATATCATATTTTCTTCCCAAGGGGGGAAAAAAGTTCGATTAATGTTTATTGCAACAAGAATTAAAGCTTGATTATCTCAAACAAAACTACAATAGCGAGTCATATGCCCACATGCCATTATTATCTACCAGAAACTACATCTACATAATATAAAACCGAAACCAAACTTAAAAGAGCAGAAATTAGGGGGGGAAAAATTAATCAAATAGGATTATAGGAAACAAACATTCGAACCTCTTCATCCACAAGTTCTACTTTATTCAAAGCGAGCGTGAGTGGAATCCCAGTGGACTCAGCCTCGACCAAGAACCTGGTGAGCGTAAATGGCTCGAGCTTGGGCTGGTCCATTGAGAAAAGCAAGAGCAAATGATCCACATTCGCCACCGGAGGGTCCAGAATCTCCGTACTCCGTTGAAACACATTCTCAATCACGCCCCTGCGATCCACCCAATCAATGGACCCCACCACCACCTTGTCACCGACCAAAACTCTCCGTTTTATCTTCTTTAGCAGCGCCCTCACCACGCACAGCAACTCCACTCCTGTTTTGTCATTACAATCGAAGGTTCCAGAAGGCTCCGACTGTTGTACGATGACGCGCATGAAGTTCGCCTGCGACGCGGCGACGGTGCCAGTGGCTTGTGACTCGGTGAGGTCAGGTTTGTTGTCTGGTGAGAGCACCGGAGCGAGAGAGGAATATTCTTTGAGAGTGTGCTGTTTGGCTCTGAGGTGATTTTTGTTCACATAACTTTTTTGTTTTTGTTTTTGCTGTTTGGCTGCTGCGGTGACGATTGTGAGGTGAGTTAAGTGACGGTGCTGGATAGTTGACGCGTGGCGGAGGAGGTTGGTGACGGTGAGGCCTCTGTGACGGAAGAGAGAAATTGAAGGTATCGGCATGGGAAACCGGTGGATTGATGGAGAATTTCCGATCAATTTTTTGACACGGAGAGAATTAGATAAAGTTATTTTGACACGAGTTGGGCGTTTTGTCTGTGCTTTCGCTCTGTTGGAAGAAGCAGAAGCATTTTCAGCGTGACCGCGTCCAGTAGCTTCTTCAAGTGATGATTAACAACAGCAATTACAGGAAGAGCTAGCTTAGCAGTCAAACGACACCGTTTCACGAGAATGGCCAGCACTTTAGTTTGTTTATAATTTGATCTTAGAATTAAGAATTATCCTACAGATAATAGATAGCCACGTCGTCCTATCACGAAAATGATAAGGAAAAAGGAATTACCATGACCTTTTTTATATTAAATTATTAATCCAGAAGTATCTACATTCAAAAAATAAATAAAATCAAGAAGTATTTTTTGGGCTTCTACTACAAGTGACAACTAAAGCTTGAACGCAAATCGGACTTTGTAAATTAGACATCAATTTAGATTCAATATATGATCTTGTAGATTATAAATTTTTATTCTAAATCTAATTTATACATTTACGGATTGAATGAAAATTGACCCAATTCATATTTAATCTACCACTTTGTGAACTAAAAATTATTAATTCAATTCAATCCATGAATTAATTAAATAAAAGAATCTAATATAAAAATAATTTTATTACCGATCAATTTCAAAATTAAACAAGCTTAAATAAATAAAATTATTTAAATAAAGCTAGAATAATACATTTAAAGTTTCAAAATATAATACACCAAAAAGAAATTGAATATTTGTTAATTTAATCATTCAATTATTTTATATTATTATCGGATAAGATATAATATTGTGTTAATGTAACTATATTTTAACTTATTTATCTATAAATAAGTAGTAATGACACATTTATAAGTTTTATTTTTAATTTTTTTTTTTTTACAAATTCGTAAATTTTTGTGGATTTATGAAAGTAGATCTATATCCAATCCACCAATTACGAATTTTCAAATTTTCAATACAATCTAATCCACTAATCTATAGATTGAATTTTTCCTTATCAGAATTTTACTTATCAAATGATTAAGTGGATCATATTGAATTCTTAACACCACTAATTGTTAGCACCTTCTAAATGCAGAGATGACAATGGGGTGGGGTGGGTTGGGTTGGGGAGGCCGACCCCATTCTCCACTCCATTAAAAATTTCATTTCCATTTCTTATTTCATTCCCCAATAAATTTAGTTGAGTGGGGATGGAGAATCCCTATATAGAAAATGCTTTCTCTATTCTCACTCAGTTCCCAATTTATTTAATTTTATAGTAAGTGTAGATACATAAATTCATTAAATTGAAAACTAGAGACTTAAATAAAATTATCACCATATTATAAAGTATTTAAATTATTTTTAAAAAATCCCCAAAAGTTTAAAACATATCTTGAAATATTATCAAAACTGAAAAATATTTGAAGAAAGCAGTACCTTAAGAGAGAAAAGAAAACATAACAATATTTTAGGGTGGAACAAAAATTATATTATGGAGTTTTCTTTTAATTATAATCTATTTGTAGTAGGTAAAAATAAAAAGAAAATTTATTAACCAACATTGTAATTGATAAAATCAAAATTATTACATAAAAAAATATTTATATATAATGGGAATTGGGATGGGGATGGGGTGAGACGTACAAAACTAAATCCCACCCTGTTAAGATTTGGGAATTATTTTTCCTCTATTCTCCACCTTATTTTCAAAAAATTATTCAAAATTTACTTCATTTAGAGTAGGGACCCATGAGATCCTAAACCCATAAAGGATTTTGTCATCGCTATCTAAATGTCTCTTAAAACACTTTTCTAGCACTCTTTAAATAATTAAGATAAATTATAATTTCTTTACACCCATTTTATTTCCGTAAATACTTTTGATGTCATCTTCGTCCATTACAAAATCCCTCATTTTCTTGTATCAGCATGCAACACCATAAAGGTAGGATTTTTCAGTAATTAAGAGCTAACTATTAGAGTGGGTAAAGTTGCTAGTTTTATCGTGAGTTATCACTTATCAGATGTTATTGGCTCTTGCAAAAAACGTTGTCAATAAAGAGATGATTGTTGTCTTTTTAATGTGCTTTCAACTATGACTGAACTACTAAATACAGAGGGGGCATGTGTTTATAAAGAGTTTCGAGGGGTGTCAATAACACAACTCTCGGATGCGCCGATAAAACCTTCAAGCTATTGTAGGCCATGTTGGGAATTATGTTGGATTTTAATTTTGGGAAATTATCTCCCTACCACCTCAAAAATATCAAAAGTATAAGTAATATCTCAGAGTCACCATAAATATTAATTTCATATCGATCAGTCACTTTTTCATTAATTCTATTAACAATCATCACAAGAATTTAAGATAAAAGATTATTTTATCCATACATTCATTTAAGCAGGTAAAAATAATATTTGGGGAAGATCTAAAAGGAAAATAGTCTTTTATCTTAAATTATTTAATGATAGGTAATAAAATTAACAGAAAAGTGACTCGTTGATATAAAACTAAAATTCTATGTAATTCTGAGAGATTATCATATTCATTGTGATTATTTATACTTTTAATATTCTTGAGGTAGTCAAGGGATAATTTTCCTCTAATTTATAGGCTTGGTCCTTCGAATTTTCGGGAAAGAAATGAACATGTCCAATTTTCCATAGGTCTCACTTCAATGCATACCCTCCTTAATAATGTTTAATATGTTACGAAATATTTGGCTCTCACACTTATTATCTTTAGCGTTATTGGTGCATTTGTTCTGCTCTGATCTTTAGTAGGCACCACTTTGATTTATGACACAAATGTCCGGTGAATTCAAAACAAATGGTCGGTGCAATTAAAATGACCAGCTCTTGTTTGGCTAGAAATAGGTAGTCTTTGTAAACATTTCATTCATAATTGAATGGAGACATAAATTGAAGAAAGCTTACAACTTGTTTGTTTTCTCAAATATACGTATGTATAATTTTGTTTTATTTCAGTCCTTATATAAAATTACTCCATAATTACTAGAAATTTAGAATGCTTCCCACACAGACATAATAATGTTTAATCTCATAAATAATTTTCTAATTCAATCCTATCATTCTCTAAGTGAGCTTTTGAGATCGTACTGTCGTAGGGAATTGTCAAATAATTTAAATTTTTACTTTCAAATTGTGTTTGATTATCCAAGATATACTAAGGTTGATTTATCAACCTGCATGCGTACGTACAGGCAGTATGGTAGACTTAATAGCTGCTTAATTGAGTAATATTTCAGCAGATAAATCATTTTGTAAATGGCCCTGACAAACTTTAGCGAATGAATTAAAAAAGGACTTTTGACCAAACAATTGTAACATTTCACTTAACATGTCATCATAATATAATTGAGATATCTAGTTAATATGATTACTAAATCTAATTGGAATATCAAACGAGATGTCGTGCATTGCAACCTTAATGAAAAACTGATGAAGGCAAACATAAAAACTACTTTGCTTGAAAATGATTACTCTTCTTGTATTAATTGTATAGAATCAAGTCACTTTTTCAAAGTCAGAATAGACGACTTTCAAGCTCAGCAGTAAAGATACAACACGCATCTATGTTTTTTAATCTTTCAATTATCTCCAAGCTTACGCACCTTGAATTCGTTTAAAGATTCTCATTCCTTAGGGTTCATTTGACCTAAAAAAATAACAATGGTGTGATTAGTTTACTTTCTTAATAGATAATATTGAACGATGAATAGCATATATACAATCAATGGGAGAGCCGCCTCGTAACCAATACTAGCTAGGAAGCTGCATCGCACTGACCTAAACAAAATTTATGATAGGGAAAGTGTAATTAAGTTAATCACAATAGATTATATCATTCAGCATGGTCTTCTAGTTTCTTTAATCAAACAGTTGTTGTTAAAAACTGTGGCAGCCGGGCTGCCTGAGAGACCCGAGGGTGATTATAATATTTTCTGTCACAAAAAAACGTTTTTATTGAAAATGGTGGCAGTTGGCTCATTTTCTATTTTCCATTTTCTTTTCCCATAGCCGACGACTGGCATCTAATTAATTATATAGAACGCACATTGGTTTGTGATCAAATGAATGGATTCTTAACAAGTCCGAGAAAATTTTGTCTTCTTATTATGCGCCGTAGACTCGTAGTGTAAAGATAAGACAAGTTC
This sequence comes from Murraya paniculata, assembly GCA_030449075.1. NCBI lineage: Eukaryota > Viridiplantae > Streptophyta > Magnoliopsida > Sapindales > Rutaceae > Murraya > Murraya paniculata. The sequence continues at coordinate 2,382,130 of JAEVFN010000022.1, forward strand.
GTAACAAGTCTAATCAAACAGCCTCGTATTTCAAATGTCAAGTTGTTTGATCAATGTACACGGAAATTTAAGTTTTAAAATATGGTCGGTTGATGCAAGCATATATATTCTATTATAAAAGAGTGATAGCCTATGTCTATTTTTTTGAGATTTTTAGTTTATATCTCAATCAATCTATTAATAAAATCTCTTGATTAGATATCATCAATTTTTTTTGTCCAAAATAATTTTTTTTATCTCACTCTAATGGAATCCGTAATTATATGTAATTCTTTTCCCGTTCAAATCAGAATTACGTGCATGGTGGAAAACGATATTTTAGTGTTTTATAACTGAAAATATAAATAAATAAAGAAAGAGATCTTGACTCTAAATGAGATTAGAAGGGGTCCCAATCCGATATACGACGTATATAAAATGAGGACAATTCATCGGACCACGGGGTTGCTATGAATATTCTGGGGTGCATACAGAAAAAAAATAACGATGGTCGAGTTATTTAATTTCCGTTTTGATCAAATCTATACAATTAGTCATCTGGAGAGCCTTTGAATGTAGACATTACGAAGCAACTCTGCAGTGACTGAGGAAGTATTTAATAAGGCAAGTGTCCTGAATTTGTTGCAGGTAGCAGAGCCAATAGGAATTAGGAAGCCACTTGCAGTGACTTGAAAGTAGAGCTCGCAAAACGGGTTATCGAGTCGTATTTGTGTCGTGTAAACTTTGTGTCGTATTAAATTTAAGTCGACTCAAATATGACCCATTTAATAATCGTGTCAAAATATTGAGATTCAAATCCGACACGGAAAATAAACGGGTTACTCAATAACCCATTTAATATCTATATATTTAATAAACGTTATACATACACCTTCTAAATTATTACACATTTATACTCTTTAAAGTTTAAATTATATATATGTAAATAATATTATATATTGATATCATCAAGTATACATGTGTATCAATATTTTACACATTTACACTATTAAAATTTCAAATTTATATAAAATTTTATAAATAAAATACTATGTATATGTCCGTCTTTCAAAAAAAATTAAAAAGAGAGAATCATTTTAATATTTGAGTTTTAATAATAAAAACTTAAAAATTAATTTAAAATAGAAAATATAATCGTGTCATTGTTCGGAAAAATGGGTCAAGAACTTTAAATCTAACCCGACACGAAAAAAATTTGTGTCAATTCAAACCCGATCCATTTAATAATCGTGCCGAATTTAACGACCCATACTCATTTATTCGTGTCGTGTTTGTGCCGGGTAATCAGGTCGTTTTAAATTTTGCCAGCGCTACATGAAAGTACTCAAATGGGCAAGTGTCCAAATTTGATGCATTGCATGGAAAGTACGTATACGAAGCATTTAACTGAATTGTCAAGACATTGACTGATCGACCAAGTCACGGAACTGAAAATGACATTGACTCTGGAAAGTCTCGATCTGCAGCTGGCTAGCTGCTTGGGTTATAAATACTGAAGAGCTAGCTCGTTTGATGAGCAACTCAGAATCTCGGATTAATAATAGATTATGGCTCTCTGCACAGTAATCATGACCCAGACCATGTGGCTCCCTCTTCTCCTGATTTCTCTACTGCTTATCCTGAAAAACATGAAGAAAAGCCAAAACAAGCAGGCGCAGCAGCTTCCACCAAGGCCTCCTAAGCTTCCAATATTCGGCAATGTACTCCAACTTGGAGAACTGCCTCACCAATCTCTATGGAAACTGTCCAAAAAGTACGGCCCAGTGATGCACCTCAAACTTGGTCGTATTCCCTATGTTGTAGTCTCCTCTGCAGAGACAGCAAGAGAGGTCTTGAAAGTTCATGATCTTGAGTGTTGCGGCAAAGCACAATTTACCGGCGTCGGGAAGCTTTCATATAACTATTTGGACGTTGCGTTTGCCCCGTATGGTGATCATTGGAGACAGATGCGCAAGTTATGTGTTATGGAGCTTTTCAGCCATAAGAGGGTGCTGTCATTTCAGTACATTAGGGAAGAAGAAGTTGCCTCACTTGTGAATTCCATCTCTCAAGCATCATCTGCTGCTATTCCTGTTGATCTCTCTCAGAAGATGTTTGCTCTATCTGGAAGCATACTATTTAGAGTGGCTTTCGGAAAGAGATTTCGAGGGAGTCATTTTGATAATCATAAATTTCATGAATTGATCGCAGCAACTATGTCTGTGGGAGGAAGCTTCACCGCAGCGGAATGTTTCCGTATGTTGGTTGGATCATCGACTAGTTTACTGGTTACCATGCAAAGATTCAGAGCGTTTGGCAGGAATTGGACTCTTTCTTCGAACAGATAATCAAAGATCATCTTATTAAAGCTGAGTCCAAACAAGATCATGAAGACATCATCGATGTCATGCTGCGAATTGAGAGGGATCAAGCTAATTCTGCCGACGGAGATCAACAAATCACAAAAGATCATATAAAGGCCGTACTGATGGTAACCACTGCACCTTCAATTAATTTCCATTCTTCGTCATTGTTTGCAAGTCATTAATTACTAGACTGCATGCAGCTCCTAATTAATCTTCTTTATCTTTGCAAATTATATCAGGATTTATTCTTGGCTGGAGTAGACACCAGTGCAGTTACTGTGACCTGGGCAATGACAGAGATGGCAAGGAATCCAAGAGTGATGAATAAAGCACAAGATGAAGTCAGAAAATGCATTGGGAATAAAGGAAGCATTACGGAAGGCGATATGAATCAATTTCAATACCTCAAGTTGGTAATCAAAGAGACTCTGAGATTGCACCCACCTGGCCCACTGCTACTTCCAAGACAAACTATCTCGCACTGTAATGTAATGGGTTATGACATTAACCCTAAAACATTGTTGCAAGTTAACGTTTGGGCAATTGGAAGAGATTCCAAGTATTGGAACAAACCTGAAGAATTCTTTCCGGAAAGGTTCATTGATAACTCGGTTGATTTTAGGGGGCAACATTTCGAGTTTTTACCATTTGGAGGTGGTCGTAGAATTTGTCCTGGGATCCAAATGGGAACATTAACAGTGGAGCTTGCACTTGCAAATCTCCTCTATTATTTCAACTGGAAATTGCCCAGCGGAATGAAGGAAGGAGATTTGAATATGGAGGAATCAACCGGTCAGAGTCTTACGAACTGTAAAAAGACACCTCTCCTCCTTGTTCCCATCAATTACTCCCACCAGCCATCTGAAATAGCATGAGCGGAGTATGCTGCTAGATATTAATTTCTATTTGAAATTTGCCATCCCCATGTGTGTAATTACACAAAATTAGGGGATATCAACCAGGGCATAATTTTTTTTATTTTACATTTGCGTATTCCTGAATTGTATTTGATTTTTACTCATAATAATGAGCGGTGAAGCTCATTATATGCCCTTGATTGGTGTATCTTTTATTTTTTAATTTAATAAAATTCTCTTTTACAGTCTATCGAGATTTACAATGAATCTATTAGTTCTTTTTTGTGCAGCCTCCAATAGATGAGAAGGGTGAGGATCTTATTTCTTGGATCGGCTCGAGGAGGGGTGAGTTCTCGGTGAAATCAGCTTATGAAACTAATTACTGCGAATCAAAATGCAGTGGAGGACCCAGTTTGGAATCTTGCTTGGTAGTGGAACGGTCCTCGATGCATTAGAGCATTTATTTGGCTTGTTATTCTCAACAGGTTGAAGACTAAAGCTGAAGTTTTGAGGAGACATATTCAGATTGATGCTAATTGTGATCGGTGGGGGACTGAGAGCGAAACAACTTTGCATGTCCGACGTGATTGTTTTGTAGCTAAAAGACTTTGGAACCAACTTATTCCTTCCAACTGTCGTCTATCAGTTCTATTCTTTGAACCTGAGGGATTGGCTCGCTACTAATTTTTTGTTGATAGACAATTTTTACCGAAATTAAACTGTCAGTGGAAGTAAGTTGATCCTACAATTAAGGAGAGTTGATGGCTCCACTACATATACAATGGGGAAAATGGTCAATTATTTAGAGGGTGAGGGAAAGGGAGGGATTGAATCATATATTTTACTTAAATTTTAGAGTGTTAGGATGCCGGAGATGGGCTCTTTCTACTTAATTATCTAATTTACTCAAAATCTAATTTAAGTATTAGAGGGTTCTCACCGGAACCCCCACCGGGTCTTAATCGGTTTCTATGATTTTCATTTTAGAGATTTAAAATTCATCAAATTTGATTGTATCAATTTCCCACCATAAACAAATTCAGCTATTGAGATCTTTTTCGCCATCAACATTTGTCCAGCAACTGGTGTTTAGAGAGGGGGTTAGAGTGGTCCTGTGTGTTTGGGATTGCTACGTGGAGACTTTGGTACTGGAGAAATCAATCCCAATTCAAGAGTCACTCTACTGACATCGGTAGTATGCTCCAGGACGTGATCACAAGGGCTGAAGAGATTCATTGCATTAACCTTCGGGTTTGACTGACAGAATGATTAAAACGACGAAATGGTATGGATGGCAACCTCCTGTACGGCTTTGGTGCAAACTGAACAAGGATGGTTCTGCGTCTAAAAATGGCTTCTCGAGTGCAGATGGTATTCTTCGTGACTCCAATGGAAGTTGGACTGGTGGTTTTGCGATGAATATTGGTCAATGCTCGGTTACAGCTACTGAGCTGTGGGGTTTGTATCAGGGTCTTCTTTTGGCTTGGCAGAGTGATATTCGTTGGCTGCTGGTAGAGAGTGACAGCTTGTGTGTTGTGCAGATGGTTAATAGCTGTTCGGAGTTAAACCAATGAGCACTCCCAGTTGGTTAATTCAATTAAGGGGACCTCAAGAGAAGTTAGCAAGTCACCATTACTCATATCCACCGAGAAGCAAATTTTGTTGCGGATTTTCTTGCTAGTTATGCTGCATCGCTTTCCCTGGTTGCCATACTTTGAATAGCCCTCCTGCTGGTGTTAATCAATTTCTTTTTCATGATTGTACGGGGTAGTTTACTCCTGCTTAATGACTCCTACTCTCTTTGTTTGAAAAGCCCCTTTGTACCCAAATAATAATAATAATAATAATAAAAAGACGTACGTACTTTTGATAGTTCAAAAAAAACACAAAAAAAAAAGACGCACGTACTTTTGATAGTTAAAAAAAAAACCGAAACGACGACAGTGATTGATTTCGTTTGCAAAAGGATGCGCTTCTTATTCCCAGCTTAAAATTTCCAAACGCCATCAGTGTTGTCGTTTCGGTCTTTTCGGCCTTTCAAAAGTTCGGGACGTCTGTCACGCTACTTTCGTTTGAATTGTTACTGCATATGCCGTGAAACTGACAACAAGCTTGGAATAAGCCCATCAGGCTACTGTAGGCAATATTGGGCTTTTAATTTATAGGCTTGAATTTGCTTGCGGTCTTAAATTAAAAACTGGGGCTGGGATAGAACTTGCTCCGTCGCTTTCACTTCCAAAGATGCTGTCCTTTACTCTTTCTTCAATGCATCGCCGTCCTCCAAATTGTTTTGCAAGATTTAATCTCATCTCAAATTCGATCATTGAGAAAAAGGTCAAAAACAAAAGGTCTCTGTCATTGTCCAAATGAGTTTTGAGACTATATTGGATTGCCAAATAAGAGCATGCAGTGATATGAGAATAAAAATAGGCTACGGTTATTTTGGAATTGTTTTAAGATAGAGCACGAATAACACCTATACACACAAAGTGATAAATAATAAAAAATATGTTATAATTTTAATTGTATGGTTATTAAGAGATGCTCTACTTTAGAGCAGTTCTAATATAACCAGACCCAAATAAGAATAACATAAGAAATAACACATAACAATTAAAAGATTAAAAGAAAAATTTAGAAGATAAAATATTTTTATCTTGATGTTGTTTTGCTATTTGTTGTACAAAACATCATTCTTCACCAAATAATCACTATTGAAAAATTACTTTGAAATTGTTTGGTGAATAAAAAGTGGGAGCACAATTAAATGTTTTTTCCACATAGAATAGTGTTTTCCTTGATATTAAATGTGGAAGAGCATTAGGAAATTTCCTCCAAGTAAATAAATTCAGCTCGTACTTATGGGTGACTCCCTTAAGTCAAGAAAATATGGGCAGACAATTTCTCAAGAATGTTCGAACACGAATCCTACAAAGAAAGACTTAAACTAAGTCAACCTAAATACGTGGTCAGAAATCAACTGATAGATCTCCTTTGAAGAATTAAGACATAAACCTAATCCCACAATCCAAGGGGTGTGGGACTCTAACCTTTGTAAAAGCCTCTAAATATTTGAACCAAGCAAGTAATCTCTCTCTGTCTTTATCTAAAAGCTCTCTCTAAGAAAACAACATTAGGAGTTCTTTCTTCTTTTCCTTTATTTTTTTTTTCTCTTCTCTTTTCATTCTTAAAGCCTTTCAATTAAACTAGTTGTAATCAAGGTTCAATAACTTAATACAATCTTTTTTAGTAAACTCAAAAAACTAACTTGACCATCAGAGGGTTAACGCTGAAAAATCTCTGACCTCCCCCAGTTGTTTACTGTAAACGCGGGTGCCTTTTTTTTTTTTTTTGGGAATTGCTTATGGTTGCAAATGTCTGCTTGAGTAGGAAGTTCCTTGTCAAGATTGTCTACCCTCCCGTTACAAATTTAAGTGTTGGCGTTGGCGTTTGGTTCGACCAAGTTTCAGCATCAATAGAAATTATGTTTGATTACTTACATGCACCAATAAGACTGATGTATTATGAGAAGCACCGACTGGTTTCTTTAGTAAGATTGCTATTGAGTCATGGAATGATGAAAAACTCACTAGTTCAAGTTTTTGATAAACTCATTTCTTTTTTTTTTTTATAATAAATAAATAAATTATCACGAGATAAGAAGAGTGCAGTCGATCGAGTTTTGTTACTTGGAATATAAATAAAATTTAAAATTTTTAAGGATATGCATTTGACTTTCAGGCATGGTAGAAAAACACTCGTAGTCTCGAACTCTCGTTGAATAATTCTTATTGGCATCGAGGAGGATAAACATGCGCCCTTCAGCATGCATGCTGACTGACTCAACGCCTATCTAATACTAATATTTCTAATCCTGCTCGAACTCCCCCAGCCTCTCAGGGGATGAAGGAGTGGAAACCTTGGCACGAAGGATGACTCTCAAATTAAGGTTTGGTCCTTATTAATTTAGCCGATGGCCCTAACAATCTTTAGCAAATAAAAATAGATTTTTGACCAAAAAATTTTAACATCTCACTGACATATCATCATAATATAATTGAGATGATATTGTTGTTATAATTATTAAATCCAAATGGAATACCAATTGAGATGTTATAGATTGGAACCTTTGTAATAAACTGAAGGCACACATCAGGAATTAAGATTCTTTGCTTGAGATAAGGCATGGTCGGCAGACGGCAATAAAATACGAGTATATGTCTCGTGGTTATCAATACCAAGTACTCGGATAAAAATTGGTCTTTCGTGTAAGGTCAATTAATATTTATAAATAAGAATAAATTGGTACTAACTTATATCAATTTTGTTATGCTATAGTCTTAATTTCTGTATTTAATTATATAACATATATATTTCTGGTCAATCCATATTTACAGAAGAGATACATATTTCTATTCAATCAATCAAGGAATGCATCATCTTTATCTTATGACTCAAACATAAACCCTCAGAAGTTGAGGGTGAACACTGTCGCCTCTAGGTGCTAGTCTAGAAGGATAGTAGTTGTCTTTCATATCTTTCAATTTATCCTCGTTAATCAAATTGAATGACTATTGATTATATGATCCGGTTATATTGGAACCGGTCTAAGGTAGGACACGCCTTCATAACTACACAATTAAAGATATAATGCGTTTTTTTACTATTTATCACTTTGTGTGTATACCTATGATTTGTTCTCTACCTTAAAGCAAATTCGAGGTAGCGATTACCTTGATTTTATCATTTTTACAGGAAATTATGGATTAGATCATTTTTACAAAGAATAGACTATAGAGGCAAGTTAACGTCTTTGAAGCCCAGTTGTATAGATAAAAGTAGTATAATACTATCTTAATTTTTTAATTTTTAATCTTCCGAATCTCCAAGCATCAAGCATACTCTTATTGAATTAATTTTTCAAAGACTCTTCATTGTTTGGGGCTCATACATAAAGAAAAATTAAGGACGGTGTATGTTGTTTTTTTCCCCCTCCTTGCTGAAGTGATAAGACTGAATACAATCATCCGGAGAGCTTCTGAATGTGATCAATAGGAAGCTACATCGCAGTGACCTTAAAAATGAGTATTTAAACATAGGGTAAGGATCCGAAGTTCGACGAAGGTGCATGTTAGTGCTCTATCATGAGGACAGAGTATAATATATTTGATCACATGGGGATTACCGAATAAATTAATGAACAGATTATCATTTAGCGCATTCAACATATTCTCCGGTGATTTTATTACGAGACATTGTCTGCCACTTTCTTCATGTCGAGGTCGAACAGCTGCTAAATATTAGCCGCAGAGAGAACCGAGTGCGCGCGCAATATTTTCTCTCTCCCAAAAGGCCATAGGTTACCTACAAAATCACCGAAAACGGTAGGCCAATGGGCCGGGCGCTCTCTCTTTCTCTATCTTCATTCTTCCTTTCCCTTAATCGACGCAGGCATCTAATTATACCAAACACCAAATTGGTCTGTAATCAAATTGATGGATTTTAGTGAGTCCTAGCAATTTTACTTTTGCTATTTACAGATTATTGTGTTTGTGTCGTAGCATAGAGGTAAGAGTAGTACGTAATAACAACTCTAATCACTAGCCCAAGTTTCTCAAATGTCAAGTTCATTTGATCAGTGTAGAATTCTTGGATTTCGTTGGTTGATCAACTTAGATTCTATTGTAAGATGGTCAGTTTCATGTGTCTAAACTAATATATATATTTTTTTCATCTCACTTTTTATCTTGTTTATGACGTTATAGACGTGCGCCAAAGAAAATCGCTATAGAGGACAGCTCATTGGTCCAGAGGCACTGATGCCTGATATCAACTGGTTTATAAAATCGAGCCCAGGGACCAATGATTCAGCCCATGCATGTGCTTATTTTTCTTGAAATGCAGACCCAACCAAACAAAAAAACAAAGGAAAAATCTGCCCAAACGGGCAGTCTAATCTTTTATATCTATATATATATCCAACCGTCCATTCACCATACTTTCGTGCGGGACCCACAAAGATCCTATGTCCCATATTCGCCGTTATCTTCGAGCCGACTCCACGCACCATGATTGACTCAATGCAACGCCCCCACCGTCAGAACTCATGAGGAAACATAGCATCTTATTACAGCAAAAGATGAAAGACCAGACCTTACCACCTTCAAAAAGTGCCCCCAAATCTCAACAGCATTTACGTTAATGCCACGTCTATTATATGTGATGCAACATGTATTGAATTCAGTTAAAGAACTTGTTGCTTGTTTCATCGCAATTCATAGCCATGTTTTTTGCAGAAGCTAGCGTCTCTATTTGTTTATTCATCTTGTTATGGCAGGTAGCCACGCGTATGCATACAAGTCCTACAATCGAACAAATCCAACGTCCCATATCGGAGGATTGACCCTTGACCAGACACGTGGATGATGTTGATAGGTGTTTGACGTGAATAAATGCAGCCTCCACTAGAATTTACCTCCAATCAGTCGCTTGAATTTGTGTGTATTGATTTGGAGCACCACTGACTTTCTCGTGGCAAATAATGCTTCATTCTCCTTGAAGCTTATTCAAATCACCTTGTCCTTGTCATTTAACTCGATAATCTTTAGTGTCTTCTTGCCTTTCTACTTTTTTTTTTTAAATTTTGTTTGATTTTTTTGGTTATTGAGAGCTAGTTTGTTTGCTGGCATCAATTCCACTGTCTAATTTTGTGCATTTAGATTTTTTTTTGGTCAACAACCAACTGTGGTAAGTTTTCTTTTTTTTTTTTGAAAAGAAAATATGCCTTTCTATTCTATTAATCAACATAAAACAAGTACATAATCTCCATTAGAAATTCATAAAACAACTGTGGTAAGGTTATAACAATGAAATAACTCAAAAATGATGGATTGGAAATTTCACAAAATATTTGAGAGTAGCCATAAACTAAGTAGATCTTAATTTTAAAGTTAAAGATTAAAAGATTGTCAATACTAGATAAAAAAGTTAAAAAAATAAGAATACCTACAAAATGCTAAAATCTTGTAATAAACTTATGAAGGAGAAGTCCAATAATAATATTGTTGTATTGACAAGTATGAATTCCAATTGAAACTATAACACTTTACAAGAAAAAATAAATAAAATTATAAGAATCCTATTAGCATAACATGTAATTTCACAATAAGGAAATCACTTCTTTTAATAAATAAAAACACGTAGGAACTAACACGTAAGTTAGTTTTAATAATAAAATATTTTTCATTATAACCATAAGTTGACTTTGAATATATTATCTATTTTAAATAAACTTGTCTTTAATTAAAGGAAATAAATCAAACTTTAATTAAAACTAATATCCATTTTGAATTATTGAGCTGAGAAATTGACGCGGGGATCATTTGTTAGGTAACCGTAACTTACACCTTAATCAGTGTGATCTGCTAATCTCGCCAACCGAAGGGAGTATAGAATTAGACTAAACGCAACGTCTTGAAACCGTAGCCAGTAACAAAGAAAGAATAAACAAAGAAAACGACTCCGTGGAGACCAGTCATCACATCTTCTCCCCACTCGGTTTCCAATGTCAAACATCAACAGCGGCCCCATGCCTTGGACGGTCCCGCTTCTTATTTAAATAAATAATCAGCGGTTATCAAACGAACATCATGAATTCAAAATATTTTCCGAGCATATACACAATAAGATCTCCCGCAAGTCCAATTTAGACAAAGCAATAAAGAATAAATAAGGCAATTGTAATAATATTATGGCATGGCACTGTTGCGACGCCGTTTTATTGGGGAATAAAAGGGAACAGAATTACAGAAACGAATACTCAGAAACTCGTCGCTTCTCTTTGGGCAAATCTAATCTAAAAGATTTGACGTGGTCGCGCTCTGTCAGTTCTATCATGAATTTGCTTTGCTTTATCTTATGTCGCTCACATTTTATTCGGTCTTCTCTTCTTTGTAAAATCTAAACACAGCAAAGGCACAGCTTTCTTTCTGTCATCATATCTCACCCACCCACCTAAATTTATAACCCCTTCGCCTTTTTCACCTCCACCTCCTATATTCTGGTAATTATCGATTCGTTATCCTTCACTGTTCTTTTGAGATCTCTCAATGGATAGCTCGATAGGTGCTTGCTTTAGATTCTACGTTTTGTCGGTTACGGACATTGTTTACATAGTTCTTAAATTTAAGTTGCCCTTACGCTTTGTTAATTGTTATGTCAACAAAAATTTGTCGAACTTTCTACTCTCAATGCATAAGTAGGAGGTTTAAATCTGTTTATTGAATCGTGTATTGATTTCAGATCTGTTCATTGAATTTCTACGAGATACTGTGTCTGTGTTTATGGCGTTCTGTTTTATTCTCTTGCTTTCCTCGTTTATTGATGCTGAATTTATGTAGCTTGTATAATGAAATAAAAATGATAAGTTTGTTTCATTGTTTTTGTATATCATTTTAGTGTTTAGTACGTCGCTGGTGTTTTGAGGTGCCGGCATATGATATCTATAATCAAATTTATTTCTTCGAGGAAATTTGAATCTGTTGGTAGAATTGCTTTTATGTTGAGACCAAGATGGTTGTTTTCTTTTCTATTGCTTTGAAAATCAAATTTTTCGGTAGAAATTGAATTGTCGTTTCTTCGTGTTATGCAATTAATTCAGGAACTTAGGGGCCTCATTGAAATGGAGGTCAAAGGAGGCTAGTGCTTGCTAAGTTCTATGGCCTTGACTGGTATGAATACGGTTTTTGTATTTCCTATTTGCCACCTGGTATTTTTTATAACTATTAGCTTTTGTGGATTGGCTACTACCTGTGATGATTTTCTACAGGTATCTGGCAAATGTGTGGCAGGAGAGACAGTGTTAAGGGACCGGAAAATACTCTGCATAGAACGATAGGAAGAAACTACTTCAAAAGGAAAATTTCTAGCATGGAGTATGAATCAGACTGGACAAAACAAAGAAAATCCTTGGTTTTTACTGGACATGTGATTCGTTCTGCTACTTCTTCTATGCCTTGGTCTTGTGAAATTATTATTGGTGATGGGTTTCATGAATTTCTTTAATCAATTGCTTGCGGTTGCAAAAACATAGATAGATTTGTTGGAAGATATAAACAAACAATTTTAAGAATCATCAGCATTTTCTTCTTTGCTTGTCTTGAAAAATTGGAAATGCCTGGTGTTGTAAGTGGGAAGAAGAGAATTACAGAAGCAAATATGTGTTTCTCAACATTGAGTGAGCTAGATAAATTAACTCATTCAAAAAGCAATCCACTCTTAGCCTCTCAGGTTGCTTTTGATCTTGACAGCCCCCTGTTACCGGGGCTACCAGATGATGTGGCTAAATGTATCCTTGCACTTGTTCCCCGTTCCAATTTCCCAGCTATGGGCGCTGTCTGCAAGAAATGGAGGTCATTTATACGAAGCAAAGAATTCGTCACTGTCCGAAAATTACTTGGGTTGTTAGAGGAATGGCTTTGTATCTTAACTATGGATCCTGAAGGAAAGCAAAGCCAGTGGGAGGTTTTGGATTGTTTTGGAAACCAACTTCGACTTCTTCCACTCATGCCTGGTCCCGTGAAGGCTGGGTTTGGGGTGGTTGTGAATAATGGAAAACTTGTTGTCATGGCTGGCTATTCAGTGATTGACGGGACTGCCTCTGCCTCAGAAGATGTTTATCAATATGATTCTTGCCTAAACAGGTTCGTTCTGTTGCATTTTCTTAACTGCTTTTGACTTTTAGTGTAGTTTTTGGCCTTTTTTTTTTTTTTCAGATCTCTAGTATTCAGGACTAGAAATTTTGATCAGCTATCAAATTACTTGTAGCCTCATGTTTAATAACTAAGGCTAGTAGATCCTAAGAAATGTAATCTGTTTGATCACAGTGATGCTTCAGGCGATGGAAACTTATGATGTGTTTCAGTAGTTACAGTTGTTAATAGTATGGTGCACTGCTATCATCCTAACACCCTAGAATCTGATTAGGAAAGAAGTGAAGTTAGTTTGGACTTCATATACTTTATCTGAAAGCGTACAAAACTTGAACTTTACATTTAATCAACCTTGACTTGTTGTCCAATACCTATCTACTCTGTCAGTCACAAAATCAGTTTATTGAATATTTAATTATTTGAAAAAATTACTGTGTTCTATAGTATTCACTTCCTTGATTGTAGACACCAAACAAGCCAACAAAAAATAACACTGGAAGTAAACCAAAAAGTTATTGACTTCATGGCTTGTTATTGTCTGTTCCCCAGTTATTCAACGCTTCTGATTTTGTTATTTTTGAAAGTTGAATTGCTATTTTTCTTGTTTGCATTACAACATGCAATATGTAATTTCAGTTGGAGCAAATTGGCAAACATGAACGTAGCTCGTTATGACTTTGCTTGTGCGGAGGTGAATGGCAAAATTTATGCTGTTGGAGGCTATGGATTAGATGGAGAGAGTCTCTCTAGTGCTGAGGTTTATGATCCTGATACTGATAAATGGTACTTGATTGAGAGTCTTCGTCGACCTCGGTGGGGTTGTTTTGCTTGCAGCTTTGATGGAAAACTTTACGTCATGGGTGGGAGGTCCAGCTTCACCATTGGAAACTCAAAATTTGTTGATGTGTACAATCCTGAGAGGCACTCCTGGTGTCAGATGAAGAATGGTTGTGTAATGGTCACTGCTCATGCTGTGGTTGGGAAGAAGCTCTTCTGTATGGAGTGGAAAAACCAGAGGAAACTGACCATATTCAATCCAGAGGACAATTCATGGAAGATGGTGCCAGTTCCCTTGACTGGTAGCTCATCCATTGGATTTCGATTTGGGATATTGGACGGAAAACTTTTACTTTTCTCACTAGAAGAAGAACCAAGTTATAGCACATTGTTGTATGATCCAAATGCAGCCGCTGGCTCAGAATGGCAGACCTCCAAGATAAAGCCGTCGGGCTTGTGCTTGTGCAGTGTGACAATCAAAGCATGAACAAGTTGCATTGCCTGCCAGCCAGCCCATTGAAGAACCTTCTCTTCTTTGAACAATATTATTGATTGACCACTCTGTTTGATGATCTTTTAGAACTCAACTTAATCTCTGCATTTGACATTAATTTTCTTTTGTATTTTGATTGGCGGTGCTCACCTGCATTTCTTTCTTGATGCTGTAGACAGATGGCAATATAACAAAGCTTGATGATACATCGTCATCATTGCATTATGTATCAGTAAGCGTGTATAATTCTGTTTAGCTTTAAAAGGAGTTGCAGGAAATCCTCTGCGACAAAGAAACGGCAATGGATGGAGTTCAAGTTTGCCTTTTGTAAATAAGGGTGTGTTTGGGGCAGTTGCGCTGTACCCTATATTCTAGGAGATATTATGGAGTGGGGGGCAGCTGCGCTGTGTGCTTAGATTACCTTAAATCAGGAGGTTTGTCTTAAGAAGCAACTTTAGAGTGAAATCCATCCAAATTGTATAATTTTAGGTTATGTGTTGAAGAAGTTACCAGAATGTAGGAGGCTGAATCTTCAAGCCATGAGAGTATGAATGTTTATAAAAAAAGTTGATTTCACCGTCTCTGGTAAATTTGCATGTGAAAGCTTAATCAATACTGTTTTAAAAATGCCTACTAGATGTACATTTTTCACAATTTAGTACTACAAACACAATCAATTTTCTTTTACTACAAATCAGCATATTCGAAACATTTTTAAACTGTTGAATATGCTAAAAGTACAGTCCAATTCAATGCCGAATTTAAATTAGAGCGATCACAAATTTTTTGTCACATAATATTTAATCCAATTCGTAATAGACTACGAATTAAATGTCTTCGGTGGTGGCGGGCCCGCTAAGAAATCAAACACAAAGAGACACAAACCCTGTCAAAATAAAATGGCAGCTCCTGCTTAAAAGGGCTAACACTCCCCGCTCTGAACCTTTCATCAAACACATAACAGACAATGTTTGGAGCTCAAGCTTCAGCTCCAGCCTTCGGCACTCCGTCCACAACACCGGCATTTGGCACGCCGTCTTCCACGCCGGCGTTCGGCACTCCTTCGACGTCGTCGTTTGGCTCTTCTCTTTTCTCCACTCCGTTTTCTTCTCAACCTCAACAGCAACAGCAACAACAACAGATGACGCCGTTTCAGCAGCCAGCAACTGGATTCACTGGATTCGGCTTTCAGACTCCGTCGGCCGCGCCACAGCTGAGTCCTTTTCCCAGTGCTCAATTGACCACTCAGATGGCTCCCGTGGCCCCTCTGCAATTCTCTCTCGCCGAGCGCGACATTCAAGTCGGTTGATTCTTCCTTTTTATTCGTTAAGTATGTTTGGTAGAACTTAAAACCTAAACTTAGGTTTGCGTTAGTTTTTTTAACATGCTTTACTGTTTTTAGGCGATTGTTGATGCATACAAGGAAGAGCCTACAAATCCTAAGTACGCTTTTAAGGTCCGTTTCTGTTATGCTTTTTTCGTCAATGTTTTCTAGCAGTGAGAATTTTATTCATTATAGAAATTGAGTTTTGTGTGTTCACTTAACGTGTTAATTTTGCAGCATTTGTTGTTCAGTGTTACTGAACCACAGTTTAGGGTCAAGCCACCTGGCGTTTCAGATGTGAGTTTGTTCTTTCCTTCACTGCGAATTTCTTTTTTGATTCTTGTTTGTGTGAGTGCTGTTATTTCACTTTGAATCCTGTGGTGTTATTTTTAATTATAACTGTAATTATTATTATTTCGAGTTTGCTAAGCATGGAGGTTAGTTTGCATTGGTAGATCATGTGGGCAGAGGCTATGGGGAAGTTGGAGGGGATGGATAGTACGGACCGGGAACGCTTGTGGCCTCAGCTTGTTCAGGGTTTCAAAGATCTTTCGAATCGCCTAAAGGTATTTGTTGTCTATTTCAGGCATGGTGCATTTTGGTTAGAAATACATATGCATTCTTTTGCGTGTTGTTTTCATGTCGATGGATAAATTATTGGAGCTGTATTAGAAATTATGTCATATTGAGAACTTGATTGTTCATCATTTGGTTTTCTGTTCATTACACTAAATGACAAATGGTGAAAATGATTTTCCTAGAGAGAAAAGGATCTGATTTATTCTGACTTGCTTTACCAAGGGCAACACTTGTATGCAGTTTTGCACATTTGAAATGCCAAAACATTGTAGATTTCAAACAATAACATGGAAGCTTGAGAGAGTGACTGGCATGATTCTATGTGTCAGAGAAAAATGAGGACCCTTAGTTGAATTATTGATGAGGAGTTTGACTATTGAGTTATTTCATTAGTCTGACAAATTATTAAAAACAAAACGAGGAACGTTAGTTGAATTATTGATCAGGAGATTGGCTATGGAGCTACTTCATTAGTCTGACAAATTATTGAAAAACAAAATGAGGAACTTTAGTTGAATTATTGATCTGGAGATTGACTTTGATGATATTTCTTTGGACTGAAAAATTATTGAAAAATTTACAAAAAAAAATCCTTCAAATATCATTAGTGGTAAAGAAATGGAATCTGAAAGATGAGACGATGGGATAATTGCTTGATTTTAAATATAAAGAAGCGTGAGATAGATCAACTTGTGGGATCATTAACATATAGATTTTAAATATAAAGAAGCGTGAGACAGATCAACTTGTGGGATCATTAACATAGGATAGACTTATAGCTTGATTGAGAAGGAGGCCATCATCCCATCAGCTAAATCTAGAAACTTGAAGGTTTAATGCCATCACCTTTTTCATTAGTGGAGGTTCCATGCCATTGTTGAAGAGAATATTGAAGTTGAGATATGCGGCTGAGAGATGCTTTTGTTGTTGGGTAATCGACATGTAGAGATCTACTGGTTAACTTTGACTAAACAGTTCTATAAACTACAGGGTAATATGCTTCATTAGCAATGTTTAGATTAAATGTTCAAGTGAAAGTGTGGTTAACATTGATGGCAATTCAATATTTTGGCTTAAGCATAGCAATTGCCTCCTACAGTCCTATGGGTTTGCTCAGAAGAAAAGATAATTATGAAGTGAACACAACCCTGTCGTAGGATACATCTAACATGTTTGGCCATTGTGTTGTTTCTATGATTTGTACTCTCTAAGGAAAACAAGGTGTCCATATAGTTTCGTGCATGTAACTCGAGGCTTCTTTGTTTGAGGATTATGCGCTTGTTCCTTTTAATGATTATACTTTGTCTATGGCTGTTAGTTGTTGATTCTGACGTTGTAATATTGGGATTAATGCAGCTCCAAGATGAAGTCATTCTTTCAGATGCTGAGAGGTTAAGAATTACTCAGAGCAATGTGAAAATGGTATTCTATTCTCCTTTCCGCCTCTCTTCATGGATCATAAGTTTGGAATATGCTTCATATTTAATAACCTTTTGCAGCTTCAAAGGCATTTTCAAGCTGAAACTCTGCCTTGGATTGAAAGAATGAGAGTAAAAGAGCAAAGTCTTCAAAGGCGTCTTTTAAGGGTAGGAACAGTCCATTACAAACCTTAATACCTCCCTGAGTGTCTTTATTACTGTTTGAGCATGTAATCTCCTTCCACTTCCCTCCCCTCCCTCTTTCTTTTCCCTGATTGAGTTGATCTGTCCAGTTTCCTGCTGTCAATGTGGACATAGCAGCATCTGCTAGGACCCTCGGTCATTTTTGTGTGAATAGGCTATGAACTTAGTTCTAGACTAGTCAGTATGACCTTTATTGGGTGGATATGCCTGTAGGTGATGAGAATTGTTGAAGCATTGGAGAGTAAGGGATGCCGACTGCCCTTAATGAAAGGGGAAGTTGAATTGGCTGAGAAGTTAGCTTCAATAACAAGACAGGTTGGTCTTACACATCCAAGATCTTCTTTCTATGCTTCCTTCCTTTCTGGGTCTATTTTCAGGATATGGTACTGATGACTAGAAATGATACCAGCTGAAAGGATCAGGTGCAGAACTTTCTAGGAGGGTTCAAAACTTGCTCACTGTATCACGTGTTCAAGCAAATTCCATTGGTGCTGGTGGTTCTGTTTGTCTTCCAGGATCAACCAAAATACACGAACAGAGTCTTGCTGATATGCAGGAGGTAAGAACAAACAAGGTTGATGTGTTCCTTACCACTGGTTACGATAGATTTTGCAAATTTGACTTAGAAAGTGTTATTTTCTCAAAAATTCTTTTAAATTTCTTCAAACCCGTAGCATTTGATTTGTTACATTTGGTTTGACTGCAATTATGTTTGCAATTTGTAATCTTTATGGAAACTATGGGTTTTGGGATAGCTGGACATAGTATAGCCTTCTTGTGTGTTGGTGATGTCTCAATACATTCAACTGAAACTAAGGTTCCTTCGTGTGCATGCAGGTATTACAACAGCAGACAGAGGCTATTGCAAGGCTTAGCAATGTGTTAAAGCGAGATATCAGGGATATGGAAATAATAATGGCTGAGGACTCAGAGACGACGGAAGATTTGAGCTGAAAAAGTGGAATATATGGTAGGGTAATTAATGCCTCGTCTACGATGATTCCTTGATGTATTCCTGTATTTTGCAGTTGGATCAATTGGGATATCAACTTCTGGTGGTAGCCTAGAATTCCTGACCGCAACTAAAGTTTTAGCGTGAATTAGTCAACTAGGTGAATTTGATTAACCTCAAAGAGTTTTGGCAACTTTTGCATTGTACTCGGCAAAATACAAAGGCTGCTTCCCTCTCTCTCGCTTTCTTCTGATGAAGGGTAATTGGGTTGTTAATCCCTAGGTCACGCTGAGTTGTGAATAACAGGTTGAAACATTATATGAGGTCCGAATGCTACACTCTTTCAAGATGTACTATTGGCACCGTAGAACATCGTTTATGGTCATTACTTGAAAAATTCTGAATTCGTGACATAGGACATGAATCCTAATTTTCCCTCGAGGTTCAACTAGAAATGCATCAGAATTTAGCCATCTGTTACAAAACATGAATTCCAGAAGATCCGCAATCCTTTCAATTATCTCTTATAATGTAGTGTTTATTTATTGAAGTGGAAGTGAGGAGTGGAGAGTGTGAAATTTTTTTATTTTAATGTTTACTTACTTGTTTAAAGAGAAAATAAAAGTCTCACTCCGTAAGTCTCACTCACTTTTAGAATGTGGAGTGAGATTTTTACTTCCACCTCTTCTTTTTTTTTATATTTTTTATTAATATAATTTATATTTATTTAAAAATAGTATTATTATATTTATTTAAATAATATTATTATATTATTTAATAATATTAAATTCATTAAATAAAACATTATTATATTCATAAAAAATTAATAATATATAGATATTATCTTTATCTGAAAATATAATGTTATCATATTGTTTAATTTAATATTATTATATTTATTTACTATTACTAATTAATAATAATAAATAATTTATTCAAAAAATATTAATTTCATATATTTATAATAATATATTTTATTTTTTGTATTGCTCTTATTAACAATTTTTTATATAATTACAATTAAAATTAATAAAAAATTATAATTTATATAACTAAAAATATTAATAACAATTATTAAATTAATATTAAAATTAATAATAAAATAAATAATTTATTTTAAATATATTTTTTATTAACAGTTGTAACTAAAATTATAATTTTTAAATAAGGATAAAATTATAATTTGAAACTATTTACTCTCAATCCGGACAATATAAACACATAAATAAATTTTAATTTTTATTCACTTGCATTTTAATGTAAGTAAACAATTTACTTTCACTCTATACTTTAAAGATTCTCACTCCTCAAGATTCTCAATCTAATCCGAGAAGTAAACGCTACCTAAGATTCTTATCATACTCAATATATGTGCTACTATCCAAAGTGGACAGAACTGCCGCCATAAAATTACCCACTTTAATGAATATTGGTACATGGTTTCTCAGAAGTCTGAAGCACTTAACGTGTTCCCTTTATGTTTGAAAAATCTTCTATAATGACCAGACTTTAAGCTTCACCATAAACTTCAGCCATAATCAATAGCACGAGTGCCGTCCAACCAGTGAACAGACGTGCGCCTTTTCCCTTACCCTTCTTCTGATCATAATGTTCCCACAGGAAGCCAGTCTGATGGTAGTTGCGAACCACATTCCTGCAGCATAGAAGTGAAAATGTTGAAACTAATTGACAATTTCAGACAAGGGTTAGCCAATAACATATACAATGCAGACATTGTCAATACCTAATCAGATTGCCCCTTAATTCATCATAGATGACTTTTGCTCTCTCTCTGTATGGTCCATTTACTGCAGGAGTTTTAACCATTTAATTCAGGAAAAGAAATGTCAATTGAAGGCACAATGTTTCTCAGAAACATACAAATTTTGTGTTTTAATATTTGTTTTCTTCTTAATGGATGGAGAGGTTAGTACCTTGCGAGTAATAGTAAAGTGCAGCAAGAATCCTATAGTTCATGTTCATCCAAATTGGACCTCTCCAATAAGGTGGATCATGCTCTGTGTTGTGTTTCATGTACAAGGAGCTGTAGCATTCAAGATAACATTTTACATTAACTCTAAAATCAGCAACAACTAAATTGATCATAAGATCTTAATTGCAAAAATAGAATACAACAAATGCATACACAATCACCTTGTTTTGGCAAGTGAGCGGAGTCCATAATCAGTCCATAAGATGCTCCTGTTAGAAATGAGATCAAGCTGTTTGTCCAGAATCCATGAATCCTATATCAATAATAAACATGACAGGTTCGTAACCATGTACCCAAGTAACTAAGGCAAGTCCCATCAAAGATCAACTGACAAAAACTAATTTCAGCATTAGGTTCCATATGCAACTTACAGGGGGAATGATCTTCTCCATAAAAGGAAAAAGGCTGACATAACCAACATGAGGAACCAATCTCAACTCCGGTCTTTCTAATACTTCCCGAACAAGCTCTCTAGCTGGATAATTATTTCCAACCTTTATTTCTTTCCAACTTAAACGAACCTAGAATGATTGACCAATAATCAATATTTGAGAGCAAATTTAATAAGCTGAATGGTACTGTGATTCTAGAGATCAAACATTTCAAGGCACCATAATCTATTTAACTGCAAATTGTCATCCAATCGACAACAAGAATTTTCTAGCAAATTTGATACATCGAGCACTGTTCACTTAAAGACCGATACTCAGAGTCTCTCTACATTTTAAATGAACAAATAGGAAATGTTTTATTCTTTTTTTTTTCAAATTTTTTAAATTATAATAAATAGCTTCCAGACTTGAACAAGATCGCAAGCATTAGATACACAATCATTAAGGCAACGGAAGAATTTTATCTTAAAAATATGTATATCAGTGCACTAATCTTGAAATATTGTTTCACAACTCTCCTGTAGAAAATTGTTAACGCATGCAACACAATTAGCAAGCAAAAGTAGTTAGCAATGTAAGGCATGATATTCTGAGAGGAATAGCAACAAAAAGGCAGCATACCTTTTCTGTATGATTTCCAAAATCAAAATAAGCTCCATATGCAGCATCAAAATGAAGCTGGTAAAAGATAAAAAGACAAATGACAGTTATCAGTCCCCAAAATCAGAACCATCAAACATCATTGACTGGATGAAATTGGTTGTATTGCAACGTAATACATCAGTATTACATAAAGCCAATTAAGAACTTCTAGCATGTGAAAGAATATGAAATTGTTTCAGACAGAATGACAGAGATGAAGAAACCTGATTAAGAATTTCGAAATCTGAAAGCAGCTTAGCTGTTGAACCATATTCCTGCATCATTCCATTCCAAGGTCTGTCAAGTAAGAAAAAAGAATTCCAGTGTTTCGATTATGTTTGCTCTTTATACCTTCTTATATTCACTACTGCTCGCAAACAACTCTCTAATGGAATGCAAGGAATCTACTGCAAGTAGCATCCAACATCTAAGATCTAAGTGGCGTTCTTCTTCACTTGGATGTGAAGCACGAGGATAGTCATCCAGCCCAGAGGATAGAGTCTGCAGATGCCAGAAACAATGCCAGTCAACCACCCATATTTGAACAATTGAAGTTTAACCAAGCCTACATTAGTTAATAAAAACATCACCCATGTGCCTGGAACAAATGATGGTGAAATAATTGCTTCCAAGATGCTCTGAAGAGTTGATACAATCAAACATTCTAGGTTGAGCCAATACCATGATGATGCAAATGAAGTTTTTCTAGGGTTATCAAAGGTTTCAATTCTAAAGTTGGAGGGCCTTTGTAAAGAATTTTGACAGAGTGATAGAATTTACAAGGCAATGGTTTATTGGTTATAAAAGGTGAAATGCCGATATTTCATGGTTTACATAACCAAGTTCTGTTAAGAAAAAATACAAGGACACTCTTTAAGCCATGATTGACCTATTATAAACTAAATTTTGGTGATTTGACTTGAAGAAGCACAGAGAAAACATGAAGTTTATGATGACTCTAGAAAAGATAGATGTCCAAAACAAAACAATATTCTGTAAAATCTTTAAAAAAGAAAAAGAATTGTTAAGGCCCTTGACATATCGAATGCTGAAGAATAGGACCTTGGGGTTTAGCTCACGGATTGTAGTGCTATCTCTTCCATGCCAAAAGTAACTGCTCATCTCCTTGCCTGTTTTGTGAAGTTGATACCCAAAATCAATGAGATCTCAGAAAAACTAAATGTTGGCACATTAACAATTAAAATGTCTTCTTCTGACCTCATGATCAAAAGTTCAATTGCACATCTCAAAGAACCTCTAACCATTATTTAGGTAATAGTTAAAAACTCAAAAAAGCCAATTACCTGACAGCTTGAGAGGTTAACAAGAATCCTAGATCACTAATCTATAAGAAATGTGTTTGTTGAGATCAATAAATACACGAGTTTCAAGAACTTGAAATGTTATATATTAAATATGAATAAATCTGCTACACTTGACTCAATCTACTCAATCCATGGAACACAGAAGAGTTAAGCACAAGTTAGAATTTTAAATATCAGAGAAAGAAATAAGTACAAGCATTTCCCGGTGTGGTATTTTGCTTTTGGCAAATTTCATCTCAAATTGTAAGGAGTTACTATCATATTTAAAGAAGGAAAGCAGCATTAGACATACAAATGTGAAGATCTATACACACACTGTCCTTTTGAAAAAATATATATGCACACACGCAAGGCAAACAACTCATGTATTCAGACAAAACTTATCCCTCCAAATGAAGCTATAAAAGATTAAATAGAAACCCTGCCGTACCTGACTGAGTAGTGTTGAACCACTCGAACCATGCTTCAAGCCGGACAAGAGCCCGGTCAAGGAAAGAAGAGATCTCATTGCTTTCGGTGGCAGTAAATTTGTTTTTCTTTATGCCATATATGAGTTCTAAAAGAAGCAAAGTTCCATACTTCTAATCAGATAACTTACAAAGGATGACAGTAAATGTCAATCAGCCAATACAGGAGTATGGAGATTCTAGAGAAAAGATAAAATGTAAAATTATTAATCTCTAATCTCTGATGGTCATCGTAACTGAACAGACGAACTAAATACATTTTAAAATGAATAACTTCTTCATTCTTTGCAGCATTTTACGAGAACAGAGGAAAAATCAATAATTTATACATATTGACTTTCAAGGATACCTAGCTCATATAATCACAAATAGTCCCTTCAAATCTATCGCAATATCTAAAGTTCATATAATTGACACAGGTTATGAGCTCGAGGCCGAAAATCAATAATAAGTTAAGCAGGTTTCCACACCCCCCAAACGATTGCCTTTTTACCTTGAAAGTAAAATCAGGCTTGACTCTGAAATTAAAATTTTGAAATGGATCAAATCCAATAACTTGGTTTCAAATTGCGTTCCAAGCACAGCAATAGACCTCCCAAATTAATCAACAGATTCCTAAGATCTCAAATGCTGTACCAAAAGTTTCAATCCAATTTTTAATGGAAGTATTGTCGGTGTAGAAAGGAAGTTAAATCTGACTTTTATAATATTCACAATTAATAGTTAATAGTCATAACGGTCTAATAAGGTCATGATTCTGCTAGACTCCAAGGAGGTTAGGAAATACAGAGGATTCCTCCACCTAAAATGATTTGTATGGTGGGTACACCCAAGAAATTCTGGCATTCCCCAAAAATGTCCAAATTATTATCATCAGTATAAGCATCTCTATAACATAAGCACGTCTATATAATATAAGCATCTCTATAACATGAGTACAAGCAAATTCACAAAGTTTATGATGAAATTTAAATATTCTAGGTCAATCATTGCAAAGTTTACTGAGAAGAAAAGCTTACCGCGCAAAACCAAAAATAAAGTTGGTGGATTTCCATTAGTTGGATGCTGAAGAACAAATTCCTCTGGGACTTTACTGCAATTAAACCAGAATGACCTTATTACTGTGCTGGATAATATTACTGTAAGGAAACTGAACAGGATGCTTGAGATACCTTAGAGCTTCAGCACCCAAAATCTGCTCTCGCGGAATCCAACCATCAGTATTCATCAGATCTAACCAGTGTCCAAGAATATCCAAACATATACGGACGTCCCAATGCCTGATCAACATTCGATACACAGACCTTGAATAACTTAGTGTGTATGTGCATTTTGGCTGAAATTTTTACAATCATTTTCGAAACGTGCAGCAATAAGAAATTGCCATATAAAGAAATGGAACAATATATGGGACAAAAAACTAGTCAACCAACCGGATCAATAATTGATGAAACCCTTCGTCCCAGAGAAATCCCCTAGGAAAGAAAGGTCGACTTGGGACAGCAGTATAAAGCTCGGCTGGCCAATATAGAAGAAAATTATCATGATTTTTAAGCTGCAAGACAAAATAGCCCACTGTATGACTTTGTCAGATATAAAAATTAAGGAAATTGAATATACAAATAATTCTTTATTGGTGAAGATGCTAAGTTGAGAATGCGACAGTATATATTCCATCCGTCATCCTTTTACTAACATCTCTAACATCTTCTGCAGTCAATTCTGGAAACAGATCACCGAAGATACAGTACACTATTCCAATTTCCTATACAAGCCGATCAAATATCAACAGATTGGATAAAAAGGAATATACAGTACACGATTCCAATTCTTTTTTTTTTCTTTATATTTACTACTTTTCTGAACACCGAAACCCAATACCAAAGGGGAATCCATAAATAATCTGAATGGCTGATAGATCATTATCCAGCAACAAAATAGCATTCAATTATTTGATGCCAAGAAAGATCCATAGAAGGGGATATATGGCTACTGAAAGCATCTTGAAATTTTCTTTTCTTTCAGGAAAAAAATTGTCAATCAAAGAAAAATATTTTGTCATTCTTACATACCATTCCATGTTCTCACAAGATTATTGTTGGAAACTGAGAAAGTAACTTGACGGACTAAAACATTAATAATTGATTACAACCTAAGACATGCTCAATTTGGGACAAATCAGTAACATAAGTCTGCAATATGTTGTAAAGAATAAAATCTGTTAGATGATTATAAAATGAAAAATTCATCTATTCAGATTCATGCATCACAGTCAATGAACGCACAAAAAAAATATAATTCACTCACTTTAATATTTTTTGGCAGTGAAATTTTTGACTGGCCATAGAAGTAGCCAATGCCACCCAACATGTTCCCAATAGCAGCCTTCCCAACAACCATTGATTCAGAATCAAGCTGAAACAAAATGACATCATCTTAGGATCATCTGTATTCAGAATAACAAAAACTAAATTGAATCAAAGTGAAATTTGAAGCAAAAAGCATATAATTTTTTCACTGTCATTGGAATGATAGCAAATTCCCACTCAAGCAAATGTCTTCCAGTGTTTATCAAAAGAAAAAGAAAAAATTGGATTTCCTCAAATTATCAACATATTACACCTCCCATTTCAACATCCCCTAAATTTATACCATACAAAACAGGTGATAAGCTCATTTCATAATGTTCAAGTTTCAAATAATTACATATATACTCCCTGATATTTTAGATTACCTTGGCAGCCATTTTGAAGCAATTCTCAAATTTGGCATCAAATTCACTTAGCTTCTCTCTTAGTAGACTGGTTAGAGAGGTACCTAAAAAGCAGAAAAACAATATGAGACAACGAAGGAGAAACAAGCTTCTGTTCATGGAAACCAACATGAAAAACTTCCTTGAATTCAGGAAAGACTAGAAACATATAACTGTAAAGAAACCTGTTAGGCTGCTCAGACGTTCCTCTACCCTTGAAGTTTTGACGCCACTTCCAGATATAAAAGCAATATCTGCTTTGAATGGAATCCTGGCAGAAATCTGCATAAGAGTTAAAAACCCCAATCCAAATTTAGGCAAGAACAGAGACAAAAATCAGGACTCTGAAATTATTAGGATACTTTGATGGACTTCAAAGTCACTCGGACCATCCACTAACAGACCACATACCTGAAAAACTAAAATATTT
The DNA here is from genome assembly GCA_030449075.1 of Murraya paniculata. Taxonomy (NCBI): domain Eukaryota; kingdom Viridiplantae; phylum Streptophyta; class Magnoliopsida; order Sapindales; family Rutaceae; genus Murraya; species Murraya paniculata. The sequence continues at coordinate 2,408,790 of JAEVFN010000022.1, forward strand.
GGAGAATTAACAGATGTGTCACTTAGCTGCAGTTGATTGAACATTGTAGCCTGGTACACACATACACAGAAAAATAGAAATAAAGATTCCAAATGAAACTTGAAAAATGCCCAGTCCTTCTAACACCATAACTGATTATGGTATTCAAAAACTAAGGTGCTCATGGCAATCTAACATACTTGAGCTGCGAGATTTTCCAGGACAAGATCAGATAAATTATGAATGTGAGGAGTCCTGAAACCAGAATAATGGACTTCCAAACTTTCCTGCAAAAAGGATATAAAACAGAAGCTAGATCAAAATCAACATCCAATGGAAGAAGTGAAAACATGATTGCAAAGTATTAACAATACTAGGATGATAGTTATCACATAATTGGCTAGTGAGGAAAATTCGTGCAGATTACAAGGTGAGGCAAGGTGAAAGACAAATACATTGATATTTTATTTTCAATGAAAAATTACTAAATACATTCTAAATACTTCCTAAAGCTAATGTTTTAGGTGCATATTCAGGTTACTCTTGAAACCTTTACAATGACTTAGATAGAACCAAGGTATTGAACAAAAACAGGGTAGCAATAAGAAATATGAGTTTGAAACGGGGAAAATCAGCCACTTCACAGTTCATCATTGCCTAGAAATGAAAAATCATTGCACTCCATTGCCTGATTACCATTCCTTTTAAGTGTAGCTGCCAACCTCCAATGTCCACTCGAGAACCTATTGCCAGGAGAGAACTTTCATGAATATCGAATGTATCTCTACCCAAACTTAGAGCATTTCCATCTTCATCAGCAACATAGAAAAATAGATATCCACTTCTCGGCATATCGTTATTCCACCTAGATCTGTGAATTGACCATGGCCACATTAATTGTGCTGCAAATCATGAAATAATCTAATGACTAAGCCTATTATGTGCCAAACACATTGTACACATATGAGTGACCGGATACTAAACCCATAGATCATACTACTTACTCCTCACTTTGCAAGTCAAGTCGAACAGCCCAATCTCCTCCATAGCCACTGCCATCACCCTTAGATTTCAGGAAACTTGTTTCCAAGATCATGTCTTGGTCAACCAGAACTTGATGTCCAAAATCACGGCCATTATGATGCGTCCAGCCATATTTGCTCAGCTCATCAGAGTCTTGGCAAACATGCCGCAAGTGATATCTCCCATCCTTCACACCAAGCCACATCAACCCAGCTACCAAAGAACGAGGCGTCCTGCCAGCCAGTGACCACAAAAATTTCCATTACATATGTAATCATTACTCTGATAAGAAAAATATATATATATAAACCAGCATATTAATCTGAAGGACATGTCAGCAAATAATAGCTTAGCTTCCAAAATATTAAACTCCGATCATCAAATTCTACATTTCACTTGAATGGCTACATAAAGAATGCTATAATCTGAAAAATAATACAAGTTTTTCCAGGAAAAATTTGATCGTCAATAAAACGAAATACCTGGCGCGAATGCCAAGATAAACATGAGGGCGATAAGTACCCCAGTACAAGCTCTCTTTATGCCCACCTTGAAACTATTAAAACAGAATAACGTATTAGCCAAAAAAGGAGAAGTGCAGATACAAATTAACACAAAAATGAAAATTACCATAGGAAGGTCCATGAGTTTGGGAGCAGGAAACGGCGTGATGACTCTAGGTGTCTCAGGTTCTTGATCGGGATTTACGAGGCGATTAATCAGGAACCAAATGATAAAGAATGCAAAAACGGTCAAACCTAGCAGCGTTTTGATGTTAACGTTGAGAAGTCGGAGTGAAGTGTGCCCTCTACTCGTATTTCTACGGTGAGTCCTTGCGTTACAGAGAGGCCCGTCTTCATTGGCGTCTGTTGTGGATTTGATTCTGCTTCGGGCACTACTTCTTCGGCCATTTCCAGTCATCTTTAGAGATTCAAGCTTATTAATTCATTAATTTAGCTCAAGGTCAAGATGAACAAGTGATTTGAGTGGCTTTTCAGTGTTTTACAGAGTATGCGCAACGGAGCCGACGAATGGTCAATTCTAACGACATGGAGCTGGTGGAAATGCACGGGGATCGTAAGCTGGGCTTGGTGGGTGGACTTAGATCTTGGGCCATACTCAGGCCCGGCCTGATTTTTTAAAAAAATCTTTGGAGGTCCACGTTATTTTTTCTCACTTGTTCACTTGGAGGCCGTTCGTTTCCATGATGCGGCGCATGAGCGTCAAAAACTTCCAAGGCTCATTGTCGCAGGTTTGTCCACAAATGTTAATAGTTTTTACTAAATACACACAACATTATCTTGAAAATTTACAATATTTTTCAAACTTCAATAGATTTTCCCTTGATAGATTATAGCTTCTATTCCGCATAGCATCAGTGGCGTCAAAGCCACAAGTCCACGACACCGGATAATCAAATGAGCCCATAATCTATCACCTCTGCATTACCTTTCGTCTTAGTTCTCTTATGCCAAGCCCAGATGTTTTTGCTGTAAATTTTTTTATTCCTCCTCTTCCCACGAAAATTGAACTTACCGTGTGCGCCGTAAATTTTTACTCCCTTAATTAATGGGTGAATTATTTATTTATTTTTTCTTTCAGGAATAGGTTTATTTGATAAAAAAAATGATGAAGTTCTGCGCCCGCCAAGCTTTAGGATAAGTAGTTTCAGCCAGGCTACTATCAGAAGGTCGTTGCTAGTAGATGACTTGATGAAATTTTTCTCAAAAGTCTTCTAACGATGTTTATAATATTCGTAGAGAGTTTGATATCTCATTCTATACTTTTTAATAAATGAATTGCATTGACCCAGCAAGCCCTTGAAAGAGTTTGTTTTGACGCGTCGAGGTGGTTGGGATCAATTAAAATTTGGCCCCTTGAAAACAGCAATCTGAAGCAAAATAAATGATGGTTCCTTAGCAGATTGCGTTTACTAATATATAACCCGAACAGAATGTCTGTTAAAATACAAGTATATGCCAAAATGTCGACTTCTATGAAATTCAGAGGGAAAGAATTATATATATTGAACTGTTGAATTCATATCCCTCCAACATTATATATATATATTTTCTGACTGTAAATATATATTTGGCGGAACAATTTTGATTCTGATTATTAATTGTCTGATCAACTCTGATGAATATGACATGAACACGGAAGAAACTAGAATGGAAAGACGTAGTTAATATAAAAAATGACCAAGAAACTGTCAATCTTTTATGTTAATTAGTAGCATCTGTTTGCTGCCTGTGCTATCCAAAAGCAGGAATGGCTGGCAGGAATTCCACCTTTCAACTTCTGGTTTTGTTGCGTCTTCTCTTAACTAAACCTCTTTTTCTTCCAGCCAACCGGGTAGGGTCCAATTATGGAAGTGGCAACTTCAGTATCAGATGCACTGAGAGGGAGAGGGAGGCTCTACTTGAATTCAAAGAAGGTCTTATAGATCCTTCGGCTCGGCTTTCATCTTGGGTTGGCGACGATTGCTGCTATTGGTTTGGTGTGGGCTGCAGCAACCAGACAGGCCATGTCTTACGGCTTGACCTCAGAAATTCCTTAGACTGTTTGTTCCTAGATTATGGAGCAAACACATCATGCCTCTATGGCGGTGAGTTAAATCCATCTTTGCTCAACTTGACAGACTTAATTTATCCCAGAATTTATAGGTTCACTCAAGAACTTGAGGTATCTTGACCTCTCCGTAGCAGCCTTCCACGAAGTGGTTCCCTTTAGTCTTGGGAACCCGTCAAATTTATTGTACCTTGATCTTTCATTTCCATATCCTGAAAAGCTGTGGGTCTCAGAGTTAAACTGGCTCTCTGGTCTCTCTTCTTTGCGATACCTCCGTCTTGGAGGCATTGACCTAAGTGAAGCAACAACTAATTGGCTGCAAATTGTAAATACACTTCCCGGCCTTTTGGAGTTGCACGTGAGGGATTGTGAACTTCAAAATATCCCTCATTCTCTTTCATTTGTTAATCTTACCCTACTTTCCAGCCTTGATCTCTCTCATATCCATTTCCAGAAAAGTCCAACCCCGGAATTTGTATATTCACTCAAGAAACTGAAGCTCCTTGACCTCTCTAAATCATCCTTCAGTGGAATGGTGCCCCCTACCATTGGGAATCTGTCAAACTTGCAGTACCTCGATCTCTCTTATCAAAATTTGATAGATTATCAAATTACCAAAGATCTGTGGGTCTCAGATTTAAATAGGCTCCCTGCTCTTTCTTCGTTGCAGTATCTGCATTTAGAAGGCATGAACCTTAGTAAGTCGACAAACTGGCTGCAAGTTGTCAACGAGCTTCCCTCACTCTTGGAGTTGCGTCTGAGCAACTGCCAACTTCAAAGTTTCCCTCAGTCTCTACCATTTCTTAATTTTACTTCACTTTCCATTCTCGAACTCTCTTATAACAAATTCAACGCTCAAATCCCACAATGGTTATTCAATATAAGTACTCTGGTGACCCTCAACCTTCAGAGCAGTCAACTTTCAGGATCTATTCCTAAGTTTCCGCGTGGTAATATGTGTAACTTGCGCAGATTAGATCTTGCAATCAATGGGATTATCGGTGAAATAGATGAGTTCATAGAGACTTTGTCAGGATGCAATAACAGTACGTTGGAGACCTTAGACTTGAGTTTCAATGAACTTAACGGTGATTTACCTGAATCCTTGGGGAACCTCAAGTATTTGAGAGATCTTGAACTCTCACAAAACTCTTTCTCTGGTCCACTACCAACATCTATAGGAAATTTATCGTCTTTGAGAGTAATCGACCTATCTTTTAACAGAATGAATGAGAGCATCTCGGAAAATATTGGACAACTTGCAGAGTTAGTCATATTGAATCTGTATGAGAATTAGTGGAAAGGTATTATCACAGAAAATCATTTTTGGAATCTCACAAAATTGAATTATCTTTTCTTGTCTTCAAACAAATCTTTGGTTTTCGCAACGAGACCCGATTGGATTGCTTCCTTTAGTCTACAAGAGATTGCAATTAATAATTGCCAATTGGGTCCTGCATTTCTTTCTTGGCTTAAAACTCAAGCAACTGTTTTTAAACTAACATTATCAAATGCTGCCATCTCAGGCACCATAGCCGATTGGTTTTGGGGATTAATATCACAGGTTTATTGGTTGGACCCTTCAGATAATCAACTAAGAGGAGTGCTTCCCAAGTCAATAAATATCAATTCCAGTATTTTTGCTGGTAGCCATGGAATTATTGATTTGGGATTCAATCATTTTGAAGGTCCACTCCCACTCTATTCAAATTTGAGAAAGCTCTCATTGACAAGCAATGTTCTCTCTGGAGCAATCCCCTTGAACATAGGCCATGAAATGCCAACATTGGAATACCTAGACCTTTCCAGAAACCTCCTAAATGGCACCATTCCAACATTGGGTAAAATGAGGGATTTGGCCTTTCTCGACTTGTCAAACAATTATCTCTCCGGAGGAATACCTTCAAACGACTGGCAGGTTCTGGAAAAATTGAGAGTCATTGACCTGTCAAACAACAAATTTTTTGGAGGAATTCTGAGTTCTATTTGCTCACCTCCTTCACTTTATTGGTTGAAACTGGGAGGTAACAATCTTTCAGGGGAGTCCTCTACCTCTTCGCCAGATTGCAGTCGCTTAACAGCTCTTGATCTTGGAGGCAATAGATTCCTTGGGCCCATACCCATTGGAAGAAATGTTTTCCTTCTGTCATATCTTATACTTCGATGCAACATGTTAACTGGAAGCACTCCTGAACAGCTCTGCGGCTTCCCCAATGTCCGTGTCTTAGATCTTTCATATAAAAACATATTTGGGTCCATCCCCAGATGTATCGGCAATCTGCGAATTTTCAAGTTCTCTGGCGTTTACTCTGAACCATTTCCCTCAACCGATCACATAGAATTCTCTGAGCATGTGGAGGTGGTTGCAAAATGAAAACTAAGTGAATACAAGAAGATAATCGCAGTTCTGAGGGTCATAGATCTCTCAGGAAACAATTTAATGGGAGAGATACCGGAAGGGATAACAAATCTCTCAACCTTGGTCACTCTGAATCTATCGTCTAACCAAGTGGAAGGATACCAGAGAATATTGGCATTTTGAAACAGCTGGAATCACTTGATCTTTCACGTAACCTTCTTTCAGGCCGAATTCCTCCAAGCATGACTTCTCTGACTTCTTTGTCCAATTTGGACTTGTCTTATAATAACTTGTCAGGGCCAATTCCTTCGACCCATCAGTTTGGAAGCTTCAATAATCGTTCTGATGAGGGTAACCCTGGCCTTTGTGGTCCTCCATTAACCACGGATTGCTCGCCAGGCCTGGGGGATGAAGATGGGGACGGAGAAGAGAAAGATGATGAAGATGGTTCTGAAAATTTATGGTTGTATGTGAGCGTGGGATTGGGATTCATAGTATGATTCTGGGCTGTTTGCGGCACCTTGATGATAAAGATTTCTTGGAGACATGCCTATTTCAGGTTCACAGATGAAATGAGAGATAAGCTCTGTGTGGTCATCGCAATTTATGTTGCTCGTTTAAATAAAAGAAGGGGAAGGTGAACGTAAAGATCAGATCAGCAGTGACGGGGTAAGATCAATCTTCAATCTTTTTACAGTATTTTGTCTTCAATTCACTTCTTTTATTTCTTGTGTCATTTGTTGCGCTGGTCACTATACGAACATGGTGAACATAAGTCGTCAACAATAGGCTAGCAATCTTAAGCAAAAGCAGAGCTGAAGAGTAAAGGAGTTACTGGTGGTTGAATCTTTTTTTTGCTTTTTCTTGTGGTTGTGGTCACTAGTTATAGTTAGCATCCATATCGTAAAAACTACAAAAGCTTTGTAATATATTCTGCAAAATTGTGTTTCTGAACAATTTCCTACCTTATGATTCATGACACTGGCTTCTGTCTCATTTTTCTTGACTAAGATAAATTGATACACAAGCTAGAAGAAACATTATAATTATAATACTAGATAAATTATTAAATTATATACCCTCCAAAAATAAATCTAAAGATGAATAATGAAAACTCAATAAATGTCCTAAAACTAAATTCCCCAACAAAGAAAATAGAGTAAATTTGAGCAGGATTAGGAGTTTTTGCTTCTCACTTTCACAGAATCACAAATATGCCAGTAAATGCTAAAAACTACTGATCGAAGAGAAACTTTAACTGAATCCACAGGCGTTGGCGGGGCATTGCTTCTTTTCTCTGTCAGGAAGCTCAAGCTCTGCACCAAACAAGGATAAAATTATCCATCAAGTTTTGGAATTAATCAAGAAAACCTGAGTAGCTTTCGAAAAGGTAACTTACGAATACCTTCATAGATGCACCCAGATACTCTTTTTTGGCTAAAAACCGGGGCTTGCTAATTAATGCGATCTATGCTTAAAAGTTAAAATGGTACCAAGCAGGGAGAATTTTTATTTGTCACTATAACATTCAACTTTAAAACTTTCAATTCTTTTTTCTTTTTTATTTGTCAAGTTTAAAACTTCAAAATTGAACCATATATACGAAGCAAAGTTGCTTCGGGAGCGGGGCTGAAAATAAATATGGAGAAGCAACAAGCAAGTCATTGAATTATCCGTGGAGTTAATTTAAAAAATCATCAAATCTAGTAATTACTTCTGGAACAAATAGAATTATGCATATAAAAGGGAGAAGAAGCATTAAGATGTTGGATCTTCACGGTTTATCTTGCTTCTAAATGTGTATATTAACGAGAGTCTAGAAGCAGCTTGAATCTTCTTATCCTTGATTTGAGCATAACTGCAGTAGGTCGGGTTCAACAACCAAATAGATATATCTGCTATGGGCATTAGTTTGTCACATATCCATCCACACATTAGGGTTCTTAGCTCTCTCTAATACCAAGTGTCAATAACCAAATACATATTGTCCGCTATAAACACAATCCGTTATAGTTTTGTCTTTGGGCTTTGCCAGCTAAACTTGGAATCATAACGGCAACAAATCCGTCACACATCGAATCACCGGCCAGCTTTAACAGCAGTCGCAACAGCCCCCACAATAACTAAATAGATATTGTACACTTTGGACATACGGCCCAGCTTTATAGGTTCCTCAAGAATTCGAGGCATCTTCATCTCTCCAAAGCCTTCTCCTGGACTGGTTCCTGCTACGCTTGGAGTCTTTCAAACTTGCATTATCTTGACCTTACTACGATCTCATCATATCCTAAAAGGCAATGGGTCTCATATACAAAACTGACTCTCTCGTCTCTCTTTCTTGCAAATTACGGTACCTCAGTTTAGAAGGCGTGGACCTTAGTGAGGTAAAACAGCCAGACTAATCAGCCATGGTGTCCTTTAAAGTCCTCTGTTTTAGCTGGAAATGCAGAACAAGCTCATTACGTGGCAGCATGTTCAGTGCCATTATTCAACAATTTTCGATTAAAATTTATGTTAGACGGCAAACTTTTATGGATCTTTATGATAAGAAAGCATTTGTGTTAGGCAACTTATTGTCTGCATATTTAGCGGAAATCTTTAATGTTGAACTTTAAATCAACAAAACACGAGAAGCATGGTTGTTGAAAGCTGCATGTACGTAATTAAATATTAAAGTCAATTCCTCTTATCAGAAAAAAAAAAAAAAAAAGGCAATGCCTAGATAAGTAGCATCCATTTAAACAAAAAAAAGGAATTTGACTTCCTATTGTTTATAGGAAGTTTGAAAGCCATATAAATGAAGTGAACAAGAAATAGTCAATCCTTTGATGTTTATAAGCAGCATCCATTTATATTTATTTTGTTCGATGTCTGCAAGGAATCCTGGAAACAGAAATGCCTTGCGCAATTTCCATCTTTCATTTTTATTCTTTACCTTCTTCTCTTAAATAAACCACTATATCTTGAAGCCATATCATCCAATTCCAACGCTGGAGATTCCAGCATTGGTTGTATAGAGATGGAGATGGAAGCTCTCCTGAAATTCAAAGAAGGTCTTAAAGATCCTTCAGGTTGGCTATCTTCTTGGGTTGGCGATGACTGCTGCAACTGGCTCGGCATCGGCTGCAACAACCAGACGGGCAATGTTGAAATGCTGGACCTCAGAACCCTGGACTTCTGTGAATCCGTAGAAGAAAATGAAGCTGCAGCAAAAAATAAATCATGCCTCAGTGGTACGTTAAATCCTTCTTTGCTTGACTTGACATTTTTAAATTACTTGGACCTCAGTCGCAATAACTTTCAAGGAAGTTCAATCCCTGAGTTCACTCAAGAATTTGAGGTACCTTGACCTTTCGCAAAACATCCTTCGCCGGAATGGTTCCCTCTACTCTTGGCAATCCTTCAAACTTGCAGTACGTTGATGTCACTACATATTCATATCCAAAAAAGCTTTGGGTCTCCGATTTAAACTGGCTCTCTGGTCTTTCTTCTTTACAATACCTTCGTTTAGGAGACATGGACCTCAGCTTGGCAACAACTCACTGGCTGCAAAATGTGAATATGCTGCCTTCACTTCTGCAGCGGGATTTATCTAGTTCTGAACTTCAAAATTTTGCTCTTTCTCTTCCATTTATTAATCTTACAATCTTACTTCACTTTCAATCATTGATCTCTCTTATAACAACTTCAGCTCCCCAGAACCTCAATGGTTATTCAATATAAGTGCCCTTGAAAGAATCCAACTTTCTCGTTGTGAATTTTCAGGTTCCACTCCCCAAGTTCCACAAGGGAACCTGTGTAACTTGCATTCTTTAGATATTTCATACAATCATATAACTGGTGAAATGAAAGAACTCACAAATGCTTTCTCTGCGCGCAATGTAAGCACCTTGGAGACCTTAGATTTGGCTTCAAATAAACTCAGTGGTCATTTACCAGATTCCTTGGGAGACTTATTGTATTTGGAATATTCCTGGCCTCTCTGAAAATTCATTCTTAGGTTCCCTACCAACATCTATGGGAAATCTGCCCCATTTGAGAGCACTGTACTTGTCTTTTAACATGGTGTCTGGGATTATTCCAGAAAATATTGGACAACTTTCAGAGTTATATATGTTGGATTTGTATGGGAATTCTTGGGAAGGTGTCATTACTGAAAATCATTTCCGAAATCTCTTAGGGCTAGATTATCTTACCATATCATCTTCAAATAACTCAGTTTTCAATGTGAGACATGATTGGATTGCTCCCTTCAATTTTTATACCATAGCAATCAGTGATTGTCAATTAGGTCCTGCTTTTCCTTCTTGGATTAGAACTCAGGTACACCTTTCTCAAATTACACTGTCAAAAGGTGCAATTTCAGATACTATACCTGATTGGTTTGGGGGATTATTATCACATATTTGGTGGTTGGATCTCCCACATAATCAGTTAAAATGAGAGCTTCCCAAGTCTATGCATGTTGGTAATGGTCTTAATGCATGGTTTAATTTGGGATTCAACCATTTAGAAGGTTCATTACCACTCTGGTCAAATGTGTCAAATCTCTCAATGAGGAACAATTTACTTACTGGACCAATTCTCCTAGATATTGGCAGAGAAACATCAATATTGAAACACCTAGATCTCTCTACAAACCTTCTAAATGGTACCATTCCGCCAACCATGAGTGAAATGAAGAATATTTCTTTTCTCAACTTATCAAACAATAATCTGTCTGGAGAAATCCTGTCAAACTGGGAGGGTCTGGAGGAACTGATGTTTATAGACTAGTCAAACAACAGCCTATCTGGAGGTATTCCAGCTTCTTTTTGTTCGCTACCTTCACTTGTCTGGCTGAAAACTCAGCAAGAATGATCTTTCAGGCCAGCTTTCCGCAGCTTTACAGAATTGCACAGCCTTTTTAGCCCTTGATGTTGGAGAAAATTGATTCTTTGGAGCCATAACGATAAAAAGAAATTCTGTCATATTTAGGACTTCGAGCTAACATGTTAACTGGAAGCGTCCCAGAGCAGCTGTGTCTATTCCCATATCTTCACATCCTGGACCTTTCTCATAATAGTCTATCTGGATCCATCCTCAGCTGTCTCGGCAATCTAAAAGCTTTGAAAGACATGGGCATTCTCCTTAAATCTCCACCCTCAACCCTCCAGGGCTCTTTCTACCAGGCTGTAGATTTGTCATCTCATTTGGTATCTCTCCGGTCAAGCTATTGCTTGACAGGTCTGTAGTTTATCACGGAACCATCTGACAGGAAGGATACCAGAGAATATTGGAAGCTTACAACAGTTGAAAACTCTTGACCTCTCAAGCAACCATCTTTCGGGTCCAATTCCTCCAAGCATGTCTTCAATGACTCTTCTGAATCATTTGAACTTGTCATACAATTGACAGGTCCAATTCCACTAACCGACCAATTCCAAACCTTCAATGATCCACCCATTTACATGGTTAATACTAACCTTTCTGGTCCTCCATTGACAACCAAATGCTCATCAGGCCTTAGGAATGCTGAAGTAAAGGATGGAGAAGTGGAAGATGAAGATGGGTATGAAGAGCTATTGTTCTATGTGAGCATGGGACTGGGATTCATTTTTGGATTCCGGACTTTCTGCGGAACTCTGATGATCAAAAGCTCTTGGAGATATGCCTATTTTAAGTTCATCGATGAAATGAAAGATAGGTTTTGTGCAGTAATTGCAATTTGTACGGCTTGTTTCCAGAAGACCGTAGGTGTTGAAAGACAACCGATATCGTCGTTAATAGGTAAGAACACATTTTAAAATTATTTTACGGTCCTTTCTTTAGTTTTCACTTACTCTAAATCATACATCCTGTTTTCTTTTCTGTGGTCACAGCAGAATCATGGTGAGCAGAGTTGTGCGCCAAAGAACGATGGACTTTCGATTCAGTTTAAGAATATAGAAGGAAAGATGAATTCATTCGCATTGGACATGCCCATGCTCCTCTTGGATGACTCTCTTTGTCTGTTTTTCCATTTTTGGGCCAATTATTCTTTGTATCTTGTGGTTGCTTGTTTTTGCCATTCATGATGATGAAGATTACACACAAGTGGATTAGAAAATTGTAATGACCCTTTTTGCATGTAAGATTGGGATCCCTACCTCTTCGTATTCTGAGAATCAAGACACTGACCTCTATCTCATTTCCAGATTATGGTAAACTGATATATAGGTTTAGGCATATCATAGAATCAAAGAGTAACAAGATGCTGCCTTCCCTCTATTGATGATTGTGGATGATTTAAGAACTCCAAAAAGAAACTCAAAGATGGATTAGGATAATTTAATAACTGAATACAAATTTCCAAAGACAAACCTCCAATTACTTGCAGGAATATATTGATACACCAAACACGGTTCATAGATCACGCTACATCCTTTCTATGAAGAAAAATTGAAATGGGATTTCAGGTTTTTGCTTCATACGGCTATGGTGGTTAAGAGGTTTAATTATCTTAAAAAGTTTAAACCAAAAAAAAAAAAAAGGGTTTACAAACTTGAGTTACCGTCCACTGGAGTTTGCTGGGCTAAGCCTCTTTTTTCTCTCAGAAAAGCTCCGGCTCCGCATAAAACTTGGAATGCAGCACTGAGCAGACTGGATTGAGTTCTCTTTCCTATCACGGGAAACTCTGTATGGAGTTGTTTCACTGCTGTGAGTGAATGAGCTTTTCCTAGTAGATTTTGGTGGAGAAATGGTTGGTATTGCCTCATTATGGCCATGTAATTTTTCATTCCCACTGGTAGGGTTATCACCGAAACTCTGACAAAAGAGCTCAAATAGTGTAGGAGAGGGTTTAGACATAGAATGAGGTACACTGTCCACATGAGGAATTTTATCAAGTTGAGGTTGAGGAGCTGGATGTTCTATGAAGCTTTTCTCGTGGATTGGAGTGTTGCCACGAGATGGGGTAAGATCTGCACAAAGATAGACTAGTTAGAGAGCACAAGATGAAAGCTTAATCTTGAGAATATTTATCAATAGAGGATGAGGATCCAAGTAAAATAAAATGCTCCACTTAAAGGGGGAAAAAATATTCCTGCTACAAACTTAATCGCACCTCCATTGACACTGAAGTAATCTTCACAATCAGAGTCTAACCAGGGATGGGAATCAAAAAAGGCTTCCTCTTTATTACCTGTAAAGAAAATATGCATATTCCAGATCAGTAGCAAGCATAAACCATTGGTAAAACAATTTATTAAAGTATAGAAAATTAAGTTGCCAAATATTACTACAATAAAAGAACGTGGAAATTATTCTGTGACCCAAACATATTGCTGAAGAGAAGACAATCTATTGAAGTGATGGACTACATTTTGCAAATATTCTGTGACTGAAATACCAACGACACAAAATCAATTATTCTTTATCATTTATTGCGCATTTGATTTATACATCTATAATGCTTGCTAATTCAACTGCCATGAGAATTTTACCTTTATGAGATTATCAAAGAAAGAAAAAACATATAAATTCAGTGACATAACATTTCAACAATCAGAGAACTATCAAGTAATTGCAATATTCAGCAGCAGATATTCTAGAATCTAAAAGTCATTTCTATAGAGATACTTCTTAAATAAATTCCTCAGATACAATTCAAAATATCATGAATGAGTATGTGGCTCTCAGAAAGCTGGCTACTTTTGCTGCCATAGATCATAACCAAGGAAGCTCAGGCACATACTCATTCCCACTAAGACACCCAATACATAAAGTCATCATAAAAGAAAATAAGAAATACAAAAATATGCTAGGGGAAACAAAAGTTGTTGATTCAAGATCAAGAAGGACAAAGAAGTATAAATCCAATATATAAGATCTAAGCATACAAAGTACTTACAATCATGACCAACAACGTATGTATAACTTACGAGAAGTGAAAAAGAATGATGGAATCATACCCAAGTCTCGGAAGCTATCCACGTGTTCCATTGCTGACGTTTGAGGCAAGAAGCTACGTCCAGCACCAGCAGCAATGTGTTGGTCAGTCTTGACTGTATTGTTCTCCTTCATGGGTGATTGAATTTGGACAGCGAGTTTCAAGTTTGTGCTTTTATGACTTGAAACACAATTACCCATTTCTTGAACCAAACTTCAAAGTCTTAAGTGTATGGCTATATGCTACGCATTCATCACAACAACTTACAAAACTCTGTTCCTTTCTAACTGCAAGAAAGAGAAGAAGAAGAAAACAAAATAGAGACACTGACACTGTTGGTTGGCTTCATGCTTGAAGAAGGAGATAAGACATAAGTTGTTAAAACAACTAAAGTCTATGAGGAAGGCGGGAGTTGAAAGTTGATTGGTCTTAAAAGCCAAGTAATGGCATTTACAGACATGGGACCCCTTTCATTTCGCCATCTTATTTATTTATGTTTGACAAAGTTACGGGTAAATATCGATGGCTCTCTGCAACGCGACAGTAACGAAAAGTAGCTTTTTGGTAAGGTGCCAAAACAAACAAACAAACAATCGAATCCTATTCGAATTAAATAAAAAAATAAATTGAATTAAAATTTTACTGATCTAAATTTAATTTATTTATTAAATAAATATTTAATTTGATTCGTTTAATTTGTTTAGTTAAATTAATAAACGTATCGAATTTAAATTTATTTATTATTTATTTATCATATAATGAATCAAATTTAATATAAATTCATTTATAAAAATTAAGTAAAATAAAATATAAAAAGACTACAAATTTAACATCCTATAAAATATAAATTTATTATAATTTATAATTATTATATTAACTTTCAAACTTTAAATTTTTTTTATATTTATATTTATAGATAAAATAAGTAATTTAATTAAACAAATAATAAACGAATTTTAAATGACTGAATCGTATTTAATTTGTTTATGATACATTTATTAAATGAATACTAAATGAATAAAAGAATCAATATCCTTAAACTTGAATTCGATTCGTTTAATAAGTTAATAGAATCGAATTCACCCATTTATTAAACGAATTAATTTTTTCAAATCCAAACTAATTTAATTCACATCAAATAAAATCACCAAAATTGCCACCCCTACATTTTGGTTGGTTCCATTATTTATCTTTAGAAAGTTATCATTATTGTGCTAATAATGGCATTATGGCTCGTGCAACTACAGCGTTGTACTGTTACTACCTCCCAAAAAATCTACCGAACTGGAAACAAAATATGTGCTTCTCTTCTTGATCATTTCCCAATCAAATCTTTTGTATCCAAAATTGGGGGAAAAATGGAAAAAAGAAAAAAAAGAGAGAAACAGTGAGAGTTTGTATATCTTTTTCAACACAGGTAGAAAAGGAAAGAAGAAAATCAATGTAAGTATATATTTAGAGTAATGATCTACTGATGTCACTCATAATAGTAAATTATAGAATTGCACAAAATAATATTTAGCGAGTGATGTCATTCACCTTATAGTGTGCAATCTAATTAATCCACCAATTTCAATCCTTTTTATAATAAGTTTCAAAATTGCATCACGTCTATTTAAGGAGGCAAAGTTGCGCAGGGGAAAGTGGGTTTCATCACCAGCCTTCAATCCTTTTATACAGTGTCAGTGTGTGTACTTTTAGTGAATAACTTGTATCGGTTAGTGCTGAGGCAGTAGGATCAGACTCTTAAGCCTATCATTTTGTAGAAAAAGTGAACACCACTGTAGAATTCGAGTGGTTTCTTATCCGTTAAATTTAATTAAAAAACGATAGATCCCACATTAAAACATACTTGCTCTACCAAATGACAGAGTGTAAACTGCTGGTCCTACCACCTCTGCAAGCTAAAGTGATATAATTTCTCCACCCTACTAAATCCTGCCAGCACAAAGTCAAAAGAGGTCCATATCTGAACTACCTGCTCTGCTGCACGAGCCGTAGGGCTTTTAAGCACCTGCATATAAAAATTTTACGTCCCTATCTAGTGGTTACACTTCACAGTCAAGCTTCCACATATTAATTACTGGTTGCTGCTTATTGTTATGATCGCGTGTTACTAAAAAGCAAATGAGAATAACTACGCGCAATTATCATCTCAAAAATAGCATAGATTTAATCAACTTTCGTCGACGAATCCTAATTTTATATTACACGGGATATTAAAAAATTAAAAAATTAACCATATTTGGACCTTGGAGATTTGTGCCCTCAACAAAATTTCGTCAAACGATTAAGAATAACTAGAAGGAAATGAATAGCTAGTGCCCGGTGGGTATCAAATTTAGAATGAAGCAACAAAATAATCATGTCGTGGGTAAAGCTTTGCCTAACCTTCTTTCCCAATTGTTTGGTTCGAATGAAATTTGTGTTGAAAGGGTTCTTCAAAATCATGGCTCATTGAAAATATGAATCGACCACCACTCCCCAACCACCACCTCTGTGCAGACAAGTAATCAAAGATCTTATACTACTTGTGAAGGAGCCACGCCATGCTTTTAATTATTAAAAAAAAAAAGAAAACAGGGTGTTATTATTATGATTATTTTTATGACATCGATAACGTTCTTAAATTTAGAAACACTATCACTATAGGATTTCCGTATACAAATGGATAAGATATGGAAATGGAAATACTAACCATAATTAACTTTCATATATAATCCCTCCACTTAATTTTTTTTCCCCACCACTGCTGTGCTTGCCAACCAGCTTTCTTTGGTTTCCTGAGAGTTATTTTGTTCAGCTACTTATTTTGCTACCCGTCTTTTCTAAAATTCATTATAAAAAATTAAAATAAAGGCCATAAATAACATGGCACCACACAATTTTCTTCCTTAAATTTCCAAGGGCCATAAAGATCGCATATTCCGAAGCAATCGTCCGCAGGACTTGTCAATTTAAAATAAGAGAAGGGTCCAACTACATAACTCCATAAAACTGCTAAACCCCTCGGCCATTTTTATCCTATCAAAAAAATTAATAGAATTTGAGATGCTGAAACATGGTTATCGTTTTCTACGTGACTTGCCCGTTTAATTTATTTTTATTTTTTTATTTTTTTCTTTTTTTTTTAAGGGCGAGGTAAACAAACAAATCAATAAGTCCCCATCTGGAAACTTTGGATCTACAAGGCCCCCGACGGCAAATCATGGAAGTTGTCCTCTAGCTGTATACAGATTATGACAAAAACCAACTACGTTGAAATTGCTGCTTAAACCTTTTTATTTATTATTATTATTTTTTTTTTTCACTCTGTATGTTTGTCTTTGTATGGTTGGTCCACAGATCCTTAACTCGAAGGACTTCAATCCAGCATCATCTGGGTCACGTATGCAAAATGAAAGCACATATTAAGTAATAATATATCAGTAATTCACAACCATAAAAGTAAAAGGGAGACTATAAACCAATCGGATTATCAGATTCGATACTGACAATGTTGCTTCTCTTGTTAGCTCTTGTGAGGAGAACAAGATGAGCATATTCAACAAGGACAAACTATCAGTTATGGAAAGAGAATTAGTAAGAACATTTTTTTAAACAAACATATTAGTTACTCCACTATATACTAGGAAACTTGATGATAAAGTGACCGCATTCAGAGTTTATGATATGACCGATGGACTGAAAATTCAACAGCATCAAAGCCGCAAAAGTACAGACACAATGCCCTATTAAACCATCTGATCCACTAAGCAATCATAAGAGTAATGCATTTTAAATATGCAAATTAAGAGATTCTATTAATCTTGAAACAAAAGGAAACGCCAAACACAAGGGTTCACCATCATTAATCCATTAACAAATTTTATTATTATCACTCTTTTGTCCTTTCTTCCGCATGCATCACGTCCTTTAGCAAATAGCTAGAGCTTCCTCCCTCTCTCTCTCTTATAAGAGCTATTCTTCATTCTGCCTTTGACACTAACTATCAAAATATGGATAGGAAAGGCATAGGGGAAAATGGGATGAGAACAAGGAGCTTTCGTAACGAAGACTACAATAACAGAAGGGTCTTCTTGAGGAGCTATCCTCTTCACTGGGGAGGAGAAGATGAAGGAAACAATGAAGAGATGATGATCACTGACAAGCACACTAAGAAGAAACCGGTCAAGAAGATACTCCTAACTATATTTCACTGGGGAGGAGGGAAGGTTTTGGTCTTGAGAAGATTCAAGCATAAGTTCACAATTTACATCATTGCTTGTCTTCCGGCGCGCTTGAAGTCCCCTACTGCACTAATTTCTGCTTGATCTTGTGTTTTTTCATCCTCATCTTCTCCCATGTTAAGTTTGCACCAACTCATACAATGTTTATGTGAATAACAAGTGTGATTACTTAGAGCTAGGACTCATTAAAACCATCTCCTCTCTCTCTTTCCCCTATCCTAACACACTATATCCACATAAAATCAGACCTAACTGAAAATCTTTTTTTTTTTCTGATGAAGCTTATCAATCAGAATCAATAATTCAACCAACAAATAGAAAATGTTAATAAAAATGACATCCACAGTACTCTTGACCCAAGTTGGTAGATGACATATTCTCATCACCCAAGCTCCCAAATTTAATAGGAGCAAGTATAATATGTTCCGGTTAAAATTAAAATCAGATCAAGTTAATCAAGAATTTGTAAAATGCACTCCATACAGAACCTCCAAAGACCATTTCTCATAGTCATAGACATTCTAAAACAGATAGCTCTTTGCAGACACTTGCACATCAGCAAACAAGTTTCTAAAGAATGCTGATATGGCTAGAAAACAAGAAATAAGTCACAAAATAGTGTCTGACAAATACTTGTATATCAGACAAACGATTCAATAATATTGAATTTCAAGGAAGTACACATTTGCTGACATATACATAAAGCACCAGAAATGGAAAGAAGATGGACCTTACTTCTAAATAGACAGGATGTTTCTTAGTTAGAAAAAGATTATTGAAAGCCCCATCGAAAAGCATCCAACAGCGACCCAGGGGCTCAAACGCTCACCTGTTTCAGCATCCGCACAAGTTAGTTTCAGCCTGTAGATTATAAACATGCATATCAAGGCAATAAATGGTGCCAAAAAAAAAAAAAACCAAGTCCAACTTCGCTAACAGGCTCCAAACCAAGATTTACTCTTGGGGCCAGGATCAGTAGATACCCAGTGGTTTGCAATGAACACTAATTAAGACATTTTAAACTCCAGTAAAACTAAGAACCCTCCATTACCAGGTTATCTTTTCACACACAAGACGATCTCATATTTAAAAAAGTTCAAGTGCAAGCCTGCATTACTTGAACCCAAATGGTAGCTGAAATCATAGACTTTTCAAACATCTGAAGACTCCAATAATCACCTGATGCATCAACATTATACCCACTGACAACCCTACACTTAGATTAGCTTTCAGAGTGCTGCATAAAGTCGCCATATCTGATGGAATCTTTAGATGTGGCACATCCTCCTCATCTTCAAAATTTTTAATTATTTTACATTCTTTTTCACTATTTGTAAGACCTGATCCTTAACTTCATCCCACCCCAATCCATCACCATCAAATCCACTGGCCGGCAGCCGTCCTTTTCTTCATAGAAGAAGAAAAGGGGAAAAACAAAAAGAAGCGTTCTGGAATGTTTTAATTTGCATTCATATTCTTCTTTCCACTAAGTATTATACAATAGTTCACCTTAACAAAGAAAATTATTTGTATGACTTAATATAACTTAAGGAAATGAAAAAAAAAAGTTCTTTACTGTGCAAAAGAAAAAGGCATAATATAATGGTAAAGCCTCTAGTCAAGGAAGCCTACCAATCCTAGCTGCTTTCCAGAAGAAACCGCGAAACCTGTCAGATTAGCATTTTATAATTGTTAGTCCTATTGCCGTTGAATTTCAGCAAATCAATAGGGAGATCAAGAAATCAAACTTACTAAAGCAAGCTAAGTAAATATATCATAAAAGCATTAACCCCTTCTAAACATAGCTACATGAAATCTTTGATTGACAACTCATTACCAAGTTCCCTCAAAGAAAGCAAAAAAACTATATTTTTCTTTTTGAAAAAAAAAATGGGCAAGTTAAAGGACCAAAGGCTTGATATTGCCGTAGCCACTAAACACCAACGCTTAGCCTCTATTATTACACGAATTCAAGGGAGCATATTGTCCCCAAGTGATAATATAACTCAGGGCAAAAACTGGCAGGCCATCCAAAGGGACAGTTGAAGTAAGTTCTCAAATAATGATATATGTATGTCCACAGTTATACAAATATATTTTCAGCATTCATTAATCTAATGGAGCAAAGGAATGCAAGAAAATCCAATGCAACATCTCATATGAAACACCAAATGATAGATACTTGAAGTGGATATAACAAATTAAATTGGCATAAGACATACCCAGTTCTATGTTCAAGAATTGCTGGAAATTGCATCTTTATATAAGTGCACGTACAAATCCCCAACAGGACAACCGTCAGAAAGGAATGGAAATTGAAGAGTGCCGACTGCAAAATTAAGAACATGTAATTTCAGCAATTTCTTTTTTTGCCAAACCAAGTTAATCGCTACTCTCTCTAAATTGAAACACCAAGCATTACTTTACCATGCCTACGATGTCCTTAATTTGATTACTTCTCCTTCAGATCTATAAAATAAGAGAAGTTACTGACGAATATTTAACCAAAAAATAATAATAATCATCTCAATCGAAGCTACAGCGAAGCAAAGACGAGATTTGGGATACCGTAGTTTAGAATGAATGATGACGGATTCCAAAGTGCTCTCCGAACGTCCAACGGCGAGAATAATTTTTTTCTTTTTCGCGTACTGAGCAAGCAGAGAGTTGATATGAAAGCGAGAAAATAAAAATAAAGAAAGAAAAGGAGAAACCTCATTAGGGTACTCCCGCTCCTCCCGGGGAAAAAAAAGTCTATTTAGTTTAGATTTTGAATTTCTTTTTCGAAGAAATTCTAATTTGAAGGAATTTTTTTTTAAATAATTTAATTTTGAAGAAAAAGAAGCATTGCAATTCATAGAGTAGCATTTAAAATTGAATTTGAGCGTGCATGTTCTTACCATGGATTTACAAATTGATAATTAAAATGGGATTAGAATGAGTTGAAATTACAATAAGTAATAAGTATTAGAATAAGTTGTTTATTTAAATTATAAAAATTAAAATTAGAATGTACTATATTTTTATTAATATGTTTATTTTATCTTACAGTAATAATGAACTATTACGAGTTATTAAAATGTCATTTGTTAATTGTTATACTTAGTTTTATTTGTAACTATTATAATATTAACAATAATAGCGATAAAAATAATAATAAAATTGAAAACAATAATAATAATTGTTTGAGGGAAATATGGGTGAAAATATGGAGCAATAACAAAATGATGAGTGGCAAGAAAAGTCTATCAAGCAATGTTATTTCATTTAACCAAAACGTTAGGATAGCTGAAAAGGAATTGAGAGATAAGTTCCTTGAAAAAAAATGTACAATTTTGATAAAATACACAATGTCAGATGGCGTGTCCGAAGTTAGAGTTTGGTAGTTGGAGCTCACACGTGAACAGTGCACACCATCATATGAGAAATCAAAGATATCCATCTTTAGCTAATAACTTAGAGTCAATACAAATAAAGATTCCTTGATAAAATAATAGAAGAATGCCACGTTAGGTACCCTCTATTGTGCTCCAAAAAAAGCATTACCACAAGTTAGAGAGTTCCTACATGCCCTATCTTAGAGGCAAAAGGGTGGTCGAAGGTTTCCTTGCCTCCCAAGCTTATGAATATTACCATTTAAGGACCAAAAATTAAATTATACAAATATCCTTACCTTAGAGAGAACAGCCATTAGTTAAGCACCATATATCCAAAATTATTAAAATGACCCTCAGGTACACTTCACAAAAGCTTAAGGATTTCTTTCAAATGGTAACCAACTTTCATTCACTCAAAACATTACTTACTCATCTTCTTCTCCCTACAATATATTCATCATTGTTGATGTCCATTTAACCATGAGGGGGCCACTTATCACTTAAAATCCAACTTGAACATTAGAGTGTGGTCACCGCCCACTATCGACTCCACCTCTAACGTCAGTTTTAACTTTGTCTTATAAGATTCAATCAGCTCGAGTTTGGTGGCCTTTATCTTCATTTTCATCCTATCTTCTTCCCTTTTTCGTCAAACACTCAATCCGCCCAGCTAACTTCCTCCATCTTGTGAAAGAACACCTCAAACGTAACAAGATAGCCGTACATCCCTCTTCCTTTAAATCACTTTATTTGCTTCGGGCAGGTTATCGAAAATCCGGTTAAAACAACAACAACAACAACAATTTATAACGTTGTTATTATTATTATTATTATTATTATTATTATTATTATTATTATTATTATTATTATTATTATTATTATTATTATTATTATTATTATTATTATTTAAAAAAATAATGAACGACCTATTTATAAATATTACAAAATTTCTAAGTATTTTTTATAAATTTGATAGGGATCAAAATGTAAAAGCGACAGCACTTAATTTAGGAAATTTAGCTATTATAGAAATTTAATGGAGTAAAATAAGTAGTTCCGAAAATAAAAACTTGATTTGCATCTCTCTCGAAAATCAAAATCTTATTCCCTATACGATGAGAAGGCTGAAAATCGAAGCAAAGAAGGAAGCTTGATACATTTTTTTTATTTTTCATTTTTGTATAAATTCTTTCAGTGTTACATATGGGAGACTTTCGGGTCCAAGCTCCAGAATACTTCTTTTCTTCCTGAAATAAAAATAACCTCCAACAATTTCATAAAGCAAAATTTACATTTACAAACCAAGCTTCTTTGGTCTCAGATAAGTGGTAGCGCCTTGCCGCCAACCTGGCATTGACACCTGTTGCCGCTCCTTCACCCTCTTCTCTCTTTCTCTTGCCTTGTTTTCTCTATCTGCATCCGCTTGTATCTTCCTCAAATTTTCCATCTCCTCTTCCATTGCCGTTTTTGATTCCTTTTGTTTCTTCTTATGCTCTAACATTGAAGTGTCCGAGTCCTTTACTGAGAAAAACATAGGTCCCAGCTCTGACAGCCACTGGGGCTCCACAGCCGTTGCACACTGCATGTACTCCTTTGTCGTCAAGATCAATTCATGATAAACCACATACTCCGGAGTGTAACCCAAACCATAAATAGCACTGCTCGGGTGCAGATGACAAGGCATTCCATTCCGGCAATTAATGTACTCTCCAACACCCTTTAATCTTGCAGCATTGTGGAAGTATGCAGAACAGATGGCTTTTCTGACAATGTCGAAATCATGCCCACTGGATGTTAGTGGGATTTTCAGTGTCTTGAGAATATCCAGCAGCTGGGATCTCACCTCTCTGGCCTTTCGTAATGATTTAACATGCAAGTAATGTTCCTCGCACCAATCTCCCCGATACTGGTGCTCTTTCCACTGCTGGTAAACATAAAGCAGAGTTAAGTGGTCAGATTCCTGTACGAAGAATTTTTCTCTCGCTGCATCACTCTCCTCTGCCCTGTCTTTAGGCCGGAAGAATACTGATGGCACAGAAAGCATAGATACAATTGTCAAAACCTCATCTAGGCATCCTAGCTGTTCACCCATCAAAAGCATCTTAGCAAGTGGGGGGTCCAGCGGGAACTCTACCATTTTCCAGCCAAGGTCAGTCAAAGCCCCGACATTGTTAAGTGCCCCCAAGACCCACAACTGGTACATAGAATTCAAGATGTTTTCTTGTGGTGGTGGGTCCATGAAATCAAAATCCAGCAGGTTATCAATTTTGAGAGACTTGAGCAACAACACCACATTGCCAAGGTTGGTCCTCTGGATCTCTGGCACAGGACTGGGCAGCATTTCATTCAGGTATGCACTCTCCGTATATAGTCTATAACACGTACCAGGCCCAGTTCTACCAGCACGTCCGGCTCGCTGGTCAGCAGCAGCACGGCTGACAGGGAAAACTTGAAGAGCATCCATACCCATCTTAGGGTTGTAAACTTTCATTTTACCATAACCTGTGTCAATGACATAAAAAATTCCATCTACAGTCAGCGATGTCTCAGCGATGTTGGTGGCAACAATGCATTTGCGACTACCCTCTTCAGCCTTCTCGAATATCTTTGCTTGCAAGTCAGCTGGCAACTGCGAGTATATTGGCAGTATTAAGAGTTCAGGAACCTCTCTCTTGGTGGAGGAGATGAGCTGTTCCATGCGCTCCTTAAGGGAAAAACAGGCTGCCTCAATCTCATCTTGGCCAGTCATGAAGATAAGGATGTCACCTGGAGGGCTGGTGATGTGGATAGTCATGGCCTGCTTTACTGCAGCTTCAACATAATCCTCACATGGGGTTTTACTGTACAAAGTATTCACAGGAAAGGTTCTTCCAGGGATGTGGAATATTGGTACACTGCAAAACAAATTCAGAATTACCTTTATTATGTAAGCAGGAGATAACAACATTTATCGTAAACTGTGAAAAAGAAAATACCTTCCAAAGAAATTAGAAAATTTCTGGGCATTCAGAGTTGCAGATGTTACAATAAGCTTGAAATCACGACGCCGAGCAACCACCTTTTTCAGTATTCCAAATAGTACATCTGTGCTTAGCGATCTTTCATGCGCTTCATCCATCACGATAACTCTGCAGCAGTAACACCATTGACAATGAATGATTTTGTTTTGATCACAGATTGAACATAGAAAAAGATTTTTTAAAAAAATTAATAAATAAATGAATTCCCATACCGATACTTATCAAGATCAGAATCTTTCAAAGTTTCACGTAGAAGTACTCCATCAGTCATGTACTGTAAAATTGAAGATGCAAACTTTTAGGAAGTCAAAATATATCACAACCAAACCACTCGGAATGATTGAAGAAATGTGAAATGCAAACAAGCAATTATACAGTTATTATTAATATCAAGGCAAAGTCCATCATCAGTTACAGCAGCTTATGCCAAGAGATTTTGTGCTTAAATATAAGTAAAAGCATGACATGTAGCAATGGTGAAAATAATGACCAATAAAAACCTACCTATATGAAAAGCAAGACTGGTTTGAAAATGCTTGCTTTTGTAGATGAACAAAACTACTAACCTTAATTAGGGTGTTTGGCCCAGTCACATCCTCAAAACGTATGGCATATCCAACTTTATCGCCCAGCTCAGTATCCATCTCTTCGCTGACTCTCTTTGCAACACTCATGGCTGCCACACGCCTAGGTTGGGTACAGCCCACTATACCATTTGTAGTGTATGCATCTTCATGCAAGTACTGTCACCAAAATCCACACGTCAGATCCAGTTAATTTGGCACAATCTCGAAAATCTTCAAACTAGTAAAAGTAAAGGTTATTGCAATGCAAGGAGTTACCTGGGTCAGTTGAGTAGTCTTTCCAGAGCCAGTTTCTCCAACTACCACCACCACTTGATTTTCACGAATTACCTGCCCAATTGACAGGTAAAACAGATTAGGGAAACACAGCCATTATAATGTTTGATTCAAAGGGCAAATGATAATCATTGAACTGAAATTAAAACAACTTCTCGTTGCATTTCAGGCATAGGAATGGGGAAAAATAAATTAAAAAAAAAAAGCAATGACATACTGTTAGGTCTACTTTTGACAGTAATATGTTACTCCCCGTGTGATACAAAAGAAAAGACGAACGGAAAAGATAATAAAAAAGACTCCAAACTATAATCTTTTTCTTTTCTGAATTCATGGAATGTTGACCTTCTAAACTAAGAGTCACAAAACCATAATATAGATATCATTACTCCTTCCAAATTCTTAAAATCTCTCCTAGATGAGACCAAATGAATGGTGAGACAGACCTGCAGTAGCTCATCACGCACAGAATATATTGGTAGATACTGCCGCTGTTCTGCCATGGTCTTGGACTTCGCAAAGTCACTCACAGCCTCCCCCTTCTTCATATGTTGAGAAAATTTTGCATCTTCCCTGAAATCAATTTCACCGTATTCACCTACTACAGCTGTGTCTGCATCAACCTAGCATAGAACACAAATAGATTAAGCCAGAATGAACCATATTGTCAGAAAAAGAGATTTAATATTTGCATCTATAATGGAAAATACCTGTTCTGCTGTTTTCTTCACACCAAGAATATTACCCATCTGTGAGCCAGCAAGTTCCCAGAAACGCTGGCGTGATTTATTCTGGGTTTGTTTCTCACGAATTTCTCTAACTAGAGCAGATCCTTTGCGTGAAATTATAGCCATGTCAGATGTGGGATCCTTTACCGGCATTACTGGCTCTGCTTGTTTGGTGAAAACAATTCTGCCATCCAGGAAAGGAGGTTTTGTATCTGGACAAGGAATAGAAAATTTAGCTAAATGATATAGCAGTCATCTGTGCACAACCGAAGGCAGATGCAATCCATTGGTGGATTAAAAATACCTATCATAATATTCCCTTACCGTGTACAAGAAGAATAACCTTGTGTTCTTCCTCATCATCAAACTCAGTCGACAACTCAGTACCTCTTACAGCTCCCGATCTCAAAAGTTGTCTCTCTTCCCACTGGTGATTATCAGCGGTAATCTGAGACATCTTTTTGCTCTGAGCCAGCGACATCCTTGATCCGTCCTTTCGAACCTGCATCAGATGTGTGACAAGTTACTAAACAAGAAATATTCACTGAACATTGTAACCACATCCAAAATAGCACATAAACATGTGAGAAACTCGGATAATTGGCGTATCCCATCCAAATCAATTCCCACCAAAAGAAAAAAGGAAAAGAACATACTTCAAAAAAGTAATAGGTATAGAAATACAGGCAAACCAAAATATGATGCATGTTTCATGCACTACTCATGAATCTCTACTCCCACCGAATGGTACCAAGACATGCACAACTTTTTCTCAGCCACCTAATCAATCTCAATGCACAAAGTATGTACATTTCCTACATCTAATATACTTATTTTGTTTTGTTGGGAATCTGGAAGAGTTGCAAGCAAACAATAACATATTTGTGCTAACCTCCTCCAGCTTAAGGTCATTAAAACTTCAAGTTTCATGAATCAAAAAATGTTAACTCTGCAAGGGCATTCAGATTTGAAAAGGTTATGAGCATTTCCTAATTCCTGTGAGCACATCTAACACAATCTAATAGCAAGAAGCATTACTTAAGTAAAAGATTGGCTGATTAGTGGTCATATATGGAATACCTCCCAATCCTCCACATGCACTGGAAGAAGGCTACTTACGTCACTGGCAATGTTCATGTATTTAAATTTGATTAATGCTACATCCATTTGTAACCCCAAGTAGGATAGAATGGCACCAAAAAAATTCATATAGAGCCTCATGCGGTTAAGCACCTCCAAGTGATTGACTAAGGGGAATAAAAATCTGTTAAGATCTCCAAGTACCAAAAAAATTGATGAGATGGAACAGAAACAGACACTACAGGTGTCAATCACACAGTTACTAACAAGAAACAATCTTTCTTTTTTTCTTTCCAAAACTAAAGTTTCTCAGAACTTCAAATAACACTTTGTAGTTTGGACTCTCTCAGAACAACCCCCCCCCCCCCCCCCCCCCAAAAAAAAAAACCAACCAAAAGAAAGGTATAATTTAATTTCTATCAAAATCAAACTCCATAAAATAATGAAGGAACCCTAAAATTATGTTAACTAACTGAATATTTCAAAAAAGTATTAATAGGTTTCGTACATAGTAACATAGAAAATTGTGCAGATAGTAACATAGATGTGATTTCCTGATCTCTAGATAAGTGGCAATCCAACCTTGACGTGCCAAAAAAAAAAAAAATAGGAGTGCTAGCAGAAGTGTGCAGACGATCAACTCCAAAACATAATATTGTCATGAGTTTTTCATATACATCAAACAATAAATGGTATAATGTGTGGCCAGAAATGCACGTCAGAAGCATAAAATGAAATTCACAAGCATAAAACATACCAGTCTTTTAGCCAACTCCACCTCCTTCTTTTGGTATGAAGCATCATCCCCAAGAAAAAAAGACGAGCTGTCTGTGTCAAACATTGTGTTCCCTTCTTCTCTGTCATACCTGAGTAGCCAAAATTTATATATGTCAAATGCTTGTCAACTTCAAGGCAGCATATATCAATATCACGACCAAAAGAAGGAAAAAAAATGTGAAATGGGAATAATGCGTCAGCCACTAAAAAGAACTCCTAAACAGAGCTTACACGGTAAACCTGAATTACAAACTAGAAGTTTCCACCCATATAAGAACACATTAATATCTGCTATCCACACAGGAAAATTGTTTACCATGCAAGTCAATCAAAACAATGACCAAAAATTCATATGTCTAAAAACTTAAGTAACAACCCTAAGAGTTTCATCAAATAAAATCACAAATTTTAATCCATCAATGAAAGAATAAATTGCATTGCGCAGATGAATCTAATTATCAATTATCAAATTTAATTTTATCAACAAATATATATATTACCATGCTCGGTCAGAGTTGTATTCCATCTCCAGACGCATACTTTCAGTAATCTCATAATTGTGTTCTTTATCAGAATAGGTCTCATCTGCTTCTCCGTCCTGCAAATATATACGTGTAAAATTAACAAATACTATAACATAGTATGCAATCAGAAACATAGCTTTTGATCCTCAAAATCAACAAACATTACCATCATTGAAAATGAAATCTAATAAAGCTTTTATAGATAAAATTTCATATGTAGAACTAGCCCACTTTCCCCTCAAACAACTACCAAAAGAAAGAAGTAAAGAGGAAACACCACCAAGGAGAAGGTAAGCACACAATACCTGAAATGATTGTGAACTTTCACTGGAGAATGTAAGCTGATGGGACCTCCTACTATATCCAGAACTTGAAGATTTAACTGAGGATCCAGACGCACGTATTGGAAGAGGAGAAGGAGAGATATGGTCCCAGGGAGAGGCAGCATAACCTGTCGAGTAAAAGGAAAAGCCAAAATTAATAAAAGGGTAGCTACTATAGACGTCTATGTCACCTTAAACATGCAATTTCGAATCTAAAATAAAGATCTCATGTACTCAAATTATACCATTGGAATGAGGTGTTGATAAGGGAGAAACTAATCGAGCATCAGGTGAGGCCCCAACGAACATCGGGGATGGTGAAGGCTGATGGCGTTTACTGGAATTAGAGTAGCCTTCCCAGCGTGGCGTATCTTCCCATTCCCATCTTCCATCATCCCAATCAGACCTGCCTGCAAGATTTCCAAAAGTCAAAATTAGGCAGAGCAATATGCTTATTAATATAGACGAGTTCGGCCAGGTATACATATTATTCACCAGGTGACATACCACTACAATTCCTTCCAAAGAAAAAATAAAAAGTTTATTCCACTGTAATTAATCGAAAATAGTTTCCAAAGTGAACCAAAAAATAAAGAATAGATATCATATATACATATAAATATGTACATATCTGGATTCGTGTAATGCATATATGAGATTTCCTATGGTACATGTTCACAATAAAGTTTCCATATCTGGATTCGTGTAATTTATATCTGAGATTTCCTATGTTACATGTTCACAATAAAGTTTCCATAACTTTGTGACTACTCAAAACCGAAAATGATGGGAATGAAACAAAAAATTTGACGAAGTATCCAGACTGCGAAAAATACAAATATAAAAAAACTTCTGTTTACTAAGTGAATGAATATATTCCTGATGTTTAATTCTAAATTAATAGAACAAATAGTGAGAAACGAATGAGTTATGTATCTCAATATGTAAGGATATAATACAATTATACTAAAGAACTTTAAAAAAACATGCCAACAGCACACCAAGTCCCTACTGATGCCGTTACCCCATATTTAGAAAAATGGAAAGCAATCAAGAAACAAAAATAAACACACTCTAAAGATGAAGTATACATACCCGGTGTCCTCCTTGTGCCTTCATATTTACTACGCTTCCTTCCATATTCTCCACCATACTCTGGTTCATCTCGACCTCTTGCTTCCCTTCCATGATACTGCTTGCTATCATAATTATCTCTCCTGCTTGGCCCCCTACTTTCACTTCTAGTGTCATCCTTCAAATACTTTCTCTCACTACGTCGGTCATCCCTGTAATGCCTGAAACTTGTAGATGAAACACTGTGGGGACTCCCAGTAGAAGATGAAACCTTCAATTCAAAAGCTAAATCAGAACAAAGTGCAGCTCCAACTTAAATTAACAAAATATGAAATGCCAATTATTTCTAATCTCATGAATCAGTAATTTCAACAGAATGAACAGATCCCCTCCACTTTCACAAACGAAAAGTGGCCCAACTTAATGAAGTGATAAGCTAAATATTGAAGACGATGACAACAAAGTATGTATATGAATTAAACACTTACTTCTACATATGCATGTTCATTTGAGCGACCAGTTCCAGATGTCTCTCCAGCCCGTCCCACTGCCATGGGATTTTCTGCAAAAAAAGAAATAACAAAATACAATCGTAATATGAGAATTTTTATCTCAAAATAACAATAATAACAATCAGTGGAAGAAGAAGGAGGAGGAAATTTTATTTCAGATAAAACTAAATCAGGATAGCATCCTAAAATGAGTCAAAAAGTGAAAATGCTGTTTAATACCGTCAAAGAACCCACCCACCCGCACCCATAAAAACAATAATTACATGTAAGAAGGTACAAGCAATATGAGTTCCGACAGTGCCCACTTTGATTACATCTCCCAAACATCAACTCCCTCTTATTCAAAGCCAGTGAGTCCTGTTTCTCCCCATGTAAGAGCACTTCACCTTATCAAGGAGATGTTCATCAGCGCACAACCAGCAGGTGCAACTACTCTTTGAAGTTATAAACAAACATCAACTATATCTTGAGAAGATAGAAATCTATTCTACACCCTCCTACGAGGTGTAAGGTAACCACAAAACAAGGGCTGAAACATGTCATTAGCCATATAACTTAAAAACTCCACAACTCTAATATGTTAAAGGACATTTCATTCCTTTCAACAAGACCTGACTCCTCAATGAACCTAGGTAAAGTGTAACAGCCCATAACAGATTCAATTCTCAGTCGGTTCTAAGTACCTTTAGCACTGAAATCCAAAGAGAGAGATTTACAGACTATTATGCTCAATATCTGTAAAATATGGGGACAGGAAAATAGCACCAATCTACAAATCTTCAACTATAAGTTGGCATCAGAAACTTATTGGTTCTCTTGCTTGGTTGGGATTTTGGAATTCCAAGTTTTGCTAACACTGCAACTCATTAGCCTACAAGACTTAGAAGGAAAAAGGTTTACCTGCATCAGTTATTTCGCTTGCAGAAGTCTCACGATACCGTCTACTAGCATGGCTGCGCTTTCCATTTGTAGCATTGCTCACTACCTCGTCTATTCCAGAAGATTCAGACTTCTCCTCCTCTTCAATTGATGCTGCAACGGGAGCAACTCTTGGGACCTTGAATCCATCACCAATATAAGAACCTCCCCCTTTTTCAACAGCACGGACACTTAGCCCTGTTACATTATGTTTGATCAATACAAAGCACCAAATTTTGTACTTTCATAATAAAAGAATAAGTTTTACAAGCATGTTTACGAAAAGTAAGAAGGTGATCCCATAAATTTTAAAAAACAACTAAATGGGAAAATTACACCAAAATACAAAGTTGAATTCCATTTTAAGGACAGCCCTGTGGCAACAAAAACTTCAAAAAAAAACCGACAAAAGGAATCCAAGTAAGCAGACCACAACTAAAGTTGGAGTATAGCACATATAGCATAGATAAGAATTCCCCCCCCCCCCCCCCCCAAAAAAAAAATAATAATAAAGCAAATCAAACAGCATCCAAGACCTAAACAAACCTGCCTCTCCACCTTCTTACAGGTTAATGGGTTTTGTTCTCAAGTAGAATAGGTCCTTTACAGTGTTACTAAGCCCTAAAACAATCATTGAGGAGGGACTTGCATAACTAGGCCAACTAAAACTTAGAAAAAAAAAAATCTTAGAGCACAACTAAGGCAACAGAGATAGTAGTCTGATTTCCCAGTAGTCACAAGGCAGCCTTGCTAAGGAAAATTAAATAAAATCAAATCCAACAACATGGTTAATCTGGTCACATTTCAATTTGTTTTAGCTCAAATCAGACTACGGTATGACTTTAGTTTATGAAACAAAGTAAGCAACCAAGCTGCCTCCCTTAGAATTTTGTTTTTGTTCCACAAATCATTCCTGCTTTTAGCATTTGGAAGCAATATGAAGTAATAAATGACTTATATTTACAAATAGGAACCAGCTAATACAATTAGACCAATAAAAGATAATACCTGACTGCACTTTTGCCTCGGGAGCTCTAAATATTGGCCGTTCCTTATTGGGTACAAATAATCCCCCACCATTAGTTATTTCAGGTTCCAATAACTCAGTTGTTTTATCCAAGTCAATGAGCTTAGCTGCTCCTTCTCCTTTCTAAAAAATTAAGCAATAAAATAAACAAAATTCGCCGATAATACAAAACATCTACAAACTACTGAAATCACTAGTCTGACTAACCTCCATGCCAATTAACTAAAATTCTAAGAATCTGAAACTTCTACCGCAATGTCGGGTCGCCTGCAAAACTTTCAAATAACCAAATTAAAACCATATTACCCATGCTTAATACGTGAAGAAACAGAGTAAAATTTATTTGAAATCCTAACTAATTAGGAAATCATCACAAAACCCTAATTGAAACCAAAAAAAAAAAAACAAGAATCTTGCTTTGACTCAATGCGGAGCGCATCACAGCGAAATCGAGAACTCTAAAATGAATTAAGATCGAGAGACTTGTTCATACATACCTGTTGAAGTGTACAGTGAAAAAGTCACGGTGTAATGAATGTTGGAGGATCTGCTCTCGCTAAACCAGAAATTCAAGATTTTTTTTTATAATAAAGAAATTGAAGAATTGCAGAAAGAAAAGAAAAAGGCTGCTGAGTTTAATAATACATATTTTAATTTTTGGACCGTCAACCGACCTTTTTTTTTTTTAAATAATGATTTTAGTTTTCTTTTAACTTTTTCCTTAAGTTGTGAGTAGAGTACAACTAGCTCGAGTTTTATTATAAAAAGATATTTAGTTCCGAGTTAAATTTATTAAAATAACATATTAATTTAAATCAATAGATATTTCAAATTGTAATTAAATAAAAAGTTTAATTCACATAAGATGACATACATAAATGAAATAAATTATTCATAAATCGTTAAAATTATTATTCAATTAATAAATATTACATTATTTAAGATTTAAAAATATATATATATGTTTCACTGTTTTACTCATGGAGGATGGTTACTGAGAAGTGGTAACTTTTGCACGAGGAAATGGTAGGCCTGCTATTGCCGGTGCAGTGTGTGCGCACTGCGCAGCAACAGTAAAACTTTGTGAGAGTTTTTTTATTCTTGGGTGTACTCAGAAATATGGTTAGTTAGCTATTTGCTGGGGCATCCAGCAGCCACACTTGCAAGTTGATCATTTTGGGCTTTCAAATCAGGCCCCATAAGGTCAATTCCACTAGATTGAACATATGTCTGATATGAAAAACAAAGTTGCAAATAAAGAACAAAATTACCATTTTATTACAAGCGCATCCTAAAAGAAAAAATTGGATAAAAATTTTAAATTACAAATGTGAATACCTACATACTTGCCACAATAGGAAAAACATGAATGCTCCGGTGATTCTACCAAAAATTGCTAAAATTTTCAGCAAAACTTAGGGATATTTTTGGAACCAGTTGGAATCAAAATTTCATCTAATATCGGAGATTTCTTGATCGACCGTGAAATGGATGTCAAGCCATTGCAAACTCAAGAAAATTTCAGCTCCTTGCATGATCAAGTAGCAGTAAATAAAACCAATATCTGCTATGTGCCAATCCTCTCAAGATTTTCTGATACATTTTTCATTCTTGGCCTAACCTCAGGGTCCGCCTCAGTGCAAGCAAGAGCCACATGAAAAACTGCTAGCACTTCTTTTTTGACATGCACTTCTTGCAGCAACATTGCATCCACCATATCTGATAATGGATTTTCCTCTTCAAAACCTTTCCTCACCCACCTAACGAGGTCCGGAACTTCGATGGAAGTTGATGTTGTTGGTGAAAGCTCAGGAGATTTTCCTGTAAGCAACTCAAGCAGCACAACTCCAAATGAATAGACATCCCATTTCTGCGTGGGGCGATTACCAGGGACTCGAGCCTCTGGTGATCGGTAGTTGTTGGTTTTTTCAGTTTGGACAGTCTTCATGTATGGAAGGGCGCCGCCCATGAAGCCACCAGAAGAAGAGGGGTTATTGCCAGTAATGTTAATGAGTCTGCTGAGGCCAAAATCAGATATGTAAGGCTGGAAGTCATTGTCAAGGAGGATGTTGGATGGTTTGATGTCTCCATGGACAAATTTTCTCGGACTGCATTCGTGGAGATAGGCCAATCCCCGGGCTGTGCCCTTAGCGATTCTAAGCCTTGTTGACCATGAGAGGCTTGTTGATGGCTGACCATTTCTTCCTGTAGAATTAATCTCTTTTTAAATCAGGAATAGATACAGGTTATTGTGGGCACTAACATTGTAATAATATTAACTTGAAGTCTGTAGTAAGAAATTGCTAAAGAGCTAGCACATCACAATTGATCGCCTTGAATTAATTTTCTAATTGAAACTTGTAACTGAAGACTCTGATGAGTGGGGAACACAAACAATACTTCCAAGGAAAGCAACCAAGAAAGTCTCCATTTGAAAAGGAAAAACTAGAAAAGAATTCCCATCTTTTTCGCTTAAAGTTACTCTTTCTAAAAAGTTTAAAGAGAAAAAACAACAGAGGAAGGAACCATCAGAAAGCTGCTTCAACAGTTTAAGTTTAACCCCGATCTCCAAATTTAGGTGCGCAATCCTGCAATATATATAAATAATATGGGAAAGCATAAATTAACCCTAGTCTGGGACCAAGGGGGTGGAACGTGGGGCCGCGGCTATTAATTGAGTGAAGGCTCAACCAAAAAGGCAAGGAAAATTGAGAATCATAGCCCAGTACCCTGTAATAGAGAGATCTGGAAATGCAGAAGCCCTGTGGTAACTGCCCCAGTACCTACACTTACTTAGGTAGCCAGCCAAAAAGGCCAATAATGAGGAACCCATAAACCATTCTCTAGATCTCTCATTTACAGGTAATAGAGTAACCACTCCTACAAAATTTTCCCTAACTATGCATGTACTATTATTATATTCAATTATTTCTAGTTAAGTCACCAGGGGCAGCGATTCTGATATGGACTTTATCAGAAGTCAAGATCATAGGTTAAAAGAGAAAATTGCACTACCGGCACATTGAAAGCTGCAGATTACTGGCAAAGGATTCCCCATAAATGCTAAATGCTAGGGTAAAAGATTGGGCAATTCTAGGGTACAATAATAAAGGAATGGCCATGACCCACTCCATGTTAAGTGGGTTTTGCTAGGTGCGCATCTTAAATGATAACAGCTACACCGCATGAACCATTTGACGCAACATCCATCATTCTGTAAGCCACGTGGACCAATCAGGGATCAACTATGCAACTTAATCCCGCAACGCCACTCGTACTAAGACACGGAAGTCCACAACTTTCCAATGCACACATACATCAATTGCATGCCTAGATTGAAGCTCACATCAAAGTGCCCAGCTAATGTAAGACCAACCTCAAATTTAGAAATTAAAGGTAAAATTTCAGAATCTGAAAAAAATAAAAAAATAAAAACTGAAAGAAATAGAGAACTAACCTCGAAGAGCATTAGCTAAGTTGCCGTTAGAAATGAAGTCACTAATGAGAAGCTTTTCGTCCGGAGCCCAATAATAGGCCCTCAATTTGACGATATTCGGATGCTTAACTTTAGCAATGGCCTGAACTTCAGTAACAAACTCCCTGTGCCTCTGCTCTCCGCCTTCGCCGAGCCGCCGCACGGCCACCGGAATGCCATTACCAAGCACAACTTTATACACAATCCCCAGCCCACTTTTGCCCAACACATACGCAGAAGCTCGAAGCAACTCATCAAGCTCAAACGTGAACCCTTTATCAATTGCCACCAGCTCTCCTTCCCCCTTGCCACTCTCTGCTTTCTCTTGATCCTCAACTTCAGAATCTTCATTTCGAAAGCCGTTGATGCAAACGCATGGACAGAAGTTGCCATTTTCATTTCCACCAAGTTTGCTCTTCCCAGTGCAGCTGCAGCCGCCATTTGAATCTTTCTTTTTCCAGTAAACATAAACAACCACTAGACCAATAACCGCAACAGCAGCCGCATCAGCTGCTGATATTAAAACTATCAAACCGGGACCCAAGCCTTTCTTTCTATTCTTATCAGAATCCGGGGATGGATTCTGAGTCTCTTGCTGACTCTCTGCTGAATCTTTGCAAGATTTTTGTAAAGGAAACCCACATAACAACGGATTATTAAGAAAAGCCGTTGGCCCTTGGTTAGCAAACGACCCTGTTTGAGGAATTTCCCCGCTTAAATTGTTACCCCTCAGATCAAAACTCACCGTTACAGGCAAATTCCCGAGAGATTTCGGAATTTTACCCGATAAATGATTGTAAGACAAGTTCAAAGTACCCGTTAAAGACTGGAGCTCGCCAAGATCATTCGGTATCGGCCCTTTGAAATCATTAGCAGAAAGATCAAGCTGCACTAAATTCTCCAGCTCAGGCCAAATCCCAGCAGGAATTTGCCCGCTAAACTTGTTGCCAGCAAGTATCAATCTCTGCAACTGCTTGCAATTCTTTAAGCTATCCGGAAGCGAACCCGACAAAGAGTTGCTAGAAAGATCGAGGTTTTGCAATCTGGGGAGGTTACAGATGGAAGGAGGAAGCGAACCCGAGAGATTGTTAGCGTAGAGAAAAATACTGTGGAGTGAGGTGGCGTTGAACAGCTGATCGGGGAGCGATCCAAACAAGTTATTGTTGTGAAGGTTGAGCCTTCGGAGGTAGATTAACGAGCCGAGCTCGGAAGGAATATACCCGCGAATATTCTTCCCGGAGATGGCGACTCCGACCACGCGTGGGTCCGGGAATCCGGTTATGTTCATGCAGGAAATGCCGGACCAGCGGCAGGGCGTGGGGTCGTTCTCGTTCCAGTCAGCGAAAACTGAAGCATCAGTTTGATCGATGGCTGATTTTAGTGAGAGCAGAGTGAGGCCATCGGGTGAAAGAGCGAAACATAAGTGAAGAAAACATAAAAAGAAGGCAAAGAAGAAACTGTTTTTCATTTGCGTATGTGGTTTTGTTTGTTCTAGAAAAAAGAAAAGAAGAGAAATGAAATGAAATGGGAAACAGGGGGCGGAGTGTGTGTTCAAGCGATATTTACAGAGAAGAGAGGAGAGGGTGGTGGTTGGCGGAAGGGGGTGGAATTTATGAGAAAGAGACTTGAGAAAGACGAGATTTTGATTGGAGAGTGGGGTCCATTCCCGCCAAAAGATGGAGATCAGAGATAGAGGAAGAGAGAGGAGGCTCTAGCCTTTTAGTTTTAGTTTTCAGTTGTTTGGGCTTCCTTAGAAAAGGGGGAGTAGAAGAAAAGCAATAACAGAGTGCTTTTCTATGTTGCCTTCATGCGTGATGTTGATGTTTGGATGTCGTCTGCATCGTCCTGTTTTTTATTTTTTCTTCTTTAATCTGCGTCAGGAACTGAGCCATGAATTTCACCATGCGTTTTGGAGTTTTCTCTCCCCCTCCACCCCCTCCTTTCTTTTTTCTTGTTTGGTCAGTAATAATTTAGTGGGTAAGTTAGTTAACACATGCTGTTGTCTGATCTGATTAATACACGGCTACAATTTTACGTGTGAAAATGTTATAAAAATTTTGTGCCACACATGTACATTGTATCATTCGTTGCTCTCTATTCAGGTGTGCAATTTTGCTCTTATTTGGCTTCTTCTTAATACATGGCTACATTTTTTTTTTTTAATTAAATACCTCAAATTACAGCTAAATGTCAATTCACATTATCTGTAGTTGGATAGCTTTTTCCGCTTTTTATAATTTTATGATAGAAGCCTGCCAACTACAAATATGCAGAATTCTGCTGTTGATAAATCAATCAAAACAAAGTTTAGGCAGCCATTGACATTTAAAAT
Organism: Murraya paniculata; assembly: GCA_030449075.1. NCBI lineage: Eukaryota > Viridiplantae > Streptophyta > Magnoliopsida > Sapindales > Rutaceae > Murraya > Murraya paniculata. The sequence continues at coordinate 2,446,887 of JAEVFN010000022.1, forward strand.
GATGTTAAAATTATGTTGTGTGTGTGTGTGTGTGTACTACCATCACGATCAAATATTCAAATGAAAATGAAATATAGTTTTATTGGGACCTATCTGTAAGGTCCATCCTCCACGAAAATCACTCCTTTTGTCAATATTACTACATGTATGATACATTAATATATTACAAGTCTTAACGTTTATATCAACAGTTACTATGCAATCAACCTAACATCTCATATCGTCACTTATACGCTTCTCAATCATTCTCGATTTCGGGCCCTCGCGGATGAGGAATTTTTAGAGCAATACTAGTACTAAAGTAGAGTTCCTATCAGTAATTCATTATTATTTATTAATAATTATCCTCGATGATTCAATGAAGCTAGGCAACAGTTTTGATGCCGTTTTGCTTAATTCTCACACTTGATAAAATGTTGAAACTCGTATATTGTCAATTATGTTCCACTTCCGCATATCATTGATTCTAAATTTGTGCAGTCCGTTAATGTCCAGCGGAGACAATGAGTTCTTCATCGTCGTCCTTCATTATTCTACAATTGATTTCAAAACAAAATTAATTATATTCTTTTAGTGGAATTGTTAATGATGCTTTTATGTCTGCTTCTCATCATGAAAACATGCTTAGAAGCAACCGAAAGTATAAGAGTTTAGAGAGAGAGAGCTTTCTTAATTCCAGTCTGTATTATTGTTTGCTTACTTGTGTTTGCTTCCCTTTTCTCTTTTAAAAGCAGTTGAAAATCAGGAATATACACTGTGCTAATTACTTGTACATGAGAGCACAATTACAATTATTATTATTATTATTTTTAACACATGGGCAAGTTGTAATGACTAGCAAGCTTCTCAATTGTTGACATTCACCAAAATCATTCCACCACAAAATATACAGGCCGAAAATTCATATACGCCGTTATCGTGATGGCTTCATTCTTCGCTCCTAAAAGGATACTTATCATTATTATAAAAGTTCTTTCCAAGGCAACACTCCTAAGCCTAAAAGAATGCTTTGCTTTGCAACCAAGGGAATAGGCAAGGATTGGATTTTACTAACCATAATATTATATGGTTATTCAACTTGCTCTTTTGAGGAATATGGGTCCCACTTACCACAATTCCCAAATCACTTTTAGGAAAGGATAGATCCTAATGAGCTACTGTAGCATTCCGGCAGCGTTAGCCGATCACTGCTCAGTTTCCCACTTTCATTTTCTAACTTATCCCTTTTTCTGAGGTGAAAAACTGTCATTAAATATGCCAAAAGATGATGGGTCTCTTTATATATATATATATATACCCACACATACAAGTAGCTTGTTTGTGACATGGTAGATGCCCTGTCCTTATTTGGTGTGACCTCACCACTCTCTCAGAAGTTACAGTAACTCCCGGTACCCACTCTCAAATCACAGAGGATCAAGTCTTTACGACCGCGTATATCACTTGTAATTTAAGTACAAATATGTTAATCTAAATGCATTCTCTGTGAAGATTAGCATTCTCTGTGAAGATTAAGTAATCACAATCTCAGGAATCAAATTACCAATAACAAAATGCTTAATAGAACTGTACTTGTCATAATGACAATACCAAAAGAAAATGCAGGGTTCTTAAAAGCATCAACTTAACTAGGTTGAATTCACAAGTCATCTCTGGGATCAACCCAAGGTACATTGACAAGGTTCTGGTTCAGAAGCATATCTGTAGAGTCCTCCACTGGATCTGTGAATATGAGAATATCTCAAACCTGGTCCAAATTGAGCAAGACTCATTTATGCCCCTGCGACTTCAGCCATTTCCTGCTCCACTGTACTGGGTGTGACTGGATAGTAATGGTAGTGAAGCTCTCCAACATCATCACCAGACAGCTTCTTCCATCCATTTGGTCCCACATAATAAACTGGATGAAATAACAGAATGTAATCCAAATCAAGCTCACAAATACAGGTGGTGCACAGAGATAGATAGAGAACGAGAGAGAAAGAAAGAGAGAGAGAGAGAGAGAGAGAGAGAGAGAGAGAGAGAGAGAGAATGTACCGCTTGCGACACCACCACTGGCTGCATCTCTGAATGTCGCATGATAAATAGCTCTTCTAGCCAACTCCGCAGCTTCTTCAATGGACATGTCAAACTTGTACCTAGTACGAGTTTGGATAGAACGAGAATTATACACAATAATGAACAGAATGCCAAAAAATATTTCACAGACAAGAAAATGCAAGTACAAAACAATTTTAATAATATTTTCATAAGAATACGAGCTGCCAGGAAAAGGATCAAGTGTTATCAGAAGTAATGGAGTCACTTAACAAACACAAGCATTCTTGTAAGCATCTGGTACACCCTTTCCATTCTTCCCCGCTTAGTTCATGTTTGTTACCTATCATTATATTTGACTTTTATGTCTGATAATTCACCAAAGACTTATCATAATTCACAAAGATTATGATTCGAAGGAAGGAAATTTCAGAAGATACTAAAAAAAATTCATATTATGAAACAGAAGCTTTAACATCAATTAAGCAAGAGCATAAAAACATGGGATATAGACACACACCCGCTATCCAGTACACCATAAGCGTATGGTGAACCTGATCCCACAGAGAACCGTGTTCCTTTGAGCCTCCCTCCTTCACTGTCCACATAATACAGTCCAGGACCCTGCAACCCACAAACAAACAGCTTAAAAGAGACGCAATCTGAGATGCAAAAGCAAAACAAAAAACAGAAACATGAACTCCCTTACAGTCTCATCCCATCCAGCAATCATAGTCCCAACAGACAAACCCATTCCACGATAAGAGTAGAGAATGTTGGCCAGCAGCTTTGATGCCCCTGTAACTGAAATTCTACGCTTGTTGGCCAATTCATGTAGTCGGCACTATATTATGCAAACAAGTAACAGTTTAGCACTTAACACGTGAACAAAAATACAACACACACAGCCTTACAGGTTTCCTAGTTATATTAGCTAGTTACCTCTAGAATATCTCCAAGTATACAAAAGCTCAATTATTTGAAAAAATGCAATTTTAATTACTTATAATGATATTGTAAATTAGCAGCAAGTGATTAGTAGAGTATAAAATGTTATTGTTAAAAATATATCAAATTCCTCAAACTCGAACGGTAGAAACTAAGAAACAGGTGTAACTAGCCCTTCTAATGCACTCTAAAGAATAGGCATAACATAGATTTAGTAAAGGTTTATTCTAAAAAGATCAAATTGCAATTATTCAGAGTTCAACAGGGAGAGACCATTATTCATTCCATTCAATAAGATGAAAAGAGAACTGGTCAGAGAAAACAACGATAATCTAGAAGCTACAGCTATGACGTGAACATAAAATCATGACATAACATTACATTTTAGAGACAAAACTTAAGTATGCTACCTTTATGCCCAGATTTCTGTGCCAAAACTGGCAGTCAGCTGCTCCTCCAGCCATAGTGCCGAGCATGTAAGGATTGATTTCTATAATTTTCTTCACAGACTGTGATGCTGAAAAAAAAAATAATGAAACTCTTTATTTATTGACACCATTTATATTAAAAGGTGTAAAGAAGGAGGTCAAATGTTAACAGTTTATGAGTTGCAAGGATAAATAGGATAGAAGCGGCATCTCAATCCACTTAAGCTAATTCAGATCATTTTCAACATATTTATGTGCTCACTCAAATAGCAATGTGTAAACATTCTTCATGCAAATCAATTTCTGTTTAACACAACGCACAGAAATGATGCATTTGTTTGTATGCACGCATGAAACATGCAATAAGAAGTCCAAACTAGCCAATAGCTGAAATTAATCCTAAAGTCCACTCATAACTTCAGCTAAATTAACAAAATACAATCACTAGGAAAAGAAAACATACAGATATAGCCTCCCATGCTAGCTCGAGAATCAGCAGCCACCATAACACCCTCCTTAAAGATAAAGGCAAGCGTGGTTGTCCCCTTGGCATGCTTCAGCGTAGCTTTAGTGTCCTTTTGAAATTCATCAAACTAAAACCCCAAAAAAAGAAAAAAATTTAATTAAATGTCTCTACCGCTGTTCAGAAAGAGTATCATCATAATGTAACCAAAGCATACTCACATCAGCAGTAAGAGGTAGATCAAATGATGGTGCAGCTGACAACCCGTGACAGAGCTCGTCACCTGACCCGAAAAATGGAGAAGTGGACTCGAGACCACTAGTGTCAAGCTTCATGTCTAAGCACTTTAATTTTGAAAAAGAAAAACAAAAAACACCCAAAATTAGTAAAAGGTAAAAGCAAAATCGGCATAATATACGACTTTGAGACAGAAAACGATTTATATTATCATTAGGAATATTAACTCCCAAAATTAACTCGGATCGGTAGTAGTGAAACCCTAAGAATTAAAAAACAAAATTTATTTTCTTTAGTTCTTTGTTTAAAACGACAAAGAGGACCGCCAAAAACTGAAATTATCAAACGAAGATCGAAAAACAATTTCAACCTAAAATCACCTTTAGTATAAGCCCTAGGTCATTTATAGAGACTGATTTCACTGATTGCGGTAATCAAACCAAAGATTAATTGATTCAAATTAGAGATTAGATAGGTACCTGAATTTAAGATTAAACAACAATGTAACTGAGAGTTGCGAGCACAAATCGAGCACAAAAGCTGTAGTGAGAATAAATTGGAGGGAATGCTTTGATAAATAATGATCTTGTGAATCCGAAAAGAGTTTTCTTGTGCCACGGGCAAGTTTGGATGAACGTGAGCCGAGCCAGGCCGGGCCCGTATTAATTTGAAACTCGGTTGATAGCACAAACAATCGGGGTGTGATAAGTGAAATGATTGGGTCCAACTTGTACTCTTACTTGATGGATGGGCTCCAACGGAAATTTAGATGTTGGTCAGTCATGGATAATTAGAATTACACAGCCCAGCCCTTGTCCCTGGATGCATGAATGATGATAACGATTATATTATGTATCGAGTCAAGCGGTAACTTAATGTCATGTTCTATTAATATAAAAATAATTATACTTTATATTTTCTATTATTTAAAATAAAATAAATGCGATACAGTATCATGCTGGCTATGGGGTTCGAACCCATGCGCACTTATGTGCAGAAGATCTTAAGTCTTCCCCCTTAACCTCTCGGGCAAACCAGCCGACGCTGACAACATTCAGAAATTTAAATCAACACAGCATCTTGTCATGCAAAATTATATGTCATTGCACATGTTACTCTATTTTACTAAGGAGGCGGGGGCTAGGGCTTTTCCGGGAAAACGTTAAAGAGTAGTTTGTTTTCATCGGCCCCATTGTCCAAAGCACGAGCAGGTTTCCGATTTTCATTTCCTGAATTGAATTAAGAATTATTCAAACAAATAAAACAAACAGAAAAAAATTCAATCGTTCCATTATAAAGGTGGCCCAAAATAGGATCCAGAATGGTCCCCAAATAGCCGCCAGAACAGTTAACTCAGAAGTAAAGAACAATTACCTTTTAGGCTTTTTCAGTCAAATCGTGCCGCGTTTCGTTTCAATTGCTTAAGCAGTAGTGTGTGTTCATGCAGAGAACGTGGCCTCCACCAACAATTAAAAGATCACAGGCATTAAGTGACTTTCACATTATTGCCATTCCACTGCCATAGGCACAGCAATTTCTTAGACCCACAACTTGATCACTTACTACCTTGGTCGTGCTTAACAATAATATGCTATTGTCACTTTGCAATTCTGGTCTCGCTGCCAATGTCTTGTTAGTCGAATGAGTGCTGGTTCTATAATTTGTTTTTATGAATCTCTACATGGATCTCTGAGATATTCAAACTGTGTTACATTAAGACTAAATTTAGGTTATGTCTTCATAAATTTTTTGTTTTTTTTATCAAGTCCTGTTTGATTTTAAGGTGAAAGTTGTGAAAAAAGAAAAGCTGTAATTATGAAATAAAAATTAATGATATATTAAATATGATATATTAAATAATAATTTTAATAAAATTAATAAAAAACATAATAAATTTTTTATCATAAAAAATAAAATTAAATTAACTTAACTTTTAAATTATAATAGTTAATATTTATTAAATATTTTTAGTACCGTAATTTTTAAGATATAATTATTTAATCTTCCATCTTATTAGGGGATAAATTTAACTGCTATGCTTTGGCCATTGGAAATAACAGTAAAGGTTGGTAAATTCAAGACCAAAACATAGGTGGGGATCGTACTCGCTCGAAATCGTGATGATTGGTGATGAGCTAGAAATGCACGGCTGTGATGATTTTAAGTTTTAATTCTTGCCACCCTTGCTTGATGCCTGGCAGCAGCTAGCTGCCAAAGTTCTTGTCATGAGATGACGTTTTGTAATTAATGGAGTGAAAGCATTTTCACTTCATACTCCATGCTTTGACTATCGTTTTCTCAGCTTTTAAATCCCACTGCGTGACAAAAAGCAGTTCGGAACTTATGAATGTGGTTGAAGATGTCGGCATTTCAAAATTATTCTCAAGTCACAAAAGCTAAAGTAATGATGGCTTAGCATACTCGTTTTAATTGATTCCTCCATACAGGCCCTAACTTGAAACCCTAATTTTTCAAGTTAATGGGTTATGACTGGCATGGCACGATTAGAAGATGCATAAGATCACCATCACCATCACCATCATATCGAATGAAATTTTGATTATTTAGTTTACCTTATGGTAAAAAATAATCACAAATGACGATATTATAATTGGTCCATTTTAAACAAAGCCTTTTATTATATTCGGTTGCTCCATTTAAAAGTAAATTAATTTCTTTTTTATTTTAAATAAACTAACATCATTAGTCAACTATCTGTTGAAACTTCTTTGATCATTAGGGATTTACGATCTTTATACTAAAAAATTGTCCTATCTACTTTGAAATTTTTGAGAAACAAGTGTTTTCATACTATTGATAATACTCCAACATCTTCCCTAAAAGTAAACATCACCCGATTAAAATTATTTATAGGAGATTTTTTTTTTAAATGTATTATACATATGTATTTCAAAAAGATGTTTTCACATTACTTCTAACGTGAAGGATCTCATTTTATTAAAATAGAGATCAAGCTAAAAGATTTGAAGGGAAAAAAAAAAAAAAGGAACTTCGATGTACTAAAATGTTGAAAATATTACATTAAAATTTATATCGTTTTATATCTTTTAATTTGACCATTATTCTTTCCAAACAAAAGAGTCCCTTATTGGAAATGTATATACACACATGCAATAGATGATTTCGAGAGCAACAAATATTGTAATAGACAAATCTATTTCTTCTACTAGTAATCTATTTATGTTTGTAAAAAGCTTCATGAATCTTCATGATTGAGAGACAACATTTTGAACATAATCATGGCACCCCGAACATCGTCACTTCTTAAAGCCTTCTTCATGTGGTCTAGTTCTCTTGGTCATACAACGTAATCAATAACTACATGTCCGCTGGAATGATGAATAAAACCATCAGAAATGTGACGTTGGATTACAAAGAGCCATCTAATTGTCACATGTTTATGGTAATTAAATTCTATTATTTTTGGAACATAATAATTTGGTTGTCTTAGGTCAAAGAGCTAGCAAATAAAATTCAAGTTTAATTTTGCTTTTAACATGACTGTGGCTCGAAGACGTGACACGTTCGTTTCTTGTGACAGAGACCGTGATTTCGGCACTTGATCTTGTTCGTGGATCTTGACCCCACGTTTTCAACTGCTGGATTCTTGGTTCTTCGCTCAAAATTCAAATCCAACCACCACAGTTGAAATTACTCGTGTGCCCTCACCTTTCTTCCACATTTTCAACCGTGCCGCACGAGCCCAACACTAATGGTGTTGTGGGACGGGTGCTGGCTATGGCTATGGTTATAACGCACAAGAGACATACGCATTTAGATTTACGATATTCACAGGACAAGTTTTTAAGGGGCTTCAAAAATATGTGAATAATAATTGCGCAATAATAATAATTATATTATTATTTAGAAAATTACCTTTATACAATAATTGTGCAATATCAAAATTAAGGAATATTTTTGTCATGTTAATTAATAATTTTTTTTTATTTTTTTAATAACGAACCTAAAGTCCATTAACCTACGCAAAATTAGGCGCAAAAAAAAAAAAAAAAAAACTTAGAATAACTCACAGATGAGTCTTAACTTTTGAGGCCAAACCCGCACACCATTTACAACATCCTCAAAGCCAAATAGTAATATTAAAAATTAAGTAATTAAAGGCTCTTCAAAGCACCAAAGGGGTTGCTAATTTTCTATTGGCACAAATGGATTTATCAAAAGTACCACTATTTACCGTACTTTAAGTGCAGCTATCTAACGATTAAGAAACCATGCCATATAATTTTTGTAAAGAGGAGATACTTTCATGTAAACAAGTATGTAGTATCGATATTTTTAAACAAGTTAGAACCTTTAATTGTGTACTTGATGTGCCTACAAAAGATTATGGAATCAAATAATAGATACCGAATCAATAGCAGAGTGTACGTGCGGCGATGTTCACTAAGATGGGCAACCATAATCCATTCCCACTGAAACAGTTATATGCAAATTTAATGTATATATATAATAGTAAAATACACAACATGGTATGATAAAATATAGTATTATAGTACTTTTATTTGCCAAAGGTTGAACATTAGACTAATAGAGTGGACCTTCCGAGTACAAAAACAGGCAAGAGTAAACATTATATAATGTGCGCACTTAGAAAAAGTGAACAGCATTAACGATCGATGGTGGGTGGGGATTGCACGTGCTTTATTGCTCCAACCAAAAGACGTTATCATTAATCCAATTGGAACTCGTTGCTTCGCTTTTGATGTTTGAAGTAATGGTCACCAACCATCGAAGCATATAAACCCCGCTTGGTTCATTTAAATTTAAATTAAGCATAATCTCTTTTGAATTTTTTATTTATTATATGAGACTATTATTTGAATTATAATATATTTCATGATGGGATTAATTTACATTAAATTTTATATATTATAACCCTTTCTAATACTCGAGTAACTTTAACATTTACCTTGATTTTAACTTTATATTTCTAATATTTGAGTGACTACAATCTTCACCCAAATGTTCGAGGAACTTTAATATTTAACTTGATTTTAACCTTATATTTCTAATATTTGAGTGACTTCAATCTTCACCCAAATGTTAAAGAAAGAAATTTAAATTAAACTCTCACAATTCATCTGTGGGGATTCAAACAGACTACCCTCACGCTTGTGAGAGAATGGTTCTAGCCACTCGGTCAAGGCTATTGAGTAGTTAATCTCTTTCAAATTTATTCTTACTTTAACAACTCTATTGCGAGTGTACATGCAAGCATGCTTTTACGTGAAAACTAAATTAATGAATTGAATGGAGCATTTCATTAGGCGAACTTGGATATATGGAACCATATATACTTTAAATAGCTCATATTCCATGAATTTTAATGTCAAAATCTGTCTCAATAATCTTGGGTCAAATTATTATTTTTAATATAATATAAGAACAAATGCATTCATTTATTCACCAATTCATTTATTTCAAATTTGTCCGGCCCCTAAAATTTACTCATGTTCTAATTTTGTCAAGTTTCATTGAATCAATTTCGCCTTAATTTCATTGCACCCACATGAAATTTCACCATGGAATTCTATTGTGCCACGTGTTAAAAAGTTTAATTACACCTATCGGCTGAAGGGGAACTGAGTTGTTCCCCCCAAGAGCAGGCACCGAACAAAGGAAGGAGAAACAAAACAAGGTGGGGGCTAGATATTCTTTCATCCAAAGAGACAGAGAGAATAACAGAGGAGTGAGAATGCTCGTTTGGAACAATTTGAATATATTTTTAATTTTTTCATAAATTAAACACTAATTTGAGTATGGAAACGTATTTTATAATTGGATTAAACCGATGATCAAAGCTTTAAGAATTTAAAGTTGATATTTCTGGAAATGAAGGATTCTCGTTTCTCACATTAGTAATTACATTTGAGGAGACAATTGAACCAAAAAATTTTTAGCACTTATATTTCTAATACTATACCTATATATTAATTGAACCGTTACAACTTAGGACCAAACAACCTGAAACCTGCCAAATATTGTTATGAAAAGAGTTGGATGGTGGAGTGAAAGCTAAGTGTTCATCCTCTCCGAGTGTGTTTTTGAGTTTTGACATCACGTGTATCTTGTAGCGGAGGTAAAGATTTATCGGGTTTATTTTATTTTTTTATTTTTTGGTTTTTTTTTAAATGAGCGTCTCAGCAGTAGTTTAACGAGATACCTGACTTTGCCCACAAGACGGGCGGCCAATTATGAGGCCACGTTTTGACCCACGTGACATGTACCAATTGATGTTCATAGCTTACCGGGAACTTATCCAAACAAATTTTGATGGTTTGACGAACTCTATATGCGCAATTATCAACTTGTTACGGGGATCAATTAATGGCACATCAAGAAGTTGATATTTCTATTTAAAATTTGTGCCTATTCCCGGTATCGAGAACTTGGGTACTGCTATTTTTAAGTTATGTTACATCAATGTAGGTGCACTATTATTTTAACTTCTCATTTATCAAAACATTTGGCGATTACTTTTTCAACTTCTTATTCATCAAAAATTACAATTATCTCTGTGAGTGTGAGTTGATTTATTACTCGAGTCCAGGTACGTTGGCTGTGCTTTAACTTAAAATATTTATTATAGTTATTGGATCTAAAATTGAAAGAACCAATACGCATTTAAACTTTAAATCCAATGGTTATGGGAGATGCTCTAACTTAGAGCATCTTTAACTTAGCAATTCCCTTATCATTTTAATAACCAAAACATATGCGAGTATTGGACGAAAAATTTCATTTTTATTGGCTACACACTCTAGCTAAGTGAGAGATATATACTTTGGTTATAATATTATAGAACTAACTTAGACTTAAATTTAACTTTGATTATATAACATTAGAAGATTATAATGTAATCATAATTATTTTAAAAAATATATAAATATATGTAAGATCAAACGATTGGAAATTCTTTTAAAATGTTTTTACAATATTTTGTTGCTGCTTGATTAATTTTTAATGACATTTGAGGAAATAAGTGTTAAAACTTCTCAATATGTGTAGACAGTTCATCAAAACATCTCAACCATCTCTACTTGGGAAGGAAACTTTTATTCTTGATTTTTGTGATGAATAATATTGTTACGTCAAATAGCAATTGACAAAATTTTTAGATTTTTTTTTTATTTATTAATAATTGCATGAGATAATTAATATAAAATTAGAAATTCAAGATAAATAGAACATGATCTTATTTTGTCGTGATAATTTCCTGTTTGTTAGTTAGTTATAGTCAAATTCTCATTACAAATGTTGATATCTCAACTAATTACCCCATATAAAATCTTCCGTATCAAAATCCTATGGATATATAGAGGTTGAAGAATTTGACTTCCATATCTTATATTGACCCGAAAAAAAAAAAAGAAAAAAAAACCAAACGGTACTAAAGTCAACAAATTGAAATATCATTTCATCCTCATTTTGGAATTTCAAGACAAAAGCACTTTCAACAACAAAGAGGGCGTGGCCTGAAAAATTTCAATTGTTGGACCACGAGGTGCAGACAAATCGTTACGTCACTCACTTGGATTCATCTGAAATGATCGATGAGTCCGCAAGCGCACTACGCTGCATTCAGTGAACATCCTCGCGTGCTGCGCCTCATTGCAGCCCAAAATATCCTCCTGTAAATAAGCAAACAGAATAATCCAGCAGTTTGTTGACACGTGTACCCGTACATATGTGCCGCAGCGTCCAAAATGTTAAAATAAAGGATGGATTTTGGTAAAAAATTACTGACGCTGAAACTGAGAGCGTTTGACACACGCGCCGTATAATTTGCTGCGTCTTGGGAATCGATTTGGTTATTTTGTTGTTTATTGCGCGTTGGGGATTTGGTGTTTTGGGTGTGTGATGAAAGTGTTTTCAACCATTGATCGGGGGGAAAGCTACAGAAATGTTCCGTGAAAAGCGGATCTGGGTGGCGGGTAATAATTGGAGAAGAGTAGGGTCAGTTAAAATCGGTGGTGAAATGCATGACCACGTGGAAGGGTTGTGAAGCCACATTATTTTAATTGAACTGTAGAGGGCAGTTCCGAATTCCTGCATCCGCACTCCCGTAGGGGGACACCCGCTTGCAATGAGATCAGCCTACCTCAAATCTGACCAAGATACCCTTTATTTATTTTTTTATCACTGTATTTACAAATGGATTTTTTTTAATCAGTATTTACAATTCATTTAGTCATTATGCTAAGTGCTAATTAATATTTTCAATTTTTTTCAATAATAGACATATTAATATATATGGGGAGAGTTCTCTTACTCTAAAATTTGGAGCTAAAAAAAAATAACTTAATATTTATCCATTGGATCCACTCAATCAGATGGTAAAATGAGTTGAGACATAAATATTATTATTTAACTTTAAATTTTTGCTATTAGATTTAATGAATTTAATGAATGAAAAATTACGTTATTTTTTAATTTTTTAAGTTAAATGAACTCACACACACATGCAAGTGTGGATGTCTTCTTTTTTTTTTTTTTAATGCAGACACGCTTTTAAATTGTGAGATTTAATACGCTTATTTTTTAATGAACTATAAAACCGTACGGTTTAATATTATTAAAAACTAACTTTTTTTTAACAGTAAAAACTTAAAAGTGTGTCCACATAGAAAAAAAAAAATGAAGGTACTCGCACTACACACATATATATTAATATCAAACAAAAATAATCTAACAAATAGCTATACACTCAATAAAATTATGTAATACTTCATGAATAATGGTAAAGTTTCAATTAAACATATAATATCATGTATATTATTGAAATCTCTCTCTCTCTCTCTCTCTCTCTCTTTAAGACATATTAAGCATCTAACTTTAATATAACTAAACTAATGTTGGTTTGTAAACATATATTATTAATTTAATACATGTGATTAATTATTATATTCAAATAAAATCAAAAGTATATTCAATTTTATAACATTTGGTAGATATATAGGTTTGAAAAATACCACTTAAGGCCAATTTGAGATTGCAGTAGCCGATGAAATAAGTTGCTTGTGTTTTATAAATAAAATAAATTGTTGATTAAAATAATATCTTGGTATTCGATAAATTATGTTACGTTAGTAACATTGAGTTTGAAAAGTAATGTGCACACGTTTAGCAATTTTTATCTCAAAAATGCTATTTTATTATCAAATAATGCATAATTATATTTCTATTAAAATATTATAGTTATAATAGGAATTTTATAAAGGTGTAATGACTTATATGATAACGTACCTCTTACTTGCTTTTAAAAACTATAGTTAAAATAAAAAGACTTTTAAAATAGCATATTCTAAAAAATTTATAAAACACTATTTTTTTCAAAACTTATAAAATAAATAATTTATTTAGTTTTAACCTCAATCTAAAATGAGATATTATTTAATGTTAAAATGATATTTTTACTTTGTATTATATTTATTGAGATGGTTTCAAGCTCATACGTATGAAAGCAAATTTTCATTTCCAACCTATGAGGATAATCCCGAAAAAAGGGGGGAAAAATTGAAAGGACATTTCGGTCATTGTGCTAAATTTATGACAGATCTATGTACCGACAAAGGAGGAGGTCGGCAATTGTCGGCCGGTGGACTGGGGAGACATTAGCGGCGAAAATTCCAAACCCTTCAAATTCAAAAACATCAATTTATTCCCCAATAATCAATAATTAACCTATTAATTAATTAATCATTAAAAAATAACACACTCCCACTTACTGTTTATTTATTCAATTTATTTCCCCACTCAAAACAAATTATATATATATATAACAATTTCCATCGTTCTTGCCTATTTACACCTTCTCTCAATAATGCCGAACCGAACATGAGCTCAACTCCCATCTTTCCATCTTCTCAGTCTCGCCAAAAATTCTCTCTTTGAAGTTTAAAACTTCTAAATTTGAAACAAAATAACCTAAATTTAATTCACGGATCGTATTATCCCAAAGTCCCTGTTTGTCTCCTCAAGTTTTTGTAAATGCTTTTTTATGAAGCCTCCTTTGGCTCATACCGATTTTCCCGGTACGTTTTGGCTCCAAACCTCAGTTTTTTTTTTCCGACTCTAAAATAAATAAACAAATTTCCGTCCGTATTTGTTTTATTTTCTATATATCTATTTATCGGGGATTTTCAGTTTTACGTTGGCAATTCGGGTTGGCAAAGTGCCTTATTTGTTTTTATAGTTACCTATAAGTTCGGCGACTCGGGTTTTATTCTGTTTTTGTGAGTGTCGATCAGCTGATATAGATTTTTGTGTCTGTCTCGGTTAAGATTTCATCCCAGAGGGTCATTTTCGAAAAATCATTTTCCTTTTTATTTTTTAGGTTGTAAGATTCTTTTTTTTTTTTTAATGAAAAAATCATTTTCCGAATCTCGAATATTTGCTGCTTGATGAAATGTCCAAATCAGATTTAATGTTTTTGTTTTTGCATAGTTCTTAATTTTTTGCTTCTTGTAAAATGCTAGTATCATATTCGTTTTTAAATTTTGTGTTCTTATATTTTAATTATGTCCGGATCAACTATGATTATGAGAATGGTGAAATGAAATAGTGCTTCGTTTTTTTTTTTTGAAATTCCCTCTTTGATTTCCAAGACAATTGGAAACTGGGAAACTACACATCAATCAATCAAGCCAAAAGCAATTAGTTAGCGTAGCTGAGCTGTCTTTCTATTTAAAATCGAAAATTCATCCAGACGAAATTTTAAACGAGACTGGTTTTATTGGCTTGCTATTTTCAGTCATTGCAAAAAAAAAGTAGAAACTGTGGTTTGTTTGGACAAGTATAGGTCTGCTTGAGATATTCAAAACATTTTCCTTTGCCATTTGGTGATTCTGATTTCGTTTACTTCATCATTTCAGAGGATATAGATTTGCAATTTGGTTTTCCACTGTGAACGGGAGTTATGGATATTGCCGAAGTTGAAGAAAATCTGTTTGCGGCTAGTGATGCCAAGGTATGAACGGTTTATACCAATTGATTGAATTCGAATGGTGGATTTGGCAACTTCATTGAATTTTTTTCACCGGATTTTGGATAGCTTATCGTTTATCTTATTAAATAGTACTATTTTACTTTTTAATTCACAAGGGGGCATTTTTGTTTACATGTTTGGTGGTTGTGTCTTTATGCATTAATGCATTATGTATGCTCATTTCAGATCAACAAATGTTTCAACTCAGCTTGACAAAGATTCTCCAGATTTTTATGCTAATTTGATTTTTAAATGAAGATTTTATGGTACAATATATAGTTGCATTTATCAAACTGGTCTTTCGAACATTCAAATTTGGCTTATATATACAATACATTAGTTTCATGGCTGAAGAAGCCATCACCTCTTGAATTTGACAGTTATCTTTACTGAATATCAATTCTAATGCAGTTACATGGAGACATGTGCAAGAAACTCTCTGCAATTTACTGCAAAATATTGTCTGTTTTTCCTTCCTTGGAAGCTTCACGGCCTAGGAGCAAATCTGGCATTCAGGCATTATGTTCATTACACATAGCACTTGAGAAGGCCAAAAACATTCTTCATCACTGCTCAGAATGTAGTAAACTTTACTTGGTACGAACAGTTTGTTACAATATTTAATGTTAGGTTCAGTGGCCTTAATTCTTTGGTCATATGTTTTACACTATATTTATGTCTGGCGAAGTATGAGGTTTTGGTGAGGAATGTACTAATGGAACAACTTTTATCATGTAGGCTATAACTGGGGATTCTGTGCTTTTAAAATTTGAAAAAGCACGCAGTGCTCTTGTTGAGAGTCTTAGGCGAGTTGAAGATATTGTTCCTCAATCGATTGGATGTCAGGTAAACTTTTTTCCAGTTCAATTTTGTGTCTGGCATTGAACAAAACTTCTTGTATAATTGCAATAGGTAGTTCGAACAGAGAGAGATTATAAAAATGTGAAATGAAAATATGAAACTTTTGTGTGTGGAATTGTTTTGTAAGCTTGTCTAAGATGATTAGTGTTGCTTTTGTGCTGGTGGTTTTCTAAATAATTAAATTATTATTTTTATATCTGCCAGTGGGTTGCCGTGCTTTCCACTGAAGTTCTCTCTTTATGTAATGGGTGATTCTTCTTCTATTTGATATTATAGTTTCTAACGAATTGGTTACCAAATGCTGTGCTGGCTTTTCTTGCTGTTTAGTGATTTTTAATGGGCTTCTTTTTTTTTTTTTTTTTTGATCAAACCACTTACAGATTTTGGAGATTGTAAATGAGCTCGAGACAATTGCTTTTTCACTTGCTCCTTCTGAGAAGCAAGTTGGTGATGATATAATTGCATTACTCCAGCAGGGTAGAAAATTTAATGACTCTAATGACAATAATGAGCTTGAATCATTTCACCAGGCTGCTACTAGACTTGGTATCACTTCCTCTAGAGCAGCTCTTACAGAGAGAAGGGCTCTCAAAAAACTTATTGAGAGAGCTCGTGTGGAGGAAGATAAGCGGAAAGAATCCATTGTGGCCTATCTTTTACACCTCATGAGAAAATACTCCAAGTTATTTAGAAGTGAGATGATAGATGATAATGACTCACAAGGTTCAACTCCTTGTTCGCCAACTGTTCAATGTTCTTTTGAGGATGGGGTGCACAACAGCAATGAGCATGCCTTTGACCGCCAGCTGTCAAAACTTTGTTCTTTCAATTTTAGGCCAAACAGTAGGAGATCAGGGCAGATGCCCCTTCCACCAGAAGAATTGAGGTGTCCGATATCATTGCAGCTTATGTATGATCCAGTCATAATTGCTTCTGGACAAACATATGAAAGGATCTGCATTGAAAAATGGTTCAGTGATGGGCACAATACCTGCCCAAAAACTCAGCAGAAGCTGCCTCATCTTTGTTTAACACCAAATTACTGTGTTAAGGGTCTCATTGCTAGCTGGTGCGAAATTAATGGAGTTTCTGTTCCCGACAGTCCTCCTGATTCTCTTGACCTTAACTATTGGAGGCTGGCTTTGTCTGAGGAGTCCGCTAATTCAAAATCAAATGAAATTGTCCGATCTTGCAAATTGAAAGAGATGAAGGTTGTTCCTTTGGAGGTGAGTGGAACAATTGAGGAGTCAGAATACAATGATATTGAAAATATTTATGCACAGGAGGAAGAGTCTGGAACCAATGTGTTTGAAAAATATCAGGATTTCCTGAATGTCCTGAATGAAGGGGAAAACTTGAGGCAAAAATGCAATGTTGTAGAACAAATAAGGCTCCTGCTGAAGGATGATGAGGAGGCCAGGGTTTTCATGGGGGCAAATGGATTTGTTGTAGCGTTGTTGAGGTTCCTAGAGTCAGCTGTGCATGAAAGGAATTCATATGCTCAAGAAATTGGGGCTATGGCTCTATTTAACCTTGCGGTCAACAATAACAGGTTTGTGCTCTTGTTCAATGTTTTCTTAAAGCACCATACATCTCTGTTGGCTTCAGTTTTGGTATTGGTTATAATGGTATTTTAACCATAGACATGGTCATTAGCAATTTAATACATTGAACAATGATGGAAGCTACAGGGCATAAGAATCAACAAATTAGTTTGCCATTTAAGCTTGTGGTGGAATAGAAATTACCTTTTTGTGGAATATTTTGTTTCTTTTCCTATTCTTCATTTATTTATGAACGACATAGATGTTAATTTCTTTTCCTTTTTTCCACCTCAAATTACAGAAACAAGGAATTGATGTTAGCTGCTGGGGTAATTCCATTGCTGGAGAAAATGATCTCAAACTCCAACTCTCATGGCGCAGCAACAGCGCTATATCTGAACCTCTCATTCCTTGATGATGCCAAGCCTATCATTGGCTCAAGTCATGCTGTCCTATTTTTAGTTGAGCTTTGTAAAGGCAAAACTGAACCCCAATGCAGGCTTGATGCCCTTCATGCTCTTTATAACCTCTCCACCATCCCCTCCAATATTCCAAACCTTCTTTCAGCTGGCATTATCAGTGGCCTACAATCTCTTGCAGTACCTGGTGACCACACATGGACAGAAAAATCCTTAGCAGTTTTGCTAAATTTAGCTGCAAGTGCAGCAGGAAAAGAAGAAATGAATTCAAACCCAGGCTTAGTTTCTGGGTTGGCAACAGTGTTGGACACTGGTGAACTCATTGAGCAGGAGCAAGCTGTTTCATGTCTTTTAATTTTGTGTAACGGGAATGAGAAATGTTGTCAAATGGTCCTACAAGAAGGGGTCATTCCTGCACTTGTGTCGATTTCAGTGAACGGGAGTACAAGAGGGAGAGACAAGGCACAGAGACTTTTGATGCTATTTCGGGAGCAGAGGCAACGGGACCATCCACCTGTTGATATCGGACAACAAGATGATGATAGTAGTGAGAAGCCGAAACCAACATTTACTCCCACTCCTGACCCTGCTCCAGAATCAAAACCACTGTGTAAATCTATATCAAGAAGGAAGATGGGGAAAGCTTTTAGCTTCTTGTGGAAGAGCAAGAGCTATTCAGTTTCCCAGTATTAAAATAGTCGCCCTTGACTTTGTAAATTTTCCTTGTATCTTCTTTTCTATTTCCCTTTTTGTCCCACTACACGGGCATAATTTATTTTTTGTTACTCGTAGAGAAGAGATGTACAGCCCTTGTAATCAATGTATTTTGGTGTCGTTCCCTCATCTTCAACTTCTGGGTAGGAAGACATGTACATTATAGTCACGATTGATGATTTGATGGCCTAAAGTTTGCCTCTTTATGCAAGTTGGTCGTCTCTACTCTAGTGACGGGCCATGATGATAATCTTTCGAGGGAGATGATCGTTAAAAGTAATTAATCTCTGTTAAATTAAAGAAAAAACTATGCCCTTTAGATTTAACAAGCCCGTCTAGCTCAGTCGGTAGAGCGCAAGGCTCTTAACCTTGTGGTCGTGGGTTCGAGCCCCACGGTGGGCGTTAGGTTTAGGTTTTTGACTCTCGGATAGAGATCCGCAGATCTAGGATAATGGAAAAAACAGTTTCTCTTACTCGTGGAATATGCTCATGTGCCCTCGTTTTGTCATGGGTTTCAAATTTGGACTAATGGATAAACACTAATACGGGACAAACGTTAAGGTTTTTAAAATTCTTGAATGAAAAGGTTGGCTCATCATTTAAAATCACACCATATGTATTGCATGATGAGTAATTATGATTCAATTGGTCTGCAATTAGATGATACAACTTCAGACAGGTATGTAGCTTGTTGTCCCTCCACACGAGTCACGACCACGTTACCGGACATGTTTGGCTTAGACCTTTTGGATTCCGTTTCATATTGCTTCTCATCTTCTTCGCCTTTCTGAAAAATTCGCCAATCTTCTCATCTCCATCGGGTTCCCCGCTTGCCTTCTGTTTGTTACCAACTTCAGCAACTTCCGTCTTCTTCCTTTTGAGAAACTCTACTAATCCTTCAAGAGCAACATCAGCAACTTCACTTTTCATGAGCTCTTCCGCTATCTCTGCCGGCGTTACCTCCACTTTCGTTAACAGCTCATCGATTTCAGGAAACAGATTGTGATCACTGATGCCCAAGTAGTTAGAAACGAGAATCCTGAACCCACTGGGATTGCAATAAGACATGTGAATGTGCATGTCCATTCTGCCTGGCCTCAGCAATGCAGGGTCCAGCCTGTTTTTGTGATTGGTTGTGAAGACAATAATTCTTTCGTCACCACAGCTTGACCATAATCCATCAATGAAATTAAGCAAGCCAGATAGAGTTAACTGTCAAAATATATAAAAAGATAATTGTAATTAAAGCAAGGACACTGCGGGCTTCATTCAAGAAATAGCTAGCAACTTACCTTGCCGTACTCATTCTGCTCCACACATTCTCCATTTTGTCTATCTTGCAACTTGGCACTGCAATCAATATCCTCAATCACAAGTATCGAACGATTTGAAGTGGACACTAACAGCCTTCTTAGCTCCGAGTTGCAGTAGACACTCGTAAGCTCCATATCATAGATGTTGAATCTCAAGTAGTTGGCCATGGCAGCAATCAAGCTTGACTTTCCGGTACCAGGAGGGCCATACAACAAGTACCCACGTTTCCAAGCCTTTCCAACTCTTCTGTAGAAGTTCCTTCTCTTCACAAATCTGTCCAAGTCATCTATCAAAGCCTGCTTCAGGGGTGGGTCCATTGCAATTGTCTCAAATGTTGCTGGATGATCAAGATTTGTTGAACCCCAAGCTCCTCCTCTATCACTGTCTCCTCCAAAATGTCCAATTGCATAGAGCTTCACCACTTTGTTTTGCTCTTTGATGGCATTTGATTTTTCCATTACATATGGCAAGTATATATTCAATATTTTCTCCATGTACTTCTTATGAAAACTGAGCTCAATTACTCTTTCGGCCTTTCCACCTTGAGATGATCGCTCTTCGGTTTCCTTACAAGTCATTTCCCACACGAGACAGATTCCTTCAAATATGTCACTGATCTTCTCACCTTTGTTGATTGTCACTGACAGGTTTTTCTCTTTTGTAGTCTTGGAGACCTTGAGTTTCTCCAGAGATGCAGTGATTTTTGTGCTCAAGTGGAGTTCAGAAGCTTCATACAATTGATTGATGGAGTAGCCATTGTACTCATCAATGATGAGAGTCATTTGAGAAGAATGGTTTGTACAAAGGCCTCCGAGTTTCGATAACATGATGGTTTGGAGTTGCTTGGGTATGATCTGGCTGGTCAAAGTCTGAACTTCATTGATCACTGTCCGAACTAGCATGGCTGATGCTGTGAAGGCAGTGTACGTTGACAGAACTGATGTTGTTGAGGGCATGACTTTAAGAGAAAACATTTTTGCTGTTGATATGAAGAATTGGGTGCAAAATTGTGCTTTATGTTTTTTTCGCTTGCTTGGCTTCTGGGAAATTTAAATCGGATGATTTTATCGAAGACAGGCTTCCATTGGAAGCTATCTGATGATACAGTAACCAAGTTAGATTATTTTCATTTCATAAGCTTCCATTCGAAGCTGATAGATGATTAGGAGATTCTGTTGCATAGAAGAGTCAGAGCAAACCAAGTCAACTCAACCAATCAGAATCAAGCACGTTGGGAACAATCTTCTCAAGGAATTCTTACAACGAGTTTAGTTGATTCTCTCTTACAAAAAACAAAAAATAAAAACTAAGCATTGACGATCTTCTGCACAAATTATGAGAAGAGCCAAAATTAAGCTTATATTTAAAATTTCAATATAACGTTCTTTAATTTCCAGTTTTGATCTACATCATTTACTAATGTCACTGCATTTACTGTTTTCTTTTTTAATCAAACTTGGTTCTTTGCTATGTGTTTCAAACCTGTATTCTGAATGTGGGACTGCGTTATTGAGAGAATTGTATATATACTGAAACACAAATAGGCAAATACTACTACATATGCACCAACTCCTATAATTTCATATTCTTTGTATTCTCTAAACTACACAATGGTCAATGCAGAATATACTGGCAAACAGGCAGTTTATGCCCTCCCTTTATTAGAAAAATTTGTACTGAATTGATTAAGATTGAAGAGTCACTTCTGCCTGCACCTTTATAACGTTTCCATTCATTTGGTGTATGAAAAAGAACGCGACAGCCAACCCGATTTCTTACATTCTTTTTGTGGTGTCATCAGCCATCCTGACTCAAACAATTCCAAGATTGGATCGCGTTTACTTATGCTTTCATCGGTTTTACTTGTACTCACCTCTTCAACATTTCTATGTTCATCCATGCAAACATCCTGTTTCTGAGCCTCTAGCATTTTGCCATCATCTTTGTTTGCTGTCTTTTCATTTGTCTCCTCCTCTCTGTGTTTGCTGCCGCTACTTTTCGGACCCCCATTTTCCAAGCCATTTTCGATCTTTTCCATGCTTTCTTCCTGCCCCTTCTCTAGAAGTGCTTCCTTGTATGTCGCTTCCTGCTTATCCGTGACATTAATATTGTCAATATCAGATATCGATGATTGAGCCGTAATAGGACGAGATGATTCTACAGGTTGGTTTGCTGATGGTGATTCATTGGTGCACTCATTGCTGTGTGTATCAACTCTAATCTCCTTCTCTTTTGCATGTTCAAATTCCCAATGCATCAACAGAGAGATCCAATAATTTAGCCATGAGATTACCTGATTCACTGCCCAATCTAGCAAAGAATATTGGTGAATAATCATGGGGAATTCTTTTATAGCATCATCAAATTTTCCAGGCAAAGTTTCTGTGATCTCAATGAGCTTGTCTGTTGTGTTAAACACATGTCTTGAAGGCGGGAAAATGGTCTCAACTCTTTTCTCAATGGCTAGGATAAGATCATCACCAAAGGAGAGGGTCACTAACAATTGATATTGCAGGGCATAGACTACCGGGCTGGCGAATTCGACTAATCTTGTTAATTTTCTAGCCAGTGAACCTATTGGTCCGCTGAAATCTTTGGACCTTGTGTGGGCAATATGAGCAATTGATAATATAGCAACTCCACTTGTATGCAACGGGCGGCGTCTAGAGCTCATTCTGGGGCTTAGTGTTGAACAATGAACCCTGAGAAATTCAATCCAAATTTGTCAAAAAATTCACAAAGCATGAATCATCATCACCTTGAGATACGACTTCTAATCACATATTTTTTTGTTGATGCTGAGTGCTAGCTACACACATACTAACAGAATTTTTATCCATGATAATGCAGTTCTGTTCTTCAGCTAATCAGCATCATTGATTGAGTTTCAGCTAAACAATCTTAAATTTTAGCCAAGGTCATTGTCGTTCGATACAACAGACTTAGAAATTCAATTTTCTTTCTCCTTGCTTTTGGAACAACGCCTAAAACTCGTACCTTAAAGAAAGAAAATTTTTGAAAGAGTTCAAAAAACTCCCTGGAAAAAAAAACGATTGGTTTATATTTGTTCTTTTGGCGTAAATAAAGAGAAGTCCATAAACTTAATTATTGGTGCAAATACATAATAGAAAATGTAAAGAAGGAAAATTATGACACCTGTACAAATATTTTGAAATGAACTAATCATTAAGTGAGAGGAAAACATTTGAAAACAGATGGCCTAATTTGATTCCTGTGTAAGACTTGTGCTCTATTCTGATTTTCTCTCACGATAAAGGCGGGAAAATAAACGGCTGTTATAAAATTTAGCGGGAATTTTTGGTTGTCAAGAACGGTTTTACAACAGATTCTCGGAGGTTTTATTCGCTGATGGTCCTGCAGTGTTGGTTTCGTGAAAATATGATCAGTGGTAGCTTTAAATATAGACGAAGAAAGTAGTCCCTTAAGATTTTATATTTTGAAATGTCTCATTTTTTGAGTATTTTTTTAATAATTCTTTAATTAATGATTTTTTTAAAAAAATTGCATATTATAAAAAAATCTATCTATATTTGTTAATCTTATTGTTAAAGAGATATAATTAATAATATTATCTAACCATTAATTCATTTACTATTAATCTTTAAAAAAATAAATTTTTTACTTTTTTAGTTTTTTAAGAACACTTAATTATTTAATATTAAACTCTTTGAATTTTATTATTCCTTTTAATTTTTATTAAAAACCTTATAATCTCAAAAATCAATGGATAAAATAATTTATTGATGTCTTATCTATAAAGAAAATTATTACATTTATTAGTTCATTTAAAAAAGAAAAAAATTAGCTTCTTGAAATATAAAATCCATATGCATTATATAATCATCCATTCAACTTATCAACTTTCTATGTACCATACAACTCTAGATATTTCATTTTAAAATAATATTTTTCTTATTTATTTGTTTGTTTATTTATAATGGTTCTAATGAAAGTAAAAAAAAATATCTTTTTCACTATCTTTTAAATTTTGTTTTTAAAAGTTTTTAATATCGTCTTAATTATTGTTGAAGTTTAAAAACTAAATATGAAACAAATTTTAGAATATTTTATATTTTTTTGAGTATTGAAGTTGTAGAATAAAAAGAAGTCTCATTAAAAATTTGTTCTTAAGACCTCAAAAACACTAAAGCCGGCCCTGAATATGACACATGTAAAGTCAACATTAACAAAAGCACAATAATCAGATTTTTAATAACACGTAGATGTTGGAGTCATGGAGGAGCACAAGGCACTTTCAATTTTCAAGTACACATTCTTAATTCTTTCACTTTTTAGTTTTCCCCACTTAATTAATAAGTATTTTTCAGAAGTTAGTGCCTGAATAATAAAGTACTTAAAATCCATTTTTGTTTAAATGAAAAAAAAAAAAGAAATATTAGATAAGTGTTTTGCTGAAACTGTTTACAAACTTCAAGTAGGTTTGTCACAAGTACCTTTTCAGCACTTCTATAGAAAGCACAAACTGAAAATGCTTTTGCACAGAAGCACTTTCAATCGGTCGCTAAAGATTCCAAGAATTTTCCATCAACAGATGTGAGAAGGAGCCGAAGCATCTTATTCTATTCTCTGATTCTCACTCACACACCACAACTCCAAAAGGCAAATTCATTCACTAGTGTCCTCTTATTAACACTTGCCAGCTGAACTGTCAAATTCATTCACAGCTCAAATTCCACTTTAGAATCAATCAGGGCTAAAAAATGAATCCCATTTCCAACTTTGCAACTCAAAATGCTGAAACCACAAACTTCCATTGGTAACAGCCCTCCCCAGTTTCAAACTATCTGTATGTTTAATTTTTAACTTGGTTTTTTAAAAGTGTTTTTTTTTTTCACCCACTTAACAAAGAATTGTAATGTGCATGCGTTCTGTAGTAAAGAATTTTTTTTCCCCCTCCTCTTTTAAGCGTTCATGTGCTTTTCTTCTTGAACTTGATACCAAATCTATTCTTTGCTTGCATTTCCTGTTTCCTTTTGCTTTTGGTAGTGTTCAAGTTATCTCATTGTCATCGGGATAGGTGATTTTTAAATTATTCTTACCTTTTTGTAAGACCCCGGGGGTTAATTATGGATAATACCGAAGGTTTGCTCATCTTTTGCATGTCTTTGTATTTTCTTTTATATTGCAATGTGTGGAAGCCTTTGAATTCTTGGCACTGGTTTGTTTGCATACTTCATTAAGATGTAAAACCAGAACATGAGTGTTCGAAAAGTATGTGCATGGCATAATGAGTTTTGAAATTGCTTAGAACAGAGCTAAAATCAATGGAGCCAATGCATAGATATTAGTCTTTATGGTTGAGTGGACGTATACATTGAATAGCTAAACGTTTAACTGTCGTCTGGATCACTTAATGAATGGATTTTTGTTAGCTTGATTCAGGCATACCTGGCGATGGAAGATGCTTGTTCCGGTCTGTCATTCATGGTGCTTGGCTGAGAGCTGGAAAGCAATCTCCAAGCGACAGCCTCCAAAGAGAACTTGCCGACGAGCTTAGAGCTAAAGTACAGAATTAACTCTTTTTCTTCTTTCCCTGTTTTCTAACGAGACTAAATTATACTTTTAACTTTTGCATGTTTCAATCTTCTGCCTGGGTACTATTGATGTTGTATTTTGATTATGCTCTCTTGATGTTGTATATGTCTTACGTTATAAACGTGACTTTAAGTATAAACAAAGGCAATCGCCTAAAACCTCGTCCTTTTAGAATGCGTCATTTTTTTTAGTATCATTTTAATAATTCTTTAATTAATAATTTTTTAAAAAAAATTTGCATTGTAGAAAAGCTTATTAAACATTTTTATAATTAACAACTATCCAACAATTAATAATTTTTTAATAGAAATCAATATTTGATAACCTTAATGTTAAAGGGATATAATTAAAAATATTGTTTTAAGTATTAATTCATTCATTATTAGTCTTTCCAAGAAAAAAAATAAATTCTTTACCTTCTCAGTTTCCTAAAAAAATTGATTATTTAACTTTGAAATATTTAATTTTCAATATTTCTTTTAATTTATATTAAAACCTTATAATCTAAAAAAAAGTAGATAAAAAAATTTCTTGCTTATTTCTTTACAAAGAAAATTATTACATTCATTGATTCGTTTTAAAAATGAAAAAAATTAGTTTCTTAAAATACAAAATCCATATCTATTATCTGATAATTAATTCATTATCTTAAACTTTCTATGTGCTACTATTCTAAATATTATATTTGGAAATAATATTGTTCTTGTTTGTTTGTTTGTTTATTTTTATAATATTTCTAATGGAAGTAAAAAAATATATTTTCTTGACTATCTTTTTTAAGTTTTGTTTTTGAAATTTTTTAAGATTTTATTACTACTGTCAAAATTCAAGAATTAAAAATGAAATGAATTTCGAGCCCTTTTATATGTTTTTTTAGCATTGAAATTGTAAAATAAAAAGAGGCCCCACAAAAAAAGTTTGCCTAAGATCCTAAATATTTTAAAGTCGACCATGTTACGTCCGGTCATTCTTTGATTAGTTGATTTTCCTTTGTTTACATTCATCCATGTGAATTCACGTGTCCTTCTGTTTTTACCTTCGTAAATGCATATATTTCATTTTCACCCGTCTTACAAAGGACATGATGTTGTTGGGACAGGTTGCCGATGAATTTGTGTTGAGACGGGCAGACACTGAATGGTAAACTTTCTTGAGAAAGCTTATATTAATGTAGTCATCTGATGGAAGATATAAGTTGAACAGCTTGTTGGGTTGGCAGGTTTGTTGAAGGCGATTTCGACACATATGTTATACAGATGCGACAGCCACACATTTGGGGAGGAGAGCCTGAGCTGCTAATGTCCTCTCATGTACTCAAGTAAGTCACAATCTTGAAATCATAGAGAGTTTACTTGCTATTAGATTGAATGCTCTTACTGTGTAAATGACATCTTTAATTGCAAACGTACCAAGTTTCATGCCCACTGAGTACTTGTGACTTCTACTTGTAGGATGCCAATCACAGTTTATATGCGGGATAAAACTTCCGGCAGCCTCAAAATTATATCTGAATATGGTCGAGAGTATGGTAAAGAAAACCCTATCCGTGTTCTGTATCATGGTTATGGACACTACGACTTGTTGCGGAGTCATGTTGCTTCTACTCAATCCAAGCTGTAAGATGACTGACTGCATATTGTATTACAGAATCTTATCTTTCTATTAGCTACAACTGTACATCAAATAAGGCACAATGTTGTTTTTCGTCTTAAAAATTTGTTTTGGTGGTATTGGCAGGTGCAAGAAAAGATGATGAAGATGATTTTATTCGCACACTAGATTCGTAAGCTGTTTAATTTCATTTCATCGTTCATGGATGAGATTGTCAATTAGTTGATGAATTCCTTTCGTGTATACAATGAATATTTGGTGGTAATCGCTAATGTGCATACCTGATGAATGCATGTAATTACCGAATGAATCTTGCAACCCTCTAATATGTTCAAAGAATAGATCAAAGTTTCCATTGGGAGCAGTGGAAAGCCAAGAAAGAAAAGGAATTTAAGAAATTCAGCTCTATTGAAAATCATGAAAGAACGCTAATAGTTCATGTACATCAAGGTGAAATGCCAACATTCCTTACAGAAGAAAGAAACTTGTTCCACTAAACTGTAATCTAAGGGGAAAAAAAAGGAGTAAAAAATTTAATCCATAGAATCACATAAATTAGAACACACACACACACACACATATATACAAGCCATGTAACAGAGTTTTTTTTTTTTTTAAATAAAAAGTTCACTGTTCCCCATCCCTCCATACTTCCCGAAGGAGTTGATATCTGACAACTTTTCGACCACCTTTTCCCTTAGGCATCCAGTTGGGAGCTGCTGATAAAAAAGAAGGGTGGGAGTTATCAGCAATAATTGAAGTAATGGATGAATCCAACTCATCAAGCTCATCATCGCTAGTGTATGATTTTCTAAGCACTGCTGATCCACTCCTCGGCAGAGCTTGATTTCCAACTTCTCCTACAATGCCAGACAATGAAGCTGCAGGGGGTGGTGAATAGACAGTAGGAGCAGCTGTGCATGGGAAGCTTGTAAGAGACCCTCCCTCAGCCTCACAGGTGCCCTAAATCAAGATCAAAACCAAAATGATCAGCAATGGTTCTCTCTCTGAATGTAATGGACATACCATGCATTCGAAAGTCTGCAGAATGCTAACTAATGAATAAACACATTTTGCAAAATATAAGAAAAATAACACTGGTTTCTTGCAAATCAGCTGACCTCAGAATCCAAGGCTTCAAAAACTGCGGGTGAAATTGGGTCTGGGTTAAACTCGTCAGGGACAAAATTGTTAAGAACTCTCTTAATCAACGGTGCACCAAATGCAGGGCATACCTTCAAAGACCAAATTTAAGGAAAATGAGATTATTGAGGGAACAAGAAGGAAACCATCAGATTTGCACATGCAAAAATTGGAGCATTAATGAATATATGAAGTAAGGTCAAGGATTTCACCTCTTTCCTTGTGTAATTATCAGCAAGCATTTCACATGGAAGCATCATGAGATCACTCAATGCATTAAGGAGCTGAAAAGCCTTGAAAGATGTATCACATTCAATGCCCTTGTCATCACAAACTTCATTCATCTCTTCAAGAGGGTCGTTATCGTCAATACCAAATAAATCTGTAAGCCATCTGGACCAGTTCCCAATCTGAAAACACGAAAACAAGAAGAGATCCTTAAATCAATAAAGAAAAACGAAGTAAATAAAAGTTGTTTTTGTTGTCATATTCAAGGGAGAGTCCAACATGCAACTCGACGAAGGAACATTAGCGAAAAGAGAATGCCAAATAAGACAATCCTTGTAAAATTAGGAAATAGATGCATGTTTTGCACACGGGGTCCTAAATATGAAATGCTTTCTTTTGACAAACACTAAAATAGACTCATAAAACAAGCTCTCTGTTACTCACAGCATTTTTCAGTTGTGCACCAGCCCCAAAGCTTGATTTTCCTGCTGGAATAGGAAGAACTTTCGGATCACTAATGGGATCAGATAGAGGATCTGTCGGCATCTCTTCGGCTGATTCGCGAAGAATAGCATTGAACATTGCCACATCTAATCTACCCACCAACTGCTCCATTACCTAGGAGAAAAAAAACAGCAAAAGGCACATTTCTGTCGAATGCTTTTCAACAACAGAGTCAATCATGCTGCAGAAGATCCAACCATGCTAGCATATTATATCGCTTTAATACAACTTAATCCAGCAGATGCACCAGAAAGTTCTCTGAGAAGGTCTCCTAAGGAACTACAGGGTACAAACAGGTGAAATGACTCATAGCAAAAGACCAACCGTTCTTGCGTATGATATTGGAATTATACTTAAGATTATATGCATAAGCCATCAGAAGAAAGCTTTCTTAAGAAATGACCAGAAATAGTAGGTTGCTAAGTTGCTCACCGCAAGCTCAATCAAGCAAAATATCATATATGCTTAGAATCAACATCGTCCAGAACCCAACCTGTTCAGACTACATAAAATTTAGAACCAACTGTAGGATAGAAGTTCCTTTTTTGCTATCTTTTAAAAATTCCAATCATAACAGAGAATTAGCAGAATTACTCTCAGGTGGAGTTTGGAGTTCTTTAGGTATATGGCCAAATATCTCATTTCTACCAGGTGATGGAAGATCACTTAGTCACCAAAGAATTACATCCATAACCTACAATCCTGCTAGAATATAATCAAATAACAAAGCTAAGATTGCCTTGAAGAGACCCTCACATTCATAGACAAAACTCTAGAAGATATAAAATAACTCATAAAGAACTCACTTAGGATGAGCTTCATCCTACCACAGTTCACTTTCAAGAAACAAAAACAAAAAGGAACACATTTGTTAGCAGACAATTTAGTTAATCTTGAAATTAAACTCATTCATTATGCATGTCAAGAAAGGAAATACAAGAAGCAATCATACCAAGTTAGCCAGCACGGGCAAGCACCCACACTCATGTCCTCCAGCTTGAACTGGGCAAAGTCTTTCCCTTGCTTCTTTGAAAGCCTTCTTCCAGAGTTCAATAGAAAAATTCCCCTGCTCTTGATCACACAATCCATTTCTTCTTCCAGAGGCCTTCCTTGAGCTTGAGCCTTTTGCAGCTGCAGACTGCATGTGGGGAGTCAAAGTCTGGAGAGTTTGAAAAAGGAAACTACATTAGGCATGACAAGAATTTTCATTCAAGCTAAAAGTAGGAGAATTTAGCAGTGGCAACGGGCAGAGAAAGAGAAAATTTTGACCTGCCACCACACAGACTCAATGATTCGGGAGAAGATCCAGGCTTCCAGCTTTTCCAATCCAACTATAAATGTTTGCAGATTCTCCCAATCATCAGACTCACCTATCACATTATTTTTTTCATTCTCACTGATAGACTCTCGCCTTATTGGTGTAAACCTCCCCCCCAATCCCTTTTCATCTCCATTGTTAGTGCTTGGTCCATCGGAAAATTGCATTCCTCCAATAGACTGGCTGACAATAGCTCTAAGCAGAACTGTATTTGACAACCAGAAAGTCAGCCTGTAAGAAGAAAACATAATAATCAATCTCCACAGAACTGATCAGAAAACAGATATCCATTATCTATTTACATACAGGTTATGCATATAAAACAGATACATCAACAAGCATGCGTTCCATGATCGAACTTATATCACGAATTGACAACTAAAAGCCTTTATACCACATATACTTGGATTTCTTTATTCTGCAATATGTAAAATCTCTATAATGAAAGTCCTATATAGGCTGAGTGACTGGAACTCAACTTGCTTGAGATTGAAGAGTTTCTCACTAAGCATTGAATACATACCTTGGAACATCATTCCCACATGCTTTAGAAACCAAAACTAATCCTGAAATAGCAGTCCTCGCTGCACTTGCTCTCTTAGCTTTGGACATTGCTCTGCAAGCATGAAAATAGAATCTAGAAAGGCGCCGTGCTGGAGCGTGTACCTTATTTCTAGAACTTCCATGCTCAGCAACAACTGAATAAAGGCCAACCTCAAGAGCAGCAGCTTCCCTCAATTCGTCTTGAAGCATTTCAATTTTAGATTCCAATTCAACATTGCTGTTGGAAAATCCTTTGGTTGTTTCTTCCCTTCCATTATGAGCATTACTCAGAACAGCTTTATAAACCTCTTTAGAAATATCATTTTTCTTCTCCTTCCCCATGAATTCACTACTACCGAGCAGCCTATTGCTCTTAGCAGACTCAAAGTGCAACTGAGACTTCACATGCTTTAGTTTATCACTTGTAACAATACCTCTCTGCGCCTCAAGTGATATCCGGCTATTTGCAAGAGTATTACTCCTTAGTTTAATTTCCCTTCCTGAAGTGCCTTCAGGAAATTTACTAACTAGTTTGTCATTTAAAGAATTTTTCTTTTCTTCAAAGTTCTGGTTGTCCTGTCCACTTCCATGCTGCTTCTTTTTCTCTTTGTTCTCCAACATACCAATATTTGAGCTACCAGCTCCAACTACATCTAAACCATTTTTTCCACACCTTCGAGTTATTCTGGCATCCTCAAGATTGATTAGGGAGTCCTCTAAGCTGACTTGGTCTGTGTCTGTACCCACCTGAATATGCATGTCTGAGGATAGGTTAGTTGATGACAAAGAGGATAAACCAACATTATTAGTTTTATGTTGTCCAACCACTTGATTCACCTCTTCCTTTGCTGGCAGTAGAAGTGAAGGTAGAGCAGGGTCCCTGTTAACACTTCTCGTGACATCCTTCACTGAATATGTTTTATTCTACAATCTTATTGAAGAAAGATATCTAAACTTGCTATTATATAAAGCTACACAACTATAGTTTCCAAAACAGGAGGAAAACGCCTATCAGTCAAATCCGTGATACTATGATGTCATCCATGCAGATTTGAAATTAATGTCCACTATCAGCTCAAAACCCAAATATGCTTCACAAGTATGGCCAAGGTGCAATAGATTGACATATGTATGAGTCACATGAGCAGCTGGTTTACTCATCCGAAAAAAAATCCTGATAAAAGTTTCCAGAAACTAAAACAGAATACTCAATGTGCAGAGCTAAAGTTAAATGGTTACAATCAAACTTGAAGATATTAATGCTTTATTTGTTTGGACACAGACAATGTATTCCAATTTGAAAGTCTACTTGTTTTTCAGGTCAAATGATCAAAAACCTCAGTGCTGCTGAGCATAGAGAGTTAGTGTAAAGGAATCAGGGCATACATCAAAGTAATAAATTTGAGTACCTTATAATTTTGAGCAGGTGAACCCCCAGTAATCTCAAAGGTGGAAGAAGAAATTGTCTGTGATGAATGTGATGAACCATCATCCGTAAAAGAGGCAATCTCGCATTCCTCATCATTTCCTTCATTCGTCAACTCTGAGAATGTCTCACTTCCATCTTTGTCCAAGGACACTTCTTTCAACAAGCTGCTCTTCGATGTCATGGAGGAATTATCTTTATAAAATGGCTCAATAACAAGATAAAAAATGGGTTGAGCCATGTTCCTAGAACTCTTCTTAAAGTTAATCGGAGCACTTATGGCTATGCCTTCCTTGATAATTCCATAATCTGCAAGATTTATAACAGCTGATCCCAAGAGTTGACGTTTAACCTGATTCTCCTTTCCAGTTTCATACAAGTATAACTCTAAGTAATTCTTCTGAAAACTATCATTAGCAGTGCCTTTTTTTGATGCTTCCCCATATAAAGTAACCGAAATTCTGAAAGCCTCATTAAACTCAACTTTTCCATCACCAACACTGGAAGCGAAGGATCCAGAATTCAGATCCCCATTTTCCCATTGGAGCAACACAGAATGAACAGATATTAAAGATTCTGATGGGGGCCAAGGTCTAATCTCTTGCAGATTGATCAAGTAATCAACTTGAACTGAACCGCGCTTTTTGTTCTTTGTTCTGAGTCCAAGAACCATTGTCGCAAAAAATAATGATCTTGCTTTAAGTGGAAAGGTTCAATTTACAAAGCCTTCAATTCATGAACCCTTAAATGCTAAAGCAGATACAAAAGCAAATGGCAGAATCAGATATAATACCCCCCATAAGCAATCGAAATTGCATGTTTCACAACAGATAATCAAATAAAGCGAAAGAGAATAACTTCAAATGCAGAAAATGAATCCGAACATAAAGAACCGTGATCAACTTCGTTTGACAACAAAATAAAGTAATCACAAGTTCATATTATAAAAATAATGAAAAATGAAATTATATCAGAACGTGGGCCGGTATCAGAAACAAAAAATATTAATATACAATCAGTTCATGCATTTTCATTAAATAAAGTAAGCAGAATCCAAGACTAATTATATTATATCATTATATGAACCTCAAGAGGACCTCTACAAATGAGTAGCCAAATGATTAACATGAGCCAAATATATAACCCAACCCAGTTCCCACAAAAGAAAAAAAGGTCTTACTTAAATTGAAGCTCAGTTGCAATGAAACAAGTTGATGACTTTATAGCATCGGATCCACTCAAAAGCGACTAGAAATTAAAAAAAAAACAAGCAAAGCTCCAGAAGCTGCATAAAGCAACTACTTAAAGAAACAAAGTGAAAGATCGAAGCTTTAAAGAATGGAAATGCACATTACTTTGTACTTACATTACAGTTTTGGAAGAGTAACTACAACTGAAAGAGAAATTAAAAGAGTAAGAATAAGAATGTTGTTGGTGCCTTGGGGGCTTGCGCTTTGTTAAAAGTTAAAAAGGTGTCAGCCATTTGCTTTTTGTCATTTTGGCTGGTGGCTGGCGGTGGGGTACATGCAAAGCATAGAATTATTTAAATTGAAAGTGAATTTTATTTAAATCCTAATTATATTAATGGTGCGATTACTTCGTGAAAATTGTGATGGCTCAAATTAAAATATATTATAAATAAAATAAACTGAAATTTAAATAAAAAATAAAATAAAATAAAATAAATTATTTATTTAAATTATAAGAATTGGAATCGAAGTAAGAATTGAAATTAAAATTAGGATGAGCTTCATTTCTATTAATATATTTATTTCATTTTGAAATCAAAATATATTAAAATGAATTGTTTCAAGCTATAAAAATATCCTTAGTTAAAATTTTGTATTCGTTTCAATAACAAAATAATAGGTAATATTTTTAAATAAAATATATCCATGTTGATTATAATATTGAGCTTCGTATTTTATTTTTTAGTAAAAAATTTCTATTATTGTTATTTTAATTATGTTAATTTTCGTTTATTAAAAAAAAAAAACTAAAACTAAAACTAAACACACGAACCCAAGTCCACGGACCCAAGGCCGGCCACTGCTCTCCCAGCCCAATTCACTTTTGACTCTGGCTTCGATTTTTTTTTTAAAAAAATTAATTTAATTAAACAAATGAAAAAAAAGGCTAAATAACAAAACCTAATTCCTAAAACCTAAAATTGAAAACAATGAAACACAAGGAATTCTAGAATATATTAGAGATAATACAATTAATTAATGCGTGTTTGACATGTGTAGTTGAATCTTATATAACTATCATTTTACTTGTTGGTTCTTTAAATTAAATACACATATATCATAACTTAATTTACTTATTGTTTAGCTCACATAATATCTAAGAAGTATTTTATAATTTCTCTTGAAATACTTAAAATATTGAGACCCATTTATCCTCACCAATAATGCTAGCAAACCACAGCGGAACCGCCACACAATAGCGGAAATTGTGAGACGACCGGAAGTGATGAGAGGAGCGGCTGTGGCGAGGAACGTGCATAACGAATTGGGTGTTTGAACATATTGAGATTGAACAGAAATTAATTTATATGGGGACAAACTAGAGATTTTTTATTTCCATAAGAATATAATAATCAATTCTAGAAATGTGAATCTCATTTCTAACCCCATTTCCCGTTCTTTATTTTTTTGGATCCCACTATCCTTAATTTAATTTCTTAATTCAATTTTATAAAGTAAACGCTAGGACTCATTCTCATTCCCGAATCTATAAAGTAAACACACTAATTAGTTTTAAGATGATTAATAACACATCGAGTTTACCTTTTTTTTTTTTGGTAATTTTAATGTTAATTAAACAGAAAAATAGTATCTTTCTCTTAGTTGTTCGGGATAGAAAAGGCTTGGCATTTGTGTTTTAAAAATGAAATTAACATGTGGGTTCAGTTTATTTGATATCGGTTCACTAAAGATATGACTAATTAAACCATTTAGTAATCTTATCGGACAGAAAATTTTATAGAAACCGTAAGCCTTGCATTTGTGTTTTAAAAACGAAATTAACAGGTGGGCTCAGTTTATTTCAAATCCGGTTGCTAAAGATATGACTAATTAAACCATTTAGTAATATCTTATGGAACAGAAAATTTTGTAGAAACTGTGAAAGATTTAAGTCAAAAGAAATGGCTAAGTGTCCACATCGAGTTAGGAAAAGGTCTTTCTCATGTGTTAGGTGTTGATAAATCTTCACCGGAGATAAATTTGTTTAGGTTAAAACTTGTATCTGCATGGATTTTCTTGTATGATGTCGTTTTACCACCTTAGAGTTACAGTTCGATGGCTAATCACAATTGTAAATAGTCCAACGACCATTACTGTCAATTTTATTTTTCTCAAGAGATGCACATGCATGTGCTGAGAACTGATGTCAATGCAAATCATGCTCATCGCATGATTTGATTTTTTATTACCAAATTGATAATAGCAACCAATAAATTACAATTATGTATCACATCGCTTGCCGCGAACGGTGCAATTAGATATGTCTAGGGTTAATTGGCCGGGTGGCCCTCTCAATGCCTTCTTTTTTCTTCTCACAAAAAAAGTGCCATGATATGTAAGCGGAGACAAGCACACTGCATGCGCTTTGAAGGTACAGTAGGATGGAGATCAGTTGTATGCAATATATATGCCAACAATATTATCCACGTTGTAATTCCTCCAATTAATTTCAACGAGGCTGGGATGCATAATACCTGTGTATGTAGTTCATTTTTATCACCTGTCATAACTAATGAAGAGGAAGATGCCATATTACAATTTAACTAATTGGATCATAATCAAAACCATTATGAACAATTAATTAGTACTTATAATTAAACGGAAAGGTTTGAAAGGACAAGCTATATATGTATATATGTATTCATATATGTATTTATAAATCCAATTAAGTTCAAAGGAAAGGTTTGACTTATCTGCTTGTCGACTCTGGAAGAAGTCTCATATTTCTGTCACACATCTAGCCATGATTTCACCTACACTAGTTGCCATCAGCCACTCTTGAATGTGCGGCAATAATACTTCGATGTCTTGGCTGCTGGTGATGAAGAGCTTGGCGCCAATGACATAAGTGACATCTCCATCGCCTCCAAAAGGAATGCCGGGAAAAAGAATGAGAAGCAGCAAAGAAGAAACAAGAAACTATTAATAAGCCTATTGTGGGCTACACTCACGGTCAGAGTCGCAGACAAATGGAGATCTTTGGTTCTCGTCAAGAACTAAACAGAAACTGAATAATTGCTTTGATGCCAATATTTATAATGCCATGCACATGCAAAATCAGCACGCTACTACACTTGCATCTGCTGCTTTTGAACCACCACGACTTGTTTTCTACTTCACCATCATCATCAGGAAACCACCATTAAACAACAAGAAACTCAAGAACAGCGGCAGGGGGCAGCGATGTGGTTGTTGATCGCGCTGCCATGCTCAAACTCAAATATTTTGATATTATTTCTAAAGCCCAAATCTACCTTCATGAACATGAAGCTGAAGAAGCAGCGGCTAGGAGGAAAAGGGTTCAAGTTGAAGCCCAAAGGAAAGCTATTCGGTTGGAACTGGAGAATATTGAGAAGAATGCCATTCTTGGCATTCTTCAAGTTGAAGATAACATTCTGACTATTAAGCAACTTGAAGACCTTGCTGATTATTCCTTTAGTTTTGGAACTGATCCGAAAATAAGTGAGGATGGTGACGATGGTAGGGTGACAATGTATGCCTTTCAAGGAAGTCAATACTGGAATCCACTGGAGAAGATTCTTGGCCTAACTATCAAAGATCATCAAGATGAACAGGAAGGAGAGCTTCAGGTGATGAAGAAGTTGCAAGAGAATCCACATCATCATCATGAAAGAGGAGGAGGAGGAGAAGAAGAAGAAGAAGAATACAAAGCTCATAGCAGGACTAGGACTAGGAGGCTGCTTCAACTTCAATCCCAAAGACAGGCTACTCTTTTGGAACTGCGCAAGATTGAAAACAGTGCTTATATCCAAGACAACTTCAAGAGTATCAAACAACTTCAAGAGCTTGCTGGGTGTTGCTTAAGCTTTATGATTGATCCAAGTTTAGATGACGATGCCGCTGCAAGGGTGACAATGGGTGCCTTTCGAGGAACCCAATTCTGGAATCCCCCGGAGAAAATTTGGTTTGTACATCAGAGATTGATGTTCATTTTACCTTTTTTGTCTTTTGAAAATTATAAAAGATTGATGTTTTGTATATCACACGGAATCCAATTGTAATTATCATTTTCATTTCTTATCATATGCTTTGATGAATTACCTGACGTGAGAAATATTGATTGAATTCTTCAATTATTGGATTGTCTATGCGTGCCCTTTTGATCGATGGACTCCTTTCTCTATGACATTGTTGCCATTATGCATGTTTCACCTTTTTTATTTATCCCTAGATAGGGCTTAAACGAGTTTGAGAAGCTTTTAATTTTAACTGCTACAACGATATTATGAACAAACAATTACAAAAATTCCTGTGCATTCATTCGAACCTACAAATTTAAAATTGAACATATTATTATAATTGTTAATTGTTAATAGAAAGATTCACAGGACCAAGGAGAAAACAAAATATGCAATAGGATTTAAAAAAAAAAATAGTTTATTTATATCTATTAGCTAGCCTCAACAAGATTCTTACTGTTTGTCCTATTTATAATTTTTGTATGTTACAAGTTTGTCAATCTATACATACAAATTTGATCTTTAAATTTGAACTATTTTATACTGGTTAGTCATCATTTATTATTATAAAATGACTCAATTAAATTTTAAAATAACCTTCAAATTACTTCAGTAGCTTGTTTTAAAATTTAAACCCAAATATTATATTAATAATAACAAAATATGTTGTACCGTTCTTCTAAATCCTAGTCTATATAGGGCAATGAAGAATGCAGTTATTTTTTTTCAGGAAAGATAAAAATAAAGGAGTGATCCTATTCTTATTGGGAATAGCAAATTGGTTATTGCAAGTAAAAGGCCAAATCCGTTTCAGATAATGAAGGAAGAATATGTAGGTCTCTATATATATATATATATACAGACTGATGCTGATGCTGATGCCAATGCCGATGCCGATGATATCGATGATGACGACCAAGCCGGGCGGCAAAGGCTCCTGTGGTGGGCGTATGTGCACGAGGGTCTCACTCTCATTAGAGGAACGGATTTTCGATCAAACCAATACTACATAAATTAATATTCGATGCCATCCTAAATCAGCAAACACTATATATAACAGCTGTTATTCAAAAGCTTCTGGCGAATCTTGAAGAGTTAATTAGCTGCTGCTAACGCTAATGCTACTCGTGGTGCATGCCCAGGTGATGAACGCAAATACAAATTCTTCAAGCCTCGTTTTACTCTCAACCTTGAGGATCAATCACACTTTCCTGCTCTCAACTGATGAAGCCACAACCTACCAACACTGAACAATTTTTTTTTTTCAATTTTAAATTGTTGTTTTTTTATTATTGACTTTGTTTGTTTAGTATCGAAACTTATTATTAGTTCACTGCAATGCTAGCTGTTCTGTTCAATGCGAATGTTGATATATATGAATATCGTTGTGTTGAATATTTTATCAAGAAGAATTAATTAAGAGATATTATCGATCCAATAATGTCACTACGTATTATCAATCCAAACATAAACTTATCTGAAGTGCAAAATATGTACTGTACGCCTCAAATGTCAACCGTCAGATTGGCAGCATGTGCAAATTGCCACAAACTCAGTTTCTTGACCCACAAGTTACCACATTACATTATTCAACCAAATAAAAGCAACACCGGAAGAATCGATATCCAATTTTGCCACCTGTTTTCTGCAAAACCTGGAAGTGTGTTCCAAGGAAAACACAGAGATACATCACCAAAACAACTCCTCCATCGGCTCGAGATATACATGTTTCCTAAATTGGCAAGGATACAGATACCCTAATTACCCAAATGGAATAGGAAACTAAATAAATCCTAAACTGTGAAGGATAACCTAAATCAACTAGGAAAC
Source organism: Murraya paniculata (assembly GCA_030449075.1). NCBI lineage: Eukaryota > Viridiplantae > Streptophyta > Magnoliopsida > Sapindales > Rutaceae > Murraya > Murraya paniculata. Next base: position 2,486,291 of record JAEVFN010000022.1, read on the forward strand.
TAAATACACTGTATATACACCCATCATAAATTTGGGAATGTTATTTCCTTATCTCACTCACTAGTTTCGCAGTGATATCACCATATTAAGTGACGCAACGCGACGTTAATCATCATGATGCTAGCCGAAACCCTCCCACCTTCGCCTTTGCAGCCCACTCCTTTTGGTAAGCGTAGTTGTTCTATACATCGTCATGATCAAGAAACCATGAAGAAGAAGAAACTCAAGACGACAAGTCTTGCTTCTACTGGCTGTGGCACCGATGTTGTTGATCGCGCTGCCATGCTCAAACTCAGATTTTCTGATATTATTTCTAAAGCCCAAAACTACATTCATGACCGTGAAGATGAAGAAGCAGCGGCTCGGAGGAAAAAGGTTCAAATTGAAGCCCAGAGAAAAGCTGCTCGTTTGGAACTGGAGAATATGGAGAAGAATGCGATTCTTCAAGTCGAAGATGACTTTCTGACTATTAAGCAACTTGAAGACCTTGCTGGTTGCTCCTTTGGTTTTATGATTGATCCAAAAATAAGTGAAGACGGTGATGACGATGATGATAGTAAAGTGACAATGTGTGCCTTTCGGGGAGGTCAATGCTGGAATCCCCTGGAGAAGATTATTGGCCTAACTATCAAAGGTCATCAGGATACACTGGAAAGAGAGCTTCTGGTGATGAAGAAGTTGCAAGAGAATCCACATCATCATTATGAAAGAGAAGAAGAATGCAAAGCTCATAGCAGGACCAGGACTAGGAGGCTGCTTCAACTTCAATCCCAGAGACAAGCTGCTCGTTTGGAACTGCACAAGATTGAAAATGGGGCTGATATCCAAGACAACTTTAAGAGTTTCAAACAACTTCAAGAGCTTGCTGGGTGTTCCTTAAGCTTTATGATTGATCCAAGTTCAGGTGACGATGATGCTGCTAAAGTGATAATGGGTGCCTTTCAAGGAACCCGATTCTGGAATCCCTTGGAGGAGATCGGTTTACACCTCAAACATTAATGTTCTTTGTGTTTGAAAATTATCAAAGATTGATGTTTTATATATCACACGGAATCAAAATGTATGTAACTTTTTGTGTCTTATTATATGCTGTGACGAATTACCAGACATGAGAATTGATTGAATTCCTCAACCACTGGATTGATTATGTGTCCTTTGGATCGATTGACTCCTTTTTTAGTCTTTTTACCTTCTGCTGCTTCTACTGTTTAATCTTCGTTTTAGACTTTCTCCACAAATAACAAATCGAATTACGCTGGTAAGTTCCATATTTAATTTATTTGTTTATTTAGCTTTTTGAAAGTACCCTCCAAAGTTGATGAGCCAAAATCGAATGAGTTACTGCCGAGTGCAATATTGGGCCAATAATAGTACTCGGGGTCACAGCGACCGAGTATTTTCTCGGCTTGATCTTTGCCCATGTTACGCACTCAGACGTGCTTAAGCGTAACTTTTTTAATTCGATTCAGTGACGTTTCAATTGCAGCTTCATCTTTATTGACGACAGAAAAATGATCACCTTCTGAAACCAAAAAACATACAGATATTATTAACGAAGCTCCACAGACGAGCCAAAATGTCATGTTCAAGAAATACATGAAACAACTTTTTTAAATATCTGTTCCCAGCTTATCAAAAGGAAAAAAAATGAAAAAAAAGTATCCATGCCCAGATACAGAGAACACACCATCATTTCTCCAGGACGGTAAATGAAGAATTCATAATCCATACAGCTTAAAACAAAACAAACTCTAACAAAATCTTCAGATGCTTGAATTATCTGGGATGATTTCCACAGTTTTATTCCACAATATCCACCATTTGAAGAAAAAAATTACCTACGTAACAAAAAATCCACTATTGTATTAAATTTCCCTTATCTGCCAAAGTAGAGGTGAGAATATGTGAGACAATATGTGAAACATTTATTCAAAAAATTATTCAATATGTTATTCAATATGTTATGTCTGATATACTGTCCTTTCCAAAAGGAGACCAACATAGAACATGATGTTTAACTACATGAAAGTACGAAACATATCATTTGCCCGCAATTTGTTCACAAATGCTGAGATCTATTCACCTTGTAGGCATCTAAAGTACTGGAGCACCCTCCCAGATGCCTGACATCCTAGGGCAAAAGAAACAGATTGCATTTCTGACATTACTCTCAAATTATTTGAACAAATAAGGTAATTCTTTGACAATTCATCCGTACATCATTTGAAACCTTATACCATTCTGTGATCATGGACAAGCATCTTACAGCCAAAGAAAAAGCAGAACCATTATCTGAGGGATAAATTCAACAAAAGGAATGGCCTCAAACATGCAATTGCATACACATAACCAGATAATATTTCCAAATACATTTCATGTTTGTTAAATAACTAATTATCCAAATCACACAAGTTCGCGGTACTTTATTCTTGGGGGGAAATGTCCACTTTAAGTAATGTTAGCAAGAAAGATCCAAGAAGCAACCTGAGAAGAAAAATTTAAGCTGTGGCCTCCAGCAGCTCCCTCTCAGCACGCTCTTTGATCCTTCTCTCAAGCTCAGGCCTAAAATGTCGTATGAGACCCTGAACAGGCCAAGCAGCTGCATCACCCAGTGCACAGATTGTATGCCCTTCAATCTGCTTGGTAACCTCCTGAAGCATATCAATCTCCTCCAACTTTGCATTTCCAACCTTCAATCTTTCCATGATCATCCAAAGCCATCCTGTTCCCTCCCTGCATGGAGTGCACTGCCCACAGCTTTCATGCTTATAGAAGTATGAGAGCCTAGCAATTGCATCGACAACGTCAGTTGATTTGTCCATGACAATCACAGCAGCAGTTCCCAATCCTGATTGAACAGCCTTCAGAGCATCATAATCCATTAGCACATCATCACATATGTGTTGGGGAATCAAAGGAACTGAAGAACCCCCTGGTATTACTGCAAGTAAATTGTCCCATCCACCTCGAACACCACCACAGTGTCTATCTATCAACTCCTTGAGGGGAATACTCATCTCTTCTTCAACTGTGCAAGGCTTATTCACATGACCAGACACACAAAACAATTTTGTACCAGAATTGTTCTTCCTGCCAAAACTGGCAAACCAATCCGGTCCACGCCTTAAAATGGTGGGAGAAACGGCCACAGTTTCCACATTAGTAACAGTGGTGGGACAACCATATAAACCTGCATTAGCGGGGAAAGGAGGCTTCAGTCTTGGTTTCCCCTGTTTACCTTCAAGGCTTTCCAAAAGAGCTGTCTCTTCACCACAAATATAAGCACCAGCACCATAGTGGATATGGACATCAAAATCATAACCAGATCCGCAGGCATTCTTTCCCAACAATCCAGCTGCATAAGCTTCTTGCCTCGCTCTTTCAAGGTTTTTACGTTCATTTACATATTCACCCCTTATGTAAATGTAAGCAGCAGAAGCCCTCATTCCTACGCCAGCAATCAAGCAGCCCTCCAACAACTTATGTGGATCATGCCGCATAATTTCCCTGTCTTTACAGGTTCCAGGTTCACTTTCATCAGCATTGACAACAAGATACGAAGGACGGCCATCAGACACCTTTGGCATGAAAGACCACTTGAGGCCAGAGGGAAAACCAGCACCACCACGTCCGCGGAGACCAGACTTCTTGACTTCATTGACAATCCAATCTGCACCCTTGAGTACCAAGTCCTTAGTTCTGTGCCAATCACCCCGTTTCATGGCACCTTTGAGAAAAGGGTCATGCAACCCATATAAGTTGGTGAAAATCCTGTCTTCATCTTTCAGGCCACCAAAATGGGTTTTCTCTGGAGGTGGGGGTGGTGGGGAAGGTTGCGGAGTGCTAGCAGTTGATGCACCTTGAGTGCTAAATGATCTTAAGCCCACACTCAACCTCTCACTGTAGCATCTAACCAATGATGCCCTTTGCAGGGATAAAATGCCCTTCATGGGTGCCTATTGCCATAATAGGACAAATTACTATTTTGTTACAAAATGTTGTCAAAAATATATATACACAAAGAGGAAGAGTTGGATGAACTGAAATCCCTCACCATAAAAAGCACATAATTTCAAGAACAAGAAAGACAGTGAGGGTATGACACTGAAGAACAGTAAACTACGGAAGACAAGTGAGACATATCTGCTAGGAACATAAAAGCTCCCAGATGTGAGTTGTCAATTCCATATTAACTAAACAAGCTCAACAGTTCCATTTTACAATCACTAGATCACTGCAGACATAACTGCAGCAATAACACCCGTAAACCACAAGGCCTGTTGGAGCACGATCAAATCTAATAACCAGAGAAAAAAGGCAGAAATTCCATTTCATAAATAAGAAAAATCATTCTAGAGGTAATTTAAGAGTCTGTTCATGACTTTCGAAGTTGAAACTTTCTTTCTCAACACCCTCTCTTGTTTTAACTTTACGATTCCAGTACACTCAGCTAGAAAATGCCGATTTTGATAAGCTGCAAAGCTGCGGTCGATAGCCATTCATTTCGACTCCCATTAAAATAAACTTAGCCAAACATAAAAATGAACAGATTGAGCATAAAGCAAAAAAATAATTTAGTTAACCTAAGTATCTCAATTCGGAAACGAAACCAAAAGTACAGTGAAAATCAAATATCCATTTCACTATTAGCTCTAAATTCCTCGTGTTTCTAGGCAATCGAATGAAGGAAAAAAGGAAATATGATAATAAAGCTACATTAGATCTCATACCAACATAATCTGCACGATCATTCGGTATCGTAGTGTATCGTAATTTTGACAAAAAATCATCGAAACCCTAAGACAGTAAAAGATATATATTCCAAAGAAACGAAAAATGTAAGATGAAGTGAGATAAAATCAATGGCGTACCATATCATGAAACGTCGAAGAAGAGTCGGCGATTTAGCTCTAGCTCAAAATCGAGAAACGAAGAAGAAATGGAGTGAAGATTTGAAAGCGGCAATTGTTTCCTACTCTCGACAGCACTGGAGTTGTTAGATGGACGGTGGAGATTTATTGATCACGAACATCAACTTACCGCAGTGAATCGGGCGGTGGATATATATAGGTCGATAAGGCTTGTGATGATTTTGGGGGATACGTATTAGCCTGTTTGTAGAGTTACGGCATGTGGACCACGTTAGTTGGGCTGGGCTTATCCTGAAAATTGGATCGAGCCTAATTGTATTCGGGTCATAGTTACAATTGGACTGGAACCCAAAACTAATCAATTGTGTCTGCTTGACGATTTGAAATTAAAGAATGAATTGGATTTTAATTGTTTTTAGGGAAAACCAGTTTTTTTGACACAGCAGCAATTCCAAAAAAAAAAAAATGTTGATTCAGTTTGTAGATTTATGTTTTTTTTCCCTCTGTAATTAAGTAATTCAATCTGTTGGAGGGTTTAAATAATTTTAATAATCATTCTTGGGTCTTGCTTTTAATTAATGGCATTTACTCAGATATTTACAAGTAATGACAGGAAATGATCTCATTATGTCATAATTTCGATGCTAAACTCATTTAGAGCAAGTCTTAAGTCCGTTCAAGTCATATTTACAAATTACAATTACACATACAACGAAATTTACTCAGCGAAGAAGAGTTACTTAATTACACCTACAACGAAATTTACTCAGCGAAGAAGAGTTACTTATAGGTACTCAAACTTCACGTATGTATCTCAAGGGACTAAATCATGAGTCATTTAATATTGATAATGTTGAAGCCAATGTGGTGTATATCAAGAATATAGCACAACATGAAAACTTTTGCTGTATATATATATATAGTAAGTTTTTCTCTAATGCAGGTGCTTTTATTTTTTTTCTCATGCAGATACGCTTTTAAATCCCACAATTTTATAGTTAATTCAAAATTAACTCTCTTAAACCATACAGTTTAAGATTGTGTTAGCATTAAAAAAACGTGAGTGTCCCTACCTAAAAATAATATATACATGCATGCATACATACATAAATATATTTGTGTGTGTGTATATATATATATATATGTGTGTGTGTGTATGTATGTATGTATATGTATATTTGTACGTAGGCAATGAATACCATGAAATGAGTTGGTATTAAATAGCAAATTCTGTTCCTTGAAGAAAGGACACGTATGATGCGTCTTATCAGACAAATGGCGCCGGTGATAATCGAAATGCATGAAGTGTCTTGGCCATGTTTTGTAAGAGTTCATTGACAAACAATTGTCGGTGTTTTGGCCACCTTTATTGTGTTTGATCTGCCTGCTGAGAGCTTCCAAGATGAGGGGTCCAATGCTCCAGTCAACTGAAAAAGAATGATCACCAAGTGGCTTCGATGTTCCAGTTGTATAAGACAATGGGGATTGAAATTAATTGATGTCCGTATAAGGCCAAGGGCTCAATTGATCAGTTTCGTACTTTGTGACTCTATATATTTCTTAATAGATTGAGGTCCCCTACATGCTCTTTCTTACATGTGTAATAACGGGTCGTGGGTCAATAATGTAAAATCCACTTTTCTTGTATTTCTGTCAAATGAAAAACTTTGTTAAAACTAATGCAAAAGAGATCAATGGTGAAATTTTGGACAAGCGATCGTCGTGAAGGATGAAATTACCTCTAAAATAGTAAAACATAATGAGCGAAAATTGATAAATTAAATACTAAGAGCCCGATAGTCATTATTTCGGCATTTTCATATTAAAGTACATAATAGCAACTATTATATATGAGATGTTGTTGGTTGATCAACTGAGGAGTTCTTCAATCTTTGTCTTAAACTGCTTATGCAAGAAAGACAATTGAACCTCAGGAAAAACCTAACCTAAGAAACATAGAAATTGCTGGCCATCCAACGTCTATCTACTTCTTGTATAAAATGGGTTCTAAAAATATCTTTAAAAAAAAATAAAAAGACTTTTGGGCAGTCAATTGTATTGTTATTAATTGCCTAAGAGAGCGATTAGCTTATTTAAAAAAGGCAGGCCGAATCCGGCTGAATATAGATACAAGTTTCTTGCTTTGGATACTTGTATTTTTTCAAATATAGACAATGCCGAAGTAAATTGGTCTATAGGAATGGCCAAGTGTATGTAATTGTCTCTCCATCCATTTACAAAAGACACCAAATATTCATCAGCTTAAAGGCATACTTAAGATCTTTTTAAATTGTTAAATAAGTAATTATTTAACTATTTCTTATCATTCTGCTGCTTGCCTTTTCAAAACTCAATGTAGAAAAAAATATAAAATAAATAAATATATACATATTGCTTTTCTTTGACAATTTTATTCACCTCATGAAGAAACTTATCCTATATTAAGTCAATTTAAAATTCCAAGTAAAATAAATATATCCATGTAAAATAATTTTATAGAAAATATAAATATCTCCATGTAAAATCTCTTCATTGGTGTGGTCGTCTGGCAAAAATCTTGCCAGTGATAACTGATTGTTTTCTTTGTATAAATACTGATGACTGATTGTCGAAATTTATGAGATGAGAAGATATTACCAAAACCCACTCAATCTGATCATCCACTCTCTACACGCTATACTAGATAATAGCGTTTGGATTCCCGATTTATTATGATTTCTCAAACAATGACATAAGTTTTCAGTTTATACTAAGCAGGTCCCCAGCTAGTGAGCTAGGTAACCTTTATAATAAGAGAGTATCAAATACTGGATATGGATACGGATACATACATCATGGATAATTATAGATTTGTATTTGGATGGATATCATCTATTCATAATTGGATATTTGCCATCCCTAAGAGAGACTTAGACTTCTTAATTTGTAAAAGTAGTTTAGTCATAAACAACACGAAAAAATTATGGAAAATGCTAAGTGTCGAGAGAGCTGAGAGAAATGGCAGCACATCTGGCTAAACACAATGAGATAAACATGCTACTGTTTTGCTCTCCCCAATTTTAGTAATTAAAAAATTAAAAAGATAATAAAAAATAAGAGGAAATTCAAAAGGCAGTACATCTGGCTAAACACACAATGATTACAAAAAACATAAAAAAAAAAAACAAGCATATAGAGATTTCATAAAATTAATAAAAAAAATACACAAAACACAAAAAATTATCATTTTCTTTAACCACTGACCATAACAATAGCAAAAATCTCCTCAAGCTTGGACTCTTCTTTAGCAGTGGACTCAACAACTTTAATAGTGGGTTCAGCTTTAGCTTCGAGAATAGCTTTGGGTTCTGCTTCCAAATCTAAAACAGGCGGTGCTTCCGTTTGGAAGAATTTGTGTGTGAATGAAAATGTGGGCCTTGTATAGAGTTTTGGTAAAGGAAAAGAGCAAATCATAAAGTTTCGATTTCAAAAGAAAAAACGAAGAATGGAGATTATGTTTGGTTACAGAGGAACCCATAAATGAGGAGAGCATGTGATGTTTTTTAGATTTCCTCTAAATCTTTTATTATTTCTTTATTCTTTTTTTTTTATTTTTTAATTGTTAAAAACTAAGAGACACGGAGGGAAGCAAAATGGCAACACGTGCTGCCGTTTCTCTCAGTTTTCTTAACCCTTATAAGCACTCAAAGATTATAAAGGAAGGTCCCAATAGGATCATCTAGAACATATATATCATATGTTATACATGATATTTTATTAAATTATGATAGGTTAACTCTAGAAAATATTATTGGATGGAGGCCCACATCATCTATGCACTTGTTCCATGTAAAGCTATGGTCCGCCAAATCTATTGATACGAATAATAATAGAAAACAAGATTTTCGGATTCTTACACAAAAAATTTCAAACTTAGTTTAACTTTTATAAATATTTATTATGGCAGGATTGATTTTATGTTTATTAGGCATAATATACTTATATGGTAAATTTTGGCTTCGGTGGGCCCGTGTTGTTGTATCGAATTTCAGTGGATTATAAAAATATAGTTAAACAATAATAATCATAATCTGCAGGGGAGAGACCTATTCAATAGAGATGAACAAAATATGTTTTTCTTCGAGAAAAACAAAATATTAGGGACCCAAATGTCTTTTTCCGGCGTCATAAGTTAACGTAATTATGACTCGGTCAAACAAATTTTAAGCTAATATATAATTATTAATTCACAACAAAAAAAACTTTAAAAAATTAGCCCCCAATAAAATGCGTGCCTTTGGGTTCCTCCTTGTCCTTCTTCCTGAGTCGCTTCCCTCTCACGCCCTCATTCCTCTCACTTCTCATTTTCTCGTACGTCAAATACAACATAACTAAACCATTTCAAAGACGTACACAAGACAACTCGTGTGAGTAGTGTGTCCGGTCTGCACTCGTCTTCTTCTTCTTCTTCTTAAAAAAAAAATGATGATGTTTGGAAACCCTGCCGGCGCGGGGTTTCTAGCGGGAAAGCAGCAGGTGTTTCCAGTGGATTACGAAGCGCAGGTCTCACAACGTCTCGTTGACGCCGCACATGTTAACGACGTAAAGCGAGCTAACGAATGTATAGGTGATTCTTTTGTCGATGTTAACTTCATCGGAACGGTGAGCTTGAGAGCTAAGAGGACTGAGCTTGTCTTGCACGATGAAGCGGCTCATGAAGTTCGTGTCGTGTACGAGGAGTTCAAGACCGAAGTTACCGCTTTGTTCCTAGCTGCGCACGCCGGAAACCTTACACTTGTCAGGAAGCTATTGGTACGTCATTTATTTTCCTTTCGTAGGGATTTGATTTTTAAATATCCATCCATTTTTGGATCATCCACTAACCGTTCAATATTTTTACTTCTAATTCAAAATTCTGATAAATCAAGGAGTTAATGCTCCATATCCACGGTTCGATCTTATTATTTAATGATCATTTATTCATTTGTATGTGACATATATATCACATCTGAAACAATATTTGGAAAAAATATATGTATACGCCCCCCATATATATATATATATATTGCAACGTTGTTGTATATTTTATGAATAAGTGGTTATTATGATTATAGATTTTGTGATCTTTTTACACAAGTTTGTACGACAGTGTATGTGTATTCCAGACAGATAACCTGATCACTTGAGAAGTTACTTGACGCTGCAGATTTTCGTATCTCACTCTTACTGACTGTTAAAGCTGGGGTAGTTTTTGTCCAGAACTTTTTTTTTTTGGCTTTATTTTTACCTGATTGATTCTTACACGTGTCGTAATTGATGGGGTCACTATCTCGAGAAAGAAAAGGACCACACGTACCGAATGTGTAATTTGTGAAAATAATAATAATAATAATAAAGATAAAGACCAGAACCGACTCCGTATAGCTTTACTGACTTAAGAAAAACTAAAATTTTGTGTGAGTGATTTTCAAGTAATCTCATTAACTGAAATAGGGGACTAAGAAACTAATTTCGGATTTGCTTAATTCATATCTTTGAAAAAAAAAATACAAAAAAACTTAACCTTCAATGAACAAGAAAGAAATTACATGGGAAAGTTCACTATTTTTAATGGGTAAAAATAAATATATGATGGGTTAAAAAAGAGTAGTGAATTAATACTTGGGTTTGAGAAAAAGATAGTTTTATCTTTCAAATTTATGATATATTTCAATTTCAGGCAAATTTAAGTGCAAAGTTATTTTTGTTCAAGTGATGTAAGCATGATCTCATCTTTCAATAAAGGTTCTAACAAAAATGTAATATTAAATGTAAGGTATTGTAAACGAGCCATGCTAGGTATTTCAATATTTAATTGAGATTTGTATCTCAACTTGAATGATGGTTAAGTAATTTTATTAATTGTAAAATTCATCATCTAATAGATAAATGACACATAATGTTGGGACTTAAATGCTGGGATCCTTAATATTATTGATAGTAAAAATATTGTAGTAAAGTGTTGCATCTCCATATTTCTTGCACTCATTTGTTATTTAACAATCCTGGAATTAGGAAAACAACAATCATTTTTTCAATAGAAAAACTTGTGATGTATTTTATGATGTGGTAGTTAATATAAATAAGTGTCTTTTGAAACTTTTACAAGATTATTTGTTATTGATTTATTTCTTCGAATGAACTTTAGATTTTAGTTTTATAATATTTTCAGTTTTCAAAGCTCTTCGTGAATTTTTGAATATGGTTAATTCTTAGCATTTCATGGAATCAACAAGTCTTAATCCCCTAAGTTCACGGTATTCTTTCGAATTACGTAAATTTAGAGTGTTCCTTTATTTCGGTCATCGAAGATGCCCTAGTATTTGTACCAATAAATTATTGCGTGATTATGACGTGCCTCATGCCTTGTAAGAATTCTAGATGGAGACCAGTACTTCCAATGTCCTCTTGATATTTCTAACGTTTGCTTATCATGTAAATGAGACAGAGTGTTGGTGCCAATGTGAATCAGAAGCTATTCCGAGGCTATGCAACCACTGCCGCAGTGAGGGAGAATCATTTGGAGATTTTGGATGTTCTTATCAAAGCAGGTGCGTGCCAGGAGGCATGCGAGGAGGCTTTGTTGGAGACCAGCTACTTGGGGCAGGCCAGGCCCGCCGAGTGGCTGATGGCTACTGACTTAATCCGGCCACAAGTTGCCGTGCACGCTCTGGTTTCTGCTTGCTGCAGAGGATATGTCAATGTAGTTGACACACTCATTAAGGTAACTGTTGAAGATAGGATACCAAAATTCAAAATCAATGATCAAGTCAGATATTTCTGTCTGGAGTTGATGTATTAAAATCAGATTGATGCATTTGATCACTGGCAGTGTGGAGTAGATGCCAATGCAATTGATAGGGTGCTGCTTCAGTCTTCCAAGCCAGCTCTTCATGCCAATTTTGACTGTAGTGCACTTGCTGGGGCTGTTGTTAGCAGACAGATCTCTGTTGTTAGATTGCTCTTGCAGGTAAGTATTTTGGAAATCAATTACCATTATTGGGAGCCTAACTTTCGTGGCAGAATGTATATAATTTTTATTATCTTTGATGTTGGAAGACAGGCTGGTGTCAAGACAGACATCAAGGTGAGAATGGGAGCCTGGTCGTGGGACATGGATACAGGAGAAGAACTTCGGGTGGGTGCTGGACTAGCTGAAGATTACTGCATCACCTGGTGTGCTGTGGAGTACTTTGAATCCAGTGGTGCTATATTGCGTATGCTCCTCCAACACATTTCCCCTAACGCCCTTCACAATGGAAGGACTCTTATCCACCATGCGATCCTTTGTAATAATGTAAGAGCAGTAGAGCTGCTGCTAAATTGTGCTGTTGACAAAGAATTTCCCGTGCAAACATCTTCAAAAACAGGGTTCCGACCCATTCATTTGGCTGCAAGGCTTGGATTCGCTAAAATTCTTCAAAGGCTTATCAGTGCTGGCTGCAATATCAATTCCCAAACAGCAGCTGGAGAAACTGCAGCAATGATTTCTGCAAGATATAAGCATGAGGAGTGCCTTAAATTTCTAGCCTCAGAAGGGGCCGATTTAGGATTGATCAATTACGTTGGTCAGTGTGCAAATTCAATTGCAAAATCAAGTAGGTGGACTCTTGGCTTTCAGCAAGCAGTAGTTGATTCAATTCGATCAGGGAAGATTATTCGATCAAGTAATGCCTCGAGATTTTCTCCTTTGATGTTTGTGACTCAAGCAAATGATGTGGATGCCTTGAAAAGACTCATTGAGAGGGCAGACATAGATCTCGATGAACAGGATGCTGATGGATTTTCAGCTGCCATGATAGCTGCAGCAGCTGGCCATGTGGAGGCCTTCAGGTTGCTACTTCATGCTGGTGCTAACATAAAGCTGCAGAATAAGTATGGTGAGACAGCAATCACCTTAGCTGAATTAAACCAGAACGGTGAAGTTCTCGAACAAGTGATTCTCGAGTATGCACTGGAAGAGGGTCAAAAGGGTTCTGCTGGGTTTTATGCTCTGCATCGAGCAGCTAAACGTGGAGACTTTGAGTTAGTCCATACACTGGTTAGTGGAGGTTATGATGTAAATGCCTCAGATGCTGATGGGTACACCCCACTCATGTTAGCAGCAAAGAGAGGCCATGGTAGAGTGTGTGAACTCTTAATTTCAAGTGGGGCAAAATGTGACATAGAGAATGCAAGAAATGAGACGGCACTTGCACTTGCAAGGAAAAATGGTAACGGAGATGAAGCTGAGAATGTTATATTAGATGAGCTTGCTCTAACTCTTGTGTTAGACGGCACTTATGTAAAGAAGCACACGAAGTGTGGCAAAGGATCACCCCATGTCAAACTACTTAAAATGGTGGAGTCCACTGGTGTCTTGCAGTGGGGGAAGTCAAGTAGGAGAAATGTGGTATGCAGAGCGGCTGAAGTTGGTCCTAGCGACTTATTCCGATGGAACCGCCGGAGGAAATTTGATGTTGAAGAACCGGGAATGTTTCATGTTGTGACAACAAAGAATAAGGAGGTGCATTTTGTGTGCCAGGGTGGGCTTGAAATGGCGAACTTGTGGGGTAGAGGGATTAGGCTGGTGACCGGGCAAGCCATTTTTGGCAAGATGCAATTAAGAGTCAATCATACCTAAGGGGTTTTGTCTAATTTCTGTCAAGCAATATGGAGAATTACTTCATCTCATTGTATTTTTATAGCAACTCCTTTCTATGCATGTTAAAAATAAATAAATAAATAAATAAATAAAAAGGTTCTCAGTACAAACTTTTTCTATGTGGTGGGCATTGTTATTTAGTGATAATTTAATAGAAAATTAACGGTTGCAAAACGAAAAGCTTTAATGAGTGCTGTGTTTTTTCGAACTATCATGCTGTTGTTGGTCATCAAATCGGGCAATTTTTTTTTTTTTCACTATTGAAAATTTATCTTTTGTTTTTTTGAACTTCAAGAATAAAACTATATTAAAATTAATCAAAATCAGTATTTATGAGAAACTTTTTCGTTTCAAAATATATGAAACCATATTTAAAATTATATAAATCACAACATATAAATATATATTTTGAGATCCAAGAGATTTTTTTTTTTCTATTTTCTAAATAAAAAATTATTTATATATACAAAAAACTTATTTCTTATTCTTCTTCTAAATTTTATTAAAAAAATCCATCAAAAAGTAACGGTAAAATTTGCACCGTGATTCATTGACCATGCTAATTGACCTTACAAAGGCACCGGCAGCCCGAACCGGGAAAAAAGTAGAAAGTGAAATCAAGTAGAGCGAAAAGAATTCAAAAATCAAAACCTACTCGAGAAAATCCTAAAACCCTAATCTTGCTCGAAAGCTCCAAATCTTGAGTTAATTGATCGATGGCGAATCTTCCAATTCTCCAATATGAAGAAAAGATAGTAGAAACGGTGGACCAGAATCCAGTGGTGGTGGTTATCGGAGAGACGGGGTCCGGCAAGAGCACGCAGCTCTCTCAGATACTGCACCGACATGGCTACACCAAATCCGGAATTATCGGCGTTACTCAGCCTCGCCGAGTCGCTGCCGTATCCGTTGCCAGGTTATACTCTCAAAATGTTAATTCGTCTATGCATAAATTAAATTATATTAATTCAACTGGTTTTTTTGTTGAGTAACAAGTTCTTATTTGAATATTTAATGTTAGTTTAGTTGACATTGTTACTTTTTGAAACCTTACAATTTTAAAATTGATTGCAGAAGTTCATTTGAAATGTTGCATTTGCTAATTAGTAGACCAAATTTTGTTCATCAAGTTTTATTTATTTATTTCTCTTAATTGGAAGATTTTGCTTGACTTATTATGTTGTTGTATGAAGACGAGTTGCACAGGAGCTTGGCGTTCGGCTTGGGGAGGAAGTAGGTTATGCAATACGTTTTGAGGATAGAACATCGGAAAGAACACTCATTAAGTAATGAAGTCCACTGCTTTTTATTGGATTTGGTTTTGATATGGTTATCTCTAATATTTTGCATGGTTTAAAGTGGCTAACGTTAGGTTTTCGACTCTGTAGATACCTTACTGATGGAGTTCTTCTTCGAGAAAGTCTGTCTAATCCAGACCTTAATCAGTATTCAGTTATTATATTAGATGAAGCCCATGAGAGGAGTCTCAACACGTAAGACTTAGTTTATTGTGTTCAGTTTGTACCATCATTTGTTTTAAATGTCTATGCCATTTTTTATCACTACATGTATGTATGTTCTTGAAGGTCTTTAGTTCACTGGTGAGTGATATCTCATCTAAATGAGTGGTTTTGGGTTTTAGTCACTGTGGGGCTTGACTTATTCCATTTCTTGTTAAAGTACATATAAAACAAATGTGACGTTATATTTCTTGAACCTACTGCATTTTTTATATCCACAATATTAATGAGGGCATCCATTGTCAGGGACATATTGCTGGGTCTTGTGAAACGCTTGGTTAATTTGCGAGCATCAAAGTTAAAGATTTTGATCACATCAGCAACTCTTGATGGTGAAAAAGTTTCCAAGTTCTTTTCAAATTGTCCCACATTGAATGTCCCTGGAAAGTTGTATCCTGTGGAGATATTGCACAGCAAGGAGCGTCCTACAAGCTATCTTGAGTCTGCTTTGAAAACAGCTATTGGTACGATCAATATCTTTGTCAACTCCTTGTGTATAGAAGCTCAGCCGTTTGTTTCTGTTGTTTACAGTATTGGTTTTGTGTGATCTTGATAGAGCAAAGACTTTGAAAATATAATGCCCAGAAGAACATTTTTTTTCTTTTTTTTAAATGTTAACTTGGTCAATCCTGGGTTGTTGTGTAGTATTACTGCTAGTGTTTAGAATTTTGACTAGTCCCTCAGATTTCATCATAGGAGATCAGGACAGAGCCCCAGGGCTACAGAGAAAGATGTAGATTGATTGCCCTAGATAGACAACTAGATAGAGGGTCTTGAAATGTTTATGCGTGTATGTGCACAGAGTGCGACACTCCATGTTGCATTCGGTGTTGAAATTCATCCTCTGTCACTTATAATATTTCTGAGCTCACCGCTCAAAAGAGAATAGGTAGGGGAACAGAAAGTGGAGCACATTTTTACCAAAAAGAGAAAGGAATGAAAGATTTTTCATGTTAATCTCAACCTCTAGATAAATCTCGGGGTTGCTCTGTTACTGATGCTGCTAAAATTTTGCAGTAGTTTCTAACATTCCAATTGTTTTTCAAATGGTGCTTACAGATATACATGTTCGGGAACCAGAAGGTGATGTGTTGATATTCATGACTGGACAGGTAAGATTTGATTATTTTCAGTTTTAGGAATGAGATCTACATAGTAAGTACTGCGCTGCAGTTAATGTTTGTTGTGCGTGTTTATATTGGTTGTAATGTTTAGTCTTTCATAGGATGATATAGAGAAGCTAGTTTCAAAGTTAGAAGATAAAGTTCAAAGCCTGGATGAAGGGTCCTGCATGGATGCCGTAATCCTTCCCCTTCATGGCTCGTTGCCACCTGAAATGCAGGCAAGTTTGTCAATTTTGGCTTTTTTTTTTCTTTTTCAAAATCTCTTGATGAAACTTTGTAAAGTTATAGATCCAAGGTATCTTTTGATTTTAGGTTTTTTTTTTAATATATGGGACACCTTTCAGATTTAGTTTTTTGCTTTGTAATTTCCAGTGTCTTCTAGAAATGTGTGCTTTTGGCTCCTTTGTATGCATGCGATATGCATCACCTTTATCAGTTACATTGGCATTGTGTATCAGTATTGACGGCATAAAAAACTCTTTATGACTGGTCATCGTTGGCTGTTTCTTAGTAGTGTATTTATTATTTGAAATGGGTAGAGCTGGAGAAAGACCTACAGGAATTGCATCCATTGGAATATAAACTTCATCCTTATCTAACTGGAACTGTGAGGCTGCATGTTAATTCAATTTTGTTTCTTTGTACAATAACTCATTGGGGTTGCATAGTCTTATAGGAGTCAAGATCTAGTTTGCAGAAATAGAAGATGATGTATTAATTCTGCAGATCACAAGTCTTTCCATTTCAAACCAGATAAATGATGATTTGGTGGTGTAAACTACCTTGTCAATGGCAAATGTAAAAGATTCTAGTTATTAACTACGTTGTCAATAGCAAATCATTTCTCTAAGTACTTCTGTGGAGTAGTATATAATTGTCTAGGTTTTGTTTAAAAGAAATGAAATTAATTTCTAATGAACTAATTCTTGTTTTTTCTAAAATAATAATAATTATAATAATAATAAAAATTTTTACTCATAGTAAATGTCAAACCAAAATTGCTGTGTGTCCAATATGAGAACTTATTGCTTGTACACTTTCTGAGACTCCAGGCCCAATAATAATATTTATTTATAAATGATTGCAGAAATGTAGATACCATACTTATGGATAAAAAAACTTCACTGCTCTGACCGACTAGTAATTGACATTATTGCCATTTTAGAAATAATCAACGGGTGTATTCTTTTAGCCTTCATAAGAATATGCTTCTGCCAAATGTTGCTACTATCCCATCAAGAAACTACTTTGTTTAATTTTTTTAATATGTAAATCTAGAAAAATTTTCTATGTGGTTGATATTTCACGTTTGTTATGACCCAACAGGTGCGTGTGTTTAGTCCTCCGCCTCCAAATTGTAGGCGATTTATTGTTTCCACGAACATTGCTGAAACTTCCTTGACCGTTGATGGTGTAGTGTAAGGAGACTTGATACTTGCATGAAGATTTGATTTGGTGATCGTATTCATGCCACCATGTCCATGTTATACTATATTATTCAATTCTTTTTTCACATTTTCTCATTCATGTATGCCTTAAGCTTCTTAGTTGAGCTTATAGATGTGTTGATTACTCTTTCGTTGGGGTCAAAATTTGGTTAGATTTATTTAGAAATTATTGGAAACTTTACATCAGTTATTGATCTTTTAGTATGGGTTGAAATGTTTTTGATGAAGATTCTTTTGGATGATGCAAAATACATAGAAGCAACTGTAGTGGGGTAGTTGTCTTTTCCTTAGTTAAATAAATAGCCTTGTACATATGAATGTTGTATTTAAAAGAAAAGCAAGACTGATGATAAAGAGAAATGAAAACAGAAGTCCGAATCCATTAGGAAGTTTTTTTAGTTGTCAGCGTTAAGAGAATTATGGGATGAGCATGTAGAATTGCCTCAAAAATTTTTTAGTTGCTCTTATTGATTTATAAAAGTCTTGTGTCTATGAAAGAGTTCCCCGTTTCCTTTCCTGTTAGGCTCGCCAACTATTTTCTGCATTTATGAAAATCCAGATTTTTTTTTTTAAATTCCTTCTCGCACTAGATTTCACTGGGTTATTAGGTCCAAATTATTTATTTATGTCAAATTTGGGTTTCTTATGCTTGGAACTTATGTGTACCAAACAGGTATGTTATTGATGGTGGCTATGTGAAGCAACGGCAATACAACCCATCATCGGGCATGTACTCCCTTGATGTAGTTCAAATTAGCAAGTAAGTTGGATACTTCCACTTTTGCTTTTGGTATCATGTTTCAGATATTCTAGCTATCAGATTTATGTCCTTTGTTGTGATAATAATTATAATGACTCACTGACTTTGTGATAGTTCAGAGTGCAAGCTAATCAGCGTGCTGGACGAGCTGGAAGGACGCGCCCTGGGAAGTGCTACCGGTTGTACCCATCCACTGTTTACCACGATGAATTCCTTGATGTAACAGTGCCTGAAATACAGCGATCTTCTCTCGCTGGCAGTGTTCTTTATTTGAAATCATTGGACCTCTCTGATATTGACATTCTCAAGTTTGATTTTCTCGATCCCCCTTCCTGTAAGGAAGCATTATTTCTGCAATTTTTCATTGTTTATGCACACATGCATGCTAATTTCATTCTTCATTGGTACATACTTTGTTCACTATACCTTCCACCATTCCTTGAAAGCACTGGCAAAATAGACGAGGGAGGGTGTATTTGACTTTTACGTATTTCATGATCAAAATTGTTAAACATGTGACCAAATTTATCACTGTTCATGTGTACTATGTATGAGTATTATTCACATGAACTGTAGCCTTTAGGGTAAGGCACATGTTTAGGAATCCTTTTGTAATCAATCTTGAAAGTTGTTGGATGGCATTACATTCAAGGTGAACTTGAATATATGGACTAAAATCTGTATGTTTTGCTGCAGCTGAGTCGTTAGAAGACGCACTAAAGCACTTATATCTGATTGATGCTATTGATGAAAATGGATCCATTACAAGTATTGGAAGAACAATGGCTGGTACTTGATTTTTTGCCCTTCCATAGTTGTCCTTTGCTCAAGAAGCTTTTTACTCACTTCCTTTGTTAGTGTATTTTCATTTGAGAATTTGCACAAATTTTCTTGCGAAAATGGATCCATTACAAGTATTAGAAGAACAATGGCTGGTACTTGATTTTTTGCCCTTCCATAGTTGTCCTTTGATCAAGAAGCTTTTTACTCACTTCCTTTGTTAGTGTATTTTCATTTAAGAATTTGCACAAATTTTCTTGCTAACTTCTTTTGACTATTGCAACATCTTTTAGCTTGCAAAATAGAATGCTTATGAATCAGCTAGACGGTTATACTCATTAGTTTTCTCAGCGATGTTGGATGTTCAATAATGAGAATTTATCTTTCCAGTCAGCCTCATAAAGCCAAATATCTCCACATTGCATGTTTATTTTGATTGCTGAGATCCTTCTTAACTATATGACTTTCTAACTTATAGCTCTTGGATTAAAATGCCCATCTAAATTTTTATGCAGTCTACTCCTTGATAGCAATTCATATTTTTTAGGTGTTTATCTTTGCTTCTTAATTTTGTTTGTCTTGGAGATGCAAATTTTTCTATCTTTGAAATAATAATTATAGTTATAGATTTAGTTCACCTTGCAATTAATCAATAAATGAACTTATTGGGTATTTTCTATGGTTGTGCTCAGAGCTTCCATTAGAACCTTCACTTTCACGGATGTTAATGGAGGCAAATGAGTATGGTTGCTTATCTCAGGCTTTGACCGTAGCTGCCATGTTATCAGCAGAGACCACATTGCTTCCTCGTCGAAGGTTAGTTCATCTGGAATCCTTTTATCACAGGCCTTTGTTTTAGATGCTATTGATGGTTTCAGCTTCTCTGTAAAATGATCTATTCGGAAATATTGTGAACCTTTTAGATTAGCGTACACTGAATTTATAAAAGTCATTAAATATCAATTGATTGGATATTTCGTACTTTTTTTGCGGTTAATTAAAATGCTGTCCAGTATTTATGTATGTTTGTCCTGAAGTGTTTCATACCACTTGGTTGGCAAGATAATTGGAAGAAAGATATCATTGACAATCACAATCACAAAAATTGAACTCGGTATAATCCAAAGAACATTCTGTTTTGAAATAGTGAATTAGTGATAGTTTTATCTTTATCTGCAGCAAGAGTACTGAGAAAAAGCAGAAGCACACTCCCTTGGACCTTCCTGATGGTTCCGGTTGGGGTGATCACATTCAGTTGCTACAGATTTACGAGTGTTGGGATGAATATGATTATGATGCCAATTGGGTCAAACATAATGGCCTGCAGGTACCTACTGATTTTATGCATCTGAAGGTTTGCTATATATCCGAAATACACACCCTATTAGTTTTATAAAACTGAAAACAAAAAATGTCAAGCGGGCACAACCTATGTATGTTGATTCAGAGGTGCTTAAGCTAAACTAGAATGTGGAAATCTAAAGAACCAAGGCATCAAAAATCAACTCCGAAAAGAGATGCCTCTAATAGTCTGGAAAGGAACAATAATTGTTGAAAATCATAAAAACTGCAAGCCATGAGCATAATAACCTTAGATTCTCAGTAGAGTAGTGATCTTGTTAGCATGAGAGGTTGAAATTATGTAGGGACTATCATATGAGACTGTCACTTATACTCGGTATAGATGTTAGTTGCCTTTTGGTGGGCAAGGTTGCGGAATCTGTTGAGAATACATGATGATTGTGAATGGTTGAGTATCTTTCCAGCAACCTCAGCCTTTGGGTGCATGCACCAAATTTAGTGCTCACATTATTTTTTCCCCTTTTTCTGGTTTAGTATTTAAAGCTGTATAACATTTTTAACATACAATTGTAGGTGCGAGGAATGATGTTTGTCAAAGACGTTCGGAAACAGCTATGTCAGATAATGCAGAAAACAGCTAAGGGTCAGTATACTTTGTTATTGAGGAGCCTACTTGCATAAAACTTGGTACATGTATTAAGATGTCTTAATGGTGTTTTGGTTCCTAAAAGGGCATTTGTTCAATTATTGGGACTCATGTTCCATATGGGAGGCTGTTGCTGCTAAAGTTTCTTTTCTGTACCTGCTAAAGATGCGCATAACTTTGTAACTTTGTGGGAGGAATGGCTGTCCATCATTCACAATCTTTTCTCCATTTTGTTTATTTTGGATGAGATTCCTTTTCAGACATGAGTCAACTCCCTGTTCAATTTTTATAAGTCCTTTTTCTAATTTTAACATGTTCCAGAAAAGTCCTTTAATTTTAAATTGGCTCAGTGGTTTTGGTGAGGAGTCTTGAGTCCAGGTACACAATGCCTCAGCATGTTTGGGAATTGTAACAGTAATGGATATGGAAATTTAAATGATATCTTATAAATAGTGCTTTTCTGTTTCGGAAATTACTGCATTCACTATAGCATTGGAGGCACTTTTCCAACTTGGAGAATAAATTGCCTATGAGGAGTTTATGCACTCATACCATTTATGTACTGCTTGCATAGAAGTATATTTATATCTTGTCATCCTATTACCTTAGCTGCTTTCTCCTTTCTTCACTTCCAGGATCATTAGATGTACGAGCTAATCATAGATGGAAAGAAAACCAACAGGATTATAGAAAATTGAGGAAGGCTTTATGTGTAGGCTATGCAAACCAGCTTGCTGAGAGAATGATTCATCACAATGGTTATCGAACTCTAGGTTTTAAGCCTCAACTGGTTCAGGTATTTGTTTAATCTTATCATCCACCAGATTTAGTATTGTGTTTATGAATTACGAGACCATCAATATACAGTTAGACAAGTAGATGCTACATTATGAATGACTGACGTTCACATCCACATGACATTCAAATTCCTTGTATTTGATCAAGAAAGAATGCTAGAACTGTGTTGATTTCCCAGAACAATGTTGATTTAAATTAGAAAAATCATTTAACATTGGGAGTGTCCTAGCACTAGCTCCTTGTATGTTTTGAATAATCAAGTCAAATGTTGTTTCAAATACAATTGAAAGTAAATTGATTGTTCTTTTTTTCAGGTACACCCATCATCTGTGCTTAAAACAGATGAAGAAGGACTTCTCCCGAATTATGTTGTTTACCATGAGCTCATTGCCACCTCTCGTCCATATATGTGCAATGTGTGTGCTGTGGAGATGCAATGGGTCATGCCCATTTTAAAGAAGCTTGAAAAAATAGACATTAACAAACTGAGGTGAATTGTTAATCTGAGAAATTATTCTGAGTTATATTTAACGAGAATGTGGATCATTTGACTTTACATATGTACATGACCCCTTTTTTCTAATAAAAATCATAGTGTGAACCAAGTGGAGCTTTAATTTTTTGCTATTGTGAAACAGTGGTGGAGCTGGTCAGATTGAAGAGGCATCTGAGAAAAAACTCACAGATATGCCAAAAACAGAGGTCAATGCTGCTGTGGTTGCTAATGATCACAAAAGTAGAATTCAGGCAGCCAGAGAGCGTTTTCTTGCTCGAAAATCAAATAAATAAGTAAATTATAAGTTGCTTTATGATTAAAACCAGTGATGGCATCTAGCTGCTGCATTGGTGCTCCATTTCAGGAAGGCATTAGCCCTGGCCTAAGAGACCTGGATTAACTCTGTTTTTGACTGCTAATCCTTCCTTTGCCCCTGAGTTTTTATGTTCCTTTCTACATTTGTGATCTACAGGCCTTGAGGCAGTCAGTTGATGCGCCTTTGATGTAAGGCAACCTCTTTGCTGTGATTCATTATTTACAGCTCCAGGCAGTAATCCCTGGGTTCCAAGACTGGCTTATTTTGTATCAACTGTTTACAAATGTTAGCTGTAGGATGGCATCTAGTCATGAAATAGTCTTGTGCGCTAATACACCTTCAATGAAAGGGGAAAAAACCACATCTTGTATGAAATGTGCAATATAAGTGTACTATACAATAGTCTTTTGACTCTGTAGTTTGTACCGCGGTGCTAATTCTTTTTTCAGCTTTTGGAGGTTTGTAGCATTGTTCTCAATTATACGTGTGCTGTGGAAAAGTTCGAGCTTACAGACTAGTCAGAAGTCTTGACTTTTGCAATAAAGCAAGGTGTATTCAAGAGAGTTCCATTGGTGAACGGTAACCTGTGGATTTTTTTTTTCCTTTCCCCTCATTTCCCTTGTACTCTGTCGTCGCCACTCTGAAAGGGAAGACTTGATTTGTTGAGGTGTTGTTTCAGATACCACCAAGCAGAGAGGTTCACAATTAATGCAATGAAAGTTCTATTACGTTGTTTGGACTTTTTGAATAGCCAGATAACCAATCAATTATTGTGCAATGCGGCTGCTACGCTGTGGAGTCGCCCAATTCTCAGAAGCCCGGTGCTCAAATTTTAGTGCAATTGATGAATGGAACTTTCGAAATTGGAAAACTTCGCCCTCACCAAATTGAACCCAATAAATGAGATCAGTTAAAAACAAAGTGGCAATATTGCTATATAGGTATAGTAGTCCATGGTCAAGAATGAACAGCCTACCTTAAGAAAATATATTTAAAAAAAAAAAATGCGTGTACTTGTGTATATTGTATTTCCTTCAGATAAAAATTGTGAATTTATAAAATTGGGTTGACCTAACGGCCTGCTGGCGCTTGAGCGAAGTGGAATCTCGATCCGTTCCATGCCTCGTCTCATCTTAGCTAAATCCTTTGACCCACTGGACACAATCCATTGCATTGCTGCCTACAATTAAGAGAGTTAAAGCTGATTATCAAACCGCAATGTGAGATCAGGGAAGTCTAATCAAAAGGCCAAAGCATCATCAGACATTCAGACCAAACATAGTTCACAATCAGATACCAAAACCAACCCTTTTCCAAAAAAAAAAAAGATACCAAAACCAACCCACCAAAATTTCAACAACGCTAAAACCTCACCAAAACTTAGATGAATATATATATCACCCACCCACAAGGCCACAACCCATATATTGCTAATATAATCTCTCCTGTGTAATTATTTCTCTTTGTTTAATTTTGTATTAAAGATTGCAGTTGTTCTACTATTTCCATATGTATAATGATATGTAACCAAATATAGGCCCACTACACAACAGGCGTTAAAAGTTTAAACAAAGCACAGAGATAACAGAGAGAGCAAAATGGCGAGCTCTTCCGTTGCATTGGAGGATGTGCCTTCGGTTGATATGATGACGGAGCTACTCCGTCGCTTCAAGTGTTCTTCTAAGCCCGACAAGCGGCTCGTTCTCATTGGTAGTACTATATTTCTTTAATCTGGGGGTTGTTCGGTATTTGTTAATTGTAAGGGAATGTTTGATTCATTATGAGGTTTAGTTTTAAATTTTTTTTTTTTTTTAACTTTTGAGAAGCAGTAGCTCTTTGTTGATATATTTTGCTACGCTTTTAAGTTTATGGTTGTGCTGTTTGGTTTTCGATCTGTTATTTCTCTGCGCTCCAAATGTAGAGTTAAAATGTGACGATGCTTATGAATTATGAACTTGTATGATGTTATTATATGGCGGAAATTTGCCCAGTTAATTTTATTTTTTTTTAAAAAAGCATTGGATTTTACTTGCATTGAAGCCCTAGTGGTACAAATGCTTTCTTTTATACGGCTAAACAACTAACTTTATTGTAAGTGAGTTGGCTTCTAGTGTGTCTTAACTCTTAACTCATAGGAATGTACTTAAATTATGATGAAATGAATACTTGTAGGTCCACCTGGATCTGGCAAGGGTACACAGTCACCGGTGATTAAGGATGAGTATTGCTTGTGCCATTTGGCCACCGGTGATATGCTTAGATCCGCTGTTGCTGCAAAAACCCCACTTGGGATTAAGGCAAAGGAAGCAATGGATAAGGTAGTTGTCTCTTTAATTTCATTCATACACATCCCGTTTGAATCATGTGCCTGCATTTTCTGTAGCATATTTAGTTGGTAAGTTGTTTGTGTAAATTTGTTTTAATCATGTAGGGAGAACTTGTCTCTGATGATTTGGTGGTTGGAATTATCGATGAGGCGATGAAGAAACCTTCATGCGAAAAAGGATTTATTCTGGATGGGTTCCCGAGGACTGTGGTACAAGCGGAAAAGGTTTCTCCCTTGCCCGATATATCTCTGATTTTTTCTTCAGGTTTCCTCGTTGACTTCTAATGATATGTTTGTTGGGAAAAAAAAAATTGATACAGCTGGATGAGATGCTCGAAAAGCAGGGAACCAAAATTGATAAAGTTCTCAACTTTGCAATTGATGATTCCATATTGGAGGAGAGGATCACGGGTCGTTGGATACACCCTGCCAGTGGTCGGTCTTACCATACTAAATTTGCGCCCCCCAAAGTCCATGGTTTTGATGATGTAAGTTGGCATTGGTCCCATCTTTTTTGGATCTCTTGTTTCACTTATAAATTAATGATTGAAATTGGTAAGAGAACTAACAATATTTTAGTTTGAATCCCTTGTCAGAGTAGGTAATTAGCAGTCATATTATTAGCTTCACAACATGTTGGCTTTCTGACCATCTATGTTGTATTTGAAGTAAAATGTGCCTTCTATCATTTTACATTCTTCGGACTTGTGGTACATTGATATGCTTAGCCAAAGTGTGATCTATAACAATTATGCATGAAGGCAATTAACCGATT
This sequence comes from Murraya paniculata, assembly GCA_030449075.1. Taxonomy (NCBI): domain Eukaryota; kingdom Viridiplantae; phylum Streptophyta; class Magnoliopsida; order Sapindales; family Rutaceae; genus Murraya; species Murraya paniculata. The sequence goes on from JAEVFN010000022.1 coordinate 2,512,115, forward strand.
TACACTTCTAACTTGTGGTGCATCAATAAACTCAGGTCAAAGCTTGATCTGTTGTTGAATGGAGGCGGTTAACCTAATTCTATAGCATGGCTGATGAAGACGTCAGTATCAACCTTTTGAATATACCTATGAAAATTCTGAAAATTAGTCATAAATGCGCATGCACGCAATACTTACAAGTTGAATTTATCCTTATTTTTCCATTCTTAAATTTATGCCTGTAATCAGACTGATGAAGTGGGATTTCCACTCTCATGAATAATAATCCACATTTAATATAATCTGTAGGTCACAGGAGAGCCTCTAATACAGCGAAAAGATGATACTGCACAAGTTCTCAAGTCACGGCTGGAGGCATTTCACAAGCAGACTAAACCGGTAGGACTTTAATTTTTTTTTCCCCACTGAAATGGGTTAATTCACTGTGGCTAAGTTACGCCAAAAAAAAGAACACAAGATAAAGTAGAAGCAACTCTGTCTATTATAGTAGAAGCAGCATCTTAATAGATTGAAGTTGTATCCGACTAGTTGATGCCACTTAGATGGGTAAAGGAAAATTAGAGATGCTCTATTTTTTTTTTTTTTTTTTTTTTGTGTCACCTGTATTTGACATTTAATACTTTGACTTCTACCTTTGTGCACCTCCGAAGTTTTGGAGGACATCTTTTTACTCTCTTCCAACAACATGATATCCTTGTACTGTCTTCATAATCATGTCGCAGCATCAATTTTACTGTTATCTCTATATATGATGATTTAGGCTTGGGGTTTTTGGTTCTTATACTCTCATTGTTCTTTGAATGGAAAGATTTTTGCTCATCTCCTAACAAAGAAGGAATATACATTTTTAACTAAAAAACTTTCTGGTTGTTTGCATAGCATGTGTCCATTCTATACAGTGGCGTTTCAATTCTTGAAAAATATATTGCTCCTGCCTGTTTTGTTGACTTATAAGCATCCCTCTTACAAGACTAAATTTGAATTGCAGGTAATCGATTATTATGCAGAGAAAGGTGTTCTTGCCCAACTTCATGCAGAAAAACCCCCAAAAGAAGTCACTGTTGAGGTTCAGAAGGTTCTATCTTCATAGGCGTGAACCCTTTATTTTCTTGTCTCCCTTTTTTGGTTACATGCCCGTATTCATTCCGACACATTGTTGGATTTGCTGATCAGTGGTTGTTATCCACGTACTTCATGCTACACTGAGCTTTTATTTTCGAATTCTTGAGGCTTTTCATTCATTACAAAATAATATTTTCTGTGGATGCGAGGAAAATGTGATAATACCAAAGTGATTATTTTTCACAATCGTTAGCGTGTCATTGTGGCAGCATCTTTTTTATTTACATCAAAATAATTTTCTGAATAATCACTTACTAGTATGAAAATGAAATTGTGCCTGTCAAATAGTTATCCCTTCATCAAACCCTATCTTCGCCGAGATGAAACTGTATTGAAAAACAGTTTACGATCCTTATTTAAGCAAAACGTTTACTTGTGTTTGTTCCTTAACTCTGGTACTGTAAGATCATTTTTATTATTCAAACAACCAAACCAATGAAGCATCGGATATTTTTCGTTGAAAATTGTATCCCAAGCTTGCTGTCTGTCCTCACCAGCCGTATAAAATTGGATCTCAATTTTACTTGTCGATTGAGTAATGACAAAACAGAGGTTGCAAACGTTGGAAAAATAACACGACCAAGTAAAAAGAACTGCAAGCAGCGGGTCAAACCTGAAACTAAAAAGAGTAAACGAGTGCTGGATTGAGATTTTAAAAAGAGATATTTAATTAGCCAAAGCGTTCGAATCTTAACCCTCACAATTGTGAGGTCACAGGTTCGAATCTTTACAATATATTTTGGGAGTTTAATTTTCTTTCTTGATTTGAGTGAAAATAATTTTCTCAAATTGAGAAGATAGTTTTTTCCCTTTCGAAATTTGAGTGAGAGTCAAAATTTAAGTAGAGTAAACGTCCCTCGAATATTAGAGAGGGTTACAAATCTGGACTGTACTATAATTGTCTAGTATTCGAGGGTTGAAAATTTGGGGTTGAAAATCTAGGTTGTGAGTCGAAATTTGAGTAGAGTAGACGTCCCTAAAATATTAGAGAGAGTTGAAAATCTGGACTGTGCTATAATCATCTAAGAGAGGGTTGAAAATCTAGACTGTGCTGTAATTGTCTAATATTCGAGAGTTGAAAATATGGGCTGTGAGTCGAAATTTGAGTAGAGTAAACGTCCATCGAATATTAGAGAGGGTTAAAAATCTAGACTGTGCTATAATTGCCTAATTATAAATATCAGTTGTAATCTGAATAATAATCTAATGTAATTAAAAAAAAAAAAAAAGAGATATATAATTGGTATGGAGCGGGAATGTCCCAGCTATCTTTCTTAGCTGAGAATTGCTCAAGAAGATTGACTAATTCTTGCCAGTTTCTTATTTGTTATGTGCTGCCTACTGCACAGTGCGCACGCCTGACTAGGCTTGAAAATTGTTGTGGACGCCTTGTAATTTTCAACAGTCCATTTGGTCGCTTTTTCTCATCCAACGGCTTCATGGGGAAGCTACTTTCCATCTATAAAACCCATTTGACATTATGCATGCTACAATCCAAGGCAGCAAATACACAAACAAATTCAAACTTACTTCGTTTATTCCACAACAATCACTTTCCCACTAATCAACCATGTTCTCTCTCGCAAGCATGCCTTCAACATCGTCAGTTTTGTCAACCTACACCACCTTCGCCGCATCAGCAATGCTTGTCCGAACTATCCTTAACGAAGTCCAGACGATAACCAGCCAGTTCATTCCCCAAAAACTTCAAGAGATTTTATCAGCCAAACTCGAAGGTCTTTTTGGGAAGTTTTCCGATCAACTGACACTCATCATTGAACAATCCGAAGGATTCTCTGTCAATGAAATCTACCAAGCTGCTGAATTGTACTTGAGCTCAAGAATCACCCCATCGATTCAGCAGCTCAAGGTTTCTCAAGCACCGCGAGAGAAGAGCCTCTCAGTCACCATCAATAAAGGCCAGAAAGTCATGGACTCATTTGAAGGAATGCAGCTCACGTGGGAGCTCGTCACTGCCGAAAACCAGAAGACATCATTTGACTACGACAGCGGTTTCTATGCTTCGGAAACAGCCGAACGCAAATCATTTCACCTCAGCTTCTGCAAGAGATACAAGGACAAGGTGTTGAACAAGTACCTTCCATATGTGGCAGAAAGATCAAAGGCCATTAAAGAAACTAAAAAGGTGATCAAGTTATATTCACTTGGCGCAGCAGATGCAATCAACCTTGACCATCCATCAACATTTGACACATTGGCAATGGACCCGGTGCTCAAGCAGGCGTTGATTGATGATTTGGACAGATTTGTGAAGAGAAGAGAGTTCTACAGGAGCGTTGGCAAGGCATGGAAACGTGGGTACTTGTTGTATGGCCCTCCCGGTACTGGGAAATCAAGCTTGATTGCAGCCATGGCTAACTATCTCAAGTTTGACATCTATGACATGGAGCTTGCATCTTTGAGAAGCAACTCAGATCTCAGAAGACTGTTAGTCTCTACAGGAAACCGATCAATTCTTGTAATAGAAGATATTGATTGCAGCATTGAATTGGAGAATCGACGGTACGGAGGAGGGTACGACGAAAATAACAGTCAAGTGAGTACAAGTATTAGTGAAGCTACTGGAATTGTAATTTGCAATTACTTAGTCTAATTGTTTGTTTTCTGTTAATGGCAATGGCAGGTATCACTATCTGGTTTACTTAACTTTGTTGACGGGTTGTGGTCAAGCTGCGGGGATGAAAGGATTATTGTGTTCACAACTAACTATCAGGAGAGACTGGACCCTGCATTGCTGAGGCCAGGGCGCATGGACATGCACATTCATATGTCGTATTTGACGCCTGGCGGGTTCAAAATTCTTGCTTTCAATTATCTGAAAATGGAGTCTCATTCTATGTTTGATGAAATTGAAGAGTTGATTAAGGAGGTGGAGGTGACCCCGGCTGAGGTTGCCGAGGAGCTTATGAAGAGTGAGGATGCTGATGTGGCACTTAATGGACTTGTTGATTTCCTTCTGAGAAAGAAAGAGCAGGGCATGAAATGTGAGGAACCCAAAGTTGATGAAGGAAACCATGGCAATGAAGAAGAAAACGAAAGCCTGAAAAATGAGGAAGGTTGTACTGGTCCGAAGAGAAAGAATGTTAACAAGAAGAAGAAGAACAAGAAATTAAAGAATTTTTGACATCTTTTGCTTTTAATGTAAGATTTGTTTGTTTGTTGCTTTTTTTGAGATGTAATGTAAGATTTGTTCGAATCAATAATTAAATCTAATTAAAATCAACTGTGCATAAAAAATAGTAGATTATTACTAAAAGGGAAAAAAAGTTTAATTACACGAGGAAAAAAATAATACATTATTATTAAAAGATAAAAAATTTAATTACATGACCAAAAAAAAAATCATCAAAATCAGAGCAAGAAATTAAACCTTTTCATAGACATTCTGGAGCCAGATGCCAAGAAAACAAAGCAAATTTAATGATAGTGGAATTATATGGGTATTTTGAAATACTAATATCTCACATTCGATAAAGTAAATGGGAGTAATTATTTATTTTTATTATAAATTAGAATTAAATAAGTCAAATTTAAATATGATATAAATTAAATTGTAAGACACATGGATGACTAATTCAAATGAAACAAGAAAAAGTAAACAGTTAATTCAAATTGAATTAAGAAAATAATTATAAAGGTTACTCTATGTAAAAGAGACCTACAAAACCTTTTAGGATATCTACAACAATAATAAAAAGAGAAGAAAACAATTCAATTGTTCTAATTATCACTCTCTTCTCCTGTCTTATATTTCTTCATCAATTTATTTTTGTTGTTAAAAATTATTATGTTTGGGAGTGCAACCTTATAATAGTATTATTGTATTCCAGGGATCAAATCACCCTGTTTGTTCTTCTTGCACCAAAAAATCGTTCTTTGAAACTCTCCATCTTATATGTTCTTCTTGCATCGAGAAATCTTGTCTAGAGGCCAGGATTTTGGCCTACTTTGTGCATCTTGATAAATTTATGTTTGCTAATCTAGTAACAACTTCAGAGTTATGACATACAACTTCCTAGTTTACGGTCGCAACCTGTTGCTGCATACAACTTTGGTTTAATTAACAAGAATGCTAAATTCAAGTCGCTTTTCATTGTTCTAGCAGAATTTGGAGCTCAAAGCAATATTAACTCATATTTCCAACAAATTCACGTACTCAAAATGCCTATGATTGGGTTAAAAAATTGTTAGCACTTGCTAATTTTCTGTAGAGTCTCTGTAAGTTACATTTAATTTAATTTATAACCAAATAAAATTCACTTACCGGCTCGCCTAATTCTGTGGCTTTGTTACTTTTTTATTACCGATCTGAAAAATATCGAGATCGGATCGGATCGGATTGTTCAGCCAATCCGATCGGATAGCATTTAGCCAACCCGATCGGGTTGGCTAAAAAAAACAATAATAAATACATTTACAAATTACAAAGCCAATTAATCAAAAAAACACAAACCCTCACACACGCAGCAGTCAGCACAACACCACAACACCACAACGCAGTCGCGTCTTCACACACAATCACACACGCACCGGTTGCCGGCAGCACTCCACAAACATAGCACGGCAGGACGGCTGTCACGGCACGGTAGACACAGACGCTGAGAAGCAGATGGGACGGCAGTTGCAGCAGCCCTGACGCGATTCCAACGCAACCGCGCCAAGCCACCGCGATCGACGACGCACTGGCCACCACGCCGATCTGCACCGCTTCTGCCGCTTGATCCACTGGCCACCACGACCGATCTGCACCGCTTCTGCCCGCTTGATCCATGGCCACCAGCCCACCACGAACCGATCTGCACCGCACACTGAAAAAAAACCTAACGGTAAGTTACAAAAGGAGTGGCAAAACAAATAAAAGAATCGAATTTGAATTGAATCGTAAACAAATTAGGTTAATACTCTACTAAGTCGGATTTGATTCATTTACTAAACAAACTGAAATCTCATGATTCAAATTCAATTCATTTATTAAACGAACATTTAGTTTGTTTATCAAAATTAATAAATGAATCGAATTAAGTATGGATTCCTTTATTATTCATTTATCTTATAACGAATCTATAATAAATTAAATTGAATATGATTTTTTAAAAAATATAATTATTAAAAAAATTAAGTAAAATAAAATATAAAAAGACCACAAATTTAACATCTTACAAAAATACAAACTTATTATTATTTATAATTATTATATTAACATTCAAACTTTAAATTTTTTAACACATATTTAAGTATAACAAGTAATTTAATTAAGCGAACAATAAATGAAATTTACAAGAATAAATCGTATTCAATTTATTTATGATTATTTTATTAAATAAATACTAAATAAATAAATAAATTAATATACTCGAACCTGATTTAATTTATTTAATTAATAAAATAAACTTAATTCACCTATTTATTAAATAAATTAATTTATTCAAATCAAAATCTATTTAATTTACATTAAATCGAATAGAATAAACAAGGAAACTCAGATTGCCACCCTGCTTACAACAACCCACGAAAATCCATTTGTTTAGTTTTGGAGAGAGAGTCGTTTTCTAATCGCAGGTGTCATGATTGATTGGTAGACATGCGGCTGATTAGGACATTTTGCTGACGTCATCAAGCCCCACTCGCCTTTCCGACGTGTACGAGATCAGGACTCGCGGAAAATAGAAAGTTACATGAATTAAAAAGTACAAACATTTAATTTTTTTTTTTGGGGGTCCCTATGTCTATGCACACACCTCCAGACTGCAGTCCAAAAGTAGGCGCATTTTAAGCGGTGCCTTCCTTAATCTCTCAAAACTCGCCGCTGCGACTCTGTAGTCTTTCATTGTTATCCGATGTACGGCGTTTCTGCCACCAGTTGAGGTCAGTTTAAAAGCTCCGATCTGATTTACTGTCATTGTTGTTTAAAAATAATAAAATGATTTTTTTATTTTTAATTTGTGAAATAAACCGTCAGCTGAGCCTCCGTTTACTAAATTTGCTTAATAAATTATTTGATTTTGAATGCATTCAAATATGAATTTTCATTTTAGTTTTTGATCAGGAGGTGATTGTTTGGACGTAAAAGAATTTTAAAAATTGAAAAATGAAGTTGACTCCGAGAGAAGCGGAGAAGTTAGGACTCCATAATGCAGGATACCTTGCACAGAAACGATTGGCGCGTGGCTTAAGGCTTAACTACACTGAAGCTGTTGCACTCATAGCTACTCAGGTAATTTCTCCTGCCAAATCAATTTTAGTAAGTTTTAATTTCTCCATCATATTTTTTATGATATTTAATCACTCAACAGATTTTGGAGTTTGTTCGCGATGGTGATAAGACTGTTGCTGAGTTGATGGATATTGGAAAGCAAATTTTAGGAAGGTAATATGGGAATCTGTTTTTTTAATTTCTTTTTCTTTTTAAAAAATTTAACAGAGTTTTGATTCTATCTTGTATTGTTTAGTTAAAATAGATAAAAAGTTTTTTTCAGAGATCCAAAATGCCCGAATGACACTCTGTAAGCGGTTGTTTAGTAAACACTATTTGAATTAAAGAAAGCACTTTGAGCACTTAATGAAGACACGATTGGCAAGTGCAATCTTAAAAAGGACTTTTCTTTTCTTTTCTTTTCTTTTCTTTTTTTCCTTGTTTGAACGGATCTTGAAAAGGAATTAAAAGTGTTTTTATGAAACATTCTCAAATGCAGCCTTAGTTTGCAATTAAAAATCTAAAGTTCTGCATCTCGTTCTGTCAACAGAAGACAAGTTCTCCCAGCTGTGCCACATCTTTTGGACACTGTCCAGGTATTAAGGGTCTCCTAGTTATTAGCTAACAGTAAAGCTTCTTTATGAATGCATGGGTGATAACAATGTACATTGAGTAACAATTTGATAGTACAGAATAGCTAGAATGGATGATCATGTAGTCTTATGAGAAAAATTTCGGCTTTGAGTTTTAGTTATTAAGGAACTATAGATACAGGTTGAAGGCACATTTCCTGATGGGACAAAGTTAATCACCACACATGATCCAATAGCAAGTGAAAATGGAAATCTGGAGCTAGCTCTGCATGGTTCTTTTCTGCCAGGTGAGGCCTTCTTTGTTGGTGATTGGGGAATTCCTCAATGGCCTCTTTTTTAGGCTCTGCAATTGGTACTTTTGAACTCTCTTTGTCAGCTAATCATCTTATGTTCATTAAAGGTGTTTCGTCTGTCCTTACCAAGTTACCTTAAAATCAAGGGTTGGTTTATACAGTTTATAATCCAATTCTGCTAGGCATTCAGTTTTTTTCTTTTTCCTTTTCCCCCTTTTCACAATGATCTGCACTCAGCAGACTCTTTCTGCATATTGTTATTTTCATTTCCCCTGACTCTTTACTGCTCCCATTCTATTATTGTAGTTTTGAATGGCTTGAAACTAACTTCCTAGGGTATGTTTAACCTAGTTTATAGCCACAAGTCATTTCCTGGAAGACTTGTGAGAATTTGAGCAATCATCTAGAAAATGTCAGGATAGTTGGACAAAAGAATATTGTGATGACTCATCATCTAGGACAGCATAATTGATTGAAATTCAATGTAAGCAACTCCGTTTCATGTGCCAAAATACAATTGAACCTTGGCAGCCTTTGTTTACCTATCCAATTACAATTTCCTTGAAATTTGCAAGCTTATGCTTATTTGTTAATGAACATTCTTCAAACTTCTGTAACACAGTTGATGTTTAAAATAATCTTATCGATCATACACTGGAGTTTTCCACAATTAGTAATAAAGTATGTATATTTGTGCTGCATGCAGAGTCTGAATAACATTGATGGAAGAGTGTTAATTTTGTAGTGCCTGCACTGGACAAATTTCCTGGAATAGAAGATAATAATGTTCCTGGTAGGATTATCCCTAGAGGAGGGAGTATTACACTTAATCATGGAAGGAAAGCTGTAATCCTCAAAGTTGTTAACACTGGAGACAGGCCAGTTCAGGTGTTTGCCTTTAGCTCAATTCCTCTATTCTTTTTATGTACTTTTTCCTTGTTGAATTATACCTTCTGACTAATTTTACATTATTTTGAAGTTACTTATCAAAACCAAGTTTCCATTATTTTGTAGTTACATGAACTTGTACAGTTTACCTGTTTAAATGTTAAGGTTAATTATATTTCAGTTAAAAAAGTACATCAAATACTTTTTATTTATCTGTTGGGCAAGATTTGGCCAGAACCAGTTGTATGATTTGTTTGTTTATTTAGACTAATGTATATTTTTGTATTTTAGGCTAAGTTTTATTCAGCAATCGGTGAGGATGCATCCCTGAAGCATCATATTTTAACAACTGACGACATCTGATTTTCTGTTTTGCATTGAAATCCCTCTCTGTATATAAATCATTAAGCATTCTTTTTTTCCAGGTGGGTAGCCACTATCACTTCATTGAGGTGAACCCCTACTTGGTTTTTGATAGAAGAAAAGCATTTGGGATGCGCTTGAATATAGCAGCAGGAACAGCTACACGATTTGAGGTCCAATCTTGTAATCTTTATCTTTTACAAAAGTTATAATTCTTTGTGATGATTTCATATTAAGAGATTCATTTTATCTGTTCAAAAGTGGTTTTATTGACTAAAGTAACATGCCTTGTTGATTTCTTCACGTGGCAAAAAAATTTTGGCTGCTGCGTGATGGCAAACTTCTCAATTTTTTAAATGAGCTGTGCCGTGTGGTCAGTACACACGATTTAAGAGAGATGCTAACGAGATATTATGTGAGAAAATATCTGACACAAGCTTTAGCTACATGCAAATATCTGATACAAGCTTACTCTGAGGATTGGGTTTGATAGTTGTCAAATCTTTAACAATGTGCCCAGATTACTATGAGGATTTGGTCTGATAGTTGTGAAAAAAAAAATTATGTGTGATTTTAAGATTTTGTGTTGAGATTGAATAATATTAGTTAATCTTTTGTTCAGAAAAGAGGTCATTAGTAGGTCATTGAATATGTCATTGAAGCTTTGGTGTTTCTTAAGTTTATTCATGGGCTTGACCTCTTCATCTCTTTAATCAATGCATTCTGTGCATTTTAAGTCTTTTAAAGCAATTTTTTTTTTTTTTAACTTTGTCAGCCAGGAGAAAGTAAAATTGTTAAACTTGTAAGCATTGGAGGTAGGAAAGTGATCAGAGGTGGAAATGGAATTGTTGATGGTCCGGCTGATGATGCTGGATGCTCAGCAGCTATGGAAGCTGTAAAAATGAGACAATTTGGCAACGAAGAAGAAGCAAACACTAGGTTTGGAACTTCTTCTGAGCAAATTGCTGCTACCTTGTTTACTTCTGTTCTAGTTATCAATAAGATTCTTAATTTAGATAGCCTACTAGGGAACAAAGGTGACTGAGCTCACTAGTGATTTTGCAGTGTAGGTGTAGCTGGAGAAGATCATTATCTCACTACTGTTATTTCTCGGGAGGCTTATGCTAACATGTATGGCCCCACTACAGGTGACAAAATTCAGCTTGGAGATACTGACTTGTATGCTGAAATTGAAAGAGATTTTTCTGTTTATGGTGATGAATGTGTATTTGGAGGTGGAAAAGTCATAAGAGAGGGCATGGGCCAGGCATGTGGCCATCAGTATTCTGAGTCTCTAGATACTGTAATAACAAATGCTGTGATTATTGATCATACTGGAATTTTCAAGGCAGATATTGGTATTAAAAATGGTGTTATTGTTGCCCTTGGTAAAGCTGGCAATCCAGATATTATGAACGATGTCCATCCTGATATGATAATTGGGGTAAGTTTCATACTGGAATGTGAAAGCAGTGTATAAGGTATAATTCCCCTCAGTGTCTCTAGCGACAGACTTACACCTGCTCATTCTTTCTCAGGCTAACACTGAGGTTATTGCTGGAGAAGGATTTATAGTAACTGCAGGAGCCATAGACTGTCATGTGCACTTCATATGCCCTCAATTGGCACATGATGCTATCGCAAGTGGTGGGCAATATTGTTAAAAATAGTTTAGCTGCTGTCTTTCTTATAAACAACTTACATATACACATAAAATTGCATTACATTAATATCTGAACTGTTGAAGATGTCTGTGATTTATTGAATTGTTGCATTTCATGTCTTTCCTTTTAAATGATTAGAGTTGGGAGTAGAGTGGATTGTACCCTGGATATTTTAAGTTTTAACAAAGACAGTATGTAGGATCTTAAACATATTAAACCTGTAATTGAAGATGTGAAAGAATAGTCACGTGTGCTTTGGTAGTATCCAAAACACTTGAAAAACTCGTCTGCATACAGTGGTGACCATCCTGCAGACTGTTCCATTAATAATGGGACATGGAGTTGCATTTTAGATTCTGTTATTTTTGACTCAGCGTTTATCAGAACTCTATTAAACTCAATTTAGGAGAAAAGAGTGAGAGAAACAGAAACATGTTAACTAAATATCCTTGTAAAATTTTAAATGAGACTTGCTCCAAATACTTTTACCATTTTGTAGGCATTACAACAGTAGTGGGAGGTGGAACAGGACCTGCTGATGGGACACGAGCAACTACTTGTACACCAGCTCCGTCACAGATGAAGTTAATGCTGCAATCAACTGATGACCTGCCTCTAAATTTTGGCTTCACTGGAAAAGTAAACTTATAGTTTGTGTACTTGTGACCTTTCTCCTGCTCATTTATTCTACACCAATTCGAGGCAGAGCTCTCCTCCGTTAATCTATAAGATAACTAGATGACCTTTCACCTTCTCCTTTATTATGCAATGTCTACTTTAGGGGAACAGTGCCAAACCTGATGAGCTACATGAGATAATTAAAGCTGGAGCTATGGGATTGAAGTTGCATGAAGATTGGGGAAGTACACCAGCTGCAATAGATAATTGTTTGACTATTGCAGAAGAATATGACATCCAGGTTTACTTTTCCTCTCCTGAATCTTACAAAAAGAAATTTTTTATGTTTTAAGTTTTACATTTGTAACCAGCCTTTTCCATACATGGTGATTTGGCAGGTTAATATCCATACTGACACTTTGAATGAATCTGGATTTGTGGAACATACAATTGCTGCCTTTAAAGGAAGAACCATTCATACTTACCACAGGTACTATTTTTATGCATACTCTGCAATTTGTTTCTCAATGTTCTTTGAGTTCTAATGCATCATTAGACCGCTAGACCATCAATATTGTTCTCACAATAGCAAAATTCCTTCTTTCAAGATGCCTTTTGACATTGATTTTGGATGTAAAGAGAAAGTTTTTAGTTGCTGTCCTCTTTGTAGATGCATTTGTTTGGTGTGCGTAATATGTACAGTTCATGCTTTAGGTTTTCTACTTTTTGCTGCCCATCCTCAGTAAGCTTTAAGATATATGACTTGTGAATATGATGAACATGTTATTATATGACTTGCCATAGGGAATAAGCACTACAGCTTCTAAAGAAAGGATGTATTTGTTATTTTAGATCTGTGTTTAAACTTGTAAATAAGAAGATATATTCTCTTTTTTGGAAAATCCCATTACATTTACTGATTTTTTATGTTTCTAACATTTGATAACTTCTTGGACAGTGAAGGCGCTGGCGGTGGTCATGCTCCAGATATTATCAAAGTTTGTGGTGTAAAAAATGTTCTTCCTTCGTCAACAAACTCTACACGGCCATATACGTCCAATACTATAGATGAACATCTTGACATGCTGGTATGAAAAGAAAATGCCAGTAATGATACAGAGTGTTTTATGAATGTGTCCTTAGTTGCTTTGAATAATTGCAGATGGTCTGCCATCACCTGGATAAGGACATTCCAGAAGATGTAGCTTTTGCTGAATCAAGAATTAGAGCTGAAACAATTGCTGCAGAAGACATATTGCATGATATGGGGGCAATTAGCATCATATCTTCCGATTCCCAGGCTATGGGTCGAATTGGCGAGGTTATTGATATTCGCATCCGGTTTAGAATTATCTATGTTATTTTATTGAATACTCCTTTTTGTCCGTAATGCTTTTAACAGCTAAGATTTTTCAATGATCCAAGTCTTAGATGAGTTAAAATCTCTTTCTACCAGGTGATAAGCAGAACTTGGCAAACCGCACACAAGATGAAGTCACAAAGAGGATCACTTGGTCCAAGTGCTGCTGACAATGACAACCTTAGGATCAGAAGATATATCGCAAAATACACAATAAATCCAGCAATAGCTAATGGGTTTTCCCAGTTTGTTGGTTCAGTGGAGGTAATATGTGTTAAAATATTCGATATGATCATATTTTAGTCATTCAAAATAGAATATCTGCCCATATGTATAAATCATATAATTAACCGGGCATTTAGTGCAGGTTAATTGAAGTGTTTTATATTTAGATGATAACCAAAAATTGTCAGCTATTTCACAAGTTTCGGGTATTGCATTTGACATTTGACGTTAAGAATCTTATGTAATCTATAATTATGTTTCTGCAGGTGGGGAAGTTGGCTGATCTTGTTCTATGGAAACCATCTTTCTTTGGGGCAAAACCAGAGATGGTTATTAAAGGTGGTGCAATTGCATGGGCTAATATGGGTGATCCAAATGCAAGCATCCCCACCCCTGAACCGGTAAGTAATGATTATATTCCTTTTAAGCATGTGTATTACATTTTGCCCTGTTATTAATACCTCCTTCGCTGGTATTGACTTCTTTTGACCACTTTAATTATTAATGGGTATCTGATGATGCAAAATTGTCTGTTATCAGAATCTGTCCCTTTTGCTCACTTTTGAGATATCAAACTAGTTTTGAATAAAAAGAACATATGGCCGTTATACTTAAGAGGATCATAAACCATAAGTTTGTCATAACGCTGGAGTATCATGGAATGAATGGATTGTTGAGTATGCATGCTAGCTAGAAGTTAGACCAGATTTTCTAAATTTTATGGCATGATGTTTGGTTCCTTATATACGAAAGAGATGAATTATTTCAGGTTCTATCAAGGCCTATGTTTGGGGCATTTGGCAAAGCTGGAAGTGCCAACTCCATTGCATTTGTCAGCAAGGTAGGTCTCTCTTTCTGGCGTTAACTCACTCTCTTAAACTCCTTCCGTTTATTACATTTGAGCAAATTTCATTTTTGTCACGAGCAGGCGGCTGCAGAATGTGGAATAAAAAGCTCATATGGACTGAACAAGAGGGTAGAAGCGGTAAGCAACGTGAGGAAACTCACAAAACTGGACATGAAGCTCAATGATTCCCTCCCAAATATCACAGTGGACCCCGAGACGTACACGGTCACAGCAAACAATGAAGTTCTCACTTGCCCCGCTGCCACCAACGTTCCCCTTTCCAGAAATTACTTCCTCTTTTAAGCATCAAGCCATCAACTATTATTTGTCCCAACTTGTGATCTTTGACCATCTCTATTTGAAAGATTTTTCCAAGGAGTAGGAAACAGACAAAGACAATCAATCAATCATCGTTAAGAAGTTAATGAAGTGGCGCTTGGTTTACATGTGATATGAGTGTCACACATACGTAAGCAAGTGATAATGGTGTCATAGTGCATGTGATGCGTGATGTCTGTCTGTTTCTCTTTAACTTTACCAAAGGATAGAGAAGTATCAATGCTAGTGGCCCGGCCCCACAAATACACAGGACAACTGGGACCATTAATCATCGAAGTCGTTTGATGGCTATTGATTCCTATTGAAAGGAACTGCAGGACCGGGCTGTGCCTGTTGTGGTGCGTTTGTCTTTGGAGCACTTTTGTGGAGAAAAAGGTTTCAATTTTAATTTAACCATTGCGGGTGACTTCCGTTTCTCACGATATCTATATGACGTAATAGGTGATGAATTCAAGTTAGATTATTAAGTTGGTAAATTTGATTGCTTCATCTAAGATTAGGTGCACTTGTTTTGAGCCGTCTGTGCATACATCTTGCTTTTTTATTAATAGATAAGGTAGATCAACCCAGATTAATTAATGTGTGTACAACCGATGAATCGGATCAAATCTTAACTTGAGAAAAAGACGACACAGACTGTGATTCGAAGTCTTCATAGATCTATTTTTATAATCCCATGCATACGTGTCCACTTTATATGCACAAAGGGGAATCTATCTATTTGTTTTAATATTAGATCCCGAAAATATATAATAATACATGATCGGGGTTTGACCCAGACAATATTAAACGTGTTTTAAATCTACGTTTCTGCGAATACCATGTGACGTTTCAATTATTTAACGATTATCACTTCGATACAATTAAACAATTCTGAGAGCAGCAATGAATTATTGTTTGTACGTGCCTCGTGTTGCTTATTTAAATTGCCGGTCTTTGCAGGATGGATAAATGGGACCCAATTGCAAGTCTGCGGCCCTTAGAATTGTTCCTCACGTGGTATTATTGTGGCGGCATTAACGCATATTCGTCAAAGCTTTTCGTTTGCTCATTTTGCCATTGTCTAATCAGAAAATAAATTTTTTCTTTTAAGTTAAAACTTTAAAGTGGTATCGCAATTTTACTGAATGATCTAATAAAAACTTCCCTATGCAAAATTTTTATTAGAAATTTAGGATAATAAGTTTGGTGAAGGAAATTTAATGCAATTGAATACTTTTGAGTGCAGCTGGATATTCCTTATCTGAACGTGACCTAAACATCAAAATCCTCTGTATCACAGTCTTATAAAAATATATTTTTTTATCAAAGACTATACAGTATACAAATTAAACATTATAAAATAAACATGAAATGAAGTATTTTCAACATAATTATGTTTAAATACTTGTTTAAGTTTGGTAGGTGTTGAGCCTTCTGGAAGACGCAGTTAAAAATGCATACAATAAAAAGGGTGAGTGGGAAAACAGGGCACATAAAAAATTGCTCTCTTTTTTATTGAACTACGTTTTTCAAACTATTCAACCAATTGTTGTGGGTCATGCCAATCTTTTGAATCAAAACATTGTTGAGGCAAGACAGACGTGTCTTTTGTTTTCAATCTTTTTTTAAAATTATTATTATAATTTTTTTTTTTAAAAAAAAAGTACTTCAAATAACCAAATTGGCTGCGCTGGACAGTTCATACTGCTATAACGAAGGATCCTCGTGTTGATGCTTAATTTCCCATTCAATTTGAACTCAATAATTAGGGAAAAAATTATTATAATTTCCTCTTTACAATTTTATTGAAACATCACATGGTATTCATAACAGTGATTTTCCAACTAACGGTGACTGTGCCGTTAAAGTTACGTAACACCTACCACTCACAGTCACAGGCTCCTTCAATACCCAGGCGACCTTCGCAAGCACAGCTTTGCGTATCGTTTTTCTGATAGTTCATTGGTTCGTTAGACGCACGCGTTTAAAGCCGAGAGTGTTTCATTTCGCGGTGAGAACAAACAAAGTGTCTTTCTCAAAGCCCAGTTCTGGCTCTTTAGAGAAAGACAACGATATCGTTTAGAATATGCGGAAGCTTGCTTTCTGTATAAAGTGTTGACTTAAAAAAGACTTAAAGAAAATCGTATGCAGTGAATCCAATGTCTTCAGCACTAAAAACCCAGCTCTTGACCGGCCCTGCCCTACGGCGGGTTCCGGCTGTACCCGGCACCGTAAGTAATGGGAATCTCCGGCAGGCCCGAGTGGCCAAGTCCAAGTTCGGCCCGATTCGGGCTGTTGTAAATAGTGATCAAAACAAAGCTACGGAGGCTGCTACCAAGTCAGTGGACGTAAAAGACGTAAATGGGTCGTTATTGGTTGGTAGCTCGAATTCAAAAGAAGGGCTAGTTGATGTGAAAGCAGTGATCACGATAAGGAAGAAGTTGAAAGAAAAGCTTACTGAAAAGATTGAGGATCAATGGGAGCTTTTTGTAAATGGGATTGGACAAGGAATCATGATTCAGCTTATAAGTGAAGACATTGATTCTGGTTAGCTTCTTTGGTTTTCTTATTTTTTAAGCTTTTATATCTTCTGTTTCTTGCATTTATGGTGGGATTTTTTTCTTTTTCTTTTTTTTTTTTCAATTGCTCAAATTTTTTTCTTTTTTTTTTTGGTGGGGGGATAGGATAACAGTACTAAAATTTTCATAGACGATGATCACGCATCATGGCTATTTTCTCTGCATCTTCCTCTGTTGCTTAAGATCTTTTTTGGCAGGTCTTTTGCTTTAAACTAATTAATAGATTTGTTCTTGCAGTTACCAACTCAGGGAAGAGTGTAGAATCTGCAGTGAGGGGCTGGTTGCCAAAGCCGGTAACTTCAAGTAATGTCAACATTTTTCAATATGAGGCTAATTTCGGTGTCCCATCTGATTTTGGTAAGCCGGGGGCTATTCTCATTACTAATCTTCACGGCAAGGAGTTTTACTTGTTGGAGATTGTCATTAATGGTTTCGATGGAGGCCCTGTCTTCTTCCCAGCCAATACATGGATCCATTCACGGAAAGATAATGCTGAAAGTAGAATAATATTCAAAAATCAGGTGAGAATTTCGTAAGGCATTGCGTGCGTTATCCCCTTTTGTCTGGCCTGCACTATATCTATGATGAATGGTTTTGCTTAAGCATTTAATCCCTCCATTATTGTAAACAGGCATATTTGCCATCACAAACACCTGCTGGCATAAAAGATCTGAGGCGTGAAGACTTACTGAGTATTCGCGGTAATGGAAAGGGCGAGAGAAAGCATCATGAGAGAATATATGATTATGCGATCTATAATGATTTGGGTAATCCTGATAAAGACAAAGATCTTGCTAGGCCAGTTCTGGGTGGTGAGGAAAGGCCTTATCCTAGGCGCTGTAGAACTGGCCGACCACCGACCAAGACAGGTATTCTGCTTGCAAGATAATTGTAGGGCAATCCATGTGTGTTACACTTCTTTCTGCGTAAGCATCATGTAATTGGGTATTTCTTTAATGCCGTGACTTTTTCCAGATCCTCTTTGTGAGCGTAGAATTGAAAAGCCCCATCCAGTCTATGTACCTCGGGATGAAACTTTTGAGGAGATCAAGCAGAACACTTTCTCTTCTGGAAGGTTGAAAGCTGTGCTCCATAATCTTATACCATCAATAGCTGCTTCATTGTCAAGTTCGGATATCCCCTTCACATGCTTCTCCGATATTGATAAGTTATATAATAGTGGTTTTCTCTTGAAAGATGATGAACAAAATGGGAGGAGCAACCTGTTTCTTGCAAGTGTGGTGAAACAGTTTTTGAGTGTCGGCGATAGATTATTTAAATATGAAACTCCAGCAGTTATAAAAAGTAAGTTTTTCACCTTCTATTGTTCTTCCTAGAGATGTCAAAACAGTTGAAAGTGAGGCTGACTGAATACAATTACATCACAGTCTCAGACCAAATCTTTGTTATAATCATTTACTGGTTGAGGGTTTATATTCTCGGGACATTCCTTTTCTTAGCAGCTCAATTCCTTGAACACATAGCATTCATAACTCAGTCTAAAAGGAAAAAGAAAAAGAATATAAAATTCCTCGAACAGTATTTTCATTCTGCCTTTTATCGTTATTGTCTCCAGGGGACAGATTTGCATGGTTGCGAGACAACGAATTTGCACGCCAGGCTTTGGCTGGTGTCAACCCAGTGAATATTGAACTTTTGAAGGTAAGATATAGGTAAATCTGCTCAGTTACTTTTTGTATCATGCGTTATTTTCTCACCTAGGGAGTCTCAACTTACATTTTTCCTACAGGAATTTCCAATTCTCAGCAAACTAGACCCTGCTATTTATGGACCTCCAGAATCAGCAATCACCAAGGAATTAATAGAGGAAGAACTTCATGGACTGAGCGTGGAAAAGGTATTGATATTGACATGCACTATGTTAACAGCTTCATATCTTCTTTCTTTCTGATCCAATGCTGCATTTCACGGACACATAAAATGTGAGATGAATTAGGCGCAGATTTGTGGTCAAGGTTAACTGTTCTTGTGATATATTGGCTTATTTTCCAGTGTTGTTCCTATTGGTATCCGGTAGTTGACCCAAAATTTTAACTTAGGTATGGGCAACCAAGTCTAGTTGTAGGTTAGATTCAAAACATCATCCATTGCACCAAATTATTCAGAAATGCTCTTAATCACATCTGCCGGATTAGTTTCTGGCAATAGCAGAGCCCACACTTAGCATCTGCCTTTGATTCTTATCATGTTATTGGTGTACTTGAGACGCTACAAAACAAAATGCATATATCCAATGAAAATATATGTATGGCTCTTGTTCAAGAAGGGAACTTCTGCTATTTTAACTCTACTATCTGATGATATAGGCTATTGAGGAGAAGAGATTGTTTATACTTGATTATCATGACTTGCTGCTGCCATTTATCGAGAAAATGAACTCCTTGCCAGATAGAAAAGCATATGCCTCTAGGACAGTTTTCTTCTATAACAAGGCTAGCATGCTGAGGCCACTAGCTATAGAGCTATCCCTTCCTCCAACACCTTCTTCGCCTCAGAATAAACACGTTTACACTCATGGGCATGATGCTACGACGCATTGGATTTGGAAGCTGGCCAAAGCTCATGTATGTTCAAATGATGCTGGAGTCCATCAACTAGTAAATCACTGGTAACTAATAATAATTTAATTTCTTTGAATTAATTTCAACCCGTGCTTTCATAATCAAGTAATTTTTATTTTTTAATATCAACATATATATATAATTTTTTCCCCTTATTGATATTTAAAATTGGTGTAGTCAGTGTCTATATTTCTACAGCGACATTAAAACAAAAATATGAAACATTGGTTATCATTCCAACATGTTTGTTATCTGAATTTCTCAGGTTGAAGACTCATGCTTCTATGGAGCCTTACATAATTGCAACACACAGACAGCTTAGTTCAATGCACCCTATTTATAAGTTGCTTCATCCTCACATGCGCTACACGCTAGAAATTAATGCGCTTGCACGGCAAAGTTTAATAAACGGAGGGGGTATAATTGAGGCTTCTTTCAGCCCAGGAAGGTATGCCATGGAGCTAAGCTCTGCAGCCTACAAGAGTTTTTGGAGGTTTGACATGGACGCATTGCCTGCAGATCTTCTGCGCAGGTAGGGATCTAATGACTCTTAAGCCTCTAAAGCTTGAATTCTATGCACCCAATTTTCCTTTTTGTTTGCTTGTTCCGGTGGCATTTTCACCATTTTCAACTCTGCTATTACGGGCAATGTTACCTTCTGGTAGAGCAAACATACTGAGTAACTGATACTAACAATAAAATTATCAGGGGTATGGCTGTGGAGGATCCTTCAATGCCTAGCGGTGTAAGACTTGTGATTGAAGACTATCCATATGCAGCAGATGGGCTTCTTATCTGGTGTGCTATAAAAGAGTGGGTAGAATCATATGTTGCACACTTCTACTCGGAACCAAATTCTGTCACGTCTGATGTTGAGCTCCAAGCATGGTGGAGTGAGATTAAGAACAAAGGGCACCATGACAAAAGGAACGAGCCATGGTGGCCCAAGCTTGAAACCAAAGAGGACTTGTCTGGGATAATTACGATAATGATCTGGATTGCATCGGGTCAGCATGCTGCCATAAACTTTGGACAGTATCCTTTTGGAGGATATGTCCCTAACCGTCCTACTCTTATGAGAAAACTGATCCCAAAAGAAAACGAGCCTGGTTATGAGAAATTCCTTTTAAACCCTCAGCATACTTTTCTGTCTTCACTGCCTACTCAGCTTCAAGCAACTAAAGTGATGGCTGTCCAAGACACTCTGTCCACTCACTCTCCTGATGAAGAGTATCTGGGTCAGGTGAACCAGTTACACAGCCACTGGATCAATGACGATGAAGTTTTGAATATGTTTGACAAGTTCTCTGCTAACCTGGAGGAGATAGAAAAGATAATAAATGCAAGAAATAAAGATATCCGTCTTAAAGGCAGATGTGGTGCTGGCATTCCGCCATATGAACTGCTTCTTCCTTCATCAGGTCCAGGAGTAACTGGTCGAGGAATCCCCAATAGTATTTCTATCTGATGGACTTAGCTGAATTGAGACACTGGTAGGTGCCTTTTTGTCACCATCGGTTAGTGCATACCATTTTATTTCTGTGCTGTGCGGTTGTATGGACCTTCAATAAATCTTTTGGGGTTCAGTATTTGATATTAATGCTCTGTAATTTGTAGGTAAAAGATACTATAGGACACAGAAAACTTGGACAATCATGATGTTGGATCTGATCTGATCTTTGTAAAGCAACATATACTGTGCTGCAACTTGTATTGAACATATCATTTTCTCACAGTCTTTGGCCACAAAAAGTGAAACAGTGCATCTTTTGCATTAAGGAGAAAGAAATGAAGTACGGTTGTTCAGAAGGTCTTGGGTCTTGTTACCTGGTATTTCTGCCTTAGCAACCATGTTTTTGACGAAGAAATATCCGTTTACAACTTGGAGGTTGCCTTTGAGTGTGCAAGTTTGATTAACTCCTTCCTCAACACCTTACCAGGGGCATTCTTGGGCAGGGAATCAATGAAGGTCACTTGTCTTATTCTCTTATACGGAGCAACCTACAAGCAGAAAAAATAAAGTAGATGGTAAAAATCTGTCAAAGAAATATAGTTCTTTGTTCACAAGATGAGAGAATAAGTATCGCATGCATACCTGTTTAGCAATGAAATCATGTATTTGTGATTCATCAATGATGCTCCCACGTTTTCTCACCACAAAAGCGATTGGTACCTCACCTGCTTGCTCATCAGGAAACCTGCCAATCCATCAAATGAGACTTTAAATTGTAGTTCCAGAAATAACCAATATTCCTTATAAAAAATGATAAACAAAACAGAAGAAGAAGGGAAATAGATGATGACGTACGGAACCACAGCTGCATCAACTATATCTGGATGGAATTGAAGCAGATGCTCCAGTTCTGCTGGAGCAATCTGAAGCAGTACAAACATCAGCATATAAAACTTGATTGTTAATACTACACTGATATCATCAGACTGACAACAAATCCAATAACATTTAGTAGGGAAAAAAAGGGGGTTCCGAATCAAACCTGGTAGCCTTTGTATTTGATCATTTCCTTAATCCTATCCACGAAAAACAGAAACCCTTCATTGTCAATATAACAAAGGTCTCCAGTTCTTAGCCATCCATCAGAATCCAGAATGGCTGCAGTTGCTTCCTTATCACCAACATAGCCTATGGATATGAACATTATGAAACTGAAAATATAAAGAGCAATCGTCCGAGTCCAAATCGAAGTAAAGTGCAAAAGAAGTTACCTTTCATAATGAAAGGTCCTCTAACCCAAAGCTCTCCAGGCGCGGAAGGAGGCTGAGAAATTCCTGATTCGGGGTCAACAATTTTAGCTTGGCAATTTGATAAAAGCTTTCCTGTGGCGCCTACTACTTGGCATTCTTCCGGACCCAGTGTTCCAAATATTCTCGCCGTTGTTTCTGTCAGCCCATATCCCTTCATCACATTTTATTTTATCGTTAATTATTGCAACATTAAAACATTTTTCTTTTTTGGCCCTTTCCCTTTATTTGAAATTTTTTGTTTGTAAAGCGAAATGAGGCATTCCCCTCACAAAACTGAGAGTAAAACTAAAACTAAAACTAACCTGGGCCAGGTTCACTTTAGGCAGCCTCTCTTTAAACTTGCGAATCACACTCAAAGTCAAATGAGCCCCACCCGACGCCACGACTTCAACCGAGCTCAAATCATAACCGTCCATCACGCCACCATCTCGTGCCATCTTCAAAACAACGGGTGGAGCCAAGACCACGTGGCTAACCCTAAGCTCCTCAACGGCTCTCAACAGCCCACCGAATTCAAACCTCTCCGTGCACGCCAAACTCTCACCCATCCCCAGCGACCTCAAACAGCAAGTAAAGCCGTACGAATGGAAGTACGGAACCGCACACAGCACAACCGCCGGCTTACTCCTTGCCGCACGAACCGCATGTCCTCCGGCCACGGTGGCAACCAAGTTCCGCTGAGTCAGCAGCACTCCTTTAACCATCCCCGTCGTCCCCGAAGAGTACAAGATCGCGGCTGGATCGGATAGCGATACTGAAACCCTAACTCTCTCGTCATCATCATAGTCTGATGGATCGGTGGCGAAGAGGGATTCAAGCTCAGGGGAGTCGAGCAGAACGGTGCCGTATTTAAGCTGGGGGATCTTGTGAGCGGTGTCGTGAGTGGCGAACGCGATGACCGGTTTGGAGAGATGGATTTGGCGGAGGATCTCAGGTACGGTGTAGGAAGGGTTGGAAGGTGAGACGACGACGCCGAGGGAGAAGAGGGAGAGGTAGAGAACGGGGATGTGAATGGAGTTTTGAGAGAGGAGGAAAGCGACGTCGTATTTGGAGAGCTGGTACTTGGTTTTGAGGGAGAAAACAAGAGTCTTGATGCGGAGAATGAGGTCGGGATAGAGAATGCGGTGGCCAGAAGCAGCGTCGATGAGGGCGGCGGTGTCGGGCGGCGGAGCGTGGGATTCGAGGAGGGAGAAGACGTAGGAGGTGACTGATGTCGTTTCGGGTGGGAACGCGATGGAGGGCCGGAGGCTGTGAAAGATCTTGGTTTCGGAGCAGAATCCGTTTCTGGGGTCCATTGATGATGAGTTGATGTTTTTGTTCGCCATTGGATTTGGAGGAGTTGCAGTTGGAACTTTAATTTTAATTTTAATATTGTCTGTTCATTTTGAGAGGGATTTGAAATTATCTGCTAATAAATAATTAAACCCTGTACGCTAGCCTACCAGCGCCATTAAGCTGTGGGCAAGACAATCTCACACTAGTGTTTCTCCCTCACGATGCTCTGTAGAGTCTTGAGCTTCGGCGCTCGCATATGAAACTCAATTATGAGAACAAACTATCTGATAAGTGAAACTTTGTTTGTAATCAATATAATGAGGAGACCACATTATTTTTATTACTATAAAAAAAAAAAAGAGCTGTAATTGTTAAAATTATTAATTTAATTTAATTATTTTAATTCAAGTGATATGGAGATAAAATATATACTACGTTAATTTTGTACAATTGGTAATATGTAAAGTTATTTAAAAAAATATATTTGCATTTTTTTAATATTTTCTCTCCATAATTTTTATAAAATATTACATAATTATTTAGTAACAACTTTAAAAGATAGATTATTATTCTATCTTAAATTTTTAATGTCATATACATATTTTTTAATAATATATAGCTATTATTATGATGATGATGATGTGGAGATAAGGTTCTTAAGATGAGGTTTAAAAAATTTCAAAATAAGAATTACAAATTGCATAAGTAATTGGTCTTACATGTAAAGGGATTTGTACCCGTACCTCAAAATTTTCTTGCTAAGCTGCATGAAATAGATTTCTAAAAGTCCACGTAAAAATTATTGGTAATTTCTCAGTTATGAAATTTATCGAAACTTTAGGTAGTAAAAAAAAAAAGTGAGGTGTTATATTTTTAGGATTGAATTTCATATTCGAATGAACTAACTTATGACAACGTGTAGTTTGTTCTAATTTATAACTCGTTCAAATTAAAACTATAATTTTTTATAATTATATAAATAAATTATTCATATATGAAATATCACTATAACCTATAAAGTGATTTTAATGTGAATGAATTTCTGAAGTGCTCTTCAACATCGCTGAAAACGAAGATTACACTATGCAGTATGTAGACCCAACTTTAACTTGCAAGCCACGTTTTAAATTGCTTGATTTTAGGGCATTTTTTTTTTTTTACTATGCCTGTGTAAATATTATATTACTTCACGTGTATGTTATCGATTTCTTTTTTTTTTTTTCTTTTAATTCTTTTTTTTAGTGATTTAACTACCAAAAATTATTATTATTATTACTACTACTACTTAGTTAATATATATATATATATATATGTATATATATATATGTGTGTATATATATATATATGTATATATATATATATATGTATATATATATATACATGTATATATATATATATATATATGTATATATATATATATATATGTATATATACTCACAAGTGGACTGTGCTTCATGAATCAAAATACATTTATCAAGTTATAACCTATAAACTAGCATAAAACTTTTATCACCCTGATGTGTGTGACTACAATCTTCTCCTCCTGGTAAGAGTCAATCGAAATAGAACGAAACAATAACACTGATCCATCCACACATTAAATTACGTATATGCACTGTTACCAATTACAACAATTGATATGTCTGTCACAACTTTCTCATTAGTTTTTACAATCCAAAACGCTTCCCTCTTGCTAGAGATTAACTTTTCACACTTCAACGACGTAAATTTATATTAATCTTATAATCAAATAATTATATAAAATCAATTTTTTTTTCCAATCTCAAGGCTTGACTTGACCATATATTCATCGATAAACAAACTGTTTTGAAAAAAAAATCTAAAATAGAAATGTTATTAGTGATTCACCTAATTTTTTGTGAAAGTTGAAAAAAAAAACATACATAAAACTTAACTTTCTAAAATTATTAATGGTCCACCTAAAATAAGTGTACCGTTAAACCATTTTTGTGTTACCTCAGTTATTGTACACTGCCGTCGCAATGGTAAAATGGCCATTTACCTGCCAAAATTGTTTTCCCTTTTTGAAAAATTACCACCCTAACCACTTAAATTTTGCCAAAAATTCAAGTAAATTCAAGAACAGAACCGTGAAGCATCTTCACGGAATCTTGCTTGCCAACAGCTAATTTGTGTTGCGCGTACTGTAAAGTGTGGGTGACTCAGTCAATAGATGGCAATATTTGTCTTTTTGTCTGTTTCTTCTTTACTATATATTCTCTCTGATTATATTAGGGAGATACTCCAAGTTCCCAGGTTACAGCTTTTTGAAACACAAGTCAGCGCAATTTAGAATCTTAATCCTATACTTCGCCTGCTATCATATTACGTGTTCCTTCACCTACCAGAAAGCACCATTGGACCATTGGAATGATCTCTCGTTGCACGCACGCACGCGACACAACATATTAGCTGTTGAAAGTCAGCCAAAAGCAAACACCGTATCGACCAAAAATTAAAAATTTTAATTTGCCCAATGCCCCTGCTGGGCACCTGTCAAGATTCAATTATGATATTTTAGCTCTTTTCTTCATCTATCATTGGTCTGGTTTGATTATTAAACAAGGAAATAGCCGAGACAAGATCACAACTTTACTTTTGATCTATTATTGCAACCCAGTTGTCTCTCAGCAACTGAAACCCCCCCAAAAAACAGAAAAAAGAATAAATTAAACAATCAAACTTTTCTTGACAAGATCTCAGCTGGGTCTAATCCAAAATCATAAATTTTGATTGTTGATGAAGTGGAAAACTGAACTTTAGCTGAAAGGAGTTCGTGATCATGGCTGATCCTCATATACAAATACAAACAGACCCACCTCCCGCTCAAACACCTCTTCTCAACAATTCAAACCAAAACCACACTCAACATCCACAACAGCAGCAGCAGGAAAACCAAATCCCAGAAACTGATCTTGATCGGACACTACAAAAGCTTGAATATTTTTTGACGTTTCTGGGCTTCAACCAGTCTTCAGTTTTGAGCTTTGTCTTGTCTTGGACAGTTTTTGTAGTAATAGGAGTGCTGGTTCCAGTTGTGATACTTGAATTGTCTAATTGTCCCGGATGTGAGAAGGGTCAAATTAAGGATTTTGAGTTGTATATTGTGGCCTCCCAAGCTTGTTTAGCGGCTATTTCTTTGATTTGTATGTCGCATAATCTGCGTAAATATGGTATCAGGAAGTTCCTTTTTGTTGATCGCTATAGTGGCCACATGGAGAAGTTTCATAACCTGTATATTCAGCAAATAAAGGTGAGCATTTCTAAGTTTGATTGTATTTATTGTCTGTTTTGCTTAATTGAGAATTGGAGAAAAGTTTATTGATAGATTTTGCAACTTTCTCGAGTAGTTTTATTCAAATGATGTGTTTTGAGTTATGATTTCACCATCGGCTGTTACGGTGGAGACTGGAGAGGTGGAGACCGGAGACGTAGGTGTGACTGTAAGTTACAGTGCGTTCAGGGTCTTTGGGTTGCAGGAAAGAAAAAAAAAAAAAAAGTTAACTGCATCCAAATGATATGTGTGTGTGTGTGTGTTAGATCGTTAATGTCACTGACTAGACCTGAAGTCTGACAATCCTGATTTATGGTGTACATATTGGGGTTTGAATTGCCAACTTTAGTTTTTCCTTCAAATCGATGGTAGAATTAAACATTTGTAGTAGATAAGAATCTAGTAATAAAGGTTGTATGATTCCCCTGTCTATTATAAGCTTGCCAAGATTATAATGTCAACCTTACATAAAAGGCCAGGAGCTGAGTCTGGAAACCACTCTCATTTTTTTCATCACATAGTTCATAGTTTTGTAAATTTCCCGATTGAATCCACAAAAATTAATCTATCCGGGAAAGAAATCTACTTGTGAAAAATAGATAAATTGTAAATGATTACAGAATTTAAGGTCAGCCCAGGATAATGCAGATTGGGGAAGGCATGCATGTAGATGACCCCGACTGATTTATGCTTAAGGCTTAACTGAGTTGAGTATTTTAGAATTTTAGTACAGTGGTGTCCTAATAAATATGGACACGTGAGTGCTAAATTCACTTCATTTCCAACTCTCGACTTCCAGGACCATCCTCTCATGTTGTTGAAAATTTTGGCAATGGACGAGGATCCCAGAATACTAGTTCTCCTGTAGCATCTATGTCATAATTTCTGTACCATGTTGCCTCCAAAATGGGAATTTTTTTTTTTTTTCAACTATTCAGTTTCATGGTCTCATTTTTCGCTTTGCACTTCTTGTCATTTCTATACCTTAAAGGCAATGGCAATCAGTATGTACTAAGATATTTTGTTTTCTGCCATCTATACAGGATTCTTTACGCTTGCTTATATTCTGGTCACTGCCATGTTTCATTCTGAAGACTGCACGAGAGATCATACGCATTTTATATGTACATCATGAATCATGGTGGCAATCTACTGCTATTTTATTTGTTTTCATTCTATCCTGGACTTACTTGAGTACAATATCTCTATCAGCCAGCATCTTGTTTCATGTCGTCTGCAACTTGCAAGTTATGCACTTTGATGATTATGCCAAGCTCTTGGCAAGGGAATCTGATGTTGTGGTACTGATAGAAGAGCATATGCGACTACGCTATCATCTGTCTAAGATAAGCCACAGATTCCGAATTTATCTTCTCTTAGAGTTCTTGGTTGTCACAGCCAGTCAAATTGTGACTCTTTTCCAGACAACTGGGTATGGCGGAAAAATCACTTTCATAAACGGTGGTGATTTTGCAGTAAGTTACTCTTTTTTATTTATATATTAGCCAAATAACCATGTGTGTAGATCTTAGTGGTTTTAGCTTCCATGCTCTTGGATTTGCAAAAGCTGTCTAAAAGCTCTATTGATTGGAGATTCAAAAAAAAAATTTACTCTGATAGTATCCACAATCTGCAGATGGAAAATTGGATCCTTTGCAATTGTTTTCTTAATCTTGCACTCTTTTATGTTCTAGCTGCTTCATAATTCAATTCTCATTACCCTCATTTCTCGACAACTTTCCAGGCTTCCTCAGTTGTGCAGGTTGTTGGCATAATTCTTTGCTTACACGCAGCCACAAAAATTTCCCACAGAGCCCAAAACATTTCATCGATAGCAAGTAGATGGCATGCATTGGCAACATGCAATTCTGCTGATTCATCTCAACTTAGAGTCTCAAACAGTTTCGGAAACTTGGAAGCTTCCAGTCCATTGAACTCAGTGTGTATGAATTATTCTGAAAGTGATTTGGAGTCTTTAGATTATGTTGCAATGCCAACAAATACACAATTGGCTTCATATATGTCCTCATATCACAGGAGACAAGCTTATGGTATGGTTTCAAATCTTGTCCTATAACATTCCTACTATTCCTATTATACTATCTCTCAATTGAAAAATTAAGAACTTACACCATCATCAAATTTAGTCATTTTCAGTCTACTCTGCGGTTATGCATATGGGTCTCAATATTACCATGACAACATGAGTAAAAGAATTGAATGGACTAGAAGATAATTGTTTATATTGTTAAATATCTACTGCAATATGATATTAGGAAAAGAACAAAATATATTTCATTGGTTGTCACATATGCTTGGGCAAACGTACAAAAGCAGGCAACTCATGTTTTAAGTCGCTTTTCTTCTGTGCAGTAATGTATTTGCAGGCAAATCCTGGGGGCATTACCATATTTGGATGGACAGTTGATCGAGCTCTTATCAACACAATCTTCTTTATTGAACTCTCTCTGGTTACCTTTGTTCTTGGGAAGACTATAGTTAATTCCAACTGACCATCTACATCATGGTGATTGCTCAACGATTCCTTCTCTGTGTAACTCAACAAAAAATCTTTTTGCAACTGAAGATTTATGAGGTGAATCCATCACCACTTTGAGGCAATTTCGACCGCATTGGTTGTTTCAGGTGTAACTAATGATGCAGTTCTTAGACGTGACGATATTAGCCTACCGCATGCAGAGGTAGAGAAGAGAGAGGGCCGACCCGGAAAGTGGAGAGACAGCAAGAAGGAGGTTCTCGACTGTTGTAAGTTACAAGCTGAGAACTGGCCATTTGATAAAAGTTTTGTCAAACATTTTCAATACAGCCAACCCACACACTTGGGCAGTTTAAAAATCCTGCCCAGTTTTCCGCCTTTGCGTGCTTAAGTATATCCCACGTTGGACCAAAGTTAAAAGCTTATCAATCTCTTTGAGCTACAATCGAGGTAACAAGAAAAGCAGTCCGTCAATCCAGAGGATAGCTAAAAGAATTCAGTCAACTTTCACTTCTGGTAATCCGTGTGATTTTTTTAATCGTCAACCTTTGATAATTTTCAAAAAACAAATAAACATCAATCTTTGATGTGTAAGCCGATCTTCTCCAGCGGGTTCCAAAATTGGGTTCCTTGAAAGGCGCCCATCGTCACTAGGCATCATCGTCATCTAAAACTTGGATAAATCATAAAGCTTAGGCAGCACCCAGTAAGATCTTGAACTTGTCTTGGATATCATCAACACTGTTTTCCCATGAACCAAAGCATGAACTCTTCCATTATCACTACAAGAATAATATATATATCTCTGTGTGTGTGTGTGTGTGCGTGTATTTGGAGATAATCCCTTGGGAAAAAAAAAATAGGTACATAGATTTATTACAAGGCGTGTTTGGGCACATGCATAGGTAATTAGGTATGTGAAAATGCACTTCTTGCTGCTTCTGCAGTTCTTTCTCAATTTGGTGATTGATCATTAATTCATTGTTGCTCCCTTTACATACGCTAAATGATCTGTTTGTTTATATATGTCGAAGGAATCATTGATAGTGAAACAAAGAGATATATCGTATGATAAAAAGAAATGAATTAATATCGAAAATTAATTTCGAAAAAAGGTACCAAATACCAATATTCTCGAATTCAAATTTGAGATACAATATCTATTATGAATAATGAAATTAATAAGTGACGAAATGAAGAGCAGTAATGCAATATTTGAACCCCATTTGTTTTTCTTCACATAGATTTTCGGCCTTTACTTATATAATTAGTGTTTGTTTAGGAATAAAAAACTCATAGTTGATTGGGTTTCCTTATAGGAGTTGGGATTAAATAAATTGGTTATATATATATATATGGAGAGACAGAGCTAGGTAGAGCTAGGACGATAAAAATCTATGTCGACAAAAATCAAAGCAAGCGAAGAGGTGGCGACACTTCCATCAGAACTCATCGTGGACATACCTCGCTTTGCTAAAGCCCACCTACTTAGAGCCAGAGAAAAAGACTCATTCTCTGTCCTTACAGTTTCTTTCCATACACTGTATCTCTTTACTTGATCGATCATGAAACAGTTTATGATGACAAATTAGCTGTCGCTATAAGATTGGAAGATTGTGAAAAGATCTATTTATCACCACCAGACACATATGGCATTGTTAGGGTGTATGGTTCTTGTAATGGTCTAGTGTGCTTGTGTTTTAATCTAATCGATTGTTCTTCTTTTTCACTCTTGATCCTTCTACCAAAGAGTATCGAGAAATACCAAATTTTCCAATCAACCACTCCCAGACTTGCGATTGCTATAGGAGATTATGTGGGGTTGGTTATGCTGAGCATATTGATGACTACAAACTTGTGAAATTTTGTAGTGGTAGAAAAGTTGTGTGTATTTTTTCTTGGAGAAGCAATTCCTGGAAAGAAGTTGAACATGATTTTGTTTGGTATTGGGCATCTAGTATTCGAGGAGTTGCTGTCAATGGGGCTATTCACTGGGTATTTGATGATTGCAAAATTGCCGCATTTGATTTAGTGGAAGAGAAATTCAAGACCTTGCCCATTCCGGATGATATCTTATACCGCCGTAGGGACTATTTACTTCAACTTCTTGGCGGCTGCCTTGTCTTATTTCGAGAGGCAGGCCACAGGTTTTGGGTTATGAAGGAAGACAGCTCTCAGAAATCTTGGAGTAAAATTTGGACAGAAAAATCAGTTTTCGGCTTGGACCCTTCATGCTACTTTGTGCTTGTAAATGAATATCAAATTTAAAGACTTACAGCACCCGTATGCTCATCGAAATCTTTCATTATATACTCTTATTAAGGTCGGAAGAATGTAGAGATTTTATTAAATTTACTGCAAGTGCAATTGATTTACAAATAAATAATTGCTATCGAAATTCAATTTGTGTACTCTTGGTTCTGAACGAAAACGAGTCACTCCGCCGAGTGTGAGACACTCACCCACCATGTGTATAGGCTTTGCTGACCATGCTGCCATCAGCAGCATCAGGCGTCACAGTGAGTGTCTAAAGAATTACTTTGTCCAAATTTCTCCTCGAGAACCCCTTTATTACTTTTAATAGAAGGACAAGTGCATGTAACCATCATCTTTTGCTGGCTAGCTATTCATATATGCATGATGATCAAACACGCCAACAAATCAGTTGAATGTGCCAACAAATTACATGAAATATTTTTCAAAAGTAAGTATAATGGCAGTAAAATGAGGTGATTAATATGAGTGATGAGAGTCTAATTGGGAAAGTAATTAATGGATCTATAATTGCATATGTTTGTTGAAACTAACTTTGAAGCAAAAACTGGCCTTGAATAAATAATTAAAAGTTAATTGTTGTAGCCTTGGTCTTATATTTATTCTCCTATGGCATTGAATAAATAATTAAAAGTTAATTGTTGTAGTCTTGGTCTTATATATATTTATTCTCCTAATCCCTAACTTTCATCACGTATATAGGAATATTTTTCATTATGTAGTGTAATTAACAGTACAATATAAGAGAGAGCCACTAGGCTAAAGCTTAGTGATTAGAATCTCACGCTCGCATATATATATATATATATATATATATCTAAGTACATATATAAACAAACACACACGCACACACTTAGAGAGAACTAGAATTAAAAATAAATTTCAAAAGCTGCTTCTGTTTTTCTTCATTTTTTTCAAATATGATACTATTGCTGGTTGTTTGTATTGGCCAAATGGTTGTTACTGCAGGAACCGAGCTTCTACGGAAATATAAACCGTGCACTGAAACTTGATCGCATGCATATGCGCGATCGACTCTTTTGTAAAGAGCACACAGATACTTACATTTCATATTCTATAGGTTTGTATTGTAATGATTAAACATTTGGTACTGTGCATTAGAAAGATCAATATTATCGCTAAGACATTTCTGAATGCTTGACTTAAGCTAATCTTGCAAGCAGGGCTGCTATAAATTACAAGTTTTAATTTATACAATTCCCAATTGAATTATACACCTTCTTAAGTCAAATAGATTATTAATTAATTACAATTTTCAGTTGTATTATTTATTCCTATGCTTTGCATTTAGGACAACGAAATCAAGTACTTCTTGTATTATTCCAGTGGTTATTTTGCGTTTTTCAAGAAAGATTAAGCACATCTCATATTCTTTTTTAGAAGATTGTTAGTGTTCTCACTGCTAAAATCAATATATATCACTTACATTTAATTAATCACTTACCTCCAATTTTTTTTATAACAGCTAATAATCCCCTAGCGTAAAAAAAAAAAAAAAAAAAAGGATTATCAGATCACTTGCTTGATATCTTACCTTGAGAATATGAAGTATATATTTGTTTTAAAAAATAATTAAAAATAATAAAAAGTAAAAGAAAAAATTAAAAAGATTCTTCTTTTAGAATGAAAATTTAATGACAAGATGATTGATTTTAATTTATAGATTAGTCTTTTATAAATTAATTTGGAGTATTTTAGAGAATAAAATTCAGAAAGATGTTATAGGAATTTTTGAGGAGCGTTAAAAGCAAAAATCTCTACCCCACCTTTAATCGAACACAAAGAACAAAATGGTGTGCTCGTCTCGCCATTGTAGATTGCCCATTATAATCCAACATTTTTCATGTTTTAGATATTACTTTTTATTTTGGTCTCTTTTGCCTCGTTTCCATTTGCTTAGAAGTTCAGAAACAAACATTCAATAATCAATTAACAGAATTTTGTGAACGAGATAACTTATTGAACAACCCACTCAATTACACAGTAGCAATCTCCGTAGTATTGCACCAAAATGTGTAGCAGTCCTAAGGCCCGCTGCAATTATTGAACCGGCAAGTAACACATAAAGCGTGCCTTGTAAAGGAGGAGTTGATTAACCGTGAAGTACCCACTACCGTGAGCTGCTTGTACCGTCCACTGTATCACCCCGAGAAACCGCACTCAAATTTCAGCTACCAATCTTTCTGATGCCTTTTACTAGTCAAAAAATTTGGTTGAAGCGGGTAAACACCATCAGTTAACGTTGAAGCTTTGGTAGAGCCCGAAATCGGATTTTAACCACAGGCGTCGGGCAATGTCCAGGACCCACACACCAAGATACCTGAGGCAAATGTTGTCATAATGCCCTTCAACCCTCAAATTCTATGGTATAGTTTCTTGTCCCTACTTTTATTTGCCAATTACAGGAAAAACAAGAATCTCAGATCCACGTAAAATATCTGTTCTTCAGAATGTTTCCCCTACCGTATCAGTTCCACTCTCATTTCCTTTTTCCCAAAATGTGACAGGCACAACAGCAGTGCTTTATTAAGTGGCCGCTATAACGTCACTGCAGGAGTTGAGAACACAACTATGATGCTTTTAAAAAATTATATCAATGCTCCTTAAATTTTTGTATATGTTGGTTTTCAACTACTAATAAACTGTCCCAATATTCCCTTTAGATTTCCAAATTTTAAATCATATTTTGATATTCTACAATGAAACTTGAGAAATTGGAATGTAACCCATAGGAAGCCTAATGAAAAATTTTGAAAATCTGCATTTTTACCCTTTTAGTGCATGAGATTTATTTATTATTCAGAAAAATCCGCGAAAATCCACCCATGGGAAAAATGATTCGATAGGGGTTTAAAGGAACCAAGAAACAAACTGCTTTAATCATATTGCCAGATTTTAATCTACGTGGGAAATTATGACCATAATATATGGCGACATACCCGTCTACTTCTGTTCGATTTGCATCACAAAGTTACTCATTCTCTGTGATCCTAAAATTTGTGAATGGGAAGTGGAAGCTTTCATGGTTTTCAATCCCCAAGCGACCCATTCTTCCAGCCACGCCTAAAATAAAATGACATAAATCGTATGAACAAAAGTAGCCACATAAATCATCTCCAAAGAAAAATTTTTACATTCAAAATTGAAATCATCGAGCAATTCCTGAAAAAAGAAAAAAAAAACAAGTACTCTGAAAGAGAAGCGAGTTACCACATTAGCAAAAACCAACTACATCAAAAGAATGAAATACATTGAAGTGCCCCACTCAAAAAATTGATACTTATTCAAATTGCTTACATTATTGAACAAAACAAGACTAGAATAGACATAACATAAATCTCACAAAATAAGTCCCCTTGCCTTGTTCCAAACAGATGCATACACTACCTTATCTGACAAATATGCATTACTACCAACTCAACTACGACAAAATATGCCTTCCCTTTCACTATTTCTTCATGTCAGTCTTCATAAACGAGGAAAAGAAAAGGAATAGCAAAATAATAACAATAAATTTATGTGACAGCACTTCGAGCAAATTGATACTGTTAAAACAAAGTCAGTGAGTCCGTCACACAATAAGAAAGTATGAAACTGAAAACCAAATCACTTGTACAAGTCTAGGTCACCATTTTTGCCTTACTCTCAAGGACCCAACAAGCTGAGAGGATGTCATGGATAAAACCTGGTAATTAACATTGAACAGTAATTACACCTTAATCAAACTATTAAGTCCAAATAGTTTTTTCGGTCTGGTCTATAATAAACTGCCACTTTGTTATAAATTGGACTCATCACAAAAGCATCTTCTAAATCGACTTATGTTACAAATGCAAACCTAAAATGCAAATATACAGAAGTACAACTTCTACCTTGTCAATTCAAGCTAAATTTACTCTGGTGTTACAAACTTTTTTCCACCGTCCCACCCCAAAGTCTCACCTTCTCTAGCATGCAATTGGACATTTATCTTCCAATGTATATCAGGGAAGCCAAGGCATAACCCAAGAAAAATATACGTTTAATAACTAATGACTTCAGATTGCGTACTCAATTCAAATTTGAAATTCAAGAATGTAATTGTGTAACTTAATGACAAGATGTATCCACAGTGAAGTGTTCAGCTCAAGAATCGAGTTTAATCATGGCTATTTAATGTGAATTTAGCATTGAAGTGTTTGCAGGTATTAGTAACTATACAAAGGCATTATATGTTCCCAATCAAGAATATGGAAATTGTCTAGACAAAACTTGAATAACAAATCTGTGTACTTACCAGTTTCAAAGTACTGGCATCAGAAACACATTTTGATGGTAACATTTTGCATTAAAAAAAATTCAGAGCAGCATTCGGCCCAAGAAAAAAAAAGAAAAAAGAAAAAATTGCAGAACTTAAAACCATGTCTTCTCCATAAGGTATTTAACCTAAGAATGCTTGGTACAATGATGACAAGAACCAATCACATCATCGGAATTACTAGTTGTCAAAGGAAAATACTAGCAAAAGATAGCCAAGAAACAAATACTTACAAAAAATTGAATGAGAATGAACCAAATATATTGATCTTACACATGAAAAACAAACCAAGAATTGTACGATACCTCTAGTGAGCCTGAAGGAACAACTAATTGAAGTTCTATAAAATCCAGGGATTACAGGTAACCTCCTCAACCTGCTTGCTTTGAGACTGCAGTGGCATTTGCAGACAATGTCATAAAAATTCTGCAGCTAATAGAAGTTTGACTCTTCTCATACCATCAAAAAGAAAAAGAATAGAAAGGGATAAATATAAACATTAGAAAACACCAAACTATAACTAGAAACATGAGACTTAAACTACACCAAGACAATAAATGGTCACATAAGTTTGCAAAATGACATTCTTTCTTCATTTGAGTAATGGAGTCCATTGGTGAATTTGGACGTTAAAACAGTATCAGCATAAATCAGATAAGATGAGGATATACAGATAAGAACAAGCAGAATACGCAATTTGATAATAAACTCATCTGATAATAGCAAAAGGTCACTTCTTTATTTGAATGTCGGACCAGATTAATAAATAAGAATCATGACGTGATTGGTCCCCAGAAATACATTAGTATCTCTCTCTCCAGCAACCTTTTTCGAAAAGTACTTTTACCCATTCTTGGTTAGAAATTGAAAATCCATTATGTTAGTTAGCAGAAACTGTTTCCTTCATTTTCCAAACCTTTCAATTAGCACTTTAGATATCATAAGCAATCAATAGATATTCATTCATAAAATATGGCTAAATCATACAATTAGTAAAGAATTGAGAATGCATCTCACTGAAGAAAGTTCACAAATCATTGGAAAAAACGTGGTTTCCAGTTTTTCAGTATTTCCATAGTTTTCATCTCCTTGTGGCAAATTTGTCAACCACAAGTTACTCCTCCTTTTCTCTTTCATAATCTATCGTTATTAATCAAATAAAATGCAATGAATTAGTTCAATGAACAAGACTTTATCACAGTTCATGAACTAATCTCAAGACAACTCGTAGTCTAGAAGTTCACGGAAAATGTAAAATATCTTTCCTGCAATACTGAGAGTTTGTTTACAGTTGAGCTACTGAAAAGCTACTCCTGAATTCCAGAGTATGCCAGAACAACCATTTTCAAAATGAAGATACAACTCCTCATGGATGGAAAGCAAAATCCTAGTCCCACCTAACATTTCCACAGGCATTAAATTGATAAATTACCTTCAAAGCACAAGGGTTACAGTCAATTTCTTCATCAACGAAAAGCTAACAACGTCCCCTCCACTTCACACCAATCGTCTCTTGCAAACACAATGTGAATATTAAAACAGATAGAAGATAGCCGCCAGTAGAATCCATGATATTTCAAATTCAATACCAAATTTCGAGATAATTGTTTACAATGTGCCAATGAAGATATGTTACATACACAAGTCCAGCTGAAATTGATCTATTAAAGAAGAAAAGCTGTTACGCCACACCTTGCGATGCAAGCAATGTCATAGATGCATTTCTACATGATCCCCAGCACCGAACAAAGTTAACCTGCAAGAAATCTGGTGGACAGGATGGTGCAAACAATTTCTCCATACAAATAACCATAGGTGCCTGCTAAAAAACAGCATGAATGATCGTCTGACAAGCAATGTTCGGAACTTCTGTTGAATGCATATCCCTCACCTCAACCATAGTCATAGCAAACAACTACAGAAATCTAAAGCACAGGGATCTTTGCCATTGTTGCTCAATCAATTAATTTCTCCTAACCAAATATACCACCAGTACCTAGTTCCCCTTGTTGCAACTCCTTTCTACGCTGCTCTTCTAAAGGATCCGGACTCTTCATCATTCTTCGCATACGCCTAACACAACACAAAAAGAACTTGAATATACAAAGAATCAAGACAAAAATAGCAAGAAAAGATTAGCACTCCTGTCATTTCAACTTCAGAATTCAGAAGGCCAAGATACCTGTCTTGAGCATGTTGAGCAGGAAAAGTAGGCATAAAATCTTTGGACTTCGGAAGAGGAACTTCACGGAACCAATCATGATTAAGTGCAGCTTCAGCTGTTATCCGCTGCCAATAACAACAAGGGCATAAATACAATCAAACAATCATGCTGATCATAAAGAAAAACTATAGAGGACCAATAATTACCTTCTCAGGATCGTATGTTAGCAGTGAGTTCAATAAATCAAAGCCAGCATCAGATAAAACTGGTGATCCAGTGAAAGATGTTGCTGGGAATTTCTTGCGCAATAGATTATACCTGAAAGGTAAACGTCAGTGGTTAATACAAACATGGAAAACACTGTAACTGAAAGTGTCACCAATGGAGGCCAGATAGCCAGATCAGAATCACCCAAAGCTGGACGCCTGGGAAAACAGTGGCAACAATAAGAAAACCTCAGTGTCATTTTCAACTTTGTTCTGAATAGAAATAATTAAAAGTCAATACTTACTGGTGCTTGATAAAGTTGACCTTAACTCCAGGCAGCTTAGAAAACCCAGGCCAAATTGTCTCATTGGGAGTGCCAAGAGTTTTAAAGATCTAAACAAACAGCAAAACCCATACAACAAAATTAGACCAAAGGAAAATTATCAAGGCGTTTCACCTTACATTGAGGCATTGAAGAATTAAGTTTACCTTGTCAAGTTGATCAAATTCAGTTTTCCCATTGAACAGTGGCTCCTTTGATAATAGCTCAGCCATGATACAACCCAACGACCACATGTCAATTGCCGTTGAATACTGTTTCGATCCCAATAGAAGTTCAGGTGCCCTGCAATAGCAGATGTGTATTTTTAGCGTTCATGTCAATACTACAAGAAAAATAGAATATGAAAAAAATATTCTAAAGCATATTTCACAAAATGTAGCTCGAAAGAAGGGAATGGGCAAATGCAGCTTACCTGTACCAAAGGGTAACTACCAAATGAGTATAAGGTTTCAGTGGGCTCCCATATTGACGAGCCAGCCCAAAATCACAGATCTTCAACTCACCTCGGTTATTTAAAAGCAGGTTGGATGTCTTCAAATCTCTATGAAGCACCCAATTATCATGAAGATACTTAATACCCTCCAATAGCTGGAGCATTAAGCATTTTACTTCACTCTGACTAAATGGTTGCTTCATTGTCTCCATCAGTCCCTTGAGATCATGTTCCATGTATTCCATTACCATAAAAATGCTATCTAGGTTACTACCCACAACAACCTCTTTAACATCCACGATTGAAGGATGATGAAAGGAAAGAAGTATGTTTATTTCCCTCAGAGAAGTCAACGGAAAACCTTCTCTTTCTTTCTCCATCTTAACTTTTTTCAGTGCTACTATTTCCCCCGTCTTCTTATCTCTAGCTCTATATACAACACCATAAGTGCCTTCATCTATCTTATTCAGTCTTTCAAACTCATCAACACTTCTACATCCCTGAAGCATATTTATACTTCTTTGAGGAGGTCCTGCAGGTTCTGGTGTCCCACAAGAATCATTTTCATCCTCGGAATCTGTATCAGACCTACTAAAACTATCAGTGTTATTATGCTCCTCATCAATCTCCATGTAGTCACCCTTCTCAGATTCGTGACCATGATACTCATCACCACTCAATGACCTAGAACGGTTGACTCGTTCGTCAGATTCAGATGACCTTGATCTAGATCTTTCAGACCCTATTCTCTTAACTTCACCAAGCTCTGGGCTGAGAGATTTATTACGCACGCTGGTTTGCAAAGACTCTGAAAAAGGCATTTTTTTCCTCCTTTTTGGCAGTTCCTCATCTTCTGAAATTTCACCTTCATCAACAGGAGAACTATTTCCAGCTGCCCATCTCGAAGATGATATATTCCGGGTTGGTGCATAATCTTCATCATATACATGCCCCACTTCCTGCTCATTATCCCGCCGCTCCCTTGGCGGAGAAGAAGCCAACCCCACAGGAGATTCAGATGCAGCATATTCAACGGACCTGGAAGCCACAGGAAGAATGATTGGTGAAACAGACTCCAAATTATTGTTTAACCTACTCTTTATGGGGGACATATGCACACCCTCTTCTGGGACAACAGTAGGTGATTTCCAATATGCCTTAGGCAAAGATAGAGTAGTAGGAGGAGCTGTCACAACCAGCCTACTCTTACCCATATCACTATCATCTCTGTCCCACACAATGGGAGAAAACTTCCTTTTTCTCTCCAAAGGAGACTGATTTCCATTCTCTACCACCTTAGAAACCTCATTATTTTTAACCTTTGAAACAGACTCAATTTCAGCTGCATCATCAGACCCACTTTCACTTGACAACTCTCCAGGCTCCTTATCAACAGCCTTCAATGACAACTCAGGTTCCCGAAGTCCACGCCTACCACCACCCCCGCCTCCGCTACTACCTGAATCACTCCTACTAGATGAGGAGCGGAAGCCACCATTTATTATCACTTCCCTCTCCTTAACGTCCTTTTGTCTAACCCTTACCCTATTTCTTGGATAAGGAGCATGACCCCGCCCGTTACTTTCATGATTACTGTTCCTAATCCTCTCATGAGCAAATTCATCCTTGGAATACGCGTATTCACGCCTTGACACATCAAGCTCGGACTCTCGGTCCCTGAAATCATTATCTCTGTAAACCTCATGTCTCCCGGCCGCCATATATGCTTATCAATAACTAAATTTGAGTAGGAGACCCTTCCTTCAATTCAAATCCCTCCAGTAAAATCCCAATTCTAGGGAACAATCAAATAAATATTTTTTTTCCAATTTTTCAAGTATTAAAGAAAAGGCAAAATGAAACCCTAAGTCAAACCCAAATTCCGATCTACAGATAGCACAAAATCAACTAATCAAGCACTTTATTAATACAGAAAGGATAACAAAAAAGGAAATATGAATAGAAAATCAATCGATTATCGGCTTTAGAATTCGAAATCGAAAGTAAATTTAAAGAGCAAATCAAAAACGTTTCCCTAGAAGTTGGGGAAAGTGAATGATACAATCTTTTTGATCCCTCATACGAAGATAACACTGGATTGCGCTTACCAATCGGGAGGGGAAGAGATTGGGAGAAAGCGGCTAACTGCAGCTTCGAGAGAGAAATTTAGATAAAGATAATACTTACTTTAGGTCGCGTTTGTGATCGCGATACGATGATGGGTTCTCGGTTTTTATTTTTATTTTTTAATTAGTATGGGATGTGGTAAAATATCATTAGGACGGACCTATGCTGGCATGATATCATTGGGCCACTCCATCACAATTACAATTTTAGGCCTTAATTTTTTTTTTTTTTTAATTATTCCCAAAACGCCTACGAATATAAAATAGATACTAGTAATCGTACATCGCTGCTAATATCTTGGAATTAGCTCAAGTTCTAATTTTGATTTTATATCATCCAACCTCTTTTCAGGACTGGCTCAAGATTTAATTTTATATCAATTAATATTTTTTTAGTTAATTATATTAGTTACGTGTTAAATAATTTAATGCAAAATATTATTTTACTCCCTGAGTCGTGTGTCTTCCAAAATATTATTTTTTCTTTTTAAATAAATTTAAGGATAAAATATTTTTTTATCTTAAATTCTTTAATTGTAGTTAATGGAGTCAATAAAAAATTGACAAGTTGATATAAAATTAAAATTTGATGTGATTTTGAAATATTATAAAAAAATTTGTCGTGGTTACTTGTACTTTTAATATCTTGAGACCTTAAACTGTCGAGAGCTGTTGAGGGATAATTTTTTTTCTTTTATATGTTATGTTTTAGTGCACCCTAAACTGTGCATTTGGTATTGTTGTTATCTCGTGGTGTTTTTATAAATTTGTTTAAACAAAGAAAATGATGCTTTTTATGTAATAGTTTTATAAATTAAAAACTGAAACGTTGTTTGAGAATGAGAATTTGAAAATGTGAGAGGTATAGAATAATAAGCAAGATCTACAAGACGATTAGTAAATGAAAATGAGGAAAATGTGTTTAATTCCCATGGAATATACCTTTAATTTTAGTTTCTAATGGGTCAAGGGTTGATAATATTTATGATAATTTGGATAGAGCCATATTTTGTGGTCACTGGTTCTGAATTGAATATATTGCCACGTAAACTAATATTAAGCACCTTTTTCTCAGATATCCCAAAGGGGGAACACAAGGAGAGCATGCGTCCCAAATCGCCAGTTTTACTGCTCACAAGGAGATTAGATTTGTATTTGCCAAAGCAGGGTTTTACAGGAAATTCAGTCAGTACACATGTGAGAGGGGTCTAGGCCTTCGTATACTTCCGTAAGTCCAAATGAATGACCAAAGGTGCCGTGATAGAATTATCTATCTATCATAGATTTTTAAGCATAGCTATATAACTAGATATGCACGCATCTAAATCTTATCTAATTTAAATTTGCCATATAAGCTAATCGTTTGTACTAGTTGTATGCTTCTACGAGATGTGCTGCTGTACACGTACTTCATTTATTCATCCCCGACCCAGTCATTAATCATTCTGCGTAATTCTGGACTTGCTTCCCTTGTCTTTATGCCTGATCCCATATGCCCTTTTCTCTTTACTATTAATAAATGTGCATGGGCGAGTTAATGCATAGAGTTTGTTGTGTCCATTAGCAGTAAATGTAAAAGCCCCGCCCTTATAAGTAATAGCTGGAACGCTTATGAACGCATATGTATCCAGTTCATAAATAATAATAATAATAAAATAATAATAGTAATAATATTAATAATTGTAAATCATCTGCATTAGGATTTAGGCTTTTGCATCGGTAGAAAGCCTAACTTAGAATGGCATTTCCATTTATTTATTCCAGGCACCGACCCCTTGGAGTTGGAGATGCATTTTTTTTCATACCCAAAGGCCAAAGTGAATCCACAAGTTCATATTTATGTCAAAAACAAGAGATGGAACAACAATCACTGGCAGATCTCAACATTTCGATGTGCTGCTGTAGATAATTACCAGCAAAGGGAAGGTAACTTGAAAGAGAATGAAGAGGGTAAGTGCCCGGTCCTTCTTATGTAGTCTGCTTTCTCGGAAGTCCTTACGGCTTTCTCATTCAATTTGGCCTCCGCATTTGCACGTTTTTCTTCAGCTATTCTCCTTGTGGCTGCAAGTTTGTTTGTTAAGCGCTCTTGTGCTCGAGCTTTCAGTCTCTCAGCCTTCACCTACAAGCAAAAAACAATTATTCAGACAGTTGACGTTTAAAGCAGCATGTATATTAGTATATATATAGAGTCTTTTCAAAGTTTAAAGAAAACATATGTCACTATAAAAGAAAATACAAATGGAAGATGTTTGAGGCGCCACAACCCGCGTCTGCAACAAGCAAGGTCACATTCACACTCGCAATAAAGTGAGGGAAATTTTCTGCGTTTTATGTAGCTCTGCCTTTAGCGTGTGCTTCTCTGGTCATCTATTTTCAAGCTGAAACTCCGGGAGCTCTCCAGGCCGTGCGCACCATTTGGCAGTTCTAAGTCAACTCAAGGGCAGCTAAAGATGCAGTTCTGATTGGATTAGTAAAGTTGTATGACTAATTGAGCCAACAGAACAGTGTTAAGATACAATGCCACTGCTGGTTTTCTCTTCTTCTCTATACATTAGGATCACATCAGAATTAGAGAGAAACATAATCCTGTGGAACTAAGTTCTACCGTACTTTCTTTGACAAACTAAG
Organism: Murraya paniculata; assembly: GCA_030449075.1. Lineage (NCBI taxonomy): Eukaryota > Viridiplantae > Streptophyta > Magnoliopsida > Sapindales > Rutaceae > Murraya > Murraya paniculata. The sequence goes on from JAEVFN010000022.1 coordinate 2,556,107, forward strand.
ATAAAGGCCATTCGAAGTGGAATCCAAATATATAAAAAGCGGGGCATATCCTTACAGAATGAGGAAGTACAAAGTTGTTTGTAACAGATTATGACATGCTTATGTTGCATGATTCATATATGCTGAAAACCGGAGATACACATAGAAGGGTCACTGTAACAACATCAATGTGTTTAGAATAAAGTACCTCCATTTTCTTCATTTCCATTTCGGCTTTCCGCTTCTGATGATTTTCCCATGCTTGTATTTTCACTTCTTCCCTCTTGTACCTACAACACCAAATTACAAGCGTATCGTATTAGTAGCTGTGTTAATAAACACTCCCGAGGCTTATGGTGCCCAACTGACAATCTGGGGAAGCTCAACCCCAAATCGTATAGAACACTCAACATTGTTGCACGTTTAATTCCAGCTCGTCGAGTAAAAAGACTCTAACTAGCTAATAATCTCATTATCGCACCTTGCCATGTATTTAGCACGTTCTGCCTCGTCCCAAGCCACTGCCCGTGTCTCTAAATTGCTCAGCTTCTGGGCTTGATCAGAACTAGAGTTCTCAGGAATTTTGCAACCGCTCCAATCATCTCCATACCGTCTGGCGCCGCCACCCCTGGCAGCTGCAGAGTTAGCCTCACCTCTGTCTTCCGCCAAGGTTAAACCTGTTTGATAACCCTCAGTGCCCTGCACTCCATGTTGAAACCTGACTGGAGTTGAGGATCCTGAAGTTATGGGGCTCCTTACAGCCGGTGTTGTGGCTCTAATAGGCGTAGCTGTTCTTGAAGGCTCCTGGCTTGCAATAGGGGTCATCTCAGTTCCCATGTCCCTTACACATATTGATCTAATAGCAATAGTTGCATTTTCTGCAGGCTTATTGATTCGCCAAATTGACTCATCACAGTCAACATTCTTTGTTTCCAGTTCATATTTGTTAGCCATTGCATCTACAAATCCATTTTGTCCCTCCTCACCTTCATCCTCGTCACTGGAGTAGTCTTGTTCCCCCTGCGGAACAGGAGCTATTAGTCTCCTGTCATCGGCATTTGAGTTTCGTGGCTTGCATTTAGATTGGGTTTTATCTCCCCCTCTTGACAACCCCACTAACCATTTTTGAGCATCATCCCATTTTGAAGGCGTTGGTTTGCCTAGGGCTGTTCTATGAGAGCTGCGCTTAGCTCCATTCCCTTTATCAAACTCGAAACTAATATTACCGCTACTTGACATCTCCTTATCGTCTATAGATCTCATTGTATCTCCACAAAACTTTCTGAATCACTCACTTATCCACCTACTTCTCTCTCTCTCGCACCAGCACAACAAGAGTGATCACCAAACCAAGTTTCCACTCAACTCTAACATAATTAAGAAAAAAAAAGAGTTAATCCAAAGACGAAAATCAAACAAGGTCGAGATCCCATCGTGATATAAGTTGTTTGTCACTTCAGAATCACAACTGGTCCACATGAAGATCTAGAGTTTAGAGATTAGGTCCACAAATCATGCCCCAGAAAAAAGGCAGAAACGGGGAAAACACTTTTACTCCTACACAATTATAAACCGTTTTCCAAGGAATAACTGCAAGAGAAATTATTTACCTCGAAACCTCTCTGTAGGAATCAAACAATTTTCCAATACACCATATAGCAAAGAAAGGAAAATTGTACTTACCTTTACAAGTTATTAGAACATAAATTGCCAAATACGTTACGTCAAACAAAAAGCAATACCAAAATATCCACAGCAAAACCACCAAAAATTTCTGAAATTTCTTTCACTGCACCAGCGGACCCGTCATTGAGATAACTAATCTCCAAATTTTAGAAGTGAAACTAAACACCCATTAAAGGAAAAAAGGTAAAAGCTAAAATACTTAGAATCTGTGTTATGCATTACTAACATCTAAAGCTAAACAAGTACTAATCAAAGCTTCATAATTATGTTCAGTCGAACACACTGAAAGATTCAGACCCAAAAACAGAAAGGCCAGAACGGTTTTGCAGGAAAATGGTAATCTACAGAGAATCATACTTTAAAACCATAGATTTTTGAGATTTGCAGAATAAAAAACAAAATAATAATAAAGTTCAGATCTATTCTACTCTAAAAATATACTTATATATTAACTTTGCCTCCTGGAAACTTGAACCAGCCAACATACATGGCGGTAATAGTAAAAAAGAAAAAAAAATACTCCATAAAGTAACCGTTTATATAGAAAGCTGCAAGCTTTTATTTTATTACTCAGTAAACGTGCCTTCACTCACAACCGAATCTGAGGAAGAGTTTCAGTGGCAAAACTTATAAAAGAGAAAATATATGAAAAAAAAATGAGTGTGCTTAATAAAAGCAGTTATTTTTTAAAATATGGTTGTCCTTTTAACGGTAACTACCGTTGTGAGGGTTTGCGACTCGATCGGTGACACGTGGACGGTGAAAGATTGGTTTTTGTCAGACTGATCAGATATTAATTGAGTTGTTTATTGACGAGCAACCTTTTCACGTGGTCGTGATGGGCCGTAATTGTGGGCCCAGTGCGGTGTGCGTAGTCATTTGACCGCACTTTGCTTACTACTGGACACTGATTTATGCATCGGCATTAAATCGCTTGGTGTTGACATCGGCATTGCATGAGATGGGGACCACCACGTTCGCTCCAGTTGTGCGACAGACACTAACAGTGCAAGCAGGCAGTGCAGCAGTGTCAGTGTAGTAGGACCAAGTGGGTCCCAGATTGTGCACTCTTTTGCATACGATAATATCTCACGAAACAATTTTTTTTTTCTTTTAATTTCCCAAAGGCTAAATCCCAATCCCCAACCTAGAGAATGAAGCGACGGTGAAACTACTACGGGGTCATGACCCTAGTTTTGGTGTGTAGAATCCAACAGTGGGTTGAGTCCTTTTCAGCCTTTTTCTGTAGGCAATTGCTATCTTGCAGCTGCTGTAACTTACAGCAGCTGCAAGATTGGGAGACCCTTTTCTGTAATTTCCAGTACACTGCATTATAACTTCCACATCACCATTTAAATGATGAGTTTTCAAATACATGCAATTATACAAACGTGACAAATTTTATTGGACGTGATACGAGTGACGGGATGCAAGTGAAATGTGAAAGCAAGTTTGGGCAGGGCAGCCAGTTTTTCAATCATGGGAGGCTTTGGAAGTAGGTGTAACGACCGGTCCCGAACTCTATAGACTTTTGGGCGGATGGTCATTGATGATATCAGAGCGTTTTTAACTGAAGATGTTTGGATATTTGTAATATCTCATATTACTTGGGAATGATGTTGTAAGCCAAAACTTTAAGATAAGGTCTGTGCCAAAACTTTAACTTTGTGATTTGTTGTTGGAAAAGATAAATGTAAGATATTAGAGTTACACATGTCATGTTGAGGTTTAGATTCTTTGGAGCATAACTGAGAGCTAATTTCAATGAAGAAATTCTTTTAAGGAGGCAGAATTTTAATAACTCCAATTCTTTTAAGATATTTTGGTGAAATTATTTAAAGGCATCGTAGTCGTTTCATTAAATTAATGGTATATTAATAAACTTTCAATCTTTAGCCAACCATTGCCCATAAGTATTAAGTAAAAAAAAAAAAAATGCCATCTCTAATTTACAGATAGAGATCGACAAAGAGATCAAAGAGTTTCTTTTTCTTATCTTCTTCTTCTATCTACTCTCTTTTCACTATTCTTCTTCTTTTTTCATTGGGGGGTACTTAAGGGGCCAGGGTTAGCTGAAAGTTAGGAAAAAAATTAAAATACCCTTAATTTAATGAAATTACTAAGATGACCTTAAACAATTTCATTAAAACACCCTAAAAGATTTGGGGATATTACAATAGAAAAGTTTAGGTTTTATTTAGTAAATATCTATAATTGTGATTTTCAAGCTCAGGTAATTTATTTCATAGTTATCTGATGAAAAAAATATTATTTTAAGAGAAAATTTACCAAACACCCTTAATGTTTTATTTTTCAATTAGTATTTTTATTTTATTTTCTTACAACAGTTATAGCATTAAAGTGGGCTACATGCTTCATAAATCGTGAGAGGCAGGAAAGCCGGACATTTAAGAAAGCCAGCCCAAGCCCAATTGAACGCAAAAAAATTAAAATTAAAAAAAAAAAAAAAAGAGCGCATTAAAAAAAAAGAAAAGAAAAGCGCATTAAACAAAACCAACTAACGAACTATAAAATCATGCGACACTTAGCTTCACTTCCTTCAACTTTCGTCGTCCATTCACTTCGACAAACCATTTTCTTAATTCTGCAATGAGGATTTTAGGGTTTACGAGAAGGCTTAACTGTTTCTCCAGAATCAAAACATTCCCATATCCATATGGGTACATTCAATGCAGAGCCTTATCAGACTCCAAAACTATCATCGGCAATGAAGCTGTGGTTCCGGTTTTGATCGTTGGTGCAGGACCCGTCGGCCTCGTTCTCTCTATACTTCTCACAAAATTAGGTATATCTTAAAACTCTTTAGTTTCCATTTTCACCAAATAGTGTTTCAGTGGTTGGTTGCTGAGAAAAGTATGTGGCAATTGAGGAAAGCAATATAACATTTTGTTGGCAAAATGTTTGACTTGTGGTCTGTGAGAATGTCAGTGAACGCTCTTCATTTTCCGTTTTCACTTCTTCTGGGGTGACTTTGTGATCCAATTTGGTATTGTGTTGTTTCTTCTAAGTTTTTCTCTCACGAGTGGTTAGGATTTACTAATTGAAATAATATTTTCAATCTGTTTTCATTTAACTTTGGTTTCTTTAGGAGAGAAATTGATAATTACGGACTTAAAAGATAATGATTTTATTGTCAAAAGAGCGAAAACTGGAGGTTTTTTTCATTTTTTTTTGTGATTAATGACATTTTGTAGGGATAAAATGCTCGATTTTGGAGAAAAACGAGGCCTTTTCTACGCATCCACAGGCTCATTTTATCAATAACCGGTCTATGGAGGTTGATTTTCTCGTATGCAAGATATGCATTGGATTGTTTTAAACGATTTCAGGCTTCATTGAGGTGTGGTTGTTGATTAGGTGTTTCGGAAATTGGATGGCTTGGCAGAGGAGATTGAAAGGTCACAACCGCCTGTTGACTTGTGGAGAAAGTTCATATATTGTACATCACTAACGGGTTCAATTCTTGGGTCAGTGGACCACATGCAATCTCAAGGTATGTTACATGTCTTGGCATCATAGGACCATAAGTATAAGACTACAAGGCATATTTATCATCTTTACAAAATTCTTCACATTTTATGATCATATGCCATTGTTTATTTTCTGACTATAATTTTCTAAAGAATGTAAATTTACTGATTGATTATGTTGTTATTTCTCACCAGATTTTGAGAAAGTTGTCAGCCCAGTCTCTGTTGCACACTTCTCACAGTACAAATTAAACAAATTACTACTTAAGCAGCTGGAAAAGCTCAACTTTAAAATTTGTACATCAGAAGATATGGAGGGCCTTCACAACCACTTCCTCCAGGGAAGGGAAATATTAATGGGGCATGAGTGTGTGTCTGTCAGTTCTACTGATCAGTGTATAAATGTGGTTGCTTCATTTCTCAAGGAAGGGAAATGTACAGAGAGAAATACCCAGTGCAATATTCTTATTGGTACAGATGGTGCTGGAAGTACTGTGAGGAAGCTTGTAGGAATAGATCTAGTAGGTGAAAAAGACTTGCAAAAGCTTGTGAGTGTTCATTTTCTTAGCAAAGACCTTGGAGACTACCTACTCAATGAGCGACCTGGAATGCTATTTTTCATTTTCAACACTGAAGCCATTGGAGTCCTCGTAGCTCATGATCTTGAGGAAGGAGAATTTATATTGCAGGTATTGTGAGCGGTAGAAACTGTTTGGAATATTGTTGTTTTGATTTGATACCTTTTTATTGGGAATATTGTTGTGTTGATTTGATAATGTTTTATTTGGAATATTATTGTGTTGATTTGATACTTTTTTAATGTGATATACCATCTGTAACTTGTTGCTAATAATCTCAGGTGCCTTTTTACCCTCCCCAGCAAAACCTTGAAGATTTCAGCCCTGAGGTGATTTTCTTTCATTGTTGATATTTTTTTTGAGACTGAATATTTGTATGCCATCCTTCACAGTTCCTTTTGTGTGGGGAAGTGTGAAGAATGACAAATGTTAAGAGTTAGATGAAGTGAATGACAGAAATTCATCAACTCAATTAATACACGTCGCAAGCATGCGGGGCAATTGTAAGATGTAGTTATAAGATTCATCATGCAAACAAGTCAGTTCTCTCCTCTGTTAGTAATTCTTTGAAGGATACAACTAATTGTAGATATGCGAGAAGTTAATATTCAAATTAGTTGGTCGGGAACTTTCAGATGTCGATGTGATCGATATAAAGCCATGGGTGATGCATGCTGAAGTTGCTGAGAAGTTTCTATGCTGTGACAATCAGATTATACTTGCCGGCGATGCTGCTCATAGGTTCCCTCCTGCTGGTGGTTTTGGTTAGTAGTAATATTTTGTGCACACTGTAAAGTGCCCCCTATTCTGTTAACTGATAGCAACTGAATCATTACATTTTTTTTAAACTCTTGATGATTGAGAAGTAATTATAGAAAATAAAAATATATTTGCAATGGATCCTCAGAATCATATTCGAAATGGTGTTTGGCATAGAAAGCCTCCTCAGTGCAAATTGAAATGAAGAGTCCGGATCCTGCTTCATATTCTCTACTAAAGGGAATTACCAAATAAGAAAGAACAAAGAAAGGTTCTTAATTACATTGGTTGGTATAACAATAAAAGGTTTGTGAAAAATTTTTGTGCAGGAATGAATACTGGCATCCAGGATGCTCATAATCTTGCCTGGAAAATAGCTTCTGTACTTCAGGATATTGCACCATCTTCAATACTAAATACTTATGAAACAGAACGTAAGCCGGTATTGGTTTTGTCTTCCTGCCTTCTTCCTTCTCTCTCTCTATTCTGACATAGATGGATACTTGACCTTCATGATTTTCTGTTTTCAGATTGCTGAATTCAATACTGCACTTAGTGTTCAGAACTTTAGAGCAGCCATGGAAGTTCCTTCTGCTCTTGGTCTTGACCCAACTATTGCAAACTCCGGTAAACCAATACAACTAATTCTTTCCTCTTCGTCATCTTTCTTTCTTTATAGCCGCTATTTCACATCAACCATTTATCCAAACCTTTCGGACCACAGGCTTTTGTCTGCACACACATTAGTGAAATGTTATCATTTTCTGCTTTTGCAGTGCATCAAATAATTAATAGAGTGGCTGGTTCTTTTCTACCATCTGTACTACAGAGGGCATTGCTGGAAGGAACTTTTAAGTTAGGTCGTGCACAGCTATCAGAATCTCTTCTGAACGAAAGCAACCCTCTTGGATCTTCAAGGCTTGCTAAACTGAGGCATATATTTGAAGAAGGAAAGAGTCTTCAACTCCAGTTTCCTGCTGAAGATCTTGGTTTCAGGTGTCACGTTCACTTTCATAATAACCTTTCAGCTCTACACATGTTACGGCTACTTCAATCTCAAATTCTTTTCTATATCAATCTAATTCTGAAAAAATATATGTTTGGTATCACAAACTTGGGAGTTTTGATAATCAGCTTATTTGTTGTTCCCTTAACATGGCTATGTGATGGAAAGTTCCTCTAAACAGAATATTAACTCCATTATTTCACTCTTCCAACTCCCTATTCTGTGGTTATATTTCCATTTCAAGAGAAACAGAATTAGTCTTCAGTCATTCCCTGCAGACAAGCCCATTCAATTTTGGAGTTTCCGAACTACTGTCTTAATTTATCAATTTTTAAGGTACCTTAAAGGAGCAGTTGTTCCTGATAGTGATTGTGAGGTGGGCGCTCCAGAGGCACCTACGGGTCGTAGGAGGGACTTTGTTCCTTCTGCGAATCCAGGATCAAGGCTGCCCCATATGAATGTGAGGGTGTTGTCAACAGTAAGAAATCAGGTAATGTAACCAGTCTTTTCTATACTATTTATTGGTCTATATTTCTTGCTGACCTTGCATTTTTTTCATCCGTGGAGAGTTCATAGTTTCTGAAATCGGGAGTTCCCAGTTCCATTTACTCAGCAACTGATTAGCTGGAATTAATCATTTTTGAAAAGGCCCAATTGCATATATGATATTCAAGCCCATTGTAGATGGCAGCATAACCGCTCATGTTTTGTCATGTTGTAGGAGATCATCTCTACACTGGATCTTTTGTCTGGAGATAAGGTTGAATTCGTCCTCATAATAGCGCCGGTAGAAGAGTCCTACCGTCTTGCTCGTGCTGCATTGAAGGTGGCCGAGGATTTCAAAATTTCTACTAAGGTATGTGTGTTATGGCCTGCTGGTACTACAAATGAAGTTGAATTCAGAAGTGCGGCAGAATTGGCACCTTGGAAGAACTACATAGATGTTGTAGAAGTTAAAAGGTCGCCAGATTCAGTGTCATGGTGGAGGATCTGTAAGATGACTGACAAGGGGGCCATCTTGGTCCGACCTGATGACCACATTGCCTGGCTTACAAAATCAGGTGTTACTGGAAACCCCAAACTGGAGATGGAAATGGCTTTTTCCGCTGTTCTGGGAGTAAAGCCAGTCAATGGAGAAAGAACATCACAACCATGAACCATGATTCTCTGAAGACATGTTTAGTGATTCTGCTTCTTAATTAGATGGAAGGAGATGTTCCCCACGTTTACTCGTCCGCGCAATGCTGCACATATGACGTATTCGAGTGTAGAGGAATAATTTATAAAGTCACATAGATTAGAATATTGGAGTCAAAATAAATACGTCCCTTTTTTTACCCTTTTTTCTTTTCCCCACTCAGACAGCCAATGTTATCGCGCATTTCTCAAAGATTATATTGGTATTATAATTAAGGTGAGACGTGTGGCCGAAGTAGAGTGCACATCATTCCAAATGTATACTGATCGAAACTGTGTTTTTTTGCCATTTCATTGCTGATATTTAACAGACGTTGCCATTACATTGACTAGTACAATCAATCAAATTACATTTGAGAAGTGTTATCATTTGAATGTAGTTCATTGGAAGAACATGCTAAGATAAAGACCAGAGATTTAGCATTAGAAATGGAAAATGATTCTGGTCATAGACCTACCGAGTGTCCTGTTATATGGCATGATCAAATATCACCGATGTCTTAAGATGATATAAAGGATCTATTTGAGCTTAAATTTGGCTACAAACTAGGATGATCACATGGCCTATAACTGCAGTGACAATTCCAATTAACCCACCAACAATGACCTGAAACCAAAGGGGAAAATATACACAATTAAAAAAAAAAAAAAACGATTGATTCATATAAGGCTTACACATTCTGCAAATGAATTTATACATGTATGTCTAAAGATTTCTCAACCTACAACTTCCATCAGTATATACAGATATTGAAGGTCAATTAAAGTACTTATCGGTATTGAATGTATTGCATACAAGGTTAGGGTTAATTTTGACCACAACGGATGGGGAAACTACAGACTTAAAGACACCCAATGGCAGTAGATATATAATGTGTCGTCATCAGTAACTTATGGGTTAACAATTCGTTGCAATTTACCATACCTGAGGAGGTGTGTGGCCAAGAAGTTCACGCAATGGTCTGCTTTCAGCCAGAGGATGTTCAGCAGGAAGTTCATATACAATTTGATTTAAGAGCTGAAAAATATCCAGTTCAAATACATGAAAAATAAAAATCAAGCAAAATTCAAACAACAATTTCATAATATTAATAAACCAATAAGTCTTGGACAAGGCATGCAATCAATCAATAAAGCTTCTATGACATGCCATTTCTCTAACATGGTTATATAAAGACCCGGGATAGGGGTGTCAGTGGGGAATCAGGGGAGAAACGAAAAGAAGCAAGAGCATCAAACCTCTGCCTGGCGGCCAGCTTGTAATCTTACACCAGTTGCATCATACATCACCTGCCGTGATTATTCAACATTAGAATAGCAATATTCATCAATAAGAATGACATCTTCCACATCATCATGATTTTAGCAAATAAAACAAAATCATCCTAGGTAAGAAATATGTCACTTACACAGCTGACAATAAGACAGCAGTACATATAGAAACTCACCCTAGGTATAACGAGATCTTAAAATAATACTACGTTAAAACATTAAGAGTTGTTCTATAAGAATTAAATACATATAACCTATATGTCAATCACGGTTGACCCTGTCATATCGGGATTATTACTTTGATTAGCAGTTGACTTATATGCCAAGTAAAACAAGATGGAGAAAGGGATTGTACCACGCATGCCAATATCAGTGCAGTAGCAAACAGCGGTCCACCAAAACCTTCTTGAAACCCAACTGCCATTGCTAGAGCTGTAACAGTTGCAGAATGGGAAGAAGGCATTCCTCCAGATCCAATAAGTTGCTTGAGATCCCATCGTCTATCCTTGTACCTGCGAGTCTAGCAAAGCTTAAGCTTCTCAGGATAATTTAAATTACAAAAAGCAAGATCCACCAATATAACTGTAAGCATATACACATGAGAAAGTAGCTATCTAAAAGTTACTAAGATTATTACGCAAAATTTACCAAAGAAATTCCCCATTTGCATAATTATCGGGTAAAGTTTCCTAGGCTAGGATTCTTCTGCACAACATTTCATAAGAAACAGACAGTTGGAACTCCCAAAATAAAAAGTGCTTTTTGCAATAATTAGACAGCACCAAAATGAGAGACAGCAAAATAAAGAAAAGTCTCACTTGCAAAAAGACAATTGATAACCAACAAATTCTCTACATTATTGATACCAAACATGATAAAAATTGTTCAACGTAACAAGAAAAGACTTGAGGAACCCCACAATTCAGCAAGCTACCTATGACTGTATTCTGAAGTCAAGAAAGAATTACGGTGTGCACTCCAAGAACTCGGGCTTATCCAGAAACCCATGAGTTCGATTCCTCGACTAATCAAAACAATCATTCGTTCTTATTCATTTCAAGATCTCAGCAAAGCCATAATTCCAGAATCAATAAATAAATATGGACAATGTTTTAACTGATCTCTACCTACAAGAATCGTATAAACAAATTAAATCGAGAAAATAAGGACCAAGTTTCAGATATAAAAATTGCTAACAAAATTCTCAAACAATTTAATACACATGCAAGCAAGGCAGTAATTAAAAATCTCGTAAACAAACAATTCCAAAACCAAGAAACAGATCATACCCAGATCCGAATTTCAAGGTTAGTCGAAATTAAACAACCCGATTGATTGAGAGGAAGAGAAAGGGTAAAAAAAATACCAGACAGTGAAGAATTTGGTGCATTGGGCGACCGTGAAGGCGACAACAGCTGAAATGAGAGGAAAATTCGTAATTATAGACGACGGTGACGAAGAAGAAGAAGTAGAAGATGTCGTCGAAACAGAGTCAGAAAAATCATCCATCTCAATCAAGAAATTGTTGCAATGAATGAATGAATGAATGAATGATTTATACAAAAAAATTAAAATTGGATATATCTTTCTTTACAGGTGGGTGCTTAGTATGATTCTTCAGGAAAGGAGGGGGGGGGGGGGGGGGGGAGAGAGAGAGAGAGAGAGCTTGACTGTTCTAGAATTAATGAGGAGAAGAAGAAGAATTTAATAAGAGTAATGAGTCTGGTTTCTTCTTTCTTCTCTTGTTTTCATATTGTTGCCTGAGCCTGTTGTTGAGGCTTGGAGTCGGGGGAAACTTTTTCGTGGAAAAACAACTAACGGTCGTTGCCTTCTTTCACCTGACTGATATGCTTACTAGTCCGAATCTTGCTCGAATATCCCCCTCAAGGCCCCTCAACTTGTTTTATTTTTTCGGAATTATAATAATAAACCATTTATTTATTTATTTTTATAAATTACGTACTCTTCTGTCACTTGTAATTAAGTCGCAACGCGTTCCTCAATTTTGGTATTAAATAGTAGTTAGTTGTAAAAGGTTGATATTGGCAAACAAACATTTATTATGCAGACATTCACTGTGTGACACCTATTGATTGACCACGCTACATTTACAATAAGAATTTTGTATATCGCAATTTTGTAAATAAATAAATTACTATTATCAAAGCAATATGAATTTTATTCTATTAAAAAAAAGGACACTATATGACGTTGCAAAAAAGAGTTCGCTTCCGATTTGGCTTAACCCGTAGGCATTCTGTTCTGCCAAAGATCATTTTGCGTACACAACTGGACTGATAATTGCTTTCGGCCGGTAAAGTTGTTTACTTGTTTCCAACCCAAATATACACAAATTCTGTGGTAGTATAAAGTTTTTAACATTCGCTGGTATAAACATAACCCAGATAGATTCTTTGATTTTTTATCAGGACTCAATAGGATCAGAAGGAAAATCACTATATAAAAACTGCCAATTACCATAGTCTCTGGCTCACTCAATAGTCATTCCCAATCCAAGGCAACTGAAAAACGAAAAACATGTAAATAATAATATATACATAATCAAGTTACATCTCACAAACTCAATCAAGGCAACTGTTAGCTACCTTCACTTGACTTCGAACTGTGAACTGACATTTCGATATCAAAGTTCTGACAACAAACTTTCGTGCAGATTTATGGCTCTGTCGCGAGGCAGCCACTCAAGGCTAAAGTATCATCGGTCAGGGCACTGCCCTTCAACACTTGACATTGAATATTTACCATCAGTAGCTGTGTTTAATGCTCATGCATTTACATATACAATATTCACTGAAGCCAAGAATAACTTTGAAAAAGTAATCATTATCGAATAGATTTTAACATAATTGGTTCTACGGTGATTGGTATATATATACAGCTGCTGACTATAATTTTACTCTTAAAATGTTAGAAAATCTTTCGGGTAAAAAGCAATATTATCAAATTGTGAAAATTCACTCTTCTAATGTGGAAGTCCCAATATACATGGATTTTTTCAAATTAATGATCTATTTTGTATATAGAATCCAGTCGTGCTTTTCTCACTCTTAGTCGTTACAGCTATGAATGCACAGGAGTTACCACTTTCTACTCAATAGAACTATTATGCTGCAGTAGATCTTGTCAATGTATTTACATTTTAATGTTGCCACTCATTCATGAATAAAAACCGTAAATGTTATGTGGATTATATTTCTTTTGCTTTTTCAGACATACTTACTAGGTCAGTTGCTGAGGCTCAATTAGTACAATATGGAGAAGAGAGATAAAACGGGAGGGGTTAAGCATCTTACCACCCATACAGATTAACATGCCAGCAAGTTGATTAGTTAAGTCATTGTTAAAATATGATCTGGTTGAAGGATGCTTTATGTTATACTGTGCATCCGATTCTGGATTAGCAAGACTCTGACAAATTCAGGAACATCTGAAAGTGAAAAACAGATGGAAAAAGCTCTTATTTCATCCAGATAATAATAATTCACACTGCTATTTCGGTGTTACCTTCAAATGGTCTCCAATGCAACTGCTACACAATGTTACTACTGATTCTTAGCAGCTAGAACACATCCTTCCCGGCAAAATTCAGGAGTTCTGCCTTTGCTGCTTCCATTACCACTTGGAAGCTTATTTGCATATATCTTCCCCTGTAACCCATTATCAGCATAACCAGTTCAGCTTTCAATTGATGAAACATGAAATTATTCTGATGAATTTTCAGCAAATCACAACAGTACACAGTCAAAGTAAGTTGTTCAAAATTTTACATTTTTTAAGAGATGACATCATTTCTTATGTTAGCAGTTGCATGAGAAAACAACACCAATAAACTTCTCATACGATATGACTTCTGTTTGATTTTTAACTAGACATATCAACTATTGCTGACACATTAATAGTTAGACAAATAGTTCAGCATTCTAGATTTCTCAGTTAAATGAAAGGGAAAACATGTGCTTTAAAATAATTTTTCTTTTTTTTCAAAGATACCAGAAATGTGTTTTAGACCAAACTGTAGACGGATAGGCTGGGCTTGCAATGCCATGCAATATCCTCGCAACAGCTCTAGGGGTAAATTTGGCATTTGAGTTGCTCTGCAAAAACACCTGGTATGCCAGAAAAAGAACAAATATCTCAACACTACCAACCAAGAGATGCCTTGGGAATGGAAAATAAATACATAGCAAATCACCACCTTTATATCTGCTCGTAAAAATCGGCTGCAAATATATATATAAGAAATTTCAGTCAGTAAGATCAATAACATCTACAAGTGAAAGAAGAATGTAAAAAATTCAGTGTACAGGTGGGGTGATCACTTGATTTATATCAACAACTGAGCACCACTGCATACCATTAAGAACAAAATAACAAGTGCTGATCAATATTTTCTTCCCTGCTATCTATGCAAGCTAAATATAGCTGGGAGAATATGTATTTACCTGCTCTGGCCAATCTTATTAGGAACATCGCAATTAGCAGTACCCATGAAGTAATCCAAAATATTCTTTTGCAAGCAAGGGGTATGCAGTGAACCATTGCAACCCTGCATCTTCTCACAAACATCCACTGCAAAGACTGCTGCATGGAACATTATATCCAATTTGCGTACCTAACTCAAAGAGAGGGTATCAGGTTGAGGAAAATAATTAGAAAGAACAAACACAAAACTAGAAAAAAACTCAATACAAGCCAATCACCTAATCTGTAGCATTCATGAAGAGCACATATTTATTGGTATGTGTATGTTTATGTGATCTTGCCTAATTAATGACCAGCCCCAACTGTCATTGCTACTATTTCAACTTGTAAGCTTTAGAAGGATAGCCAAGAGAAGAGAAAAGCACTTCACAATCGATAGATGTTCATATTGGGTGCTTAATAACCAGATACTTTGTCTGGCTTACAAATCCCGGGACAAAAGTGGCAACAGAATGGACCATATCATTTTACTATCAAGAAGACAGCATTTACTGAGAAAAGTTCAGTCTACAACATAAGTTCTAACAGCCAGCATTGATACTTCCTACAGACAACCTGATATTTCAGTCCCATATATCAGCATAATGCAACTGAAAACGAACTTGAAACTGACTATGCTAGAATAATCACCTTGCAATTTTCGACCTCTGACAACCATTTGGTAAGATGTGCTGATAGAGCACAAAAATCACTAGGAACTTCCATAATTCTATAACAATAGGCTGGATCCTTCAGCTCGTATGTTATTTCTCCTGTCATCTATGATTTCCGACAAAGACAGAGTTTCATAAATATCATATTTCAAAATGAAGTTGGTGATAAAAAAGAAGCTTCCGCTAAAATAAGTTATGCAACTCCCAAAAAGACAAACACTCTCAAATAATCCCAACCTTGAGATTCAGCAACTGGTTTGATACATCAATAGTTGTAGCTCCGATGCTATTTGCCACGGCAGGTATGTCAAACACATATTGCCCTTGTTTAGTCTCAGACCTGAAAATTTATGAATTATTACTGAATTTATCAAGAGTTTTACAATCTTAAGTAGATTTGAGATCTTTAAATGATCAGGAGTGAAAAAAACTCTCACTTCTTTAGAATTGCTGCAACCATCTGATCCTTATCAGCTAGCAATGTTGGAGTGGTCTGCACTATTACAAATTTTCATCAGGTGTTGCAAGATGAAATACAATAACATCATAGCATGCAATGAAAAGTTCAAATGAGGATTCCAAACTATTCTCTCTTTGCCAACATTTAATAACAAATTTCCAAGGCTAAGACGAAATTTATCTATGTTTTTGTAACATATTCTATGAAACTGAACATGATATATCAAACTTGTTAAACCAGATAGATATTGCACGCAGGCGAGATGATAAAGTTATGAGACATGCAACATAATTCTGAAGGCATTACCTTATGGAAATTTAATGTACATGTTACATTCAGCTCTGGGAGTAATTGCAAATATTGTATTTCACCCAACTCCAAGCATGTCAAAAGAGTATGCATCACCTGGCAGGATCAAAACACAGTAAAAAACCTTACCACTGAACATGTCAAAGGCAAGTCAAGATTTCCTTCACTACTGACAGCAAATTTCAGGCACCAATATGATTTTGCACAGTGTTGTGCGTGCGCAGAAATGTCTGTCAATGAATTATGAATGGAAATGTAGTAGCCATGGTCCCAAACAGTGAACAGATGCAGCTCTAGATGGTAAAGCAAATAAAATAAAGAAACATGTGCACATGTGCGCACACATTATTGACAGTCAACATTTTTTCATAGTAAAATAGAGGTCTTTTGATAATCATCAGACTACAAACATAAAATGAAAACAGTAGCAAATTGTTGTGCGAAAATAAAAAACTTGCTTAGAGTATTATTAACACAAGCTATATGAAGCAAATCAATAACTTCTGAAACATAAAGTTTGTTGGCGAATTATACACATTCGTATTGTTAATGCAGCAGTAGTACAAGGAGAGAACCTCTTCTTTTATATCAAATTTGCGGGAGGCTGGTTCTTTGACTAATGAACAAAGTTTCCCATGTGAATTCATGCCGTTGGTGAAAACTTGACAGAGGAACTTGTTTATTGCATATTCATCTACTCCGTCACTGAGAAAAGATCTAAAATCAATTTCTGGAGTTTTAAATCCTAATACAATCAATGTAGGATATAACTAAGAGTTAACCACCTGTACATAAGACTTCGGAGCCTGAAATATGTGATATCATCAAAAAACAGATGGCAATAGGACAACCTCCCATCCCGTCCAGCACGTCCTATCTCCTATAAAATGTCATCATTCACTTTGCTGAGATGTGATATACAGAAAATCCAATCAAATCGATTTTACTTTGGAAGTAAATATGAACCTGTACATACTCTTCCAAGCTTTCTGGCAAGCTGTAATGAATTACCTGATCAAAAACAAAGTATTTCAGCTAATATCTAAGAGAATGTATGATCAACACATCTTTTGAAGCAAGGATATCTCCACGGACAGATAAACATTTTAGCAGGTATTTTGAGTAAAAATGTCAGCTAGATAAAGTCCAGGGCACCGGTAATTCCAAAAGGATAATCAAACAATTACCAAAACATGGGCACAGACGGGACAGAAGGTATTGAGGGAGGGGGAAAAGGGAGTCAGGGGAGTTCTACACTAAACTAATTCCATTATGTGACTAGGACGATTATTTTATTTTATTTTATTTTCGGGAAACTCTACTCTGGTTAGAATCAAACTTGTATAAGATGACCATCACAAAGCAGGAGCACAGAAGCCTCCCACACTGTGCTCCCACATTGGCCTGTCCTTATGTGTACCACAAGATTTAAAATGAAATCAGCATGCAGCCCAGATGTGTACTTCTCAGATGCCCTGATTGTTGCTTGTGAATGTAATGCAGAAGCCAAATAGTACTCATGGGTATAGTTTTCTTCTTACAGCTCCAACATCGCTCTTGTCAAGTCCCATGCCAAATGCCACAGTTGCAACAACCTTTCACCAAAAACGAAGGCATTTATTTTGTGATTGCTAGAGTTATGTAAACTCTGGAATAAAGAAAGGAGTTACATATCCATGATATTATTCAACTAGGACAGACATTCATCCTTCAGAACTACAAGAAAATTTGACTGACCACTCTAATCTTGTTAGAGCAAAACAACTCCTGTACACGACTTCGATCCTTTGCATGGATTCCACTGTGATAACTCTACAACCAATAACCAATAACCTATACCTTGTCAGGTCCACTTAATATTAAAAATACAGTTAGATGAAGAAATGGAGAATATTCCAACTTGGGGGAAAAATAAAAAAGCAAGAGCACTCACCTTCACAGAGATATTGTTATCACATAAATATCTGCTTATCAGATCAGTTTCAAACTGCAAAAATTCATACACACTATCAATTACCAATCAATGTCAAGAAACAAAGCTCAGCTACGCAATCCAAAACACATTGTTACACTGATATATATACATGTGTCCACTGGGGGTTACAAACAATATACTGTTTCCTCCCTACCAGAATTTAGGTGCAGATTCCATAAATCTGGATATTGGAAGCAAATATACAGAAGACCTAAATGGCATTATAGGGAACCAAAGCACCTTGAGAATAACCAACTCAGAGGGTTATGGGGTCTCTCAATGAGCATCAGAAACAATGTAGAAAGTGTTAAAAGCATTTATGCACGTGCTTACCTGAAATTTGCAATATATAATAATGCTCTGAACTTCTGTGAAAGGAGAAGACTTCATCAACGTAAGCAGATCTTTCATTCTACAAAAGTCAAGGTATTTATCAGTAAATTCAAAAAAATCATTTAATCACCCATATAAGATAAAAGATAAGAGAAAAGAGAGGAAAAGAAAAGAAGCATCTGCACTTGCCTATTATTCCCACTCAAAGAAACTGACAATTGTAAATTGTCCCTTAATTGAGCTCTTTGAATGAGATTGCTTAATGGAATCTCTAAAGCAGACATAACATCATGCAAAGTGGTGGTGGTGGCAGTTGCAGTCATTGCAAGAATGCACTCGACGTTGAGCCTTGCTCGAAGTAAAGATGCTCTAAGCCTCATGTATGAGGGACGAAAATTATGTGACCTGTTGATATATTAACTCTTACTGAATTCCAATGGAAGATTTCACCTATTAATATCCCCAAAAATTCAACAAGAAAGGGCAAAACCGCTTACCACTCAGATATACAGTGAGCTTCATCCACTACGACAAGTGATATAAATGAAGTAGCAGTAAATATTGACAAAAAATCTGCATTTAAAAATCTTTCCGGAGAAACAAAAAGCACCTGATGAACAAATCAGCCAAAAGAAGATATTTAGCTTCTGGCAACAGAGAAAGAAGTAAAGAATTAACTAAAACAAATCAATGTGTGTGTGTGTGTGTTTTAGTCAAATTGTAGAAGAGCTCACCTTTATTGCCCCTACTTGAATCATCCTTAGCGTCTCAGCAGCCTCTTCAGGTCTCTAATACAGCACAAAAAATCACTTCAGGCGATCAATCAATGAATACATAGACATATGAAAGATAAAGATTAATAAACCACCTGACTACTACTCAAAAAGCCGCCACGAATCACAGGAGGCAGATGCCTCAATTGATCAACCATTAACGCCACTAAGGGACTAACAACCAGAGTCAGCCCTGCCAAAATCATTGCCGGTATCTGATAACACAACGATTTCCCTGCACCAGTTGGCAAAACCAGCATCGTTGATTTCTTATCAAGCACCATCTTAATGGCCTCTAGCTGTCCATCACGAAACGAATCATAACCGTACACAAGCCTCAACAACCTCCCCAGATTCTCATCCGAAGCCTCGTCTTTGACAGCTCTCACTGCCTCTTCAACCAACTCAAGCTCCGTAGCAGCTCTTCTATTCTTCTGATTCTGCTCAAGATTTTCAATAATCAAGCCGTATTCATCTTCATCTCCTTTACACTCTGTTTCATTTTTATTCAACTTCTTCTTGCTTCTCCTATAAGATAGTTTACCTCTAAATGACTTATTTCTTTTACCTTTGTTAGCGAATTTCCGCCTATTGGTATTCAGATTCA
The DNA here is from genome assembly GCA_030449075.1 of Murraya paniculata. Taxonomy (NCBI): domain Eukaryota; kingdom Viridiplantae; phylum Streptophyta; class Magnoliopsida; order Sapindales; family Rutaceae; genus Murraya; species Murraya paniculata. The sequence goes on from JAEVFN010000022.1 coordinate 2,575,688, forward strand.
ACTTCACGAAGTTACCTTCCCCGCTACATTTTCGCAATTTTGCCGGCGGCAAGGGAACGTCAACAGTTACTAAATTAATTTGCTTCTTCTTCTTGGCAAATGCGTCACTTTTGATTTCGTCGATACTTTTGGGATTTGACGGTATAGGGAGAGATTGGTCATTCTCGAAACGGAGAGACGGTTTTTGGATTTTTGTGAAGGAAGCGAGTCTAGAGCAGAATCCAGCGGGGAGGGTTTCGAGGGAATTAACGGCAGAGATTGAGTGGTTTTGCGAAAATGAACGGCGGATCTGGAAGGGTAGAGTTGGAGGAGGAGTGGGGTCGGATGGTGGTGGTGGTGGTGGTGGTGTGGGCGGGGCCGGTAGAGAGGGTTTAGTTTTGGTTGGTTTTTTGGTTTCTGAGAGAGGGGATGGATTCACTCGCACTTTAGATTTCCTGCAACTGAGAGTATTCGTCTGACGCGGCGGCCGGGGCGGTGACGGAGGATTTTGGCATCTGGGAGGAGTGGCCGAGATGTGAGAGCCGCCGGAGTCTGAATCGGTTTCCATTTCAGAGGTTTGGAGCAAATGCGTGGGAAATTTTGAGATGTGCCCTTATCGCTTTACTCTTCCCGCCAAATCTTTTTTCATTTATTTCTTAATTTTTTTACGCGGGCCGTGGTCGTGCAACTGTGCAAATGCATGTGGCCGTGCGGCGACGCATGGTGTAAACACTAAACTTTTACTAATTTACTTTTAGTACATGTTTGGTATTGTACCCTATCTTGTCGACTAATCATAAGTATTATTTAATTTTATAAGTTTTAGTTAAAATTTTAATATTATCTGAGAGGATTACATAAATTATTTTATCTTTAAAGCTCAAAATTTAGATTTGTGAGATTAGAGGTTGTAGAGTCTTTTTTTTTAAATTAAATTATCGAAAATAACCTTAATTTATTTTACAATCTTTTTTCATTCCTATTTCATTCATTTCATAACATAACATTAAAAAAAACTTATTTTATTAGTTTAATTTTATAAATTTTAATAAAAGCTTTAATTAACAACATAACAACTTAATTTAGTTTTTAATAAAATCTATACTTATAAAAATTCTATAAATAAAAACTCTAATTAAGTAAATTTTATTTAAAAATTTATACAAAAAGAGCCTTAATTACTTCACATCCTCCACCACTCTAGGGTTGAAATTTTCCTTTATCTAAAAAAAAGTTATCTCATCAATTAAAAAAAATTACTTATTTCAATAAAACATTTAAAAAGAAAATTAATAAATTACATTTAAAATTGTATTTAGAAGGAAGGTGATATATATATATATTTTTCAATTTGTTTCCGTGAATAACTATGACATAAAGTGCTCAACAATAGAGTTAGAGCACTCTAAATAAAAAGCTTCGGCCATATTATTGTCAAACAATTCACGTCAATTTTTGATCCCCTAATGACAAGCGGTGATGTTTGACCTTTCATTTTATCTTATTTGCCTCTATTTCTCAATTAACCTCATTACAAATTTTAAAATAACTTTTACATCTCATTACACCTCATTTAATTCCTAATTTACGGTTATTGTAAAGTTATCCTTTTTTTTCATGCACCCACCTCAAAAAAACTTAAAAATAAACTTAAATACAACACACATATCACTGCCAAATGAACCTTCCACTGGTTTTCTATTGCTGCCCAATGTTAAAAAGCAATGAGACTGGCGTGGTGGCATCATTTTGACAGTGTTCTATTTTCATCTATATTAGCTAATTTTACTTAAAACATTAATAATTGCTTTGCTGACTTATATGAAATTAGAGCCATATAGTGATGGAATTCGCGGGGCAAAGAAAGCATAGATTTGCTTGGGGATAATAGAACAAAAGCCGTAAATTTATCTTAGATTATTACATGGATGTACTTAATAAATAATTTCATATACGACTAAAATAGGTATTTGAGTAAAAGAAGATTGCAGGTGCTGGTAATGTAAAATGAGGGATCAAATATAATTATTCCCCAGTGAGTTTTCTTTCAGTCTCTCTCTCACTTTGGCGTTTCCCGCCCGCAGCCCGCAGCCCCCCCCCCCCCCGCAGAACCCCCCCCCAAAACCACAAAAAAAAAAAAAAAAAAAAAACCAAAAAACCAACCGCACAAAATAGTTAGCAGTGAACCAAATCCAAATGAGGATGACTTACAGTTACTCCTGTAACGGACGGCTTGAAACAAAATGAAATGGGGCGACTGGAACAAACACGATCTGCCAATGCCTCTCACTAATATCATCAGCCTAAAATAGGAGCTTTACAATTATGCCACCACCAACCCGTGGTGTTTTTGTTTTTTTCCCCCTTTTTTTACAAATAAATTGGACCCAACAAAAAGCCAATTGGCGGTAATTCAAACAGCCCTTCAAACGCAAAACCAATAAAATACAAGCATTCATTTCAGCATCCTCCCGTCTGGAAAGACTAACAAAGCAACAATGGTGGAAACCGCTAGCATGGTCTGAGCAAAAGACTTCACATTATTGTGCAATTGCACTTGGATTCCAGCTTCGGAGGCTTCAGATTATCCGCCTTATTAGGAAGCCCCACATTTTGAATCAAAGATTCATCAGCATTCTCGTCGTTCTCAGTCTCGATAAGGGGAGGTTTTTCATTTGTTTCTACCCGCCTCTGCCTGGCTTTATGGGCTTTCAAAGTTTGTTTACCCACAGCCCTGCCATGTAGGTTTTTTCTATCCAAATTGGATTTTCCCAGTATTGTAACTGTTGGCCGGGAATCTTCCAATGGCACCGAACTTTCTCTCTCCATTGCTATGGTTGCTGCCTGATAGGCTATATCATGGACAATGGAGCTGCAGAAAAGTATTGCATCTGTTGCTTCTTCCAGTGTCAAGCTTCTTGCCTTACTTCCTCCACGAGACTCTACCAATACAGTTGACTCCTCTACCAAGCATGAAAGAAAACTTATCAAGACAGTGCTGAAACTTACAGCTCCTCTATCAATACAAAGCTTTAACAGATAAAAGTATGTTGAGACCATAAAATATATTATCTTTTGTGAACATTTATCAATGCTGAAAAAAAAATGACACATTGTTCTTCTCAATGCACTAACAAGATGAATCGTGTGTTTGTGTCTGTTTTTATCCCGGGAAACAAAGAAACAGGAGTACAAACCCAAAAAAAAAAAAGCAGTCCTCTGAAACTAGCAATAGAACTCCCTAGGACAACACCAGTCCAGAACTCTACAATGACAAAAAACCAATTGAAATTATAGACCAAAAAATAACAAAAGAAATCCCAGTAACTCGAACAGTATACACATTCAACAAAAAAGTTTCCTGTTCTACATCATAATCAGTTCTAAATTAATGGAAGGTGAACATCAAATCACACGGGTATCAGGAGCTTAATCCAACCTAGTAAGATTCTGAAGGAAAGAACAGCAAGACAATGCATACCTAAAATGCCATGTGCATGATCTGAGTTATTGAGGTTTGGAACAGCTGTTATACCCTTATCCGAAGATGTAGGAACAGAAGGCTCCTGCAATTCATTCGTGATGCTTGTTGACCTAGGAGAGACCTCTCCCATCTGTGAACTTAGGGGACTCTGACAGCTGTTCTCCATTTCTATTTCTGATATTGTAGCCAAAGCGCTATGAGAAGGAACTTCTGCATCATCCATCCCATCAGGACCATTGTCCAGCATGGAATGTTCCTCCTCGTAAGAGGACTCAGGAATGATAACAGAAGCTTCCACATCAGAGGCACTCCTTGCAATCTTTGGAATGTCTTCTCCATTTTCACATGAAGTACGGTCTTCATAATTTGGAAACAATGCCATTGAATTTTGCTCTGACTGAATACTGGCCATACGGCTTGAAAACTCTGAGCTAGAAGCATCCACTGTTCTATTGCTCTCATTATGTCCAAGAACACCTTCCTCAAGAACTGCTGCGTCAGTAAAAGTTATACTGTTAATGCCTGCTTCTTTATTTTCCGAAGCAAGCACTTCAGATTGAGAAGTAAGTGGCATCCTTTCTACACCATGTTTCACATCACCAACCAAGGCGTCAGAATTTTCATGTGTGCTTCTTGCGAGACCAAAAACTTGATGAGTATAGATTGAGCTCCCAGGTAACGATGACCCAATGCTTTGAGGTTTTGTGTTCAAATCATATCTGTAATTCTCCATGTCCAATTTCCTGCCGCTTAACTGCCGGTGTACACCAGTGTCTGATTGTCTAGATGAGCTGAAATCAATTGAAGATGAAGCAGAGACACTTCCATGTCCAATGGAGCTTCTCAAACTGTTTGAACTATCTCTTGCATAAGATAGATCTTTGTAAGGTATATTAGTAGCAGTGAAGGTCCTGCCTTGAACAACAGGTCCTTTGATACTGGTTGACCTCTTCAGCAATAAGGAAATGCCAGCACCTTCTGAACTAAAAACTTTCATATCTAAATGGTCATTAGAGAGCTGCAATTGCTGACCTTCAGTGTCCCTATCAGACACATCATAACCAACATCAGGTTGTCCCATATCTTGCAGATAATTAAGCCTCTCTTCACCTCCTTCCAAAGGAGACCCTGTTATAGAATTTTCGCGCGAGTATATTTGGCTTGGCTCAGAGTTGGGAGTTTGGCTTTTTGCAACATTTTCTTCTACCTCAGACACCCTTGGTTCAACTGTATCAGAAACTTGTGACTGCAATTCAGATACAATCATTGGGGGGTTTAATACATCAAATGGTTTATTATCTTCAGAAATCTTCATGGACGACACTGAGGAATTTTCTACAGCTATTACAGCTCTCTCTCGATTAGTGACAGTCACAAGATTATTTTGCTTTCTGCAATCTGGACAAATATTAATGTCCCTTTCTACTGTTTCGATGACACGATACTGAAGACCACATCGAGAACATAGCCTAGTAGTTCCAGAACTACAAACTTCAGAAGAATCAGCCCTAGGAGACAAAGCTTTAGAAGTTGGATCTACATCGATATCAGTGCCATGATGACTGAACTCTTCAAAGGCATCAGAATTGCATTTCGTAGAAGGATCCATGTCCAAGCCACTGAGCTGATGGTTAGATGACTTCTCATGTCTTCCATGCCTATCTTCTTCATCTAGCGAATCCACCTTATCAAAGGAAAACACTTCTTCTTGAACATCACGATACAGTACTTTCCCACGACCACTTGTCACATCATCCTGGTGGTGTTCATTTCCTTCAGTGTCATGTGCAACACTCGTACCTTGATCAGAACTTGCGTTACTGCTGGTTGTAACTGAAGAATTCCGGGATATCATAGAACGATGGTTAGAACTGCCCTTTCCAGCAAATAAAGTGGAGCTGGGGACACTAGATAAGAGCGGCCTGAACATATTCTGAGGACTTCTTCGATTATCCTGCACAAGAAAATTCATTATGATAACATCCTCGAAATTCCAAAACCTATACATGACCATTTTCTGAGGGGTGCAATAATAACACGAGAATAAAGTAAAGATTCTTTACAAATTTGGCCACAGAGACCAAACTAATTATTTCCCTTAATACATGAAGATGGACCATGTACTGTATCAAGTATTTAAGTGAATTATATAAAAAGTTAAAACTAATTAAAGCCATTAAATTTCCGATGTTATACAAATCTTGTTCATTTCCCTACCAATGATTACTATTGTCAGCTTTCAGCCTTATTAGTTAGAATCGATTTATACCACAAAGAGCTTGTCAAGCTTTACAAGCACACATGCAAAGGACTTCCCATCTGCCGTTTAGATTGAGCTATTCATAGTAGAGTACGTTAATCTACATGTGATTTAGTTACAAAGTATACATCAGAAACCTTGCAAGGAAACCGGCCACTTATGTTACCTTTCTCTATTTGTTTTTGCCATCAATAACGCAGAGCTAATTTTATTCTGTATTTACTTGAGACGGAAGGCAATAACCCACTCACAAACCCACATCTAGACTCAGAAGACAAGTTAAAGAAACTAACAGCTCATGGGTAGAATTATGAATTTAACCATTGCCCAAAGCGAACAAATAAACCAGTTAGATCTTAAATTTAATAATTAAACGAAGGACTAAATTTACATTGTCAGCAGTCAAGCACATTGACCAAATGACCCAAGCAATAAAAATACCATTTGGCGAAGGGCAGAATCAAAGGATGATCTCTTTGGAGCAGAACTTGAGGACAGAATTCTTGGTGATTTCTTAGAAAAGGCTGGAGCTCTGTTATTTGGATATGCACCAACTCTCTTTGACACCGAGTAGTCGGAGCCACCAACAGGAATAGACTGTAGAGAGTCCATGTCATCATCACCAGAAGATGCGAAAGAACCTTTACTATGAGAGCTAAATCGATCTCGATCATGACTATGTGAAGAACTGATACTTCTAGAAGTGGTAGGAGACATTGATTGCCTGCTGAATTTTGAAGTTGAATCCTTACCATTTCTGGATGCTGGTGAGGAACCCCTCACGTAAGAGGCCGGTCGATCAGCCAGGGATGTCCGAAGATTGGGTGGTGCTTCCAAAGAGAAGCCAGGGATATTTGACTGCCATGCCCTAATTTTTGGAGAGGCAGAATTACCTCGACTTGTCCTTATGGGAGATGTTCCCCTCACACTTGACGAGACTGCAGAACCTCTTGAACCCGTACTCATCCTCCGCGGAGTTGGAGTAGAACACCTCGGTGCAGATGTAGAGGGTTTACTTGGGGGAGGAGATGGCCTCCGTGTTGGAGTAGCAGACCGCGGAGCAGGATTTGGACTGGATTGAGGTGCTGAAGATGGTCTTCCTCTCGTTGACTGGAATGAACTATTCCCAGACCGAGGTGATGGGCTTAAGCGATTTGGACTTGGACTACCCCTACTGCTTCTGTAACTTTTCTCCATCTACATAAAAATGCACATCTGATGTAAAAGACATGGAACAGAGATGTATTTACTGAGCACTTTAAGCAACCTTTTACGGAATTATGAGAAGGACATAGAGTCTGATGACATACTGTTGATGATCTTGATATAGAAATTGGTTGGCTCCGAGGCCTGCCCTTCCGTGCAACATTAACTGGTGCCGGCTCATCATCCAATGAACGAAAAAGAGGGGTGTCAGGAGGAGTCAACAACCTTCAAAATCAATGATGTTAGGTATCCGACCAATGCCAAGAATAATAATAATTAGCTTAATAACAGAAAAGGTAGACAACTTCTAGGTGATAACAATAAAATAATAAGCATTCACTTTAAAGCATTTGAGAATTGAAAATTGCTGGCAGAATATGTTTATCTTCTTGGAAAAAAAAAAAATCAACCAGAAAATGCATTATTGAGTTACACGTGTAGCATACACAACAATCACTTAGCTGCAATCTCTATCTCTTGGCCAGTCACTTGTGAACTTAATAAGTTCATTGAGTGTCAGAGAACCGGAGAATAAACATGAGGATAAAATTACTAAAATCAAAGTAGCGGAAGAAAATAAAAATGACCCACCAATCATAGTCATTCTTCTCCCCATCTGCATTTAGCAGTTCACTACTCTCTCCTCGAACAGGAATCGAGATTCCAAGCTTGATATCCGAAAAGTGTCTCAGTTTTGTAGCTGCGAAAAACAATCCACAAGAAAACAGAAAAATTCAGCACGGTTAGCCCAGGAAATCAGACAAAAATAGAAATTGTTCCACTTGTAGCGATATAAATCCAAATATAGAAGTCAACTCGGTTTAGAAAATTACAGAAAGTGTCTTCAAAGTCATCAGAAGACTGAAGCAAAAAGCTCTCCTTTTCTTTGGTCTGCATTTCATTGAACAAAGCCAGGTCATCATCTTTCTCTCTGAAGAGTATTGCGCTCTCAAAACTTCGCCCTCGCTTGTGATTCTCCACTCTCAGCTCTCTCCCAGGAGAGCACTTCAGTGCCGGAGAAGGAGGCATCTCCGTAAACCAAACCAAACCCACCAGTTCCAAAAATCACCTCTCCAACCTCCGGCTCCTCTGCTCACAATCTGTAATCAAACAACCACCACACCAAACCCAACAGCTCATCACTCGCGATCACGATTTCACGTCCAGATATAATTTACAAATGAAACAGCTTATTTCCACAAATTGCGGCAACACACACTTCAACAAAACTAGTTAATTTCCAAGTTCAGCCACCAAATTCAAACGCAAATCACTCTTTAGTCAATCCCAAAGCTAATTCCCTGAATCTCGAAACCCTAAATTATCCTCAGACGTAAGATCCCGATAACTGACAGTCACTAAAAACCAAACCCTAAATTAACTGAAATTTCAACTTCTATAATTCACCTCCAGCTAAGCTTCAAAACAAACAAGTGAAACACATACACAACTTAAATATTCTACCCACTCAGCTTAACAGGCAGGAGTCAGTCGAGTCGACTCACCATAAATTGAAGTCAAAACACATAATGTGAAAGGTCGTTGAGCAGCGGGAGTAAAGTTAAGATCTCAAATTTTCTGGAGAGACTAAAAAAATTGAACTTTAAATGCTCAATTACAGTTGCCACGAATGTCGTACCGAACCACTTGGATCTATCGCATTTAATGCGTTGTCATGCGCGCACAGATCGATTACTACTTGACTCTCTCTAGAGATCGATCTGTTTCAGTGAACTGAAAGCATTTTCATTTTTTTTTTATTTTTCCGTTTTCGTCTGTGTTGTCGCCACTGTTGTCATTCTTCAGATTTGCTTCTTTCCTTTCCTTTCCTCCGTTACCAAGCTTTCGTTTTCTCTCTGCGATTTTCTTTTCTTTTTTGCTTTTCAGCTTTTTTTTCCCCCCTTTAATTTATATTTAGTTATATAAAATGCGGTAATTTCTTCCATTCCATATTTATATTTAAATAAATAAATAAATGCTTTATTTAAGAAGCTAAAAAGATAAATGAAAGCTTAGGTTAATAAATGTTCAACCATATTATTAAAAGGCTTTCCACTCGTTAAAGTATTGTCTGATTTGCCGTACTGATGATTTTAATTCTAACGTATTAATAATAATATAGGTTTGATTTACTCATTTCCTATGTACCATCGAAAACTCATAAATAGTCTGTTATGGTGATGATTTAATTTGATTAGCATCAGTACACGCTACACAACAGGGGAATTTTGTGAAGCTTGCGACATGTTAGATGGGAATAAAAACTAATATATAAAACATTATAATCTGTTATTCTAATTTACAAATATTATATTTCTTATTATAAAATCGCGATACTTGTGCTAATGAACATCAATTATGTTATGTTATGTTTAGCGTGAATTTTAAATAACTAAATATTAACTATGGTCTCCGGATGAATATATAATATAACGAAAACGGTCGGATGTTTTCGTCTCAAATTACGAGGGAAAAAATAAGAAAATATAACATTAGCAGTAAAGTGATTATGTTAACATATTACGTGATCATTAGTAATGTTCCAAATAAGGGAAAGATTAGCATGATGTCGTTTTTATTGGTGGGTGGAGAAAACTTAAATTGTTCGACAGTAATCATAACAGCCCCGATAGAATCCAAAGATTTGATCATCGACCAAATTTTATATGAAAAGGGAAAATAGAAAGACGAAGCAGCAAGTATAGGTTAATTAATCCATCCATATCACCTTTATCACTTGGCACCACCTTGCTTTAGGTGGCTGCACTTTATTCTAATTAAATTATTTTTAGTAAGCTTTCTATTGTCACGTCACTTGGATAAAGATAAGTCTTGGCTAGAAATTGACACAAGATCTGCCAATTAATCCTTTTTTTGTGACATCAACTTTGATAAGATACTGATTTTTTTTTAAAGTTTATAATTTTATATTAAAATTAGCTATTTGCTGATAGACCATGAGATGATTTATCAAATTAAGATTATAAAATATTATTTAATGTTTTAAGAGATTCACTGGATTCTAATAGTTTATAATAGGGACGAGTCCCTCATGCGCATTCCCTATCTGATGCCGTAAATTAATTTACTTTTTAATAATAATTGCATTTTTAATTATGGTCAAATTCAAGAAGATAATAAAATTAAAATAATCTGCAGGTAGTGCTTTTGATTCATGAGAAGTCCTTGACAATGATTCAATGAACGCAGTTTTAACTCACTTTTCAACTCTCTTTTTGGAATCATACGTGAGGCCCGTGGGCTTCGGTGGCTACAAGTTATTACAAGCCTACAAGGCAATGATGATGAAATGACGGGAGTTAGCTAAAGAAAGTGAAACTTTGGCTCGAAAGCGTCCTTCAATTACAAGTGTCGTCAATCCGACAGCTCGTTCTTAGGTCAAATGGTACTTTTAATTATAGATCCAACGGTAGAAAAACCACATTAACTTTTTACTTTGTTTGCCTAAAAGCCTAAGGTAAACAATAAATATCATCGCTGACTATCGTTTTCAAACTCAAAAGGGCAAAACTGCGTCGTTTCTTGGGCGCTTCTCAAAAACTAGAATTTTGATTGAAGAACGACGTCGTTGAGTCCGCAGGGGTTTTGGATTTTAAAAATAAAATGCAAAACCTCGCAGTGGAGGTGTGGTGGCTCTGTGGGTTCTGATCAGATGTTGGCGGCCCTAAGAAACCGATCTCTCAATCTTTCGAAATCTCTTTCATCATGGAATCAGCGAGAGTTGAGTCTGAGGTTATCGTCTCTGTCCACCGTTTCGGGAACTAACGACGGGCTGCTGAATTTACAAGACGTGGAAAAGATATTGACGGAGGTGAGAGCAGACGACGTTAAGGTGATACCGGTCGGGGAGAAATGTGACTGGACAGATTATATGGTGATTGCCACCGGTAGGTCCACGTGGCACGTCAAGAATATCGCCCAAGCCATTATTTACAAGGCAGTTTCATTTATTCCATCGTTTTTTCTTTTAAAAAATTAAATTTAAAACCCTAATTATCTGTTTGAGTATTGCTCTTTAAAATGTAGATGAAAATTCTTTATATATATATATATATATATATATATATATATATATATATATATATATATATATTTCAATATTTTGTCGGTGGTTAATTTTGCGATTAGGGCAGTAAGTATTGGTTATTGTTATTTGGTTTATTTTGTTGGCATGAATAGGCTAAGCAGAAGCAGAGAGAGATAGGAGCTAAGCAGATGATGCTACCCAGTGTTCAAGGGCAGGATACAGGAAAATGGGTTATCATTGATTCTGGTTTGTGCCAGATTCTCAACTCTTTATAACCACTTATTTAGATGCTTTGAAGTGATGTGCTTGCTATTATATGAAATCAATTCAATCGTACTCCTTCATGATATATTTAAATTTTGTATAGAAATATTAAATTGACTAATGTAACTTAATGATTGTAATGTTTCACTAGAAATTTGCAATATTTTCTCATAACTGCCAATTCTTGATATTATCTAGCTAATTGGTGGTAATAATGATGCATATGTATTTGATGTTGATATCCCTTTTTATTAGGCAAATTGATTGTTCACGCACTTGATGAGAATGCTAGAGCCTATTACAATTTGGAAGATCTTTGGGCCTCAGAGTCATCTGAACCAGCAACAGTTCAGGTAAGTCAATATTCACTAAAAAAGCCACTCTGTTTTGATCTCTCTCCCTGTCTCGCCTTTTGAGCTGTTTACTCAATATTGTGGAAGTTGAATCCCTTATATTTTGAACTATCATTATTCTTGTCAGTATAAAAGATAAACTGAGAAAAATTACATAAAGTATTAGCTAGTGTCTTATGAGTTTGTCAATGTGGTTTAAAAGATAAACTGAGAATAATTACTTAAAAGTATTAGTTAGCATCTTAAGAGCTTGTCAATGTGAATAGAGGCCTGTGATGTGGAATGTACATGGACCTTTAATTTATCGTTGACTCATTGTCTGATCTTGGGAAGCTGGCTCGATTACCATAGTCTAATAGATATATTAACATCAGATCCCTTTGAACTGAGCTATCAAGATGTAATTGTGAATATTCTGTGCATCTTCTCCTTTTAATCAGTCATTATTATGATGATGTCAATATACTTGCCAAAATCTGAAAAGATTACTTAATAGTTTTTTTTAATTCATTTGAACATCAGCTTATATATTTATAGATCATGGAAATCTAAATGGATTTTGGATTGTGTAGAAAGCATGCACCGATCCTTTTTGTTAGATTTATTACTATTATGGTCTTAGTTCATAGCAGAAGCTAGATGATTACATAAATGTGAAATTTTGGTTGACCAAACTCTGAGCAATGGAAGTGATAAATAAGAGAAATATTCTCTGTTGACTATATCTATTCTAAGGAATTGGTTGATATTTATGTTGAGCTAGCTGAATACAATCTGCTGCTGAAATATTGAGCATAAATAAATGCAAATGACTTAAGGGAAGTTTTAAACAGTTTTTGGATTAATTTTTAACCAATTTCGACTCAGTTGACTATATATAATTGAAATTCAAATATTATTGTCACTCTCTTTTTCAAAGATTGTGTAGACTTCAATTTTCATACTGTTAGGAAAAAAATGGGGGGGAAAAACTCCCCCAACAGCAATCAGTTTCCTGTTGAAAATCCTTTCGTATAGATGTCAAATACCCTTGTTGTTTGGTTTCCTTCACTAATATTCTTCCTTTTGATTGGCATGTTCAGGATTTGCAAAAAGCATTTGTTAAGGTTCGTCGCAAGAATAATTCCAAAAAGCCAAGTGCTTAGTCACAAGAATAATTCCAAAAAGCCACACTCAGCTTGGTATAATGGGAGCATCATTTGAGTTTTTGTCTTGGCAATTATAGCTTCTTACATTATGACAATTATAGCTTCTTACATTATGAAGTTCAATGTTTGATATGTGAACCGACATATATCCATAATGTTATCTGGTGCTTGATAGTCTTTTCCTAGAGTTTGTATGTATCGGTGACGTTCAATTGTCCCTTTTTTAAAAAATTATATGTGGTAAATTGGAGCTTTTCATTTCAAGCCGTAGATCAACTTTGCCTTTGTTTACTTTGCAATGATTTTGCATTTTTCTTTTCTAAGGCGGAAGCTCATATTTTGACCAGCATTTGCTATTAAAAAATAAACCGAATTCAATGATCGTATAAACCTTTTATAAAAAAAAAAATTTTTTACGGATAACATGTTTGATAAGGTATGGGTTTTGGTGTAGTAAAGGTGTAATTTTGCCAATTAAGGCACTATCAACCTCCTCGCATACAAGTCATGTTCCTTATTGTTGATATTGAATTTGACCTCCAACATCTTTTATGATTGTGTTGTGGTATTGTAGGACCCTAGTTTATTTTAATTTCTGGGACGTGTTGAGCTAGTCCCCTCTGTCAAATCTTTTCTCCCTGTCAGTTCTTCTCTCTTGACCTCTAAATTCTTAAATTATTGGTCTCTCTTCTGTCGAATTTAGTTAGTCATACGGTATTGAAAACTGAAATTTCATGTGAGTTTTGGAACCATTGATGCATTCTCTTAAAAAATTCTCCTAGGAAGCTCTCTGTCACTCTCTTTTTTTTTAAAAAAAAAAAAAAAAAGTGAATTAACAGGTAGCTGATTCTAATTACTTTCTTAATTTATAATAAACCAAATCCAAAACAAAAGAGGAAATCGACAGCAATTCGGTTTGCTTTGGTACGAGAATATCCCCATATAATTGCTCTCGCGTCGGGGAAAGGGCTCAAGCTACGATTATATGCTTGAACGGGCTCAAAGGTATCCTGGATATTTATTTGACTTTAAGTTCGCTTCTCTTCTTTGCTTCCCAAACCAAACAAGCTGCTCCGGTTATGGCGCGCAGCTGCATGTTTAGCTTTCTCTCAATAATGAAGGGAGCCGGAAAGAAAAGAAACAAAGTTGAAAGCAGCTGGATGAGTAGCTTTCTCTCAATGACGAAGAGAAACAGAAAAAAACGAAACAAAGTGGGAACCTCCATTGAGTCTCTTCCGCACGCTTTGCTAACAGAGGTTATCGCTCAAGTCGCCTCCACTTCGTTGGTCGATCTTTCTCACCTTAAATTGAGTTGCAAATACTTTCTTCAAGCCGCTAACGACGACTACGTCTTCGAGCATGCATCCCTGGACAAGTTCTACGTAGTCTGGCCTATGAATAACAGATACGCTAACTTATTTTTGATGCGCTGCAAAATGAGTGGAAACCCTGAAGCCCTTTACAGACAAGGCATGCACGACTACTTTAGTCTCGGCCTTACCAATTCAGGTTTCAGTTTATTGAAACGAGCTGCCGACAAGAAACACCCCGAGGCCACCTACGTGTACACTATTATTATGCTTTTGCGTTGTGGGAGTCGGTTCAAGAAACGGGGTTTCGAGCTTCTGAGTTCGTTGAACAGTACTTACGGGATTAGAGAATGCCGAAGAAAGATACGCGCTGGAGTTATCAGTAGCTTGTGGATACGTAATGTTACTGTTGATCAACGCGGGGAGTACAATGCCGAAACCTGCAACTGTCTGCGTACAAGGATGAGAGGGTGGGATGACGGATTAGATAAACTTATTGGTTCTTGTGAATCTTGCTTGTGTGTTACTGAAGTTAATTTCTTTTGTGATTTGCTTAGGTCTTCGTCCTGCAGTAAAGAGCGGTCTTTTTAGAATTTTAGTACAGATGTATTTCGAAATTTTAAAATTTGTTTTGCAAGTCGACGTCTCAAAGCGAAAGCGGTGTCGCGCCTCTCGAAATTCTGGAATTTCTGCTAATTAGAGTTTTGTTAGTTTTGGTATCTTTATTTCGTTAAATGAATAATTCTTTATTTTTAAGTGGGGAAAAAAAATAATATTTTAAACAATTGTTAAAATTTTTTTTTTTCGAAAAGAACATTTTTTTATTTTCTTTTTATCTCCCCTAAAGCTCGAACTCAGGTGGTCAATTGCTACAAGTTTCATGTTGTTACCAACTCAACCATGCCCTTGGGGGCACGAAAAGAACATTTGTTAAAATTTGACTCAAATGAATTGGGAAACAAAAGTTAAAAGGAGAGTTATTACCGTGGTGGGTGAATGAATGCTAGGAATTTAAATTTTAATTTGTGATGAGATGGTATTTATCTATCAATTCGATAATATAACAATAATTTCAATGGTTACAAAATTAATTTTTTTTAATAAATAACTCATATAATTAAAATATAAATTGAAATCGAAATATTAAAATTCCGGGCTAATGGGCCGGTGCTCTCAAATCATGCCCGAGAGAAGACTCAGAAGAGCATTAGATGAGCAGATCAACTAATTTTGATTACTAGTTACGGAAATGGCAGAATAAGTCATAATAATACCTTCTAATTGCAATCTTACCACATGCACATAAGTAGCTGACGGCTGACTTCCGTTAGACCCATTGGGTGCATGGTAAATAAATAAAAAACCAGGCCTGATGCTGTCCACCAGGACTAAAGTAAGTGTACAGAAGAAAACAGTTGCAGACCAGCTACTCATTCGTATCACATAAAAGTCACACGGGACTTCGTTCACATCGCCACTCCAAAACAGTCTCCGGATTTTCCAAAGCGAAAACAATTTTTTTTTTTTGGGGCTTGTATAAAAGGGAGTGAGGGAGGAAGCGTTTCTCAGAGGCATTACCCCAAAACTTCATTTCTGGCAGCCCTCTTGTCTTGGATTATTTCGTTTCGCGGAAAACCTCTCATGGCTGCCGTCGCCGGATCCAACATTGTCGCGTTCAAATTGGCGGCTACTTCCGCGAAATTCGCTGACCGAAAAATCCCTCAGTTTCGTCAATGGTCTCCGGTTCAGGTTGAGGCTCTGCCTCGCCCTTCCGTTGAGCTCAAGCGTAGATGGAGCAGCTCCTTCGCTTCTTCTGGTACTGTTTCTTCTTGTTCGTGTTTTGTATGTTTTCAATTCATTGTTTTGTTGTGTTCTTTGGAGCAAAATTTGCATTCGTTTTAGGCATATATGTGGTGATATCTTTGAGATTTTTGGATCTTATTGACACCGAAAATATTAAAGCGCATTTCTTAGAAACACCTATCAATTACTTTTCTGGAAGGCATTGGGAGTAATTTCATGGTCCAGAGGTTTTCTCTATATGACCATCTTTGAAGTGCTTCTTCAAGAAGAATTCCAATTTTTTTATTTCATTTTTTCCTTTTATTACCCAAACGATTTGAAATAAAAGCCAAGCAAATTTGTCTATTTGAAAGTGCGTTTGACAGTGACTTACAACTAATCTACAGTATCTAACTGCTTTGAATCCATTTCATCTTGTTGAAGAGGAAAATTATACATTGTACGGAATGAGGCCGATAATTGATCAAGTTCTATCATCCCGTCCTTTTGTCCTCAATCGGATTTCCCTTCAACTTAAAGAGAGCAGCCTGGAAAACAGAAAAATTGGATTGGCTACTTATCCACTATTGTTGCAAAAAGGTTTTATCTGTTCTACCTGCTGTTTGCAGATTCAGTATTTTTGCCGCTATGTGAGATAAGGGGGGAGAAAAGTCAATTGATTGGCTCCATTCTTAAAGAAAATGGGTTTAGTGATTTGACCCATCTAACACTTCAGCAAATATTTAGGGAAATTAATCCAGAGCATGCTATTGCTTATATATCTGTTTGCAATATAGGCTTTCTGTACAGATATGCATCACATCACGTCCCAATCCTTCCACTTTTGGCAATTTTGTTTGGTATAGATAAAATCAATTATCTTTAAATCTAGATCTCATTGATTGTAATGGTTCACGCAGTAATCAGAGCTCAGGTTGCCACCACTGAACAAGCTACCTACAAAGCAGCACAAAATGTGGAAGCTCCTGTGGCTGTGGTGACTGGAGCCTCTAGAGGCATTGGCAGAGCGGTAGCAACGTCCTTGGGAAAAGCAGGTTGCAAGGTTAGTGAGTTATTAACTAGATCAGGCCCATCTCATGTACACACATGCAGGCGCTCTGTAGTTGGCAGGGGTCAGACCCAAGAATGAAAATAAATAGCTCTGTGATAATGTAGCCAGCTAACCTTGTATGGCTGAAGCCAAGTATTCAGTATCTTGAAGCCTTCCATTGAAGATCATGTTAATGATTGTTTTAGTATCGTCACCCTTTATACTCTATTAGTGAAGGTGGTTACTTTTACATCATTACAGGTCCTCGTAAATTATGCTAGGTCATCAAAGGAAGCCGAAGAAGTTTGCAAAGAGGTAAATGAAATTGTATTGAAAGAAATATAGGTAATAACTTGTAAAAATTGTCTTTTAAAGAAAAATAGATGAGTATGCTTAAAAACACATGCATCTCTGTTTTCGAATCTACTGTAAGAGATTTTCCATGTGTCTAAGATATTATTTCCTGAATCCAAGATTCAGCAATTTGTTTAGTAAATTCTGAACCATTCAATGCTATATTTTCGCATGTTTCATTTACTAATGCATTATTTAGAATTTTAAAGAAGCTGCAGTGTCCTTTTGCCTAAATAAGTAGAAGAATACTGATAAAGTCATCCAAATATATGATGCTATGTATTTGAAAGAGTTGATACACAGTTGGCTCTTTGATAGCAGGATCCTTGTTAGTTGTTACTTTCTACTGTTGCTTTTTACTAGTCAAGTGTAACCTGAAAAGTAAGGAAAGACAAACATGTGTCGCTATTTTAAGTTAAAACTGGCAATTCTTCTTATCACATTTGTTTTCTCTATCCATACGATTTCATTCACACTGTTTTATGCTTTATGCCCAAAAGATTGTTGCATTTCCTGCACCTGTTCTTGTCATCTCTCATGTTCTTCAGGCATTAGTGACTTTTGGTGATCATCCTGCTTGATTTAAAATGACTGGTGGAGTTGCTTTGACAATATTTTTGTAGATTGAGGCATCTGGTGGTCAGGCTCTTACTTTTGGTGGAGATGTTTCAAAAGAAGCTGATGTGGAATCAATGATCAAAACTGTGAGCGAATGTTCTCTTGGCTTATTAAGTTTTTCTTATTGCCATCTATTACTCATGATATGCTCAAGAATGATGATTGTGAAATCTGCAGGCCGTTGATGCATGGGGAACCGTTGATATATTGATTAACAACGCAGGTTATACAACAGTCTCACTTCATGTCTCATCAGTTTTAGATTTCAATCCAGTGCCCTAAATATCTACCATGGTTCCAGGAATCACTAGAGATACACTGCTCATGAGAATGAAGAAATCACAATGGCAGGAGGTTATTGATCTGAATCTCACAGGTGTATTCCTGTGTACACAGGTGCACATTCCTATGATCTTACTGGTTATGATAATGGATGCTAAAGTATATTGGAACTGAGGCGGTTTATCTTTGCAGGCAGCAGCCAAAATCATGATGAAGAAGAAAAAGGTATAATGATGTGTCCATCTTGGGGTTATTTTATAGATCAGTTAGATCAACCAATTGAGCTACAGTATACGGCTTGAGGCTTTTTCCCTTCTGAATTTCCGTGTTTGTGATTTCTGCATTCTTTTTGCATTTTTCCTTCTCTGGAGCTCCTTTTTCTTCATTTGCGCAGAAATGCAGTCATGCTGGAGTTGCTTTAATGTGATTGAACTATTGGGCTTTCCACTGTAATTTATCAATATGACATGGTGTTGTTTTCTAAACAAGCTTAACAAACTTAGGACTAGAACCATTGTTATAGAATTGAAGGCTTTTACTTTCTCACTTCAAATGGCAACAGGTTTTCTGTCTCTGAACTAAATGTTTTCTTATATTAAGAATTACAAACAAAAAAGAGTATTAATACAGGAGTATTTTTGCTTTATGTATGTTAGTTTAACATTAAAATATCCCTTCTCAGTCAACTTTTGATTTTGCAGGGAAGAATAATCAATATAGCATCAGTCGTTGGTCTGGTTGGAAATGCTGGCCAAGCCAATTACAGTGCTGCAAAAGCAGGTGTTATTGGCCTGACAAAAACTGTTGCAAAGGAATATGCAAGCAGAAATATTATTGTGAGTTTTCCAGAGTTCTTATTTATTAATTTTTTTTTTTGTTGGGTTATAGTAATCACATATTTCAAAAATTTACACAGCACCAGCTGTGTATGAAATCCTCTCTTATCTATGTATGTTCTTTCAGGTCAATGCTGTTGCACCGGGATTCATTGCATCTGATATGACTGGCAAGCTTGGGGAAGACCTAGAAAAGAAGATCTTGGAGACAATCCCCTTAGGTGAGAGATTATTTTACAAGCTATAAGTTTCTTGTTATTTTCCATTTCTGTATTGTCAAATTTCTGATTTCACTGCCTTGTCTTTGTGAAGTGCAATCTTCTCGAGGCTGAGTCTTTGCTGGGTTTGAAGTTTTCTGTGGAAAATATTACTAATTAATCCTTAGCATTCATCATGAGTAGCAGATTTAAACTTGCAATTTTCAAGTGAATATTTTTTTGTCCTCATTTATTACATGCAGAGGACGTCTATCTTGCAATATATTAAAGGCATCGATTCTTTGATGGTGCTTGAAAAGAATTTGCCGTGAACCCTTCCATCACTCCCTTGTTTTCGCCGCTTTAAAGTTTAATAAAATCTTTGATGGCGTTTGAAAAGAATTTGTGGTGAACCCTTCTATTGCTCCCTTGTTTTCACTGCTTCAATCAAGATTTTATTAAGCTTAACACATATTAAGCTTAACACATATTAAGCTTAACACATACTTACAGAACAGTTCACATATCAGAAAATATGTTTAGCAAATGAAATCTAGTGCTTGGAGATAGTAACAATATTTATTATGTTTTCAGGTAGGTATGGCCAACCTCAAGAAGTTGCTGGACTGGTGGAATTCTTGGCCCTCAATCCCGCTGCTGGTTACATTACTGGACAGGTTTTGAATCTATTTCATTACTTTGTTACTATAAATTCTATTTGGTGTTGGATCTCAGCTATTTTTTGAAGGCGATGAGTCCCACAGGGTGACTTATTTTATTGGCTACACATGTAGCCCACCATTAATCAATTTCTCGCCTTGCCTTGGCTTTGGCTCTGGACATGCAGTGACTGGCATGGAATAACTTATTATTGAACAAGAGATAGCTTGTTTTGGCATTAAATTTGCAATTCATTTCTTGAATCTGTCTACTCAATTTAGTAATCTAATTCATTGAGTAAAGAGAAGCAAGCTCACATGGAGCACCACTTTTCAGCAATTCCTTTTCTGGCCCCAACATCCTTGCTTGGTTTTGTCTTTGACTTGACAATGCAATATCTTGCATTTCCACGCTTTGCCATAGCCGTGTCTTGGCTAAATCATCCTTTACCTGTCTCCCTTTTCCCGTTTTATGTGTTTGATTTCTCAGTTTGATGTTATTATCTTGCAGGTGCTTACTATTGACGGAGGAATGGTTATGTAGGTCAGTGCCTATTCTGCCTGGTTTAGTTTCAGTTCTGACCTGTAGCTCTCATATGTGAGATCGACTGGGCTGAGACTCTGTTTGCTTTATGATCCTATGAGGAAATGTTGCCAAAGTGTTGTTATGA
Source organism: Murraya paniculata (assembly GCA_030449075.1). Taxonomy (NCBI): domain Eukaryota; kingdom Viridiplantae; phylum Streptophyta; class Magnoliopsida; order Sapindales; family Rutaceae; genus Murraya; species Murraya paniculata. The sequence continues at coordinate 2,596,190 of JAEVFN010000022.1, forward strand.
AATAAAAATTCAGGTAAGTTTTGGTAGAATTTAAGCTAAGCATGTTGCAGAAACCAAACATGAGGGATGTAACATTTGTTGTGGCTTCAAATTGGCATTATGGAATGTAGTTTTCGGGTGATGCATACCGCTATATATTGTCTTCAAATTGCTTTCAAAACTAAAATTAAGTTGGATGATTCGCCAATCCTCAATTCAATCTTATTTGGACCAGATGATTCGCCAATAAGCTCAGCCACGACCGCCTAAACCATTTCTAATTTTTTTTTTGTTGGGGGGCATGTGGGAGGGGGGACTCCGCCTTCTGTTCAAATAAGTCTAGTTGCTATTTGCTAGTATTGTAAATAATTTATATTTCGGGATAAAAGCATTTCATCAACAATATCTTTTTTTTTTATTCAAGGGTAGTGGGCAAAGCCGAAATAGTTTTTTTTTTTATTTCTCTCCCTTACTATCTCTAAGGATCATTCAAATTTGAGTGGTCAGCGACTATAAATTTTTTACTGTCATCAATCTGACCACGTACTTAGAGACTCATCAACAATATTTTAGAGCAGGTTCACAACGATACTATTAAATAGTATGAAAGTTCAAAACGATACTATTAAATAGTATGAAAAATTATCTTTATTATTTGTAGAGTTTAAGGTTTTCTTTTTTTGTCAAATATTTTCGGGTATAAATAATGGGGAGGCAGTCGCTTATCTCCCGAACAAGGTATTCGAATACCCCTTGAGCACTACGTATTCCTGTAATCAAAATTCTAATCAGTTCTTTCTGAAGACTGATAAGTTACGAGTTGTGAATTTTCTTCCCTAATAGATTCACGGATTTCAGTAAACTGTCGATCCACAGTTGTTACTTATTGCAACTGGGTTTTCATGGAAGCCTTCCCTAGTAATAGTTTAAACTTCTCGATGTTCTTTCTCATGTTTTATGTACTCTTACGTGTTTGCTTGCTTTGTAGTTTTCCTAAATTGGCCGAAACATCGGGCTGAAGCTTCGAGTAGCTTCATCTCCTTAGTTCATGGGACACCTGCAGTTCTCCTGTCTAGCTATGCAGCAATTACGAGCACCCAAACCACTTTCGCCTCCTCAAACACTACTTTCCAAGACCTTGTTCTTGAATTCAGCATGGCTTACTTCTTAATGGACTTGCTTCACTACATAATATTCATCCCCCGCGATATCCTCTTTGTACTCCCCCATTTACCTACGCTTTGCGTGTTTGTGACTTGTCGTTACGTGGTTCATTACGGAGCATTTGAAGTTCTTATACTTCTGATTCTTGCTGAAATTACAAGTCCTTGCCAGAATGTGTGGTCTCTTTCCAGTTTCCGCAAAGCCGATGTACAGGCTTCTGCCAGATTCCATCAACTCCTGTCTGCTCCCTTTTATACCTTCTCTTCTGTTGTCAGAGGAATTTTGGGGCCTCTCTTTGTGTACAGGCTGTGGCTCTTTTATGTCTCTGGGACTGCTGATAATTTGATTCCTATGTGGGCGTGGCTTTCTTGGATGGCTGTGATTACAAGTGCAATCTTGCTTCGCATGTTGTGGGTTCTCAGTAATTGGATTGGCTGGTACAGAAATCTGGGCTACAGTGCCGGAAAGAAAGTGATCTTGAACTTACGGGCTTCAATTTAGCTGCTGCAGCATCGTCTCATAAGGACATCTCATTTTAGGATCTATGTGCATATTGTTCTTCTGTACTCTCACTCAGCATTAGTTGTTAATGCATGAAGTAGAATTGTAAACGGGATTTCTATTTTCAGTAAACATGTACTGTGTAGTCTAAATCTCTTATTTGCTTCTGATTTGGACTACTTGTTAGATGGCTCTTCCAAAAGTAGAATCAATAGATGTAGGAAGGAAACAAAATAAATAATTATAAGGCCACTCTTACTAGCTGGGAAAAATAATTACATTGTATTGTAGAATTTATGAAGTATTAATTGTTAGCAGAAGCGGCAATGACAAGTACCTCTTCTCTCCACAAAACAATCTGATTGCTTCTGCTGGTTCTGTCAATTGCAGCTTCTGGAGCAGTTTGGCCCCGAAGGTTGAATCAACAGCTTCCTGAATCTTTAATGCTGAATATTGTGGCCCACCTTTGAATCACTCTAAGAAGTCTGCAAGATAGTAGACACGTTTGACTTCATTCTGGGAATTATATGCTGATAATTGAAGCATTCATCATCTCAGGACTCCCATGGTAGTAAATCTCTGCGAAGGTGCCGCTTCCTTCTCCCTTGGCTAGTCTTCCTGGATTCACGCAGACACACTTCTTCTGCTCTTGTCCTTCATTTCTGCCACCATGGGACAACACCTGTACCCAAAGAGAAATTACATGGGACGTACTATGTTGGGCCCCCTTTTTTTTGAGATATCAAATTGAGTTTTTAGGAACTTGAAAGCCATCTTTCACCATTGTAATACTAGAATCTGATATGTGTTGCCCTATTTTCCTTAAGCAAAAACGACACTGGTGCTCAAAAGTAGAGGACTGGACTCAATTACCAACCTTTATGAAGTACTTCATGTCTGAAGGTAGGATGATTATATCTGGAATTGTAGAGATAGTAAGAGCTTCTTGAGCAAGTGAAAAATCCAATGGAATGCCTTCTGCAGGTGGATATAGAGGATAAAAACTGCTCCAAAATCATATAGAGTTAAAAACTTAAAAAAGCGCTGGACCCATCAGTGATTTAACAAGTGAATAGATAACTATTTATACATGCCTGCGCTGGTTGAGTATATGGTTTGCAAGTCTACCCATGCGATCACTAGATGCTCCATCTTTGGAACATCTTGACATCTCCTCTCCACTAAGCTGTTTAAGGACATCCACAGTGCAGCAACCTACTTTGATCTGAAAACCCAAACCGTTAATGGAAAATAATCACACACTTGTATCTGCAATTAGCAAATTGTAAGATCTCTTAACTGAGAAATAAAACAAGGCGTAATCATTCATAAATCTGAGTTATAATGTAAACTGGCAAACTGCAATGTGAAGTGGAAATTTCAAGGTCTGTAACAGCCACTATAAGAACTTAATGCATTAGACTCATAACGGATATTGCTATGGTATATTTGTTTAATTTGGGGTATTTTATCTTGGTGTATGAATAGTAGCAGCTTTGACTAGCTATTTCCTGAAGAAGCTCAGTGGTTCTTCGATAGCTATGGTTTCGAGGTCTTTGTCTTCCCATGAGATTTTAGAATACTAAAATCAAGGATTTTATTATCAACGTTACATTTGAAAATGTAACAAGGACAAAAATAAATAATGGATAAAAGCATGAAAGAAACCGAAATTTTTTTGAACAAGGTAGCTGCTATTACTTGATTTGCCTCAAACGTCCCCGGATTTGTAAGACTGGTTATCTGAACACAAAACACAAGTTTTGAGACAATAAGTAATCGAAAATTATCAAGGTAGCTCTGACAAGTTCACTTGAACTATATATGAAATCATGTACCTGATGTACGATATCAGGTGGCTGAATATCAAAAGGAGGCTGCACAATTTACCTTTTGATTGTCATTACTATGTGCCACATATAAAATCACAAAAATAATCCCAGAAAATAGCATTTTATCCTTTATTAAGCAATAAGGTACCTGAGGCAAAACGAAGTCATGGTTGGCATCCCGTATAGAAGGCACAAGAATGACGCATACTTCAGAACCCATATACTCTACATAATCTTGTAACTGGAAAAAAAGAAAAAATTGCAATGATTAAAGAAACACAACCAGGCTTTATCCCTAATAAATAAAAGCAATACCCTTCTGAGAATTTCTAGATGAAATATTTCATCAAAGCTTGAGTGTGTAGTTCCTTTCTTAATCTGTGGATGTTCAGAATCGACAAACGGGCCCAGCTGAAGAAAAGTCAAAGAGTCATGACGTAAAATTTCCACGGTTCCATAGTAAAAACTGCAATCTACTTCAAATGATCATTGAGTAATGGATTTATACCAAAATAAGCAACTGAGGCTGCTTTCGTTTTGCATATGATATAAGCTCCCTCAAAGGCTCAAAATATAAGTTATCTGTTGTGGTAAAAGGGCCTGCTGCAATAATCTACTTGAAAACCAAAGTATGTAAGATTCCACAGGGATCAATGAACGTCAAAGAGGAATCATGCTTGAGTTTTGGTTTCTTTATTATTGCAAATTTCTCAACCATATAAGACAGCCAATCAGAACCCTCTGCCTTTTCAAGTTGGAAAAAATCGATCTCCAGTCAGACAATTAAATTCATATATTTTGCTAACTCTTAAGTTTTTTAAACCACCATTTCCCTTCAAAAGGTCTTCAACTCACTGATTTCTTAATGACGCATCATTATCCCTAGAATATTTCTACAATATTTCAAGTCATTTGTGCATCACTTTGTGCTCCAACATAAATCCTTCAAATTCTCACAGTTTTAATCTTATTGGTCTAGGATTTGCCAACATACGTTACACATGCAATTGGAGACACAGTTGACATAGACGATTAAGCACAAAGCATGCTGTTATTTTAATGTCTTGAAATGATGTAGGAGACAAGTTTGCTCACCATTGATATCTCTTCTGCCGTAGAGATCACATCAGTTGAATGGATCTCCTGATCCAAAGCTTGCTTTTTTGAAGGATGCAAATCCACATCAGCATCAACAGGCAAAGGAATTTGATCTACTAGTTTGGATGCAATCAAACAATGACCACTTGGATTGCTCCCCGCAACGCCTACTACCTGCAGCAACGCCGTATTTAAACTTTCAATAAATAGATCAAGATCTTTAATGTATTTATCCAATGTCTTTACCTGGCCTGGGAAAAGGGAAAACTCGCCCAGTTTATGCAAGTCTAGACGAACAAGTTGCCCTCCAGAATGTTCAACACTGTCAAATGTGATCAGAATGAAACTCAAATTCGAGAAGACACTAAGACATAGATGCCATATTATGATTAGTAATGCTTCTCTGACTCATGAATGATGTCAAACAAGAAATGGTCAGGTTTTGCATTTATCAGGTGCTTATCAAGTAGTTCTCTGCCAATAGACAAACATATCCAATAAGATGAAGCCTATCATCTGGTCTTACATAAATTAATACAACCAGAAACCAGGCGCATTGATGCCCAGCTCGGCCTGGACGCCTACAGCTATATACCTAAGGCCTCATTGTTAAGTGTGTTTATATTTGGTTGTTTTTTTCCTTGTTCACTCAGTGCGTCAGGAAAAGTAATCCACCCTTTAGCTTCTGCTTCCATTTTGATGCACACAAGAAGGAAAAGTTATTTTACCTACTTTGTAGCAAGACGGTTTTATCATTCAAATGACCCTCCCCATCACAACAGATCATTCCAACTGCAAATAAAGTTCTCTGAAGAAGTAGATTCCATTAGATGCATGGATTTTTAGCTTTATATAACATGCAACATAATAACGGAGACATAGTGAACCAGCAGGGCAGCAAAAGTATTACCTGTGAAGCAACTGTGGGGTCTGTTGGTTCCTCATAAAGCCCAGATGAAACAAGTGCATTTACATGCTTTGTAATGCGATTTTCAAGTGCATTAAACTACATAACCAAGAAATTGCATTAGCGGAACACATAATGAAGCAAAAGAAAAAGAACTGTTTTACCATAAAGAACATCAGATACCCTCTCTTCAGTCCTGTCATACATGAACCTGCAGCCTGGTTCTGGTCCAGATCCATTTACTATCAAGGAGCATTTCTTGCCTGTTTTAACCCGTTTAATGATATCATCTTCAGTATTCTCGGCATCATGTTCAATACATCCATTCTCTGTATTGGGCAGATTATTGATGTTGAATTTCACCACAAACTTTTCTGTTCGTTGCCCAAAGGGTGTCACAAGTTTTGATGGTTTATCCGAAGAATAACCATTCGCGTTTGCTTTATAAGTTGAATCTAATGCATCTGAATATAACTTCAGATTGTCTGTTGGTGTGCCCAAAATATCTTCTGCTATATTTTCATCTTCATCGTTCAAAATCCTACACAACAGGTTCATAATTATTCATTCACAGCATAAGGAATTAACGACTAAGAGTTATTCTAACTTGAATCTGCAAATTAACAATATACAGCTCAACAATACAAAACTTGAAGCTTTGTTATGACATCAAACTTTTAACATAAAGTGGACAGAATTCTTTCACTGACAAACTTTTACTCCAAGTTCTATCCAAATGCAGTTACCAGACAAGAAGGAGCTGACTACATATACCAACTATTATGATTGTTAAAATAGTAATGAAGAAATCAGGACAACAAAAGTAACAGTAATTTACCCGTGGAGAAAAATCGACTAATAAATGATTCCAGGTTCATTCTACTTAGCAACTTACTGGATTATATCCTAAATCTTAAAAGGCCACAATCTTGTCTACCTAATATCAGCTAATTCAACTCCTCAAGCATCCATTTAACAAGTTAAACAAACAACCAAGCAAACAAAATGCATAAGAACAATTATCAAAACTGCTCACATGTCCACATCTTTACTTGAGTAGATATGCAAACCGGGTTCCTCTTTAATAATTGCTTCTTTCTGCTCATTTTGCAAATGCAGCATAAACCCATCCATTTCATCATCTTTAACTGTCGACCCATCCAATTGTCTGACAAAAATTATCCAATAAACAATTAGAAATTTCAAAAAAGTTATTCATAACATGATCCAAGTAAAACAAAATATTAAACAAAACACAAAACCTAATTGATTTCTAATCTCTAAAACCGATAATGATCTTCTCATTAACCAAATACAGAGCTCGTTTTAATTTAATTTAATTTTTTAAAGGATAAACTTAAAAGAGGCAACTTTTAGCTAATAAAGAAACCAAATTAAAAATTACCGATTAAGATAATAAACCTCCCAGCTTGAGATGAGATCCGAGGGCTTAAGATTATAATTGATGCAGAAAGTAAGGCCTAAATCAACAAAGAATTAGACTCGGAAGTATCAGCTTTTGAAAATTCGAGTGGAATTCAAGGGTAAAAGTGGTAAAGCAGTTACATTTCTTTAGAACTTCTCCCTCGTCGTCAAAATTGAATCCGTTCTTTTGGAATTCTGCTTTAATTTCTTCTTCCATGGCGATTACTGTCACTCTCGCGCGCCCTACTCCAGTCTAGGGTTTCACTGATTTCACTTTGAGAGCTACAGAGGGAAATGGCGGGAAAATAAATGATGTCACAAGGATATTGCGCGGTCGCACGTATTTACATGAATACCCCTATCCTTTCTTTTTGTGACGGGAATACCCTTTTTCAACCTCCCAAGTAAAGTAAAAATACTTCCAAACCCCAATGTTTGCATTAATATCATTCAAGTAAGTGTAGGGTGCTGCTATGGCAGAATACCCCTTGCTAGACTTCATGCTTCCCATTGCCTCGATACATTTTTATCCGTTGAATTTTGGGAAATTTACAAAAATAGCCAAAGAATTTTGCCAAATTTCAAAAATAACCACACCAAAAAAATCCTATCATAACTAGCTAAAAGAAGCATAATCATCCTAAACTACCCCCAACATATTTTCCCCCCTAAACTCACAACTCACGTTACTCCACCACCGAAGTTTAGCATCTTCAACGCGACGGCGAACGGCGAACGTCATCCAGCAGCCGGCGACGGCAACAGCAACACCAACAGTGACAACGAAGTGAGTGGCTTTATATCGAACCGGATCCACCATAATCAAGCGGAACCGAAAACGAATCCAAGATTTTCAGTCCATTATCAAACCGTAGGTAAAAAAATTCAAGCTTTTATAATGATTAGCGTGAAATTGATTTGTGTTGTGATAGATCTATAGGTTGTTGGAGTGTTATGATGAAGAAATTTTCATTAGAATGATGAGTTATAAGTTGTGCATATCAAGTGTTTGATAAAATTTCTCTTAGACAATTTATGTTTAGTTTTAATAAAATCAATGTTTGATGAGGGGATTGTTGAGTTGTATGTGTTGTTTTGAGTATATGAAGTGCATTTAGTGATGCATAAAACAATGCAAGGATGGGTATCGCACGGGTCGACGCGAGCCGTGTGGCACGCACCGCGCGCTGCGTTCGCGAGCTGGGCGCGCCCGCACTGCGCTAGGCCTTGGCCCGTCGCACGGAGAGCCCCTGGCTCTCCGTGCGACGGGCCACCTAGTCGTACCCTGGTGCAGGAATTTTTTTTTTTTTTTTAAATGTTGGGGGTTTTTCATACTTGTAATTTTGTTGTTTGTAACACATTTATTTTGTAACTTGTTTCTATTCTTCTGCATTTTGCAGCATATTCACGCTTATTATCGCTTGATTAGTCAAAAACAACGGCAATATCCGAATGCCTTACCTCAGCGCGTCACCCATACGGACACTTATTTTTGGGTAACGAGTTTTCAAAACTTAATAATCAACAATTTATTTTCTTAGGTACTTATTCAATGGCGATATCACAGTTAATAATTTAACCATCGTGTAATATACCTATTAGGTGTTCCTGAAGCAACTATAGAACAACGGTTAGTGTGATGTCCATTCATTACAATATGGAGGTAACCTTAATAGCTATGTTGATGGACGAGAAGATATCATGTCGAAACCGTTCACGGAAGTCGATGCGGTGCGTATTGCTGCTGAATGTTTACGTTGTTTAAATATTATACATTTGCCGAGAATATAAATTTATGTTCATGCTTTATATGCAGATATTTATTCCTGTAAATTTGGGCGGTGATCATTGGGTACTGGCTCGAACGGACCTTCGGGCCAAGAGGGTGCGGATTTATGACTCGTTACTGTAATTTGCGGACGATAAAACGTACTTACATCAATTCAAACCATTGACAGTTATATTGCCTCAATGGCTTGAGGCTGTTGGAATCTACAACATCCGTCCTGATCTGCAGAGTGCGGACTCGTGGAAAGTTAGAATAGTCAAGGACGTGCCACAGCAAGAATTTGGAAGTGGCGATTGTGGCATTTTTTTGTTAATGTTTACTATGTATTTAATGTTTGGGCGCAAACTTGAATTTAATAGTAGCCATGGGCAGTACTTTAGGAAGAAGATTGCTGTTGATATATTTAATGGCGAAATTGGACTATAAGTCCATTGTAGACATTCGAATTGTAATGTATGAATATAATACATTCGGACACACAAATTCGGTGATCTATTTGAACAGTTGATAATTTATTTAACACAAAGTATAATTGTAAAACCAGAATACAATTGTACAACACACCGAAGATGAAACTTCCAAAGTCAACTATCATAAACAATGATGCGACTAGTTTGGATTTGAAGTAATGGGATTTTTGCATCTCTTGCGATTATGGCCGGTTGGTTGCACCGCCCGCATCTCACAGTCCTCCGGTTTGCATCCTCACCAATAGAAGGTATTCTGAGCTCTGGGCGACGACCAGAAGGTGGTGCTTCGATTGGTGGGTTAACCTCCATGTCCCGAATTTCCTGAGGAATATCCCAATCTTGCATGTCGCCAACAGGCTCGACAGGTTGCGCATATGCCATGACTAACGACTCCTGTGAGTAAAAGTTAGAACAAAGACTTATGTAATCAACTCGGACGGTGAGACAAGCAGCAATTGCATGGGCACAGACAAGCTGATCAAGTTCGAATACTCTGCAGGAGCAAGTCTTGTTACATAGATCAACAATCCCTTCATTAATACCACCACCCAGAACATGGAATCGATGCTGAGATATAGGACGAACGGTCATTCTTTCCTCCAAAATTCTTCTCTCAGCAACTATTTCGTCTGCCCATGTTGTGAGGCGAGTACTCATTGATTCAGCAACAATTTTTCGGTCATAAAACCATTGTTGCAATGTTTTTCTAAAGTGATCAACAAGATGAGTAACCGGAAATTTTCGCGGTTCCCTCATAAATGAATTCACACTCTCTGCGATGTTGGTGGTGAGGATGCTGTATCTCCTACCTTCAAACTCAGACCTTACCCAATTACACGTACCCACATTATTCTTTAAATAATCAGCCGCCCCCGCATGGAGCATCCACAACCCCTCTGGTTATTTTTTAAAATCTTCGTGTCCATATGTTTTTGCTGCATTAATAAAGGCCGGCTCAAATTCAGCCCATAGAGCTTTAGACATTCTGAATTTAGCCTTTATGTTACCTTTCACATGGTAAAAACAAATACCATGGCCAGCAATGCGAAATACTTTCATAACGGCTCTCTTAATGGCAGTGCACCGATCAGAGATAAATACTAACTCTGGTCTGTCGCCAATCACTCCATGTAGCTTTGTCATAAACCATTCCCAAGCATCATTGTTTTCCGAATCCATTACCCCAATGGCTAACGGAAACAGTTGATTATTTCCATCCATGCATGTTGCCACAAACATGCTCCCACGATATAACCCCTTTAGATGAGTACCATCTACAGCAATTACTGACCTGATGTACTGCATGAAACCCTTGATGGAAGATCCAAGAGCAAGAAAGTAGTAAAGGAAATTATCATTTCCATCTTGCTGTAGGTGAGTAGCTGTAGCCTCATTTGCTCTGGTCAAAAAGTGAGAGTATTTGGGAAGCAAGTTGTATGACTCTGCAGGATTCCCTCGTATAATTTTGAGGCCAACTTCTTTCGCCCGATATGCCTGCTGGTATGTTAATTGCACACCGTATTCCTGCTGCATGTCTGCTCTGATATCATACGGAGTGTATATCCGTTTATCCTGAATAAATTTATCGGCAATAATATGACCAACAACCCGACTTCTGACTTGTCGAAGACCACTAGGCAACACCTCATTAGAACATGTGTGTACATTATCAACTCTTCTCACAACCCAAGGAACATTCTGGTCATTCGAACCTATCGTTGCTCGAATACGCCAATTGCATGATTCCGATGAACAGGTGGCCTCAAAGCGTGACGTTGTGGAGCGTGCAATCTTAAAATCAAACTTATCCCTCAAGGCAGCTTTCCGTAGTTCTAGTATTAACTCATTTTTTTCAGCAAATAGCGTACCCGTGCTAATATTAGCAGAATTACAACTTCTAACTAAGTCTGGACCGACCAAGTTTGAAGGCAAAACTGGAGCAAGAGTCACAAGGGGATCAACTGTTGCCTTTCTCCTCGAACGAGCCATTGGAGGAATAGATCGGCTGTCTCTGCTATTAGTGGGAATATCATGTTCATGCTCATCATCATCATTGCTAGGAATATCGGAATGACCGATGCTCCGATTATCAATAGGACTATTGGACACAGTGGGCCTCGCACTATTAAAGGGTTCTGCAAAAACATAATAAGCTTCTGTGTTGTTGGCGTCACCAACAAGATCATCATTGTTGCGGAAGTCATTGTTGTGGAATGGAGAGTACCGTTGCTCTAACGATGTCATAACTGGTAAAACCTCTTCTTCAGCATTGGCAAATGTATTACCGTTCTCATCAATGAAGATATTGTTTTCATGGAGTGGAGAGTAATGTTGCTGCCCCAATATCGGCTGTGGTAACACCTCTTCTTCAATATGCACGACAGAGTAATTTGCTCTAAAAGAATATTCAGTTTCCACAAATGGCTCAAGATCTTCGACCGGAACTCGAGGAGATGTGGTCACAAATACAGGGATACATCCATAGTTGACCACATCAGAGGCCATATGTAATACAACATTTACCATTTCATCATTAAATATGTCCATAGGTAGTGAACATGCACGATACATTGTGTTGCTAGACCTCAAAGTTGTCTTCATCGTTATAGTATATTCATTAGGATTTATCTGTAAAACTTCATACACTCTTGCCAAAAGCTGATCAAACGTACAATCTTTCCGAACCAAAAAAGCAGAATTTTTAGCATTCACGTACTCCATACGGCCATCTGCCAACGTCTCCCACGAACCATCGTAACACAATTGAAGCACAACGGAATCCATCAACCCTAAAACCATAAAAAAAACAAAAGAAATAAGATTACAAACTACATTTTTCGAAAGTCATATGACATAAATGTGTTACAAACAACAAAATTACAAGTATGAAAAACCCCCAACATTAAAAAAAAAAAAAAATTCCTGCACCAGGGTGCTACAGGGCCCATGTCGCACCTAGAGCCAGTGGCTCTAGGTGCGACGGGGCACCGCTGGCTCGCGCGCGCGCGCGAGGCCTTGGCCTGTCACACGGACAGCCAGGGGCTCTTCGTGCGACTAGGTGGCCCGTCGCACGGAGAGCCCCTGGCTCTCCGTGCGACGGGCCAAGGCCTAGCGCGTGCGGGCGCGCCCAGCTCGCGAACGCGCGCGCCGTGCGTGCCACACGGCTCGCGTCGACCCGTGCGATACCCATCCTTGCATTGTTTTATGCATCACTAAATGCACTTCATATACTCAAAACAACACATACAACTCAACAATCCCCTCATCAAACATTGATTTTATTAAAACTAAACATAAATTGTCTAAGAGAAATTTTATCAAACACTTGATATGCACAACTTATAACTCATCATTCTAATGAAAATTTCTTCATCATAACACTCCAACAACCTATAGATCTATCACAACACAAATCAATTTCACGCTAATAATTATAAAAGCTTGAATTTTGTTACCTACGGTTTGATAATGGACGAAAATCTTGGATTTGTTTTCGGTTCCGCTTGATTATGGTGGATCCGGTTCGATATAAAGCCACTCACTTCGTTGTCACCGTTGGTGTTGCTGTTGCCGTCGCCGGCTGCCGAATGACGTTCGCCATTCGCCGTTCGCCGTTCGCCGTTTGCCGTTGAAGATGCTAAACTTCGGTGGTGGAGTAACGTGAGTTGTGAGTTTAGGGGGGAAAATATGTTGGGGGTAGTTTAGGATGATTATGCTTCTTTTGGCTAGTTATGATAGAATTTTTTTAGTGTGGTTATTTTGGAAATTTGGCAAAATTCTTTGACTATTTTTGTCAATTTCCCTTGAATTTTTACCACGCTTATATTTACCATTAAATCATTAATTGAGACTTACACGTGATGGAAGCTTATGGTAGAAACTTGTGAATGAGATAAATTATTATAAAATTTTTTATACAGATAAAATTACAAAATTTTATAAAGATAATAAAATCTTATTAAAAGCATAAAAATGATAAAATAAGAATTAAAGAGTACAAAGGTGAATTGTTTTAACTTTAAAAGGGGCTTTTGATTCGACACAATGTCATAATGAACGTCGATTACAATTGACAAATAAGTAATTTATTTAGAATTAATAAATAATGAAGATTTTCCTTCTTTTGTTAAGTTACCTTATCGATTTTCTAATCATTTGAAATGATAAAATCAAATACTTTTACAAAAGTAAAAATAAATTCTATCAAATCAACCTTTAACTTGAGTATTGAATTAAACACTATCAAAAAAATAATAATATATAAATAAATAAATTGAGTATTGAATCAGCGGCTAGAGTAGATGTAACCAAACAAAATTTTTGCCATCATTGTCCATCAGTCCACCTTCAAGCAGCAGCTGCTTACTTGTTCACTTGGATCTTTATCATACATATATTTTCTATTATATTATTAATTGACAAATACATGTGATTATATAAAAAAAAAATTCTAATATTGAACTTGTGAATGAGATAAATTCTCGTAAAATATTTTACTACGGACAAAATCACAAAAATGTTGCAAAAATATATACATCTTATTAAGAGCGTAGAAAAATAAGAACAAGAGAATACACATGCCAAGTTGCCAACCATTGAAACGTTGAAAGGGACTTTTGATTGGACACAACGTTACAATAAATGTTGATTACAATTGATGAATAAAGCTTAACAAGGACTAGGAATATAAAGGATCTTCTTTTTCTCGTTAAGTTGCCTGATCGACTTTTTTATCATTTGATATGATAATATCAAATATTTTTACAAAAGCCAGAATAAATTCTATCAAATCAAGCTTTAATTTGAGAATTGAATCAACCAGGTGGGGGCTCGGGGAAGTAGTAAGCAATGAATATTGTTACCATCACTGTTCAACTTCAACCAACAGTTGCTTGCTTGTTGAATCTTGATCAAAGCAGCAGCAAGGAATTTACGAGAAGAATTTGTAGTTCTTGGCTGACATGATGATTGATCTTAGCCCACCAATGGGTGCCAAAATCATCAATAGAACACCGAGAACAATGCAGAACTGGAAATGTAAAACATATGTAATTAACATTAGCGTCTCAATAAGCTATCCTCAAATTGAGTTCTAAATTCTATTAAAAGAGTTAATCAAAACATACCCAGTTTGAGAACCAAGATAAGCTGAATCTCCTTGGCTTGTAGATGCAAAGCCACATGATGCACGGCAGCTGTACGTACGAAGAGAGCAGCATTAATTCTAGCGTATATATTGTGTATCTTATTATATATATATATATATAAATAGAAAAAGGTCAATTGGTAAGAAGGTTCATAATTAGTGTAGTTCTTACATAGTAACTTGTTGGGGCCAAGGCAAATCCTCCGAAGAATCCCATCAGGGAACCAAAGAAAGGAACGCTTATGGCAACAATCATTGTAAATGCTGAAGATGAATATTAAGACAGATGACTAATTAGTATGTATGCAACTAAGTAGCCAGACGAAGAGTAGAAGAATATATCGAAATGTTGGAGTCACGTCACAGATGGCTAGTTTACCAACGTATGCGGAGCGGGTGACAAGACGAAGCATAAAAGAAGGTGTGAATTTCAACTGCTTCACCAGGAAAGTTTCGATCATATCAAACACTGGCATTGCAAAAATCTGCATGCATTGGCCCCGAGATCAAGAAAGCAATAAGGTCAGAAAATAAGTTTGTTGTGGTCATGCATGCAAATTAAATTTGTTGAGGTCTGTTGATTTAACGATTCGATTCGATTACCTGGTAGCTTCCAATGACATGGACAACAACAAACAAGTTAGCTACTGCAACGACCCAAATGGGCTTCTCGAGCGTGAGGAGGATGTTATCCTCAACACTGTTTCCAAAAATGTAGTATCCAACGAGAGCAACAGGGAAGTAGCAGATGGCAACAATGATGTATGCAAC
Source organism: Murraya paniculata (assembly GCA_030449075.1). Classification (NCBI taxonomy): domain Eukaryota; kingdom Viridiplantae; phylum Streptophyta; class Magnoliopsida; order Sapindales; family Rutaceae; genus Murraya; species Murraya paniculata. Next base: position 2,611,272 of record JAEVFN010000022.1, read on the forward strand.
AACAACTCCTTTCCACATTGGACCCTTTGATGGTTTCTCGGGTGTCGAAGGAATTGTTGCTTGAATTTCCAGCACAACATTGTGACCGGCATAGGCAAATGCAACATCTCCCAGGGCAGTAAAGAAATTAAACACAGCATCGGATGTTGATTTAGCATTGTAGGAATAGTCCACATCAGGCTTAACCCCCTTCTCAAGCGGCACCACCCAAGCAATGGTCGAGTAACTGTCACACAAATGATCAAACTGTTTTAATTAGCATACCAATGATACATATTCCAGGACCCATCACTAATATTGTATAGCCTGTATTACTATCGCATATCGATTTAATTTGGTTAGGCTTACCTCAAAGACATGACTGCAGCGGCCAGAGAGATAACAGAGATAGAATTGAAGTTGGGGAGATGGGAGAGAACAAAGTGGATACCGGCAAAGATCATGATCCAATAAGAGGTCTTAATCTCTTTGCAGCTGGGGCAAATCACTTCGTGTGCTTTCTTGAACGATTTTCCTCCGGTGACCATGTAGATGATATTAGTGCTCACTTCCACAACAACCTGTTGGGGCACCACAATCCATAGTCCAAGCTTATCACCGAACGCTCCTTGCCCTAGCTCATGGTACCTATCAAACCTCTTTCCCGGCACCATTTCGTGCATTTCGACCATTTGCCATAGGGTGTACAGGGTGACAACCCATGATATAATCAGCACAGCAATTCCAGGACCCCTAGAATGGATTATAATAAAACACTTGTATCAATTAGTAACTGGATCAATCAACACAGCACAAGAACATTACATGAAACATATATTTGCTGTACCATCCAAGATGAGACATGGCATAAGGAAGGCTGAGGACACCGGCGCCAACCATGGCGGTGACATTGTGAAATGCTGAGTACCACCATTTAGCATTCCTGGAAGAAGTGATCGGAAGCCAATCATCAATGGCCTTTTGCCTTGCTGCTTCTTCCTGTGACATGTTGTTATTAGGCGCCATAGTGTGATCTTCAAACAAGATTCAACTATGGCAGACCCGATTATTGTTATTACTTTTTTCTGCTTTTAAATATATTTTTATAAATGCCCGGGGACAATCTTGTGTCTCCTGTTAAGTAAGTTACGGAAATGCAGGCAAGTTTAATAAATGGAGACTAGACACTGCTAAACTACCGTGAATTTTAATGTCTAATAATATCATGCTACTCCTACTAATAAGCAATTATGTCGTTAAAATTGGTGGCCTGCTTTTTTTTTCCTTTTTAACCGTCTTTTGAATCTTGCATAACCGTTCATGCAGAAAGCCATTCTGTCATTTGTTGAATCTTACTTATTATTGGTATCAATTTTTAAATATGATTCATGATTCTGTGACTCTCCTGGGACTTGGTTACATCAATGTCTTGCCCCCGAATTCCAAGTAAAATTATGGACCCTCTGTTTCAAGTTTTGCATTTTTTATCTCCGATCTTCTCAGGATTTTACTAAAAAGGATCTAGTGTGTTTACCCATAAGATGCCATTATACAATATGAATATGTCGATTTATGTTATGAATTCATTTGGTGACTAAAAGGTATGTTTGGGATTGCATTGACTTCCTAAATAACCTATTTTACCATAGATTTTGAAATAATCAGTTTTATAAGTAATTTAGTTACATGTTTGGTAAATTTAGATTATAACATAATCACTTATTTCATAATTTTACATGTTTGTTTTCCATTAAATTAATTATGAGATATTCGACTTTTGAAAAACTACAATTTCCTACATTTTAGGATCAATACAAAAATTAATTATTTAATAATCAAATTGCTGAATAATCGCTTTTTGAAATTGATTTACGAAGCATATTTTAAGTAATCCAAAGTAATCCCAAATATGCTCTAAGCCCAAAATTAGAATTAGATTATATTGCATATCTTTGGATTCATCGTTGTTCATATGATGAGAGAGTATCACCCTAAAATAAAATAAATTCGAAAGGAATTTTATAATATGAAGAAACTTGTTATTAAATTCATAAAAATGCATTTTCCTTGATGGTGAAATATAAGAGGATCACCATTTGGTCTTCTTTTTGTTCTTACTTCAGTAAAAGTGTTTGAAATTGCATACATAATTTACCCGCAATACAAGCATGTATCTTAAACTGAAAGCTAGAAAAGTGGGAACGGATGAAGAGAACAGTTTTGAAGCCCAAAACCTCACATAACAGATCAAGTAACTAAAGAGCCAACATGCTTAAACCTCCTACCTGGCCTTAAGTAGTTTATGGAATCTTCCCCAGCCAGGCCTTGTGCACCAAAACAGAGATACTGATTCATCAGCTTCTTATTGAAGTCAGTCTGTTTTCGGTTCATTTGAGGAGTTCCATCCATGCAAGAGGGTTCTGAAATATCCACACCCTTTTGTTTCTCCATTGATGTAGGTGAAGAAATGGATGATCCAGATGAAGGACTCGCCAATGATTGAGTTGGAGAAGCTAAATGTGGCAATGGTTGGATCACACCATGTATTAGCCCTGTAGTAAATTTGTTTCTGGTGTATGGACTTGGAAAATCACTCCTTAGAGAAAGGATTCTTTTGTTGTTTGGAAGGGATATAGATTTCTGATACTTCTGCCTGAGTGAAATGGGGCTGTTTCCCCAATTTGTAGATATACTGGATGTCTCCGAGGTATCACCATCTCCCAACTCTGAGCTAGTAGCTTTTCTTTCCTTCCTCTTTGTCCACTGAAGAAGAGACTTGAGGCGCCTTGCAGCATAATCTATAGGACTTGACTTCTTACCATCCGGCGTGTTACCTGAATCAAAGTCACTTTGTTCACTCAGGCAACTACTGTATTCCACACTTGCTGCATCACAAATTGCATCAGATGCATTTTCAGTACCGGTATACAAGAATATCTCTGCATCAGGGACTCTAAATGAAGATCCAGGGCTGACACCTATGCCCTGCCCTTTCAGATGAGAAACAATGGCGTTCCTTGCGACATTATCCTGACAGTTTGAGCTTCCTCCAGCTGAAATCAACTGTTTGATTAAAATTTCGGAAGATGCTGATCTTGGATGTTGCTTGAGAAGATCTAACGGGGTCATGCCATCACCATCCCGGATGTTTAAATTAATTGATGGCACTTTCATTAGAAGTTCCACCAGATTACATTGAATGTTCTCACTTACAGCCAAGTGAAGAGCGGTTCTGCCATCATTGTTTGTGACATTGATGATACCTTTCACGTCTACAATCTCACCACTCACCAGCTGCCCCATGAGCTGAATCTGGCGGTCCACTCTTCGGAAACCTGGGGACCGAAAGCCAGCCACTGCCATATGAAGAAAAGTGTCGCCATAGCTATTTGTTACAGAGATTAAAGAGGCTGATTTGGCAATCAGAACCTTCACCACAGCCAAGTAACCTTTGTAAGCAGCAACATGTAAGGCTGTGTTCCCTGAACTATCTGCAGAGTTGATGATGTCATAGGATTCTACAAGATTCTTCACTACCTGCATTAACAGATGAACAGAAATGTACGTAGCAATTCTCAGGTGAGTGTTTTTTCTGTAGGCAAGAAACAACAAGCTGGATTTTGTTCTCCCATAGGCTTCATAAAAATATGCAGGTTTTGAAAATGTAATTATAAATGGAAAGCAAGATCTCAAAAATTTATCTTAAATTCTCCAATCCAAATTTAAGAAGTCTGTTTTGTCTTTCAATCTTGGTTTTGCAGAGGTCAAAATTTTCTTTCTTCAAGGGAGACTTTTGAAACCAATGGGACATTGCACTGGTTTTTGAGTATATCCAAGAAATGCATTGATGAAAAGCACATTTTGCAGCTTCACCACTTCAGGCTAACCATTTATATGACCTAGCAAGTTCAATCAGCCACACAAGGATGGCTTCATCTGTCAACAGAGCGAATTCTAACTCTGTGGAACACACAAGTTACATGCACTTCAATTGCAACATGTAATTTATTGGTCTGAACGAACGAATCGAATTCTGAATCTCTCCCAACTCAAATAGTTTCGCGCTTACCTACTTCCAAAAGAAATGAGCATTTGTTCAAAATTTTGTTCAAATGCGAAAACAAGATCAAAACTTTCTCTTTCAAGGACCACCGGCAACCTTTGCTTAGGTATACCCAGCTGTCTTAAGTATTCCTCAGACTTTTTCATTAAAAACGTTGATGCATTGCATAACCACCACACAAACAAAGCTATAAAAACGTTCCAGTAAACAAGAAAGAGGGAAAAACTTGCTAGCTAATTAGGTATCTGGCCAAAAGTTCAAAGACTGTAATGTGAACAAATCACCAATTAGGCATCTAAGAATTAGAAAGCAGATGGTCCCTTACCTCAACCTGTCCTCTTCCAGAGGCTGAATGCAGGATGGTAGATCCCTGCACATCTCTATAAACCAAAACATTTTCACCATCGCCAAGCAGCTCCCTCAAAATCCCCAAATTCCCACCTCTAGCAACAGCATGAACAGCTCTATTCATCATCTCCCACTTAAACACTGAATAACTCTCACTCAATTTTTCCTCCAATTCTCCTCCACTGCTAAGGCAACACCTTGGGGCCACAGCATTATCTAGAAGCAGCCTAAACACCTCAGAATTCTTGCTCCTAGCAGCAGCATATAGAATATCAGTGACGCCATACTCTCCTTCACCAAAAACAAGAAGACGATCTCTCTGTAACAACTCCTTAACAAACCTGACATCTCCAGCTGAGGCAGCAGTGTACAGAAGCCACCCACCATAGCCAGCTCGAATCAAAGAATTCTGACCCTTCTTTGTTTCACAGTCATGGAGCAGTTTTCTTGCAACACAAGAACGGCATTTTGCAACATCATCAAACTGTTCCTCGTCATCCCACACAGTTTCAAGGCGGCGAATTCTGCGAAGCGAAGTCAGTTTGATGAGGAGATTGGTGTCAAGGTGGAGAAGCTCCTTTACAAGTTCATAATGACCATTTGCAGCAGCAAAGTCAATAGGTGATGCATACCACCATTGATCACCTGTGCTCTCCCAACGAAGAGGGAAGTATGAAGGAGGCATCAAAGAAACAAAGACAAAAAACAAGCTTTTGGTGCAAATTATGTGAAACCCAATCGAGATTTCATCTTAGAGCTTGGGAAAAATGATTCTTTATATGGTAAAGTTTATAATGATAAGGAATCTTGGAATCCAGGAGAAAGAAATAGAATATTAGAGAGCTTTTATTTGACAGTTGGAAGATGACTGCGTGAGATTGAATCCGTGAATGCTTGTTCAATGAGCAGTTGAAGCAAAGAAGGACCTTAAAGAATCTAGAGCTAAATCAAGAAAGTACTTACTTTAACTGTTTGCGGACGATAACAAAAAGATAACGATTACGTGATTGAAAAATTTTAGTTGCCTTTTCTTTTATTCATGGTGGAGAGAAAAGTTAAAACAAAGGGAGCACATAATATAGCTAGATTCCTCTGCCCGTGAATGGCTTAGGCCAATGAAGAGACAAATAATAATTATCTAGGTGACTTATTTGTGTGAACTAGAAACTTTCACTGAAACTGATTCAATTAATCAATATGTAGAATGAAAATGAGAAGAAAACAAGAAACAGGAGAGAAGGGTAGGCGAATTATTGGTTTCATTGGATTCTTTCACGAAATCTTCTTTTCTTTATGTGTAATTTATACTATTTGCACGTGCCCCATAAATCTAAATTGTCTTTTTGCACCTCTATATGCTATTTATAAGTTTTTTCTTTAATAAAAAAAAAAATATATCCAATGAGTCTTTTGTAAATATACTACTCAAATGTTTGTATTAGATGTTAGAAAAGGGAATTGCATGAATCATGAACTTGTGTCTCATTAATCCATCGAAGTAAAAGGTGAGTTAATGCAAAAAAACGCCGTTCCTTTACTTCTTTCATGAAAATGGAATTGAGCCTGCCGTATGAACCCCCACCAAACCAAACGTCACTGTAATAGTCTAATAGAGGCTAATTTGTTGTTGAGAACTTGTTATTGGTGCAGTTGAAGAGCGCTTGATTTCACTCATTGCTGACCCAGCTACATGGATGGACGAGTTGGCTAGTAGTTAGGGAACAATCCATGATGGAGACCCCTTTTTCTCCATTGGTAAGTACGAAACCGTTTGAATCTTAAGCACATGCAAAACTTTAAGTTCATGCAGCCGCTGCTTTACTGGGTTTCAATTACAATTACTTCCAAAAGAATCAATGACACTGACTCGTTCAAAATGGCTTTGTAATAATCTTTAAATGTATGATAGCTCTGTAGTCTTCTTATTACCGGCCTCGATAATTTTCAAGCACTGCCGCTTGGCAGTTTCTTGAGTTCAACTGAATCGCATATTTTTCTCTGTGCTTTTCTTTTTGCACCTATTTCTTGGCACCCAGTGTTCGCTTGTGTTCCGTTGCCGACTTTCCGAAAGCAACACTCCTTTAAATTCTATATGAATAGATATCGTTCTAAATGCAGAATTTCCCAATTTAGGTTGGCAATTTCTATAAACGAAAAGCAGAAAAAGCTCGCAAACGGGGAACCTTCAATATTGAAAAAAAAAGCACAGCACGCGAGACAAGGGTCATTAAGCTTGATATGTCTGATCACTCATCCCCAAATGATACAAAGAGAAAAGATCTAGGTTATGGAATTTAGCACAGTTTGCACTTGCTCTAAAGTAGAATGAATGGACCGTCTATCACATGATCATAGTGTTTGGGTCCATTTAACTTCGATATGATAGATATATCAAAGCGTCATTGGATCACGAGATGTCTGACTCTGATTGTTATTTACTGACAAGATCACGATATGACAAGATCAGGTGATACTCATTCTGCATCCGATTCAATTTACACTAAAAGAGTCAAACTAATTTGGGAAAAAAAAATAAAAGATCAAACTAATTTGGGAAAAAAAATTTAAAAATAAAAGAAACACAGACGCACAAATAACACATTCAGAAATTGGACTCATGTTTAATGCAAAATGATAAGCCTTACCATGTCTTTAAACTGATAGGATCATGATCCTTTCCTGATCTGAGCATCATCTGAGTAAATTTTATTGATGGATAATAAATTAAAAAGAGAAAATAGTTGAATCCTAACCATACACTATTATTAAAATACAGATGGCAGAAGATCTGTAAAAAATTATGTATGCTTAGATCAGGAGAGAATCTCAATCCAAACTGATAACATATCTGCATCAAGAGAATCCCACATGGGCCCAACTTAGGCAAGCTTCTAATTCCAATCTCATTGCCATTTGTTAAATATTTTGTTACTAAGGCCATGTGAGCGTGTTTGAGAAGAAAACAGCACAAAATATATATACAAATATACAACCGCCAGTTATAACATGTCAAGGTAATATGCTTCTCCTGCACCCTTTATAGCCGAAGAGAAGCCGAAGGCTAAGTTGGATCATTATATAAGCATAACCAATAAGCATAATTTCTAATCAAACTTTGATAAGAAAGATGGTAAAATGTTACAGGGGAGAGCTCGAATCCAGAGGCAAGTGTGTTTATGTTGTTTTCAGTTCAATTGGGGGGGAAGAACTTACAAAATGGTGGTGCTGTTATGAAGTAGGACGCTGATCACACTACCAAATGCTGTTCAGAGTAATAAACTGATAATGCCTGTAGAAAATCAGATATTCTTCCCCTTCCACGGCCCTTTTTTCTGTAACCACCTGCAGCAGGTGCTCTGCGGCTTGTGCCCCAACTTCCAGTTTGGTAAAAGTGATGCATCCACTAACATGTTTATGCCAAAATGACGCGTCATTTTTAACACCTGCCATAGCGATGTGTTCCTGTTAAAGTGGCATGTTATTTAGATAGCATAGAAACTAGAAATTCTACATTCATAACCCATGTTGCTTTACCACTAGCTGCTGCAAGTGTTCTTCAGTCCAAATCAAGATCACTGCTTTGGTAAAATTAACTCGTTCACTCAGATGCTATGGCTACATGATTGGTACACCTGCTGCATCAGAAGTGATGTTTATGTTAAATTGACATGTTTCACTGGACACGCTATTTTCATAGAAAATTATATGAAATTATGTTTTTCAGTTCCAACTGTAGTCAATTATGTGCATCAACCTCACATTGAAATAATTTTAAACATCAGGACTACTGAAGCCTTAAGAAAAAAACAAATGCCAAATTGGGTTATAAATATGTTTGTTGTGGTACAATAAAAAACACATTTAGGGTTGAAATATAAAAATCACATTGCAATTAAGCATCAAAATGTTCACCTGGACCTCATCACTTTGGGCATTTACAATTTCTTCATCACACCTTCAATTTTCTCAGCAGCATCATACATATGTTTCTGCTTGACTTCATCCAATATCAAGCGGCATGTCTGGTACTTAGGTGTTATGTCATGACCAATCATTTCCTTAAACAGGAGGTATGCCCACTCACATTTGTTTGCTCCACAAAGCCCGTGAATCAAAAGAGTATATGTTGAGATATCGAGACTCAGATGATGCTTGTTAACCATGTCATCCAATAAATGACTCAAGCAATCATCTGTTTTTCCAGTTTTAAAGCACAATTTGAGCAATGGGTGGAATGTCTGAACATCAGGCTTACAATGTTCTGACTTCTCCATCTCCTCAAGGGCATGAAAGGCCTTCTCATGGTGACCATGATGACAAAACATTGTGATCATCGTATTAAAGGTTGAGGTATCAGGGGCAACACCATTCTCTGGCATCTCCACCTGATAAACATAAACTGCCTCTTGAACTCTGCTAGCTCGCCCTAGGGTATGAATCAAGCAATTGAAAAAACGTGAATCAGGTTTAGATCCAACAATTTTCATTTTCTCAGTTATTCGAATAGCTTCTTCAAACTCCCCTGACTTTGCCAGATAAGACATGACAGTGGTGTAAGTAACAACATTTGGAGGGCAACCTTGAGCCTGCATTTCATCAAGAAGCTCATAGACCTTGCTGAAGTTGTATTGGCGACAATAAGACTGGATGATTGTAGAGTAGCTAATTACACAAGGATGACAACCATGTCCTTTCATCTCCTGAATTGTCCATTGAGCCTCATCAACCCGATTGATTTTGCACCAACCATGGATGAAAATGTTAAATGTGTGAGCATTTGGTGGAATGCATGATTTCAACTCCAAGAAAACTGCACGGGCCAGCTCAACTTTGCCCTCTTTGCAAAGAGTGTCGAGCAGCAAATTCATGGTTTCGGTGTTCTTCTCCAATCCAAAAGTCCCTAACTCATCAAATGTTCTTACAGCATCCTCCCACTGACCTGCACCAGAAAACCTTCTCATAACCTTAGCAACCATGTTTCGTGTGACAATATGACCCTTGCTCATTTCCTCCAACAATGCTCTCATCCGATCCATTTGTCTCATTTTCCCCAATATGTCCACCATCGTTTCATATAGCTCCGATGAATGTTCATATCCTGGGCATGACCCAGCCCATTTAAAAATGCCCAACGCAGATTTCCAATCATCCTTGAACTGGTGGATCAACTTATTAACAAGGTAGTGCGAAGGCTGTATAGCATTACACACATGATCTTGCTTCAGAGACTGAAAAACCTCATCTTCACTGCCTTCGACATGAACTTTGGAAATAATAACATCAATGTCAGACAGCGTTGTTGAGTCCACACACAGGACTTGATGGTGATCTAATCTAGCGCCATCGGAGCAATAAGATTTGACTGGGGAAGAAGAAACTGCATGAGAGCAATTCTCGGAGGAAGAATGGAAAAGGACACGAGATGTTAATGGATTTAGGGGAATCTGTGTCTGCTTAAGGTATTTCTGGAGATAGCAGATCATGTATAATAAAGAAGGATATGAATTTGAGATGGATTATTATCACTCCTGCATTTCCAATAAAAAAAAAAAAAAATTGTAACTTGAATTTAAAAATAAAAAAGCATAATTTCAGGAAAAAGAGAAGGAAAAACCTAGAATTTTCCAAAAAAGGGAGGGAAATTAATTATGATTCAAAGGATTTCATGTTTAGATTAAATTTTCAAATGCTTTTACAAAAGCAATTAAAAACTTCTATTATCACATCACATTGTACTGTTTTCAACTCATAATATACCTAAGGAGCTAATCTGGGGATGGTATCTAAACGAATTTCAATAGAATTCCGTTATTTCGAAGAAACAATCAAATGAATCAATTCTATATTGACCCTAAAATAGCACACTGAAGCTCACTCTGAGACCGAAATACTGACTATATCTTTCCCAAGAACCAAAAAAAAAACAAGTAGAAAAGAAAGCTATTGATCATCATTTCTATGGGAAATATAAATTCACAACACAATCTGGGGAAAGAGATGAGCTACCTTGGAGAGTGAGCGATAGTGATGCCAGAGAAGGACTGATGAGTTCAAAATACAGCTTGAACTTAATTGAAAGAATTTCCGAGGGTTACAGGAAAGCCGCTCAGTGCAACTCCGCCGCAGGTAAGGGAACGAAACCCAATATTGGTTAAATTGAAATGGGTTTAATTAATCAGCAATTGGACCCTAGCTTTTTCATAATTTTAAAAACCCAATATCGGTTAAATTGAAATGGGTAATTGGCAATTCGGCCCTAGCTTTTTTATAATTTTAAATCAATTACTGGACTCTTCCAGAAAGAAGTATACAATATTTTGGAAACATTAATGCAAAAGTACCAATGCCACATCAGACTTGTAACTATTATTATTGGGCGATGAATTCTGATAATTTCTAAAATTATTTGTTTTACCATCTTTAAATGATTGTGGTTGAGATTAAAATTTTAAGAACCCTAATAATAATAATACTAATAATAATAATAAATTATTATTATTATTATTATCATCTTGAAATGTTATCAGTATTTTTTAATTAAATCTTACAATTTGATATCAAAATATACAGATTAAGATAAATTATTCTAAATCCCCAAACTGTGAGAGTTAATTGCAAGAACCGGATGTTTTTTCTTAGTAGAATGCTCTCTTCGGGGTTCAAAGATTTGGCAGTGATGGAATGGAGAAATGAATAATAATACCCGCATCTATTATTATACTTCCAAAGTGACATCATCGTCTCGTTATAATAATGAACTGGATTTCACAAGCATCAGAATTCAATAACTCAATAGAGAAAGAAGGCCATTTCCCATATCAAAAAAAGTTTAAAACTAATTAAATTGTTCAACTTTGTGCCTTCGAAATCCCCCAAAAGGGAAAACCATAAACCTAAACATATAATAAACCAAAACCAAGACCATTATGCACTAGTCGTTTATTCCAAACATCCAAATCATAAGACCCAAAACATGAAAAACAAAGGCCTTGGACCATGAACAAGTTCAGCTTTATGCTTGAGTCTTTGCCATATGGACGATCAAATCAATCACTCGGGAACTGCAAAACCAAATGAAAGGAACGGGTCAAGGATGTGAAAAGTTATCATAGATCAAAGCATCGGTTGGGACAAAAAAAGAAGGGGGATTTTTTTTTGGGGGGGGGTGGGTGGGGGTGGTGTTTGAACAATCACAAAAAGAAGATTTCTGTTACCTGTAACCCCATTCATTGTCATACCAAGAGACGAGTTTCACAAAGTTCTTGCTCAAAGCAATACCAGCCTTGGCATCAAAAATGCTAGACCTGCAAAGAATTCACCACAGATACTCGTATTATTAATATATCTTCTATGATTGAGAGAACAAATTTAAAATCAAGACTAATGGAGAGGAAGAATTTCAATTTACCTGCTGTCACCAACAAAATCTGTGGATACAACATCATCTTCGGTGTAACCCAAAATACCCTTGAGCTTGCCCTCTGACTCCTCCCTGGTAATCAAGGGTGCAATTCAGAAACAAAAATTAGAATAAAAAGAAAAGCATCACCACGCCTAGGCAAGACCACAAGGGTTCATATTTGAAACAAGATAACAACTCAGAAAAACAAAATAAAACAATCTATCCAAACACTTACTTGATAGCATTCTTAATTTCCTCATAAGTTGCCTCCTTCTCAAGTCTGACAGTGAGGTCGACGACTGAGACATCAACAGTAGGAACACGGAAGGACATTCCAGTCAATTTACCATTAAGGGTAGGCAAAACCTTTCCAACTGCCTGCAAGGTAACATAAAATAGAAATTTTAGGATTAGTCAAATCTAAGAAATAAAAAATAATCACCCAACCATTTGATCGTACCTTGGCAGCACCAGTGCTGCTGGGAATGATGTTGAAGGAAGCGGCTCTGCCACCTCTCCAGTCCTTCATTGATGGTCCATCAACAGTCTTCTGGGTGGCAGTGATAGAATGGACAGTGGTCATAAGACCCTCAACAATGCCAAACTTATCATGAATAACCTTAGCAAGAGGAGCCAGACAGTTGGTAGTGCAGCTAGCATTTGAGACAATGTCAAGCTCTGGCTTGTATTCTTTCTCGTTGACGCCCACAACAAACATGGGAGCATCCTTGCTAGGGGCGGAGATAACGACCTTCTTGGCACCACCCTGAAGAAAAACAAAATCAAGTCAATACCAACCATAGCATTTAAAGATCAACACCACTCTAAGAACAACTAAGAAATTTCTCATTCTATCACAAATAAAAATCATGTTTTGTGCCGTGATATGACAAGGGTAAAAAATCATCACCACTCTACACATAACCAAGAGGGTTCTCATTCCATAACACCCCCCCCCCCAATAAAAAAAATAAAATAAAATAAAGCTTCATCACTCTATTCCATTTTCTTTAGGACCATCAACTTACTTATACAAAAAGTCATTAGCAGGCAAATACAAAAAACACACCTTCAAGTGGGCAGCAGCCTTGTCCTTGTCAGTGAACACTCCAGTTGATTCCACAACAAAGTCGGCTCCAGTTTTGGCCCATGGAATCTCCTCTGGGTTCCTTCAAATCACAAAAAACAAATGTATCAGCAATAAAATCCTTCTTACATGCAATCTCATATAAATTCGTTATCTGCATTTTGATTTTTTTTTTTTTTGAAAAAAGAAATGATCTAGTTGATTAGAACTTTCTATTGCATCTAAAACCTCATTTTCATAAAAACAAAATGCGGCTTAAATGAGAGTGCTAAAATATACCTGATTCCGAAAACAGCAACTGGCTTCTCACCGAAAAGGAGGGTCTTCTCGTCCTTGACCTTCAACTCGTGGTGCTTCCACTGACCGTGAACACTGTCGTACTTAAACATGTATGTCTGCATATTTATTTCAAAGTAAGTGTGTGTATATGTATATATATATGAATCGATATTGTTACTATCAGATTTGAAAGAAAGCAGTAATCCTAATCAACAACGATATTAACTGACTTACCATGTAATCAGTGGTGATGAAAGGATCGTTGACAGCGACCAGCTCCACATCATCCCTCTGGAGTGCGACTCTCGCAACCAAACGGCCGATCCTTCCGAAACCTAACACATTTCGTCCGCTTAATCAGATCTTGCGTTATTAAAATTATACAAAATTATTTTCAGATCAAATCACAAATGGTTACCGTTGATTCCGATCTTAATCTTCTTGTCTCCGGCTGTTTAAACCAAAACAAACGAAGAGGAAAATCAATAAAATTTTCCAAAATGAATTCAAAAACAATAATAAAATAGATAAAAAATGTTACACAATGTATTATCATAGTTACCCATTGATAATATCGAAAATGAGAAAGTAGTGAATGGTTGTTTAAGACTGCGATTTTGGTTGGGTGCGTCGTTTGTGAGGATGGGAGGGTTAATTTAAAGGGCGAGGGAGTGGTGGGGTCACGTGACCTTTTTTTTTTTAATAATTTTTATTTTTCTTGGACAAAAAGAAAGTGAGAACTTTCGGATCGAAGCCGCTGATTATATTAATCCCTGTCTGCGGCCGCTGATTTAGTTTCTGATGTTAATTAGGTTCACGCGATCGTATAGCGTATGAATAGCAGGCGCCGGTTGGTTCTGACTTGTGAAAAGGATTTGGAAGGAGGTGCTTGTACGTGCGGGGAAATGAGCGCGGGGATCAGGATTTTCTTTCTGGCGGAATATTCGAGTTTTCCAGAGGCATGATCCTCCCAATGGGCTTAAAATTAGTCCTTCGACCCGGCCGAAAAGGCCAAGGCCTGTCTGGTCTTTCTGGACCTTGGCTCTCGACGGTTCGTTGGTAAAAGTCAAAGGCTGAAAGTTTTGGCGATTAGCCAATCAGAGCTTGACAACAAAGACTAGAAAAACACGTGCTGCTGAGTCTGCGCAGCAACAAATCAAAACTTGAAACGTTCCATGCCATTTTCTAGAATTATTATTCTACGCCTCTAGAATTATTCTACGTTGCCTTGCGAACAAGTTAAAATTATCCTTGTTTCCCTCCCGCACAATGTCTTTGTTTAATTACAAGTATGTTATTTAAAAAAAAAAAAGCCCAAAAATTGATCTTTTCTTTTTTTTTTTTTTAATATCAAACAATAATATTTTCAAATCTTGCCGGCCGATAACATAAAGTTCTGTCAATTTGATTTTATAATCGACCGCCGAGAAATTAGTGAAAATCATATGACATGCAAGATGAAGTCATTAGCCACGGATGGTGGGCTTAGATAAATAGTCAACACTTACGACGACGGTGATGTGATTGAATATAAGTATGAAAATTGCATTCAATTTTCTAGTAGCTAGGCAAAGAGAATCTGAAATTTGTGCATGAAGCTTGAGGTCATCCCTTAACTCTTTGCTTGTATTATATATAATATGAAGGGTCATTTTATGATGCCGTGATTAAAGTTGTGGTATCAATACCGTAATTAAATATAAATTATGTAAATAAAAAATCAACATTAACTGTAAAATAAAACATAAAATTTAGAAATAAAACATAAGACTTGTAAATAGAAGATAAACAAGTAAATTAATAGAAAACTAGTAAAATTAATGTGGCTACTAGTAAACAAACCAAAACTTGCAATTAATATTACATAAAACTAGTAAATCAACACTTAACTGTAAAATAAAAACATAAATTTTAGAAATAGGAACATAAGACTTGTAAATGGAAGGTAAAACAAGTAAATTAATATAAAACTAGTAAAATTAATGTGTTACTAGTAAACAAACAAAAACTTGTAAAATATAACATAAAACTAGATAAATCAACACTAACTGTAAAATAAAACATAAATTTTAGGAAATGGAACAGTAAGACTTGTAAATGGAAGGTAAAACAAGTAATTAATATAAAACTAGTAAAATTAATGTGTTACTAGTAAAACAAAACAAAAACTTGCAAATATACATATAAACTAGTAAATCAACACTAACTGTAAAATAAAACATAAATTTTTGGAAATGGAACATAAGACTTGTAAATGGAAGATAAAATAAGTAAATTATATATAAAATTAATAAAATTAATGTGTTACTAGTAAACAAAATAAAAACTTGTAAATATAATATAAAACAAGTAAATCAACACTAACTGTAAAATAAAACATAAATTTTGAAAATTGAACATAAGACTTATAAAGAAAGGTAAAACAAGTAAATTACGATAAAACTGGTGAATTGATGCATTACTGGTAACTAAAATGAAAACTTACAAATATAACATAAAACAAGTAAATCAACATTAAGTGCAAAATAAAACATAAACTTTGTAAATTATGCCAAAAACTTATGAATAAAAGCTAAAATGAATAAATTAATATAAGAGTTACTATTAAAAAAAAAAATCATAATTGTAAAATAAAATCTCATTATAATGTTTATTAGTTTATATATTTGTTGCCTTTTTTAATTTAAATTGAATAACTTTGTATTTATGTAATACATATGGTGTTTTATTAAAAATGAAATTTATTTTCAAAATCAGATTTAAAAAAAAATATTATTTTAATATTTTTTATAGTTGTTGTAAGATGATGATATTTT
This sequence comes from Murraya paniculata, assembly GCA_030449075.1. Classification (NCBI taxonomy): domain Eukaryota; kingdom Viridiplantae; phylum Streptophyta; class Magnoliopsida; order Sapindales; family Rutaceae; genus Murraya; species Murraya paniculata. The sequence continues at coordinate 2,627,246 of JAEVFN010000022.1, forward strand.
GCATCTTTCTACACTTTCTCAACAATAACCTTAAATGGTCTCTAAGTACACGTAAACAATTTAAAACTACACGACGTATGTATAAAATTCAAAATAAAATTTAATTTTATTGACATATCATCTATGTGTCTAGTAATATAAGAATTTTTTTTATTTTGTTTTTGCTTGCTCCACATCAAGATAAATAATTGCGCTTGATTAACTTGTGTAATAAATAGATATTATATATAAAAAAAATAGGGGAAAAATTATACAAATAGTCCTAGAATAAATATAGAATTTATGGTTAAACCAATTCAATAAAACTTATTCTATTTTTTTCAGTACAATTTTTTATTTAATTAACTGAGTACTTTTTTTCCATGTTTAATTAAATAAAATATTTTTATAATAAATTTTTCACTTAAAATTATATAGAAACAATGTTAATTTTTTAAATAATTAATAATCTTATATAAATTTACTAATTTTATTTTATATTTATTAATTTTATATATAATTTATAATATTTATGTCTATCAAGTATTGATACCGTAATTTTCATTTAGGCATTATAAAATTTTTCTAATGGGAATTGTGCGATCTAATCTCGATGCTGATGTTATGGTATGCATAAATGTAATGCATGATTGTCGGTATTAGGAGACAGTGATCTCATCTCACCTTGTCTTGTCAGTTGTCATTTCAAAATTTAATTTCTTATCACGTGTTCAAGTTCAACCGCTGGTCCATTGGCCAACCCATTAGTTTCCCTCATTCGTCTAGAAGTTTAACATGTGCGAATTATTTTTGGTTGCTTTAATGACATTGTCACTTATATTTAAGACAAAAATTGTCTAGAGGTTTCCTATTAGGTCTAATTTGGAGTGTTTTTTTTTTTTGTTGGAACATGGGTCTAATTTGGAGTTTAGATAATAAATTGTTAGTATCAAATTTATGCATAATTGCATACAAAGAAAAGTTTACTGGACAGGAGTGGTCAGCAAACATTTTAGCTTTAAGCTTGTAATCCAGCTAAATTTAGCTGCCCAATCTGATGGTTTTTTCAAATTCAATCTACAAGTTTTTCTCCTTTTACTTCTGCAATTCTATTGCTAATGATGAATAACAACCACCCCCACATTGTACATTCTTTGTTTAGAATCTTTTGAATGAATGCCTGGCCGTAGCTAATGGACGACTCTATCTTCCATTTACATCCGCAAACAAAGGCTAAGCTTCCTTGTTTGGAGGAGTTTGAAGGGTTAAGAAGTTGGGTATTAGCATAATAAATGGCAAGAGTTTGATCATAGATTTTACTTTGTACTCTATCCTTCTTGTTCTTGTTTTGTTGCTTGGAGAAGGGGTCATCTTAATTTCTTGCTAGGGTGATCTCTTTCTCTCCTTAATTCAATCTCTCTCTCTCTCTCTCTCTCTCTCTCTCTTCCAGCAGCTTCTTTAATATCATGGGAGGTTCATCTTTCAAATGGGTTAGACCTGAGGTATTTCTTTTTTCTGTTTTTTCATCTTAATTTATGAATCTTGAATATTTTTTTGATGTGATGCAGTACGAGCTATGGGTTGATTAATCAGTAAGCATTTGTTTGTGTTGTGTGGTTGGTGCATAGGTGTATCCGTTGTTCGGAGCCGTAGGCATAGCAGTCGGCATTTGTGTTGCACAACTTGGGAGGAACGCATGGACCAACCCAGAAGTGAGGCTAACAAAACAGAACCGGACTGCAGGGGTGCTTGAGAACTTTGATGAAGGATATAGATACAAGGAAAATGCCTTGAGGAGGTTTGTCCGCGACAAGCCTCCCCAGATCATGCCGTCAGTCAACAACTTCTTCTCCAAAGACAATTGATTCATTGAAGAAATTAGGATAAATACATTCTTTTTTCCAAAAAAAAAACTAAATGTATCAGTGTCTATGCCTATGTTGATGTATGATCCACATTTTTACTAATAAATTGCTAAACTCAATTTACTGAGCGTGTATCTCATTGTTTTCCGTTTGTTTCTTTATAAATTGCTGACCACAATTTCCAAGAGAAGAGTTCTTTTAGGAATTGGGAGCTTGTAATGTTGAAGCCAACAACTTTTGAATTGCAATACTCATTTGCTCTTACAATCTATCAACTATTGTTAAAAATTTACCCTGGTCTATCTATAGTTGCTTCAGAATCTAGTGTGTTAAAATGTCTTCGGTCATGGATCTTGTGTCTTGTCAGCTTTATAAGGCGGTTACTGTTACTACTATTGGATCTGACCTGAGAGGTTGCTGCTGTTTCATTATTCCCTCAAGATAAATCCCTGTTTCGGTTGCTTTTGGGTGTTCTTCTCAAGTATTCTGCCACTAACTTTGAGAACGAAGAAGAATTATCCTCAAGTAACTGCCTTGGAGAGTCATACTCTACAACTTTGCCTGCATAGCATTAGCCAAAACACATAGTGATGTGCAATTTTTTTTTTTTTGCACAACTGGCATTTATGTAAATAATTTAAGCCTAAAGGTATGAGTTGTTCATGTGTTTTCAAGAGCAAAAAACCTGATTTTGAGAAGGATTATTTCAGCTTACCTTCATCAAGAACAAGAACCAAGTCATTGTCAATAACAGTGGGTATCCGATGTGCCACAGTGATGACAGTGCATCTGCTTGTTTCTTCTCTTATTGTCTGTTGTATCACATTGTCTGTTGCTGTGTCGATAGATGCTGTTGCCTCATCCAATACCAAAATTCTCCTCTTCTTCAGGAGCACCCTTGCCAAGCATACAAGTTGCCTCTGTCCTACACTCCAATTTTCCCCATCTTCAGCCACTAGTGCATCAAGAAGCCTCTGGTCCCGCCTTACTATCTCAGCTAGGTGACACTTTTTGACAACCTGCATAATATGTTTGTTTGTTGAAAAATTTAGTATATTCACATCGGTAACTATTATGTGATAACAGTTTTTTGAAATTTTTACCTCCCAGATTTCTTGATCAGAATGCTGTTCCAGAGGATCCAGATTAGTCCTTACAGTTCCTTGGAACAACATTGGATCTTGTGGAATTATGCTCAACCTAGATCTCAAGCCCTGCAAACCTATCTTCGAAATATCTACTCCATCAATCAGAATTCGTCCTCCAGAAGGCTCAACTACCCTGAAAAGAGCTTGGATTAGAGTGGACTTCCCACTCCCCGTTCTTCCCACAACTCCAATTTTCTTTTCTCCAGGAAAGGTGCAAGTTATTCCTTTCAGGACCATTGGGAGTGTAGGATTATATTGGACAAGAAGATTTTCAAGTTCAATTTTTCCACTGCTTGGCCATTCAGGAGATGGCCTGTTATTCTTAATCACCAGGGGAGCTTCACTTGGTATGTTTGTGAACTGAAGAATTCTCTCAACTGATATCATTTTGTTCTCAACATTGCACAGGTTCCATATCACCCAAGCCTGAAGTACGTTCAGGTTCAAACCATAGGTTGCTGCCAATCCTGCCAAGCCTGATAGCAGATCAACAATGATGTCAGTTGAAATTGACTTTTAGATGTTTAAATGGATGACAATGCATTTCTTGATTGTTCCTATTTGATCATAGCTATTGGACTGACAGAAATGAAGAGCTGTGGGAGCTTACTGGGATCAATGGCTGACCTAGGCAAGGTCACCAAAATGGTCAGAACAAGGAAGAAAGCAAAGTTGAAAAGAAAGTTAATTCGAAGACATAGCCATTCCATTGTTGCACAGTTGTGGAAGGTAACGCAAGAGTAATCATCAATCAAGCTGTGACTCCTCAGCAAGAAACGATTTTCCTGATTAAAACAACGAATTGCTGCGGCTCCTGTGATGGATTCTGAGAAGTGATGAAGGATTGGAGCCTTTCTAGTTCCGACCATTCTTGCCAGTTCTCTAGCAGTGGTAATATAATAAGCCTGCAAAAAATAGTGACACCTCGTTGTATTTACCACCTGAATATTTGAATAGAATAACAATAGTAGAAAAGACAGCAATGATAATAGCTGACAAGAATTTTGAATGAAGCATATATGATTATCATGGCCCTTTTCATCTATTGTCATCTATGAGCTAACTGTATTGTGACAAACATGAAAGAAAAAGAATGATTATAGAAATAGATAACTTTCTTGCCTGATACCACACGGAGATCCCAAAAATGACAAGGAAGAGAGGGAAGACCTGCCAAGCAACCTGGGACATAAGGATGATTATGCTTAATAGCTGAATTAGTGCAAATGCTAGTCCAGCTAATCTGTAGGGAATGTCTGTGTCCACGGTGCTTTGATCTGTAGAACACTGTAATGACATAAAGAAAAGAGATGCTCAATTTCTGCTGATAGGCGTAAAAAATAAGAAGTAAAACATAATTTAACTTGGTAATAAACAAATGAACTGACCCTGTTGAGGATTCTGCTTGAAGGCGTGGAGTCAAAGAATGAAATGGGTGCTCGGAAAACTGATGTGATCATGTTAAGGAAGAGACGTTGAGCTGTCTTAATAGCAATAGTTGCTAACAAAACTGCCCTTCCCAATATGAAGAAAGAGCTTCCACCAGACAAGAAGATAAATACTCCTATCAACTGCTCTCTACTGACCCTGCGCTTCTCGTCTGTTGCCCAAGCAATCCAGTAATTGCTGCCCATCTGCAGTCCCTGGAAAAGAACTTGACAGAGAAGAATAACTGGAACAAGAGCCCCTTTATACACTAAGGTTATAAAGGTTGAGTAAACAGTCCATTTTACTCGACCCACTTCTGTATCTTCATCCTGACTTCTCCCAGAGAACTCGCCATAGCTGATGGGCCGTGCCTCTGTGATTTGACTCATCTGACAAGGTATCCTGGATAAACATTTATCCTCTTGTGGTTGATTCACTTGATCTAATGATTTTCTGTGGGCCTTCATTTGTCTAACAAGTTCACTGTTTTGATCAGCTACCAAATCTTCATATTTTCCTGATTGCTCAATCTTGCCATCTTTCATCACCTATAAATGAGAATTTTGAGTAAGATACAAAAGGCTTGGGTGAATGTTTCTTAGAGATACAGCATATAATTCTACATACCAATACAAGATCTGCAGCATCTAAGAATTCCAATTGATGAGTAGTGTATACGATGGTCTTCTGAGACAAGAGCCCCATGAGACATTGCTGCAAGAAGTTCCAAAATTTTAGAAAATTTATTTAAAACTATTGAAAGAAAGTTTTAACAGATATAGATGGAAATAAGAAGTTGATGAAACTATGAAAACATTCGTGCCTTGAACAAATGCGTTCCAGTATGTGCATCAACGGCACTAAAAGGGTCATCCAAGATGTAAACATCTGAATTGCTATAAACTGCTCGAGCTAGCTGAATCCGTTGCTTCTGTCCACCACTTAGGTTTATCCCTCTCTCTCCAACTACACTGAGATCTCCATCAACCCACATCTCAATGTCCCGGTGCAAAGCGCATCCCTCTAAGACCTCCTCATAGAAAGATTTGTTCATATCCTTGCCAAAAAGAATATTCTCTCTAATGGTGCCCGTTTGAATCCAAGAGCTCTGGGGTACATATGCCTTTTTTCCATATACCTTAATTGCAGCCCCAGAAATCCTGGGAATCTCACCAAGTATACTGCTAAGCAGGCTTGATTTGCCTGAACCAACAGATCCACAAACTGCAACCTTGGAACCTTTCATTATTTTCATTTTATCTGCAAGTTTGACTGTAGCCTTCTTAAAGTTTTCTTCGCTTGCATCCCAAGCATATTCCCCTGCTTCAATCTCAATAGCAACATCAGATGCCTTTGATGTAGGCTCTGCTATTGGCTTCTTTTGGTTGTCTTCTTTGATGAACTCCTGGATACGATCAAGGGAGACCTTAGTCTGAGCAATCATGGAGATTAGCTCTGGCAAGTTGTATATTGGTTCTTGAAGGATTCTGAAAGTTGCTAAAGCAGAGAGAACTCCACCTGATGTCAATGGTGTTTTCAACAAAATGCAAACTCCAAAAGTGGTTACTGAAACTAAGGTCGGTGAAGCCCAAAAGAGAAAGACAATTGCTGAACATGTATACAGGTACTTCTTCAGTGAGTCCCTCTCAATTTCTCTAAGTCGCAGAAGCTTCTTCAAAAAGTTCTGCTCCCAAGAAAGCAATTTTAACACTCTCATGCTTTTAAGAGTCTCTGAGGTTGCCTTAATTCTTGCATCCTTAGCTTCCATGATCATGGAATGAAACCTTTCTTGCCTTTTTGCCAATGGTGTGTTGCTCACCATGACAAAAATTGTAGAAAAGAGAGCAGCGAAGGCGGGAGCAGCACCCAGGTTCTTATACAGGATAACAAGAGCCAAAAAGACCTGGACTGGCAGCAACCAAATTCCGTGAATGCACAAGAAGAAGTCTGCAACCCTCTCAACGTCCACATTGATCATATTTATTATTATACCACTACTAGGACCTGCAAACTTAATTGCTACAGATCTCTTGTAGATCAACACTGTGAGAGCTGACCTTACACGTATTCCGATTCGATTAGCACCGAAATACCATTGTCTTTGAGTTAATGACTCAACAGTCTTTGCAAAGAGAAAAACAGACGCTAGAACTAATCCATACTGGTGACTTGAGCCGTCATGCTTTCCCGACAGAAAATTCACAAAGTTTGTGATTAAAAATGGACCAATATAGGACGCGATTGTGTTAACGCCTACAAATTACAAAAACCATAAAAATAAGCATACAGAATTTGTCGTACAAAATCTGCTGAGTAACACAAGACTGAAAATAGGTACCTGCAAAAGCAGCATTTAGAGCCAGAGATTTCCATACAGCATGAATAATGGCTTTGGGCAATGAAAATGCTTCCGTTTTCTGTCTGCGAAGCGATTCTTCCAGCAGTGGTGAAGCATCGTTTGCTGTCTCAGATTGAGGAATAGGAGGAATATGATGCAATTCAAGTTTTTGGATCCTGCCCCTCTGAAAAAGTTGATTTAACCACTGAAATGTGATTTTGCTCAAAACCCCAGCACTTGCAAAGGTGCTAACATTTTTACATAAAACTTCGTCATCCTCTTCTCGAAGTAATGGATGCTCGAGGTCACTGGGATCTCTAGCACAACAACATGCATATGTAGCATTGAAACAAAGCAGAATCAGCAACGGCAATGACACAAAATCAACAGCTTTGGCTTCTGGCAAAATATGAGGCAATTCTATGGATCTCAAATGGGTTAAAAGATACACAGAAACACAAACCAAATCAGTAACCAAATGAACCACCCACCAAAGAACAAGCACTAAAGGCCACCTTTTGTGCTCTCCAAGAGTTCCGTAATTTCCTGAACAGAATGCAACTACAGTTGCTAGAGCCCAAGTGACGGCCAAGGAGACAGATTTAAAAGAAACAGTTCTAAGGTTGCAATACTCGTAAAATCCAAAACCTAGATACAAAATAAAGATTAAAACATTGCAAAGAACAATAACTACACCAACTGCTCTACGTGCCATTATTACATCAACGCCATCTCTCCTACGTTTCAAAATTTCTATCAAAAGCCACGTAAATAGCCCAATGAAAAACGCCACATTGACACTCTCCAGGACCTTATCCACTGAAACAAGGTCTAAATTTTGAAAATACCCCATAACTAGTTAACTGCGGCAGAAAAAAGATCCCAATGAACAACACCTGCCAGAAAATTCCAAATTGTAAAACAATGAGAATCCATTGCAGATAAGATGATAAAGAATCAAAAACAAAGTACCCATTATGATAAACTGCACGAAAAATTTAACATTAATTTAGGGAAAAAAAATACCTGTTAAAAATGTTATGTAAGAGGCTGCACGTGGTTGTTCTTTAAAGGGTCAGTGGCTTACACATTTGCAGAGTTTGTGGTAGGACTAATGGAATCCGAACGTATAAATAAACACAAAAACCAATCACATTCGATGGCAGCAGCATCTTTGTCATCGCTATCGCTTTCATCTACAATAAGGTCCAAATTCCACATTGAATACGTTTTGTTATTAAATTATGGGACCAGAATCTTAATAACCTCTATGTTTTATATATACACACACACGAATTTATTTTCTGCCCCTCCTGTTCAGGGTTGTCAATTTTTTCTGTGTAGTCTAATGATTTTTCAATTATGTCGTCATTCCAAGCACATTGTGTGTTGTTTATGTTTTTCTTTCTCTTTTGAATTAAGGGAACTACAAACAATGACTGTGATTTTATTCGATATTTGAATTTCATGCCATATTTGTTTAATATGCTAATATTACGCTAGGCTTCTTTAAGTTCATACTACCATGACATAAATCCAAGTCCATCGTGCAATGCCAATTTATTAATATATTGATAAACACATTAGAAAGTTGAGTGAGATTATTGGCACCCTCCAAATACCTCTTAAAACTCCTTTAATTATTTTATAATTTTAATTTCTATTAAAATTATATAATAGGATAATTTCTAATTGGACCTCCACTCAAAAGTTAAATAATTTTTTTCTTAAAAAACTCTAACATTTTAGATATTAAAAATGTTTCTTTTTTCTCTAATTTTTCAATGAGAAATTTACCACTGGTGGCTGCAATGGAGAGAAAAAAACCTGATTTTTTTTTTAATGGAAAAATCGAGTTTAATAATAAAAATAAATAAAAGTTAGAGAATAGGGTTTATATTGATAAATTTTAGTTAAGGGAATTTTTATCATTAATGGAGGTGTTAAAAGATTTTTAAAATTTTTAAAAATATTTTAATGGATTAATAAAGAAAAGGGATGTCGAGAGATGCTTAGAGGGGTGCCAACAGTCCCACTTTAGAAAGTTATGTCGAAAATATATCATATTTTTTAGAAAAAAAAAAGAAAAAAAGAGGAAGAAAAATTACCACTAGAAATTGTATAAAATTTGGCACTTTTGCTTAACAGCCTATTTCCCGCATGTTTCCATAATTAAAGCGTACATATCTCTAATTTAATTCGGTAAATTGACCAAAATTGGGAACTTGACAAGTCGACTTTACAACATTAATTCCACATGTCATGGTACTGGTAACGGAGCTAACTCAAATCCCACACGTTCATCAGACAACTGGACGGCACTAAACATGCATATTTTGAGATTCGTAAGTGATAATAACATTGCTTATAACTGAATTTGCAGACGATTTAATTCATGGATCAAATTCTAACCCATCGATAATTCCAAAGGTACCAAAAAGAAACCCGACTTTGATGAGAGTATTTTAACAACAAAAATTCTATCCAACTTTTAAAGGAAAAAAAAAAAGAGCCATTCTTATATTAACTTTTAATGAAATGGCTGATGGCCAACGTGTATTGTTCTGTGTTGTCTAATAGAATGCACGTGAAGGAATTGCTCTGTATTCTTTTTATTTTTTGTAGTTTGTTTTTCTGTGTAATCGAACAAAAAAAAAGGAATTTTTTTTTTTAATTTTCTAAAAAATTTAAAATGAGAAAAAGGAGTTTCCCAAACCGAAAGAACACGTGGCGGCGTGTGGACGATAAAAACAAACACGCTGTAGAAACTGGCACGGCTCGTGGCATGGAATTTTCCGAGGACACGTCGCATCACCGCGCGGACACTCTGGCTGGCCTGTCACTTCATTTATTACCAATTCACTATTTATGCAATTATAATTTACCTAAAACATGCATAAATGGGGAATGCAATGATGGGATCCATCTATTTTTGCACATTTCAAGTTTTACGTTTTATATCTTAAATTAAACTATCCGTTTGTAATTACAATAAAATAGTTTAGATACGATCAATCACTCGTTATTAGTCTTTTCATGTGTTTATGGACGTAATCAATGGATGTTTATTATTGTTATTTGTTATTAAAATAGGGCGTTTGTCTTTTAATTAATTCCTCTATTAACTATTATATATTGTCAAAACTTTATATAAGGGCTCTGCCTAAATCCAATCTGCCGTGCGCAAACGTGGTGATGATTCTAAATTTGGCTGAGCAGATAACAAAAGACCAAGGTGTGGAAAAAATGGATGCAACTTTATCTGAAGCTCGGAACGATTTTAAAAAAATAGGAGTCCGGTCAAGTCAGGCTGCCGCACTATTTAATTTTTATATGTTTGGTAAATTTGGAGGGTAATCGGCAAATGGGACAAAAAAAAAGAGCACCATGCAGATGCAGTCTGCCGATTTTTATAAAATTATTTATATTGTCTTGTGCTGCAGCTTCTGCACTGGTGGTAGCCTACTTTGGTATTAGTAGATTATAAATTTGTAACATCGACATTATTCATTTCACCGTACGACAAACATTATCTTCAGTAGCAAAAACTCTTGTCCCCCTCGTTGGCATTTTATCAATGATCAATTAATCACAACTCATCACGTGATCTTTTTCGATGACAATGATGATAATGGGCATATCATATGGAGCTGGGGCCTTTATTCCTTGGACTCACTGCGCCAAGTTGGCCTCCGACCAATCACGGCACCCCCGATCAAAGGACACTTACAATAATGATAATTAAAGTGACAAACTGATGACTCCTTTTTACGTATATATTTCTGCTTTGATAACAGACGAGGGGAGAAACAGGGCCGCCAGCGATGGCCACCAAGCAAAAAAAGCAGTGGCAGCGAGGCTATTGCTTTTGGTTTTCTAACTTTTTAATTATTGTGTCAGAGATTAACGAGAGTAAAAATTTTTAAGAAATTATTATGAAATTTTCCCATCTAATTGAGAAGAAACAGGCGTCGAATTATTTAGGATCTCACCATGCACAATACTTACGCACACGAAACTGATCTACGTAGCGCCAGTGACGAGATGCAAATCAAAGTTAGCTACGTCAGAACTCAGAATTCAGATTTTTTTTTTTTTTAAATAAAAAGAATTGTCCAAACTGATAAGTATCAAACGGACACCATTTGATTGATGCAGATAAACATCTACCGATCCATTAGGAACAATCCATTAAGAAAAACAAAAGGTCGCTAATTGAATTCAGATAAGATAAGGCGGGATCGCGCGCCATAATCCAAATTGCAAGATTTTATTGGATCCAACCCTTGACCGAATCCAAATATCAGAGAAAGTAAAGGCTTCCCACCAAGAAGGCAATATTAAATTTGCTATTCTAACGAAAATTGTCCGTTTCTTTCGGTTAACTTTTTGTCCTTTGAAAAATGAACTTGTAAAAGTACTACAATTCTATCTCAAACTCCCATCCAACCCCACTGAAACGGAAACGTGTCCGAAAGCAAACGTTGTTATGACAATAAAATGACAATAAATTAGTGTGCAAATCCGAATTCTCCATGTATCTGAAGAGACGGGCATCATTTGAACTGGCCATATTTGATTTTGATTCAGTCTTCAAGTCAATATTTAACATTATTAAATTAAATTTGGGTCCATTTCATGGAGTAAAAAGGAAGCTTCAATTTGTTAGAGGACTTTATATAAAACATAAAACATTATTGACAGGATCCTTCGAAGTGCCACAACCTTAAACACTCACGGCCTGATATTAGCTTTCGTTGAAGTTTTGTAAAGGAAATAGCGTCATCAAGTTCAAACCTCAAAGCCTACCTTAATGGAATTCCCATGCACCGTCGTATAAGTGTTGTTGCCTTCGAATTGTTTTGTATAAAGAACAAAAAGAAAGAGAGGGAGTGGATTGGTAGAGAGAAAGATGATAAATTTCTCTCATCTTTCTCTACACCAAACATCACTCTAAAAAATATTCACAAGCGAGTGCCATAATAATTAAAATTTAAAAATCCATACTTGTCAGGATTATTTTATGTTATGAAACAATTTTGAGATATGATCAAGGTAAAAACAAAGTATTCACTCAACCATCCTTTAACGTAATTATGTGATTTAATAAAGATTTTAAAGGGGTGTAGAAAGGATTACCCTTGCTCTGATCTGATCATATTCATAATAAGTTTTGAAATGGACTACTCAAAATAGTATTTCGTAGTAGAGACAAAGCATGCACGTGCTGCGCAGCATTATCCAGTTAAGTTTTTCTTTTCTGATGAGAGAGTTTTTTTTTTTTATTAATATTTTATTTATTTTTTAATAAATCAAATTATGCAGCGGAATCTTGGGATTATACCTGCTGATTCCTTGGTCCGAAGAAAACGACTGACGTACAACGATATTAGAGCTTCAATTACAAGAACAAGATGAAGATCATTTAAAAAAAAAAAAATTAATGTTAACAAAATGAGGAAATGGATGTACACATCATGTCGTCATCTCTGAGAATCTTCATCTATACTCGCTTTGAAAGTTTCAAACCAGGGAGAAATTAATGGACCAGAGAGGCCAAGAGAAAAAAATAAAATAAAAAAATAATTTTATTTATAAAAGATCATTACAATTTCCGTGGACTTTGAGGCGATCCGATTTTCAGGTGATGCGTCGCCATTATTTTTTTTCTTTTTTTTGGGGGAAAAGATCAATGTACATTTTACATTAGAATCTCCTTAAGTTATAATTAGTGTAATTTACTGTCCATTAAAAATAAGCAAAAATAAGATTCCGACATTACATGACCGCACATGCTAATTAATTATTTTTACATATTTTTAGTGAGATGTAAGTTATACTAAATGTAACTTAGACAAATTTATATAGGAAGCTCTTATCATGCAGCTGCTGTAATACAAAAATAACATGAACAATATCTACGTATTGTATTGTTCATGCTATTTTTACGGTTGCTGTAACTTACCGCAGCCGCAAGATACCAAAATCAACATATATATTAACGTTTTCATTTACTGTGACATGTGCTATCCAAATTGTAATAATTGTACAGTAGTGCACCCAATGTCAAACGACCCTTTTGACTTTGAGTAGCATAATGATAGTTCTCTGAAAAAGAATCTCATGCCAATAGTCCAATGCCGCAGTCCCAACTCAGAGAACTTAATATTAGGCCGTTATGAAGACCCATGGTTCAAATCTTGGTGGTCATTCGTGAATGTGGAGAAAGCTGAGGTGTCTCTAGCTGGTCTACGTCAACAGGATTTGTGATTCCTTCTGCTATTATACAAAGATGAACAGAAACTAAGACCGACCTAAGATTGTGGAAGTTCATGTGGCCAAACAAGGCATAGATAGCGACGTTAACGTACGGTGCAAGGCAAAGCTAGGCTAAGCTCTTGGATGGGATCGTTCCTTTTAACTTCCCTTTTACTGGGCTTCAAAGAGAATGATAGGCTCGTTATGCTACAAACAAAAGAAAAAATCCCGCATCAATATCGGACTTACTACAAATTGAAATTTCTAAGGAAAAACTATTATCCCCAGAAAATGTGCCTCAGCAGCAGGCATTACCCCTTGCCGAGCACACAAGTCGCCTCTGTCCTACTCTCCAATGTCCCCCATCTTCAGCCACTGGTGCGCCGAGAAGCCTTACTATCCGCGCTAGTTGACACTCGTTGACAACCTGTGTAATGTGTTTGTTCATTGGAAATTAAGTATGCTCACATTGGTATCTCTTATGTGACAAGAGTTTTGAAATTTTTACCTCCCCGGATTTCCTGATCAGAATGCTGTTCCAAAGGATCCAGATTAGTCCTCACAGTCCCTTGAAACAACATTGGATCGTGTGGAGTTATGCTCAACCTAGAGCTCAAGTCCTGCTTGGCCATTCGGGAGGTGGCCTGTTGTTCTCATTCACCGGGGGAGCTTCACTTGGTATGTTTGTGAACTGAAGAATTCTCTTAACCGATATCGTTTTGTTCTCAACATTGCACAGGTTCCACATCACCCAAGCCTCAAGTACGTTCAGGTTCAGACCATTGTCGTTGCCAGCTGATCACATAGGTCTCTTGTAAGATCTTACTCGTATTCCTATTCGGTTAGCACCGAAACACCACTGTCGTTGAGCTAGACAGTTAGCGACTCTACTGTCTCGGCAAAGACACAGATAGATCAATCCATATTAGTAATTTGAGTCATCATTCTTGCCCAACGAGAAATTCACGAAGTCCGTGACAGTAATCAGTACACATTATGTGATCACCATTGTTTTTGGAACTTGTTTTGGTTAAAGTTAATAAATAGTACGATTGAAATGTTACAAGATGCACAGGTTTCAATTATTCTGACATATTTGGGGTGGGGTCTGGTGATTGGTGAATTTATTTATACTGTCACTACGGGAGAAGTTGTGGTCTCAATATCAACATCATTTCGTTTATGATTCCTTCATTTCTTTCTTATCCATCTTTGTGTCTTTAAATACGATCAACCCCATGTGAAAAATCAAATTCATGTAGCTAGGCAGCTTACAAATGTCAGATATTGAAGTTATAATAATTACCAAAACCCAAAAAAAAAAAATGAAAGACGGTTAGAAACGGTTACAAAGTTAATAATGATAATAAATAATTGTCAAATTACAGAGAGGATACTGGAAAGACTTTAAAATAAGAAAGATTTTAAGGCTTTGACTGAAAATTTAATAGCATAAGAATGAAAGGATATCCTTTCAAAGCTTGATAAAATATAGTTCAAAGAGAAAGCAACACCCGTTCGAATATACTCTCAATATTGGTGTAGTGTATTTATTTGTTGAGTTGTTTTCATAATTCAACGTAGGTTTATTTTCAGGGCGTTCGTAATAGTTTTCACAATTCAAAGTGTTCATAATTCATCTAGTCTGTACTGCAATTATTACACTGTGGTTTGACGAGCAGTTGAGAACAGAGGTGATATCAATTTCAGCACGCAGCGTCTTTATCTTTGCATGGAGAGTGGTCCAGGTCCACTAGAAATTTTAATTCGTAAGTTTATTATTATTGGATCCGTGCATGGAAAGTTTTTATGCCGCTTGTTGATGGTATTAACGAGCCTGGACTATGGTATCACTGTACTAAGTAGTGGACTTTATTATGGGCCCGAAGCTTGTTCAATTACCTGCTTAAATAAATATAAATAGAGTGTGTATGTAACAACATATGGAATCATCATTTTGAATAATCATTAGTAACAGGGCAAGGCGGCTTCAATCTTGGCTTCCCCTGTCAACTAAAGAGCTATGTAATTGATCTGAGCGTAGATGATGATAAAGTGGGCGGTGCCTTTCAATCATAAAAATGTAATTCAGGAGAAGATCGATTTTACACATCAATCATAAAAAATTGATGTTTATTATTATTTCTATTATCTTTCTTTGTAATCAAAGATTGAGAATTGATTGAATTCTTTAACTATTGGATTGACCCCTCATCAAAAAAAAAAAAAAAGTATTGGCTTTCTGGACGGACTGCTTTTTCTGTTACCTTGTGGCTCAAAGAGCAACTTGATAAGCTTTTATTAGTTATACCAACACCACAAACAAAAATTCCTGCGTATTCATTCAAACTCACAAATTAAAATTGGACTCTAACATTGATAGCTTCTGCTGTGAATAGAAAGATTCACAGATCAAGGAGAAAACAAAATGTGCAACAGGATTTAAAACATGGATTAGTTTGTTCATATATTAGCCTCTTCTGGGTTCTTACTGCTCATCCCACTCATCGTTCTTGTATGATACAAGTGTGTCAACCTTATGTATCTGCAAGGTAGATAAATCATAGTTAATCACAGTTTCTCATCTGAATCCAATCAGAACTAATAACCTCAAGACTTGATTTACCTTTGTATCGAAAGAATGCAATTTCACCATTTGCGGATTTGCAATCAGCTTTGGGTCGCTCTCAATCCAAGTGAATGGGACTGCAACATCTTTATCAGTGTATGCTAACACATCAAACACACCTGCACAAACAACAAACAGAGAATACATCCTTCAATTGGAAGGACAAAAAGGCCAAAGGAAAAAAAAATCCATATATGTAAAAGAGACAGGTTCATTGATGTACACAATTGCTTACAAGTTTCATCAAGGCAAGGCAAGTAAGTAATGCTAGAGGCAATTTGTCTCATGATTGCTTGTATCTCTCTCATAATTTCTTTGTCACTCTTTTCCCTCGACACACTAAATAAGATCATATCACATGGAGCAACAAACAGATCAGATGCATATTTAGAAAACAAACCAGAAATTTCAAGCTTGAAGAACCGGAGTGCTTAAAAAAAAAGACTTAAATAAAAGTACCCCTTCTCAACAACTTCATTATCGGTCTCAATGCTGAAGTTCCACCTCTCCAAAACCTCATTGGTGGCCTTGCTCATAATCACCAATACAACCCTCTGTAACTTCCCAGCTTCCAGCCACTCTACAAAATTGTGATCAAATATTTATCAAGGACACAAGAATTAAAATCCAACATTTTTTTTTCAAGGACACAAGAATTAAAATCCAACATTTTTTTTTCAATCTTAGAATTTCAAAAGAATTTGCAAATTCTGATAAACAAAACAACACAAATGAAGATTTTCAGCTACATATTAATCCAGGTTACAAATAATGAAAGAGTTGATTGGAATTTTAACTTTTCACACGGTGCCAAAAAGGCATAAAAAGAACCTGAAAGCTGAGCGGTAAGATTGGCAATGAAGGACTTAACACCCTCATCTTGAGTAAGCAACATTGGAAGCCCATACTTCTTCACCTTCACAAAACTTTCTTCTGGATAAACTCCACGATTGTAAAGTATACTAAACAAATTGATCATTCAAAAATTGAATATCAAGGCCGAAGATTGCATAACAACAATCAAGAAAACAGAAAGCAACAGAGGTATCAAGACCCGATTTATTTATTTACCTGTTTGCTGCATAACCTGAAAATGGGTTTCAAGAAAAACACAAACATCAAAAAAGGAACTCCCCTTAACCCCTCAAAATTTTATCAGATAACAATAAAGAAATGCAACTGAAGAAAATGGTTTAAAGCTTCAATTAAGTGGACAAGACAGCATACCAAAAAACTCGCTGACAATTGCTGCAGAACCGCGTAGAGTTATAATGTCTTTAGCGACCGTCCTTGACGCCATGATTGTGAAAAGAAATTATAGGGTTTGGTTCCAGGAAGAATCAAAGAAACAGAATTGAAACAATTTATTGCAAGGTAACTGAAATTGAAATTGAATCTTGGTTTGTGAAGTATTACTAAATTAGGGCTTTGATCGCGTTAAGAGAATGTAGATGAGTTTTGAAGAAATTTTTTATTAGGGTTTGAGGCAATTGAAAATACAACGCAGGCTAACGGATAGTTTCTGGGTTTAGTCTCAAGGGCCAGGCAAGTGGGCAACGGTAACATTTTCGATTGCGCCCTTAACGGTAACAAACAAAGTCGACTTTCTTTAATTTTCAAATTTAGGATGTTGTATATACAACACAATTTAAAATCTCAATAATTATTAATTTTTGAAGTTCTACTACTAAGTGTAATTATTACTCGGTAATTAAATAAATACTAAAGAATTCACTTCAGAGAATGGAAATATCTAATAATTGAACGTGTTAGGAGTCTCCATCAACGTGGGATTCGATCGAATAAAATCCTTTCTTTAATTAAAAAACAAAAAAAAAATGTTTTGCAATTACTTGAGTACTTGCTGTTGTTATGTGTTGAACACTTTTTATTCAAATAAATTAGTTTCATTGTTTATGCACAACGCAAATTTTTAATTCACACATAAAATGGGGAGTACATGTTTCCAGACCTACAATTGAACTGAATCCAATTATGAAGCAGTTTCCAAATTATCAAGACTCAGGCTATTAAATAATTTTGAACAGTAAATGATGAACAGTTGTTTCTCTTTTTAACTCTTGAAGTACATATTTACATACACGAGATGTTCATGACGCTGTCTAAACTAACAGAAACTTTGCCAAAGCCAAAAAGCTTGGTCCTTGTCCTACCGAAAAGGAACATACGACAGCAGGCTGTACAGACGATGAGCCATTTATATCCAGATTCTCTTATCACATTAACATCCCTAGAGCACTGTGAGCATGTATGAAAATTACACAGGCTATGTCAAGCGAATACGAATATTAGACAACTATGTGCCCACCGGCTCCCTTCAAGTAACACCTCGGTACATTGCACCAGGTCGCAGATCATCCATGTTGTCGACATTTCTGTAACCATCAAACTCCCTCAGACATGTCCAACCACGACGGGCCAGAAACTCCCGGTAATCCTCTTCCGTGTAAAAGGTCTTATCTTCTGTATGGACTGGTATGTGGTCTGATTCATCATAAAGGCACACTTTAATGGTCAATCCTGCACATAACCATTAACACACACGTTAAAGCCTACAGAAATTTTGAACTGAGCAATGCTCAAAGGTTGCTTTACTGTTTGCCATGAGCAACATTTCATTTGATAATAATGTGGCATATTCCATATGTTAGCTATTTGACGGTGTGATAGAAACCATTAGTACCAGCATTCCGGTAATACTTTCAGTCAGAATATTCTTCAGCCTCGGTAGCTATTGTTTGAGAATTTCACAAAATATGTTCATTACAGAAATCACATATGCAATAACTTACCTTCATCAAGGTGAAGAGTATAATTTCCCAGAGGCATGTCCCTGTCGATACATCGAACTATTTGGTCTTCATCCTCCAACCAAAATGCACGTTTAGTTCTTATCCCAAAAGTAGACTTGATAGCCTCCTTGATGGCATCTGCGGAACCATCGATACCAACCCTCCTTGTATAATCACCACATTTGACTGATATAACCTTCCCACCGAAAGACTGGCCCTCCCCACCTGCCAAAACAGAAGGGGGGAAAAAAATTGTCAATACAAAGATCCCCACAAACATTATATTCTAACCTCCGACAACAATTGAATTTTAGGTCACACAACTGGTCACATTCACTAGGAAAAGGTAACAGAAAGCCCATATCCGCATAATGTATTCTATTTCTTTAGATGGTGAAGCACAACGGTGTTAACTTCAAGCAAATAAGTCTGCTTAGAACTTACAAAGATTACCATTTCCAGGTGGGGGCTCCCTCCAATTCCAAGGAGGTACACCAGCAGCTGCAACTGCATCAGCTGTTGTGATAGCAAGAGGGTGTCCATCATGATCTAGACGCCTCTCAAGATTGAGTGTTGGCCTGCCAGTGGCTGCACATTAACAAACTTAAACATGAGGGAATGCTATCTCATTTAAGATAAATAACAAGAAAAAGCGCACAAATTAAGAAAGACATACTAATGAAACTAATTTTTGATACCAGAACCTTTGTCCATGAGGAGTATTAGGAACTGCTTAGTCTACCATGTCCACACACTTCGAGGAGAAGGTAATTAAAAAATTCTCCCCCAATTTTGCTAAAGCTTGCCCTTAGAATGTTTTTTCTTTTTTAGTATTTTGGATCACTAAGCCCATCTAAGCACCACTAATACTAATGAAGGTCCATATCTCCTTCAACACGGACTTTAAACCAAAACTTTGAGCTGTATTACATACAGCTTATACTGTTCATGAATTAACACATTAGCTACATTAAGCGAAGTGAAAAAAATAAGCATTTGAAGCCAAAATCCCTACCGATGGCAGGTTATTTTTAATGGCTTAGACCTACTTAATACCGATTGCAGTGGGATGGAGGGGTTTTAAAGTCAAAAGACAAGGCAAATCCTCTAATGGGGTATGCTCTATGGGGTCAGTGTTAATAAAATTATCAGGATTCCTAAAGGGAAAATGAACTTTTCTATCATAAGCAGCACATGGCAAAGCATAAGCGAAAGCTTCCTAAAGTTGAAAGGAATAAATTCATTCATTCACCCAAACGAAGGGGCACAAACATAATATATATACATTTAGAATTGTAAGAATAGAACACATTACCTTCAACAGGGCCAAATGATATACTGGTATCATCAAAACCTGTAAAATTCCAAAAATTTTTGTGATTAATTTCATTGTCGCTTATATAACAGAAAGATTTTGTAAATGTTACTAAAGTGTAAGAGGATACTCAAGTAAACTTATTTACATGAAGCTTGAGTGCAAGGAACCCAACTTGTTTCACAACATAGAGAACATCATAATGGTCTAATTTGACAGAGTTATACTAGTTTCCAGATTTTTTAATGATATCAACCATAGTGTCTTTAAAAGAAAGACTTGTATACCTGTAGCTCCTAAATCTCAGCTAAGAAAAACTCATAGCAAAACATCTCACCGGGCAATGTGCATTCAGAAAAGTGTTTCTCATGCTGAGCTCCTTAAAAGTATATGATATATAAACAATCATCTTCAATCACTTTCTAACTTTTACCAAGTTAACATTTACCTAATGACAAAAATGATAGGAGATTTTTTACACATGATTTTGCAATGAAGTGACTGGTTCAATTAGTTCATTGAGCTTCCCCTCAGCTAAAACAAGCATGCATCTACTGACTAGACCAAGACATCAATCAGCTCATTGAGTCCACAAAACTCATACTCTAATGAAAATCCAACAGCAGAACAACTCCAACCGAGCCATCTCCATCCCGGCCAATCTTCAGAGAATTGAAAGATCTAAAAAACCCCATACTTGATCAACCCAGTCAAGCTTAAAAGCATGAATTAGGCTCAACAGACAGGTTTTGAAGTGATAAACCAAGAAGAGGAAGAGTAGAGACCACTGATTCACATGAGATGTTGGTCCACGTGTTTCGGTAAGACAGATAAGAGAGAGAGAGAGAGAGAGAGAGAGAGAGAGAGAGAGAGAGAGAGAATGGAGTAATTTACTAGAGAGAGAGGGCAGATGACTAAGGCCAAGAATTTATTAAGACCACATAAATGAAGGATAAACTGGGAAATTCGTTATAGGTATAATCAGTAAATATAGACACCAATACACATGTGACAGAGCTAAGAGACTTCAAACTGTCCCCTGAAATGGAATCAGATTTGAGATTCATGCCTACCCCACTAAGGGTGAAGTGGACTGGTTGCTAGCTCTGTGAGAAATTGGCATCCAGATTTAGGCAAAAAGAAGGGCCTCTCTGCTCTAGGACAAACATGCAGACAGTATAGCTAGAACTTCATAGGATCTAATAACTGTCAAAAGCATGCTACTTGATAATGCATTCTCTGCATACCACGGACATTGATTAGAGTGTATACGAGTTGGATGCAGATATAAGTATATTCCTCATCCAGAAGCAACATCTATTAAAAAGCTGCATCTTCAATATACAACTTCATATATTTGATAACGAATTATCAGGAATCTTTAGAAAGATAAACTAAACAGCTCCATGATCCTTAATGCAGTTTTGACACTTCAAATTACAGCAGAAGAAAATCACCATAACCAACAATTTAGAGGATTCAAATACTAGATTAGCAACTTACCACAGAATGCTACCCATCCATCTTTTTGACAATTAATATGCTATCTGAAAATTTTCTTTCTTCTCTAATTTTCTCGACTCTAATAAAGTAATAGAAGAAAAACGACTGAACTTAATGGAAATTTACTATGGCATGGAATGTTTGAGAAAAGTAACTTATCGTGTGACCAAAATAAAGATGAAGCCAATAGCGTAAATCTTGAATAATCCAGATTCTAGCGCTCACACAATAATAAAGAACTAATTGATTGATAAAATAATCACCTTCCTCTTAAAATTTGCTAATAAAATTCTTACCTAAACAGAGCATGAAATCTACCACAACCATCACGCCACATCTTTAAGCAGTAAACGCTATATATTCATTTGTGTGCTAGTTACCATCAATATCCATGTTTAATGAATTTGATCACGTAAACATTTTCACTTCTCATATCTTTTTCAAGATGTTACACTTGACTTTGCATACTGACTTATTCTCTATGCTTATCCATATCCATAGAAAAAATGGAAGCGCCATAATGCAGCCGTGAAAAGAGCATGGAGTTTTATAAAGATTAAAAAAACACAAACATGTTAGAAAGCACTAATTACAACTGTTCAGAAGACATCCAACAAACTGCAGTCAATCAAACACATTTCCACAAACATGATTTTAAATTGCAGAGAATAAAAACCACAGACATTTCAAAATTTGACTAAAAATTAGCCTCTAATATGTATCTCTTTTATCCAGAATTAGCAAACCATACTCGCATAACTGTCGTAAACTTGGGAAAAAAGCGTATAACCTTAAATTCCCCACTAAACCGTAGCAATCAAGCATTAAAACTCAAACAAACCCAATACGGAAACCAAAACTTTTGCCTCAAATCCACTGAAAGACATCAGGAAATCATACAAAAAATGCCGACCCAACAGAAAAAACTAATAATTAATAGCAATTTAAGAAAAAGAAATCGATACCTTTATCAGAGAACTGCATGAAAGCATCAACCTTATTAGCAGAATTGGCGACAGAAGTAGCTTTATACTGAGCATTCTTGCTTCTCTCCTTCAAAATCTCATCAATCTCTTTATAATAGGACATCTTAGCAGACCCACCTCCTCTATCTTGATGCTTAGTCTTTTTGAACTCCTTTAGCAGATTCCTCCACTTGTCGGTACACATGGTGGGCGACCTATCAAAACCCTTCTCCCTCATCTTCGCCGATATCTGTTCCCACAGGTGCTTGTTCGACTTGGATGTGTTGAAAAGCCCATCCATTTCCCTCCGAAACGCAATCAAGATCCGCGTTTCGTCTTGTACCCAAGTCTCGGCGCGTTTCTTGGGAGCCTTGACTTCATGGTCCTCCCCGCCGCTGCTGTCGGCGAGGAGCATCTGCTGAGGTTGCAGGTCCCCATTGGACGCCGCGGCCACCTCCATGATCATGTCACGCGAGGAGGCCACGGCCGCCGCCGCAGCAGCAACTGCTTCATCTTTGTAATAATCAATGGGGCGAGGCTTTTCCGTCAAGTAAGGGCGGGGCTTCTCCGACAGGTACATGGCGTTGTTACTGGAATTGCAGCTGTCGCGCGATTTGAAATGAAGGGGCAGTTAGTTGAAAGAAGACACAAGCGGAGTCATAGTTTTTTTTTTTAATTTTGACAAGAGTTTTGATGGATTTTATTTGCAGAGGAGGAGGAGGATATCATATCATCACAGCAGATGGGTAACAGAGAGTGAGAGGGGGCGTCAAGTAAAAGCTTTGAGTGAATGATTAGCTAACAAACGGGGATGAGTTTAAGTGGACTTGTCTTTTTTTTATTTATTAAAAAAAATTATCTGTTAATTAGACAATTTATCTTCACTCATTAAAAAAAAAAAAAACATACTAATCAATAATTTGCATTAAACTTGTTGGCTAGGTTATCAAAAACAGTTTTTTTTTTTAAAAAAAACATCATTTTTAAATTTTAGTGGATGCATATGTTGTTGTGATTAGCAGGTGAATGATGGTGGTATAATAAGTTGACGGCGACGGTGTCGGCACCCTTGAAAACTTTCGAAACTACAGAAATCTTCTTTTGCAAATTAATAATTATTTGTTATTCTATTCAAAATCGGGGACCTGATAGATATTTTTCCAGGCCACGACCCACGAGTCGCGACTACTTGTACTTCGCTTTTTTGAAAAAATAAATAAATAAATAATGGGGGGCATATTTGTAACATTAGTAAAATGCATGAATCTTGTATAATAACCTTTTTTTGGTGATGCAAGAAGATTGCAAGATTAAATGATTCTCGTATCCGAACAAAATCATTAAATGCCTTCTGTCATTACTGCTGCAAAATAACTGTCCATGGCAATTCAATGGTACATAAATTACTTCAAAATATTTATATAACTAATTTAAATTTTTATTTAAAGTTGTTGATACTTACAAATATAGAATAATTAATATTTAATTTTCATTTGGATAAATCAATCAAAATCTGTTAATAATGCCGTCACGTATATGTGATGAATTTACATGTCATCTATATCCACTAACCTTAAACGACACCACAAATATTCTTTAAACGGTATGAGATGTCATCTGTACGATGCGGTCATAACGACAAAACAAACCCTAAAGCGCTTAGAAAACATCTTAAATCCATTCAAATCGAGAACGACAATTATAAAAACATTTAGCCAAATTTGTACATGAAGTGATGTCTGTAACTGTAACCAACAAGCTATGTTGAATCTGATTCAAGTCTCGTACTTTCAATCGAGAGCTTCCATTGTTTTAAACAATCCAAGCGCAAGACCCTTTTCAAGTATTGCACTTTCAGCCCCGACCATTATTGGTTTTAGCAACTCAAGGTCTCTTTCAGGTATTTTATCAAACACCTTGCATTAGTGTACTTTGGCTTTCTCATTTAGTTGTTTTGCAACTGAATTGCTTTATGGCCTATGGGTATGCTTATTTGAGTTTTTAGAGTTGTGAGTTCTTCATTTATTGTTTATTTGGAGGGAAATTTGATTCGTTTGAGTTACTTTTGCTCTGCGTGGCGTTGTTTATGAAAATTCTGACTTGGGCTACAAATTGCAGTGGGTAAAATATTTTTGCTTTTGCCGTGTTTTTGGGATAAGAAACTTAAATTGACTTTCTACACTTTTGCATGGGAATATATATATATATATATATTTAATTTTCATTTGACATGATAAAATATTTCTTTTATGATGTTATATATTAGTATTGAGGAAAATTTGAATTCTCTTCGTGGTCAGAAGGATCTGGTGCGCGTACTTGATTGTGTAATATGACTTTTCTAATGAATGGTTTGTCACAGAATTTTTCTTTTCATCGTGAATTTGATCCTGAATTATCAACTAATCATTCCAGCAGTCTGCAGCTTTTGCAGGATCCTTCAACCAAATAAACTTTTCATCAACTACCTTATCCTCTCAGCAATAAGCAATGACTATTTAACAAGATGCAGCAGCATTCACCATCAAGCAGGACGACCGCTGTCTCAAAAGAGAAGGCGTGGAAGTGCAATTTACAGAAACTTTTCCACCTGCTCAGCCTCACTGATCTCTCCTGCGGCTTCTCTTATCGTTCGCCCCCCCTCATCACTAGTGGTGGTTGCCTGCCTAACACAGAATGATATGCTCCAGCGATCTGATGAATGGTTTGCCCTTAGAAGGGATAAGCTGACCACTAGCACCTTCAGTACTGCCTTGGGTTTTTGGAAGGGAAAACGTCGCTCTGAGCTCTGGCGTGAGAAAGTATTTTCCTTGGAGACACAAGTTATTGAAAATTCCAAAAGATGTGCTATGGAGTGGGGTGTGCTGAATGAAGCGGCAGCTATAGATAGGTACAAAAGCATCACTGGTCATGATGTGAGCTCATTAGGATTTGCAGTCCATGCAGAGGAGCAATTAGATTGGCTTGGGGCTTCTCCCGATGGTCTTCTTGGTTGCTTTCCAGGAGGTGGCATCCTGGAAGTGAAGTGTCCATATAACAAGGGAAAGCCCGAGATTGCTCTGCCCTGGTCAACCATGCCTTTCTATTACATGCCTCAAGTGCAGGGTCAAATGGAAATACTGGACAGAGAGTGGGTTGATTTGTATTGCTGGACACCAAATGGAAGCACAATTTTTCGTGTCATTAGACGACGCGATTATTGGCAGCTAATGCATGAGATTTTACAGGAATTTTGGTGGGAGAATGTTGTTCCTGCTAAGGAAGCTCTGTCAATGGGCAGGGAAGAGGTGGCCAAGTCATATGATCCAACACCCACGCATAGACTTACAGGGCTTGCAATTGTAAAGAGTATGAAGCTAGCCAGTGAGTCAAAATTATTGTGCAAGGAGATTGCAGGTCATGTTGAATTTTTCAGATGCTGATACCTAAATGGAAAACTTCAAGCAACTGACTGCCATTGTGATCTTTAATTTTGATTTGTGAACCATGGGATCACCATGTTCTCGTTGATTGATTGTTATATCTTATATATCTAAAATTTTTTGAATTCAATAATCACAAAGATGTATCATTCCATTACATACTTATATTCTATTATGTGCTGGAGGACAAGTTACCGGTGGATGAATAGACTTATATTCAATTATGTGCCGGAGGACAAGTTACCGGTGGATGAATAGACTGAAAAGCTTTAGGAGAGCTTTTACTTTATGATTCTTTGCCTTAGAAAGATGTGTAATATTTAAAAAGATTAAAAACCAATCAAAACTTGAACGGCTTCGAATTCATGATTCCTCAAATGTGTAGGTTCAGCGTGCATGTATATATTTCAGCTGGTTTTGTTATTGTAATGGCAGACCAAGTCAAAATTCTGTCGTGGAAGGCACAGCCCTCTTTCCGAAGATCATCTATTTTCAAGTAAATTTACACTAAGTCAAATAAAAGGATATATCTAAGTTAAGAATTGGGGTGGTTGAGAGACAGATTCTTCAATCTGCTGTTGAATATAACCAACCATTACTTAACCATTCATGTTGGCAGAACATAAACTTAGTTAAATTTAGGAAATGACCGCTAAGAGAAAAGGAAATAAACCTAAAGCCGGTAATCCAACATAACGAACTTTTTTTACCCACCTTTCAAGCTGAAATGAATGGAAGTTAATGACAATTAACAAATGAGTTAAACAAGGCAAATGGCAGTTAACAGAGATTACTAAAGCTGATTTTCTAGTAGCTGCTGTTTATTCAGGCAAAAGTTGGAGAGATCAGGAAACAGAAGAAGGATGGATAATGGGTTATCCTGGGCTGATCAATGGGATTACCAGAACCCTGACCCTCCGCCGGCATCGGATAAAGATAAGAAGAAGAAGGATGAATCTAAGAGTAAGTTTGGGAAATTATTCGGGTGGATAAAAGATCGTCGCAAGAAGCCTGAGAAACAATGAAAGTCTAATGCTGAGAATTCACTTTTGCCCTCATCCATCTTCAACAATAGCATTACCAAAACTCCCTATTTGGGACACATATGTTCATTGTCATTTTCTTTTGTTCATTTAGAAGCTGTATCTACCATTCAAGATTACAAATGCTATCAGATAGGAAAAATACTACCATTTGGATAATCGGATTCTGTGGAGTGTTATAATCATATATTGTTGGTGTCAATGGTTTTCTTCTCTTTTGCTTTCCTCTGTAATGTTTGGAAAAAATATAATAAA
The DNA here is from genome assembly GCA_030449075.1 of Murraya paniculata. Lineage (NCBI taxonomy): Eukaryota > Viridiplantae > Streptophyta > Magnoliopsida > Sapindales > Rutaceae > Murraya > Murraya paniculata. The sequence goes on from JAEVFN010000022.1 coordinate 2,654,207, forward strand.
ATTTAATTTCTTTTCTTCCCAATTATTCTTGATAGATAATTAGCAAAGGGTTTGTCTCATTATTGATCAAGATCGGTGTCCTCAACGGCGAAGTTAAGTGCATGGTGCGTAAGCGAAAAGTTTGCATTATGTGGAATGTTCACGAGCGATTGTCACAGGAAATTTTGATCGAAAATTCTGAGGTTATTCATTTTGCTGCAGCGTACTCGTGCGACAAAGGTCTGCAAGAGATAGCAAAGTTGTTGAGGCAATGTTAAAACCACCAGTAGAGAATTAAACTTCTGTTTGCCTCAATATACATGCATAGAACAGATTGGCACCGAAGAACCACTTGAATAACTAAGGTTTGGTTATCCAGAACGCAATTGTTACTGATTTTCGGTTGACAACTCCATCTTTATAGATGGATTAAACTCTCGAAGTTCAACTACAAATGAAGAAAAAGGAAAAAGATGGTGAAGTTTATAAGAATGAAAAGTTGCATACATCAACAATTCAACACCCTCCCGTCTTCCTGACTAAGAGGCATGATATTTCGCCTTACATCCAAGGAAACTGCAGAATAACCACCATTCCGTGTAATCTATAAATTACAGTTTAAAGTTTCAACAGGCACGATATATTCGCTCTTGTTAACCACTTATGGACCTCTAACAGCAAAAAGAATGGAAACTGAAAAATATTACCTTCCTAAGGAGATTCGACTCTATTTATTGTTGTTCAAGATCAGTGACAACACTTGTAGTCAGTCATCTGTTATATCCGCACCACCACCTCCCCCCCTCTTTTCTTTTCTTCTTCTCCCGGGGGAATTGTTTTTTTTGCTATTTAAAAAGAATTGATCAATGCAAGCACTCAAGAATAATAAACATCAGCTAATAATAAGATCTGATACAAAGCAAGAGCATTAGTAAGCTTTGTACCCTAACATTGAACAATAAGAAGATGCTGAAGAAAGTTTATTGCATTGCTACTAAATTTTTAACATAACAGAAAGAACAAATACTGATCAACAATAAAACCTTAACATATCTGTCTGTACTTTTATTTTTCCTTCTTCTAAATGACATGGAATGCATACAATCAGAAATTCATAAACGAGACTGATAAAATCTTCCTCATGGAAGAAACAAGTACAAGGCCCATACTACGACGGAAGATGCCAATCACCACACAAGGACAACAAACTGTAGTCAGACTTCAGGAAGCAAGCCAGGGGACAGAAAATAAGGGATGCAAAGCATCCATTAGCCCAAGCTCAGAGGTCCGATAAAACAAGTGACCCCAAGTACTGCATCCCCAAACAGAACTCACAAGACAGCTACCGCATGGCAAGAAGATTAATCAATGCAGATCTATCAGGCAATGGAGAAATCACGCCTCCTGGTTGGAAAATTAGTAGAAGCTTGCTTCAACAAAGGAGGATTTGAGTTCACGCTGTATGACTGATGTCATCTCACAACAGTCAGGTCCAATGAGCTTTCCAACAACACCACAAACCCAGGTCGATGGCAACACACTTGTCTGTTTCAAACATCCATGGGCAAACCGATATATTCCTTATTGGACATTATTAATGTGCTAGAGCATGCACTTTGTCAAGCGTTGCAACTGAACTGCTGGACACAGTGAAATCCTGTGTCCTGGACATAAGGCAGCAATTACAACCTTTGCCTCCATAGTCTTTGGAATTTTATTTCATTTTTTTTTTCATCTATTTATTTTTCTTTTTTCTTTTTTTTTACCCCCTCACTACACAGAACATTAAACCCAGCAGATGACTAATTACAGCCCCATGAGGTCAGTCCACCAATTGGTGGAACCAAACTCATTCAGCAGACCAAGAAGGCCATAAAGGTTAGATAGAGAGCAATCTGTTAGCTACCTACCCAGCTAACCACTCATACAATTTATCAAAACATAATGTGAAACCAAAGACACAAGCTATTATCAATATCTACCCATGATGACGGTGGCCAAACATGAAACCAGAAGACAAGCAATTACCGATATCTAGCCCTGAAGACAAAGGCCACTAATCGGTTCATTAAGAACAACAGATGTAGGAGGATCTCTTCTAACCTGCCTCTCTTGGCACTTCCCACAATCTGAACAAAGCAAATCCAAGCTAAATGTTTCCTCATATTCACTGTCATTAATGCATCGTCCACAATGAGCACACCGTGCAATGCAAAGTGTGCATGCCCTGCATAATGGGTAGGCCTGTTCTTTTCCTAGACAACCCTCAGCAGGGCAGTCATAAACTAACCTCAGATTCTGACATTTAGGGCACATTTCAATATCAATGGCACGGTCATCCTCACAGGACAGATACAATTTTCCTCTATGATAGAAATGTGGCTTGTGAGTATTCTGCTGCATGAAGCTATCTGTACCCAGCAAGAGCTTCAACTCTTCAAAATGCTTCTGTGTAACTCCATATAACCCACCAATCCTCAGATGCTTCACACCTTGTGCACCCATAGACTTGAAGGCCTTTAAGCTGTTCACAATACCCTCAATGCTGAGTCTTGTACATCCAGGCACACTCAGCTGTTGCAAGGAGAACAATATTTACCGCATTATTAAATTGAAAGGAGAAAAAATGGAAAAAAAGAGAAGAGTATGCACACATTCAACTTGCATCATGACAATGATTCGATTATTTTACTGCCAAACCCAGCTAATAGGATGGTGATAGTACATAAGTTTTCATCCATATTTAAAATGACAAACAGAGCATGAATATAAGCATGGTCATTGGTTTAATGACATCTGAAAAGTATGATTCACCAAAAATGGGAAAGGTAATATCCAAAAAGTTTCATCCATATATTCACGCGCTATGAATTATTTCTGACTTCCCTAAAGGAAGGCCCCGCAAATTATCAGCCCTAACATGGAATTAGCAAGATTAATTAACACGCACCACCTGAAGCAGCAAAACAGAAGCATAAACTTTTTGCTCAATATCAACTGATATTGGATACAACCATACAAAATATCCCCAATTGCTTTAAAGAAAAAAATGCATGACAGATCCAATGAATTGAAAAGAACCAAGGCAAATCAACTCACGTAATACCATCAACAACCTCCCCAAACTAATTGGGAAAATCTCATATAAATACTTAAACCCGTGGAAAGTAATTATGCAAGCTGAAAGGCATTATTATTCAAGGTATAAATCAAAAACCTACAACAAGCAAGGACTAAAATTAGATGAAAACATTCTGACCTTGGTTAGCCTTGGATTACTTTCCAGCACACGTTTCAAACCATCATCAGTAATCCTAGGGCACTCCACCAGGCTCAAGCATAGCAAATTGCCTTGAGCCCTATTGGTTAATTGCAAAAGAACATCATCGGTAATCTTCTCATTCAATGGTTGATCAATGTGAATACTCCTCCACAAAAGGGGGTCCTCCCGAACCGTAAAGCACAGAGATCTGCAAACCTTTTCAACTACAAGGAGATCTTGCACACCCAGATAACCAAGGGAAAAAATCAAAGCAGCATGAGGAGCCCCTTCCTCTCCATCACAACAGCTCCTGTTACCCTCCAGCATTGCTTCACTTTGATGATCAACAAGACCAACATTATCATTCCCAAAACCAAACATGTCGTCCACATTACAAGTTGATGCAAGACCACCATGAAAAGATGCCTCCTCCACCACTTCTTTCGCCTGAAAGCACTCATTAGATCCACTTGCTACATTCAAATAATGCTCATAACCCATGTTCTTAGGAAAACCCTGGAACCTCATAGCATTATTCCAAAAAAAATTCAAACCCGCAAACAACTGACAATTGCCATCACTTGTCCCAACCTCATCCCTCCGATACCCACCATAATCCACCTCCAAATCCTCAAGCCACCCTGTAATTGCAGCTGTGAAGGTAGTACTAATATCCATTCCAAAGGGATCCGATGGCAAAAGATCAATAATATCCGTTGAAACAGACTCTTGAGACCCACACCTATTTTCAGCCCTATCCCTCCCATAATCAAAGCAATCATCAGTTTCCCGATTCGAATGCCAATTCTTAGCATACCCATCTCCATTTTTCTCAGGTATTCCCTCGACAAGATACCCGTTAGCAATCCTCATTGGGGACACCAAATTATCCTCAGTTAAATGTGCAGGAAAGATTGGTCTATGGGAAAAATTCAACGCCATCTTATGATACACAAACCCCAACCCAATCTCTCTGTATAAAATCTATGAAATACTACGCAAACCCTAATGTTTCTTCTCTTCCATTTTTTTTTTTAATTTTTGTTTAAGAATATCAAGGAAAAGGAAATAATGGGCAAAAAGGAAAGGCAAGACAAAAATTTTAGGGATGATCTAACCCTAATCTAAATCTAACAAGAAAACCCTCGATTTCTGATGACAAACTAAAACAACGGCACCAAAAATTTCACAGAGTTTCCCGTGAAAGATTAAAAAACCTGATTCCAGCTACGAAATGAAAAAAGAAACGGTTTTACTCAATTATCTACACAAAGAATCAAATCAATCACTCAAATATTCTTTTTTTTTTAACTGCACTTAATAAAAAACTAGGGTTTGCAAGAAATCTAAAATGGAGAGAACAGAAAATGAATTAGCGATAATCGAAAGATAAGATTACCACCAAAAAGATAACCCTAATTTGACTCCCACAAACGCAACGGATGGAGAAATTCAAGTCTCGTCTTTTGGCATCGAATCGAGGAGCTTTGCGATTCCAAACTAGGACTCGAAATTGGAAAAAGAAAATGGATTTTTTTTTTAATAAGTTTTTTGGGGTTTTCGTCTCTTTTGAGTTAGGGAATTCGATGCGGTGAGTCTGTCGACCGCGTTCAAAAGAAAGAAAGGGAAAATGGAATAAAAGAACTGATAGATGAATATAGTGGGGAGAGAGAGAGAGAGAGAGAGAGAGGGAGACAAACGAAATTGTAATTATTATTTATTTTTTCTTTGGTTTTGTATGACAAAGCGAAAGGGAACAATGAATGAATTGTCCGGTTAAGGGGAGAGAGGCCTAGGGGATATATCGACACGTGCCAGTTAGTTAAAAATAGGGTTACTTTTTATTCGCAGTAAGTAGTGGCGGGAGATGGATTACGGAATCCCCTTGTGTCCTGCGTTTTGGGTCTCTCTCCTAATCTCTCGGTCTATCAATTATTGTGGATATCTTCTTCTTCTGTGCGGCATATTTTATTGTATCCATTTGATGTTCATCCGACGGATGGGAATTCATAAGGAGGGTTCTCGTGTGAGTTGTTTTAGGATGAGATTGGATGTGAGGGAGTGTGTTGAAGTGTCAGCATTGATGATGTGTCGTCAGGGCCCATGACAACCTGCGGCTGCCTCTCGGCTTATCTGGATAAGGTCCGACCCATTTAGATATAGGAGAGGGACTAGGAGAGTAAACATAAGATTAAAACTAATCAATTGATCAATTATAACCCCCACCAGGCCCCCAAAAAAAAAAAAAATCAGTTAAACAATTAGAGTTATTACGTTGCGAATTATTTATTCAAATGCCAGTTTTTGCTTCAAAGTTAGTTTCAACAACATATGTAATTATAGATCCATTAATTACTTTCTCAATTTTGGTAAGCTAGGGTAGAAGCTAACATTGAAGTACAAAGTTATCTTGACGTGTAAGCGCTCTCCTTAAATTTTTTTAATTTCACAAATGAACTTGATGAAAATAAAGAATTATTCAATCTAGATGCCAAAGGAATCCTTCAAATTTTCACGTTCAGAATAACCTCTCGTCAGAAGCATCTAAAAGCAATTCTTGAAGATAAAGTCACAGACAATAGGGACCAACTCAGAAACTGCTTTACTACCAGAGAGATCAGAATCAACCACACAGCAAACAGGCGCTTCACAAATGCTTCCAAGGCTTAGAAACAACAGCTCGTCCAGCTAATACACCAAGGCTACGTTTGGCACACAGGATTAGATTAGATTGACTATAAGAATTGGATTGGATTAGGTTGGATTAGATTAGGCTGGATTATATATAATGTTGTCTTATATTTGGTAAGACATTAGATTAATATCGGATTACACTATATTAAATTAAATATAAATGAGGTTAAATAGTATTTAATTAGAACAATCAAATTTATTTAAATTATATATTTTTATTTATGATGTATATTTTGCCTATTAAATAAAATATTATTAAAATAATTAAGCACAAAATTAATTATTTATCAAATGTTAATGTTTTATGTAATATTCAAATGATAAATGGGATGTTTCCTAATAATAATTTTGTTAATACATATAACATACTATTAATTAATTATTTTAACATTAAATATTAATACAAATAAACAAATGAAAGAAGATGTCATAGGTAAAATAAAAAAAATTTAAATTATTTAATTTTTATGGAACCATGAATAAAATTAATTAATTAATTAATCAATAACAATAAATAAATAAATAAAAAAAATCATAAAAGGACAAATAAATCTAATCCTCCTTAAACCCATGTGAAAATTAAGATAACTAATCCTATAATTATAGGACTAAATTTGAACTTAGTCCAATTAATCCAATCCAAGTGAGTTTGCCAAACATAGGATTAGATATTTTATCCAAAACATTAGTCCAATCCCATACTTTATCCTGCTGCCAAACATGGCCCAAGGGGTTAGCCTAAATAATACAATCAACTAACAGCAGGTGTAAAATGGAACACACAACTTGAGCCCAAACGCAGGATAATCCGAATCCTCACCATCTTGATTTTTTATTCTTCTAAATTAAAATTATCTTGGAGTTAGAATAGAAGCCAAAAAATTAAACAGTCAAAATCTCAGCTTAGTAAAGACACTGAAAATTAAAATGTGAAACGATTTGAAACTGTTTCATGAACTAAAAGAATTGATTTCTTCCCGTTTAATTTCTAGACTTCTTTCTTGATGACTTCGATGAACCCTTGGATGACTGTGCAACACTCTGTGCTGCTCCTTTGGAGCTAGTTGCCTGGCTCGATGTCGAATTAGAACTGGCACCAGTGGCCCCTCCGTCATGCTTTTCTCTAACAACTGCACCCTGCGAGCCTCTAACCTGAGCAGCTCTCTTATCCTTTCTCCTGGGCCTGTAACTTGACCTTTCTCTCTTGGGGAGCCATCTTTCTGGGTCTGGAGGAGGACCAGGGTTTGCAGGGTCAAACCCTTTGGGATATCTAGGCTTTCTCTTTCTCTTTTTCTTTGTTTTATCCTTATTCTTACCTTCCCCATGTGCTTCATTTACCTCAAAATAAGAAGCACCTTCAACATGTTTGGCTCCAGAAGTCTTCTCCAAACTATCCACATCAACCCCATTTAAACCTGGTAATGGCTTCAGCCGCTTCTCATAAGATTCTGCCTTGTCAACATCTACATGAGCTGATGTAGTTACCAGCCCAACCAATGCCTCAATGCTTCCATGGGTTTCCACAAGCTCCTCAAAGAGACGGGAAGCATCCTCCTCCCTGCCATGTCTGAGCTTGAAGGAAGCAGCCTCTTGCATTATAAGACTGAGCTTATTGTCCTCAGTCATGGCATTTGACCACCATTTGATTGCACAGTCAAGGACAGCTGCTGCACCGTCAATATCTCCGGCACGCTCTTTAAGAGCCACAAGGGTGGCAACAGTAGCAGGCATGTGTTGGATATCAGGTATCTTAGCCAGAGACTCAACTGCAATAAAAGGGTGGTTGGCAGCAGCAGCAACCTGTGCCCTTGCCAAGAGAATAATTTTAGATTTGTCAGGGAACTTTCCAGCAAACTGCCCTAAAAGTTCTTCAGCTTTCCCAGCCTTGTTCTCTCTCACTAGGACAGCAGCCTGAAGCAGTATTGGCATCACACTATCAGGAAAAATGTCAGGCAATGCAGCTACAAGTTCTCGAGCCTGCAAAATTTCAGCAACATATTATGAGATATCAAGTAACCAAGAGTCTTAATGTGGATGACTCAGTTCGGTGTAGGAATAGATACAATGAATCAATCAAAGAAAAATACGACCCAACTGAATACCAGATCCATCTTATTTGCATGAAGAAGTAAGAGCACCCGATTGGCATATATTGCCTCCCTTTGTTTTGGTGACAGCTTCAAGTCAAGTATATGAGCTAGCTGAAAGTTTTGCATGTCTTTCTCTTTAATGCGATCAAGTTTCTTTAGGCTATCATTAACATCTTTTGGACCTTTCAATGCAATGAGGTTGTTCACAGCCACGGCAAGTGATGATTCATCTGCCAGATTTCTTTTGATGATATCTGTGTAAGCTCCAAGTGCTTCTTGTGTGTTTCCAAGGAGCTGATAAAACAAGCAGATTTGAGTTATAGGCCACTGCATAACCCCTTTTGATAAATGGAGTAAGAAAATAAATAAGAAAAAGAGAAGGTAAAATTTTTTCATCACTTTTGTTTACCTGCTGAACATAGGCTAATTGGACAGCTATAGGAGCCAATTCAATCTCTATATCATCCTCAGCAAAGTTGTCATCGGTCAGAGTTTCCTGACCAATTCTGACAAAAATCAAGTATGTAAGAATGATGACAATGCATCCTCTTCACAATAATTATAATGGCTGATTTGTAGTAGTATGACAATAGAAACAACAAAATGCTTTAATAAAAAATTACAAATAAAAAAAAATGTATAAATTTCAAATGGCATCTTTACAGCTTAAATATTCTAAGCAGCAATTCACTAACATATTTGCAAAGTCATGATACTATAATTCTGAATGGTAACAAACTTTCCCACAATAATGAATATCTGCAAGAAGATAGAAAAATGTTACCGTCGGGCAGTCAACAAGAGCTGTTCTGCATCAGTGTACTTATTCCTTTCTACCAAAGAACAAGCTGTGTTGTATGCCAACTCAAAACTGCTAGTTGCTTTCACCCTTAGTGAATCCAGTGTCTTCTGAACTTCAGAAGCTCTCCCAGCAGAAATTAAACCAGCAACAAAATTTATTTCTAGAGAGTCAATCTTGGATTTTTGAAGCTTCTGGTAGAAATCCACACAGGCATCCATTTCTCCTGAGCGATATAGAATCTGCGACTTTAACAGCATTGTTGCTGGATTGTTCTCTTGGCTTTTCAAGGACTCCAACGATTCATCTAACTTGTTTTGCCTGTAGAGGCAGTATGCCTATTTAAAAATAGCCGAAGGAAAATCACAATCAAAACTAGAAGTTGATAAACAATTTAGAGCATTCAATGCATCCAAAGATACACTTTGATTTCACCACGGAATATTCCGGGCAAGATAATCCCGAATTAAGCAGGAAAAAAAAAACTTAATTTCCAATTGGAAAAATGTAGCAGCCACGGTATACAAATTAGTGTTGGATGCATTATCTCAAATGTTTCAGACTGCCATAACGATATCACACTAAGAGAGGAAACCTATTCTACAACTTAATGTAAATATTATCAAACCTGTTTAATTTATCTAAGAACAGATACGACCAGCAAGGTAGTAATTAAGATAAGTAACAGATGTAAATGCAATGTCCTATGAATTGTAATTTCTTTAGCAAAACCTGCATCCATGTATGCTCACATTGCTTCACCTAAAGTACTGACAAGTTAAAAGGTAATTGGTTGTATTATGGCAGCTAAGAAGCTGATGCAGATATGAAGTCAAACGAACTTCTTTGAAACTAACCAACTTTCTTTTATGCATAATGGCACACAAATGTAATTTAGGCAGAGAAATTGGAAGCAAAAGGAAAAAATGACAACATTAAAAACCTTTAAGTAATTAAAATCAAAAGAAAACTTCTGAGACGATTGAATCGTAGAAAGAGCATCGTCAATGTTATCAGCCTTTATCAGAGCCACCACTTTGCATCGCATCGCGTCCTCGTCGGTGGGATTAGTGGAAAGTACTGCAAAATGTTTCACGCGTAACGGTAAGAAATAATCGAAATGCAAAGAATTTTGATAATAAAATTAGAGAGAATTCAAATATGAAAATTGGACCTTGATCTGCGACTTTGACTGCTTGTTCGAATTCGGATCGTTCGATGTGTATGTTAAGCGAGGTGAAGAGATCTTCGATTGGTGGAGGAGGCTGCGACGGAGAAGGTGAAGACTTTGGTTTGGCTTTAGGAGCCATTGATTGATGGGATTTTCTCAGTTGTGAGAATTGAGTGTGTTATTTTCTCGGATGCCAAACGGAGGAAAGAACGACGGGAGAAATGGAGGGGTTTTCAGTTGCTGGTTTCGCCACTTGTGATTTTGGGGTTTCTTGCCCTCGGTTTTTTCTGTCCTTGGGCCGGGTTGCCTGGAGGTTTGGCCCAAAGTGTTGTGTGCAAAATTCAAGGTTGGGGTAACTTCGAGCGAGACTTTACGCCTTCGGTAAAAAAAAAAATTCAAAGAGTAGGCCTCTTAGCATCTCAAAGTTTCTTATAAAATCACTTTTTAATTGAAATTACCTAAATAATTAATCATAATCTGATTTGTATTTTTATTTGAAACATAAATTTAATTAAATACTTAAATGAATTTTTTTTTTACAACAACCCCGTTTATCAGTTTACATTTATATTTTAATTTTAATAAAAATATTTTCTTTAAAAAATTATAAGAATTTAGAGTTATGAAAAGTATAAATTATATAACAAAAAGAAAATAATTAAAGATTTAAAATTTTGTATGCATTTTATAAATAAAAGCTTTTAAAATGTACAATTGTTTAGGTAAAAACCTTTTTTATGAGAAGATGGTTAGTTTTAATACATAAATTCATTTTTTTTAGATTAAATTGAGGGTATTTTAAGTAATAAAGTTGAAAAGGGGTGTTATTAGAGGACTATTTTAGAGTAATGCTTTTCGCACCCCTTTAATATCCTTACAAAACCACTTTTTTTTTGTAGTCATAGTTATTTTGTTAGATGACATTATATTCAACAAGAAATATAAATTTAATTAAATTAAAATGTCTTTTACAAATCTTGATTCCTAATTAGTATGTTTAAATGATTAAAAATTAATTTTTATGATATAAAATCCAATAAATTTGAATCAATTAAGAAATAAACTAAACATATTATTCAATTAATTAATTTATTTTTTAATGAGATACAATACAACTTATATATTTACGATAAGAATTCAACACAACCCTAATTTAACCATCCTTAGCAACGTTCACAAATTTTTTAAAATTTTAAAAGAATAATTGACACTACTTACAAAGTAGTATAAGAGAAATTTAGCTCTCATCTAAACGCATACATGAGACTTGAACCCGGACTCTCAAATTCAACTTGGGAATAGTGAGGCACGCCGCTAATTTTCTAGACCGATAGAAAAATTTAATTAAACTTTATTGTAATTTTTGTCGTACTTTATAATTTCCATCAAAGAAACTAAACAAGAGATATAGATACAAAAAGGTCGGTTTCATAAGAGTTTTAAAGGGGCGCCCATGGATAAAGGGCCGGCCCTTGAAAGTCGTAGCGCCTGATAACGAGACATCCCCTGACATTTAAAATTTGGAAGCAATGAATATCTTTTCACTCACAGTCCGTCTGTCAGGCTTAAATTTAGTCAAATTTTTAGTTGTTGCCTCTTTTCGCCTGAGCCATCAACGCTAATATTTCCCTCTAAATCGTAATTGCCGCTTGCTTGGTCAGAACTCAGAAAAGAAATTAAACAAATAAAGAAACCGATGGAGAGTGAAAGAAACAGCGAGAAAATGTCTAAACAGAAACGAGAAAGAAACGTCTTAGCCTTCACCGGAGCTACAGCTCTCGTCGTTATCGCTGTCAACTTCGCCATCACAGCTTTCAAGAGACGACACAAGACGAAAGGTTCTCTTGACACTTCAATTTGCAGTTAGTTCTCTATCGTTTTTTAGATTATGGTTTTAAGTATGATGTTTATGTTGCTTTGCTTTGATTTTTGCGTAATTTAGAACTTCAAGGCTCCATGGTTCGCGTCAATTTGTCGGCATCTGAGATTTTGAAATTAGCAGATAAAATTATTGCAAAGTCCAAAGAAGTGCACGACGCAGTCGCTTCCGTTCCCCTTGACAAGGTATTGAACGCAATTTTTTACTTAGTTATTGTCGATGAACTATGCCATGGCAATTCATCGGTTAAGGAATGACATACTGTGGCATTTTAACCTTTTGTGAAAAAATCACTGTTTACTTGTGAAATTCAATTTGTTATCATTCCATAAAATGCTGTTAGTGTTAGTTCTTGTTTAAAATTTATATAGATGGTCACAAATTGTTTGGATACTTTAATTCTTTCATAGGCTTGTGTAACTTGGGAGCTGGTGGATCTTTTTGTTTTTTTGGTTATCATCGTTATGGTGAAATTGAATTGTGGAGGTATTTATTTATTTATTTTTTGTTCGAATAAAAACATGCAGGTTACATTTATGAGTGTTATTTCACCCCTAGCAGAGTTGGAGGCACAGCAATTCCCACTGGTGCAATCTTGTGTGTTTCCTAAGTTGGTGTCCACTTCTGATGATGTGCGTAAAGCGAGTGCTGAAGCAGAGCGAAAAATAGATTCTCACATTTTGTCTTGCAGGTTTCACTTTTTTACTTTGTTCTCATACTTATATAGTGTATCATGGTAAAGGGAGTTATGAATAAGCGCTGACACAATTATTAGCTTTTTACAACACAATTATTAGCTTTTTACATTGAGAATCAAACCATCAACTTATGCTATAACTTTGAAATGTTATGGATTTCAGTAATTAGGATAAACAACAATGACACAGTCAAATACGTTGACTCCATGTCCATGTTATATTAACTGGTTATAGATATATGATTGTTGTAAGATGGTCAAAACGAAGATTATGATTATCATTGCATTTATTTATTAGAGTTTGGAATTGAACATCGCACTATTTTGTGCAAGCTGATTAGTAACCGCGAAGATGTATACCGTGTTGTCAAAGCTGTTGCTGCAAAGGGAGAATGGTTGAGCCCTGAAGTTAAACGCTACATTCAGTCCCTGGTAAGGAGTTACTTTTGTATTTTTGTCTCATGTTTGTGTAAACAGCAGAGCAAGTAACTTTAGATTATTTAATTAATTTCTTTTGTTTCTGTTAGCTTTGTACCAATGAATGTGGATGGTTTGGTGTTAAAAACTTGCATTCTGAAGAATTTTGTTAAGCTGGGTCGGTTGTTTTCAGTTGTATACAAATTGTAATCCTTTTCTTATCAGTGACAGGTTAGAGACTTTGAGCGGAGTGGATTAAACCTTACCATATCCAAAAGAGAGGAAGTACAACGATTGAGAGATCAAATGGATGACCTAAGCTTGCAGTATGTTCGGAATTTGAATGATGATAAAACTTTTCTTCTCTTCAGTGAGGCTGACCTATTAGGATTACCTCCAGAGTTTCTTAAGGTTAATTTTCTCTCCCACCCTATTAACAGTTGTTGCTGTTCCTTTTTTTTTTTAAGCTGTTCTTATTCAATATGAATTATCCTTGTATACATCGGAAAACCAGTGGACTCATTGTATCCTACTTATTTGTACAGTTCTGGTGTGGATGGGAATCATTGTAATTATTTGAGTAATGAATTACCCTTTTTGGTGCAATTGTTGGTGGAGTCAATTAGAATAGTAACTAAGAATGTTTAGTTCTTTTTTTATTTTTATTTTTAATCCACCTAATGTCTGTTGAAGAAGATAGGCGTTAGAGGTAAACCCTGTAGAAATCTTTATCTTTGAGAATGAAGACAACTGATATCAATGAACCGTTTGCTATTAGTTAGGAAAAAAAAAATATAACAAGCAACTTGATACATGGCTATTAGCGAAAGGAAAATAATAATAATAATAATACTGTACATGCAAATTTTTTATAAAAGCTATCATATAAAATCTGACAAAACATTAAAATATCAAACAGTGAAAACAAAAAAGTTAACAAAATGTATAAATGTAAATGATGTCAGCCATGTGGTAATGACAAAGGTCTGCATTAGTTTGTATGTAAATGTTTGTACACTAGTAGTATTACTCCAGTAGAAAACAGAAGAAGATGGTTACATCAAATAAAATTCTCAATGTGTAAATAGCCCTGGGTATGCTAAGGAGGGAAAAGGCTACAATGTGCAATCCATTTATTGTTGAAATGCTTCACCAAATTTAAGAAATCATTGAAACCTTAAGTCTTGGATTGTAAACTAATATGCTTCACCTAATGTATTCCTTTGATCGTTTTAAAATAAATCAGCTGACATGCGTTTATAAATTTATTTTTTTAATGCTGGAATGGATTTGTTCCTGTGCAGAGTTTAGACAAAGCTGAAAATGGTGTATTCAAGGTGACACTGAAAAGTCATCATGTGGCAGCTGTACTTGAGTTATGTAAGGTATATCTTTTGAGTTGATTAGTATGACGTCTTTGCCACCATCTGTGCCATATTAACTTGTTAAATTCTGGCTGCAAGCTCTTTTGTCCTCACGGTATGCAACAATTTTTGAATGATCAAACTTTATTTTTTCAACTCTATGAGAGAAAATCATAGTTTTACTACCCTCTTCTTGTTGTTTTCGGTTGTAACTGGAATTGCTGGAGTTCTTTGTGATTTTAGCATCTTATGACTGCATAATTCACAATGTTGATTTGAGCCTTTGAAGGTAGGAAGGACAAGGAGGTTAGTAGCAGTGGCTTATGGAAAGAGGTGTGGAGGAATCAATTTGTCTGTTTTGGAAAGTTTGGTAAATACTCTACTTTTCTCAGGCTCAATTTATGATACGTATTGATATGGCACAGCAGCCTTCACTCATCCATATAATTTTCCCTGCACAGGCTTTTTTTATTTTCCAAGTTTTAAGCATTAAATTGACTTTCCAGATTTTCCATATGCTGATAGCTTATATTGAATTGAGATATTCTGGCCTTTAGCAATGAAAATCCTAGGTTGCCAAATGTCGTACAATATGTTGTCATTGGACTGTTAGAATTTAAAATTTTACATCTGCTTCATTTTGTTGCCATGCTAAAGCATCTAATGTTCCAGAAGTTTAGCGGTCAATTGGAAACCATAGAAAGCTTAATAGTTTGAAGTTCCCGTACCATGTTATAAATAAACACTATTGTTGTATGTCTGTGAAGCAGTGGTAAATGACTTTATCCTGGTAAATGACTTTATCCTGCTTGGTTAAATCAGGTTATATAAACTGTTTCACTCTCAAGTTCTTCTTAAGAAATGTTCATTTGCATACTGTTTGAGACATTTGACTTCAAGTTTGCTTCCAATTATTTAGGTCGAACTTCGCCATAAATTTGCTCGTTTACTTGGCTATTCGAATTATGCAGACTATGCCCTTGACCTGAGAATGGCAAAGTCATCATCTAAGGTTTGTATGATATTGTCATTCCCCTGGTAAAACTATGTGCTCTTATGGGCTGGATATGAGGTTAAAAAATGATTTTTCACATCTTTCAGTTTTTGGTAGGATATTGGAAAATTTGGCACCTGATTACCTCCTTAAGGGATTATTCTATAACAATAATTTTTGGGCTTAAAGAGTTTACTGTCTGTGCAGCATTTTCTAGAGGCCTTATTTGGGTATGCAATAATAAGCAGGAGTTCGTAGCTCTAATCATGAAATCTGAATGATTAACTGCATTAGGTTATTAGTCTCATAGCATATTCTATTTCCATCTCATTGTCTATGAAGCTGATATTTTTTAATGAGAATGTTCCTGACATATCCAGGTATTTGAGTTCTTAGAGGAAATCTCTGCCAGTTTAACTGATTTGGCATCTGGAGAACTTATGATGTTGAAAGATTTAAAGGTTTGCACAAGCTTGGCCTTCTGTTTACCTGTGCCATGGTTTGTTTCCTCTCTTATTGTTTTTGGCTCTGGTGAGACAACAGAAAAAGGAAGAAGGGGAGCTTTCATTTGGGATTGAGGATCTATTATACTATATTAGAAGGGTTGAGGAACTGCAATTTGATCTGGATTTTGGAGCTGTTAAGCAGTACTTTCCTGTCGATTTGGTTCTATCTGGAATCTTCAAAGTCTCCCAAGACCTTTTTGGTAAAAGTGTTTTTAAGAATATAAGTCTTCCCAATTTTTCCTTTTGGCATGCTTTACGGAGTCCAATTAAAGTTTTGATGTCATAAATGATAAAAAGCTGTGATCTTTGCTTCATCAGGTTTAAGATTCGAGGAAGTTCTAGATGCTGTGGTTTGGCACAGTGATGTTCGAGTTTTCTCAGTTTCTGACTTGAGTTCTAATGATCTTCTGGGTTATTTCTACCTTGATATATACAAAAGGTTCAATGATTTGTTTGGTTGTTACAGTTTTACTTACATATTTTCATTCTGTTGATGTAAAATGATGGATACTGCTATATATGTTATACAACAGGGAAGGGAAATACGCTCACACTTGTGTGGTGGCTCTTCAAAATGGTGCATTGTCTTCAAATGGTGCCCGACAGGTAAGTATGCAATTCTGGTCCCTGAAAATAGCAATAGGAATATATATTTCTTGATGTGTTGTATGTTTGAACTTTGGTTCATATGATCATATTAAGTATCTTACTATAGAATATCTATCTCTGCACACAAAATATCAAAGCACGATTGTGTTAACATCTCTCAGATTTTTGGATGTTTTGATTTATGGCAAACAAGAGTCATGCTCACAAATGCGAGTAAAGTACAATTTTGAAGTACAATGTTGAAGCAAAGAAGCTTTAGTATTATAGTTCTAGAAGAAAGTAATTTTGCCATTGTCAATCACCATGATAAACCAATATTTCTGAACTACAACCACAAAACTGCCTCTCTAATTGATGACAAGGCATCAGAATCTATACAACTGTGCTGTTTCTACCGTCAGTAGTCAGTACTGCTGTTGCTCCTATGTGTGGAAGAATATGTTCCTTTTACTCCACTATTGCTGCAATAACTAATGAATTACAGTTGTCTGCAACCTCGTCATTGTTTTCAACCCTGTTCATGTCATGCCTGCAATGCCATTACCAATTTATAGCTTTTCTCACCACTACTACCTCCTTTAGCACTTGATTCTACTGAAAAGGAAAAATGCATGAACATGGACTAATATGAGATCATTGAATAAGAAAGTCTCTCAACAGATCCTCATAATCGTTCTTGAACCATCTTCAATGCCTTCTCCTTGTTGTATGTGCTAAATTCTTTTAGTGATCATTTCAGCATGGTTTTTAAACTTTAGCTAAGAGAAGAATTATTTTAAAAGAGGTTCTAAAATTATGCGGTCAGAGTTATGGAAATGCCTTGGTTGGTGCTTTTATATATCTGCTACAAACAGATTTGGTTGAATTGACATTCAGATTTGTTATTGTCATCTACTTGTTATATTATCCTGTGTAGATTTCCATTTTCTGAACCAGTGATTGACATAATTCATTTATGCACTTCTTTGACTAGATACCTGTTGCATTACTGATATCACAAATTCAAAAGGATACTGTTGGTCATCCAAGTTTATTGAGATTCTCTGAAGTTGTTAACTTTTTCCATGAGTTTGGCCATGTGGTATGTTTATTTTGGTTACTATCCTTTCCCTTATTGCTTTTCCTTGCCCAGTACCAAACTTAATTTTTTTTTTTTTGAAAATCACATACATCTAGTTTCTACTGCCATTATCCTTTACTAACATGGTTTTGATTATAATGAGCATTTAGGTTCAACAGATTTGCAACCGTGCATCATTTGCTAGATTTTCTGGGCTGCGGGTTGATCCTGATTTTGTGGAGATCCCTGCTCAGTTGCTGGAGAACTGGTAACTAATGAATTATATTTTTCCTTATTTTATTTTAGACAATCACAAGGTCAACCTGTTATACTCTGGAAAATTTGTAGGTGCTATGAAAGCTTCTCGCTGAAGTTGATTTCTGGTTTCCATCAGGTGACACTTTTGACATGTTTCTCCCAGCCTGGTCTTCTCTCCATTCCTTGCAATATATGCATATTTGTTTATGTACTCGCAAAGAAAAATTCTTGTTCTTTTTCCCTCCTTTATTCTTCCTCATAATTTGATTACACCATATGATTTGAATTCATAAAAACTATTTTACTAGATGCCTTTTCTACAATTACTTAATTAGTTGAGATTAAATTGTTGACATATTATTTGTAGGATATCACAACACCCATTAAGGATGAAATATGTAAATCACTTAAAAGGCGGCGATATGCCTTTTCTGCACTGAAATTGAAGCAAGAAATTCTTTATTGTAAGTCCTCTTGCTATATATTTGTTCTGGGAACTGTCAATTTGTTAGTTCCTTGAAAAATCACTTCTGTTATTCATGTTTAAGAACCTTTGGTTATTCTGGTGCTTGTCAGTGATTGAGTATCTATTACATTCTATACTTTTGAGTTTAGACTTTGGCTGTCTTTTATGTGTTGCTACAAAGTGAAAAATATGTACCCTCCTTCATCTTGCAAAAGTGTTTGTGCAGTTGTGTTTTGTATGGCCGTGGCCCCTCATACAAAAAATGGAAAATATCTTGGTTAACTACTATGCATAACTATATGTGTGTCAATAGTTGAGTCAATAGCCAAACAGATATTTCTATAGCATTTGTTATTTGCTATTTGGGAAATTTGTTTACATGGATTCATGAAGTATCGGTTACGAATGATCAAGCGATGCAAATATTTTCCTATCTTAGCTCAAAAGATGTGTTTTCTCCAGGCATTTTTGATCAAATCATACACTCGGCTGACAATGTTGACATTGTAGAGTTATTCAAGCATCTTCATCCAAAGGTAAATACCTGTGTCATAGTTCTTTTGCAACTTAGCATTTTTTAAAGTTGATTTCTATTTCATCTTTTTTTTTTGGGGGGGGTGTTTTTTTTTTTCACAGGTGATGTTGGGTTTGCCCGTGTTGGAAGGAACAAATCCAGCTTCATGTTTCCCGCGTAGTGCTATTGGTTTTGAATCTGCTTGTTACAGCCGCATTTGGAGTGAGGTCTGAGTTGACTCTCTTTACTACCCATTGCATTTGAATTTATGTGGGCAAAATGCTCTCTGCAATTAATTTTGATCATTAGACTTATGCTTGATTATTTGTATGCCTAGTCATCTTGTTCCCTGCCACTGCCTTTGATTATGGTGGTTCTGCTTTCCTAGCAGTGACCTTGCATATCTTTACTAATAAGTTAAGTCTTACTTTTAGGTATTTGCTGCTGATATATTTGCCTGTAAGTTTCGTGATGGCCTTTTGAACCAGTATGTGGGGATGCAGTTTAGAAACAAAGTAAGTTACATCAATGAATTAACAGTAGAACTTGTAAACATTTTTCAAGTTTACTTAAAACTAGAGTTGACATGCAGATGTTTTAGTCTGAAAGCTGGCATGGTACCTTTATAAATTTATCTGCGTAAAATATCTTTGCCTAGAATAAAATAGGCAACTTCAAATTTTTTTCTCTATTGCTCACAAATTTCTTTCAATTTATTGGCAGGTATTGGCTCCCGGGGGATCAAAGGAACCCATTGAAATTCTTTCTGACTTTCTTGGGAGAGAACCATCAATTCAGGCTTTCGTTGACAGCAGAGCGCAATGCAGTTTGTGATGCAGATAGGGTGATTGTATCCTCAATATTCGGACAACATTCTGCAACATTGGTCAAAGTTTATTACCGTTTCCGGAAGTGTTCAACGATCAAAATGATGGTTCTAACTTCTAAGTCATATGACAATTACATACTACGCAGCCATGGATGCATCAATGAATTTTTCAGACAGGTTTGTGTTCAGATTGCCTCTTAGCACCCTGCCTTTGAACGCTAGAAAATCTGAAGTCAGCAATCTTACATTTCCATTTACTTGTATTTTAATAGTTGAAAAAACAAAAACTCTTGCTTGACCTGCTAATATTTGATTTCAGCCTGTCATATGCCACCCCATAAATTAAGTATTATTTTGGGTTGGGACACCTTTTTAGGGGTAGTTGTAGAGTCTCGACCCTTTTGTTCAAATCATAAATTTTGACATGTTTGCAACTTGGAAAAGGTTATCTTGCATTTGATCATGCAAATTAGAGCCTGCCCTACACTTTGTCATCTTGTTTCCAGGACACAAGGTATAAACTGATATTGAAAATTTTCAAGGATGGGTTGGTTCCTAGGATTCCTAAAAGAGCAAAAAAAGTTTCATCTGACGGGCCAAAGTTATGGCGGCCATTGGCTATTTGCAATGCGGCACAAAAGTCCTATATACTCATATTATTTACACTTGGATCTTAAACTATAGTTGATTATCATGAAAGTTTTGGCATTATTATTCCGTCAAATATTAATGTTATTGGCAAATTAATTTTTTTATTATATATTTAAAGTAACTATTGTAGATTAATATATTTTATGTTGTTTCTAGAAAAAATAGATTAATGTTATCGGTAAATTAATGTATTTTTATTACATATTTAAATTTATTTGTTATAGATTAATTAGATATTATGTTGTTTCTAAAAATCAGATTTTCTATTAAATTTTTTTTTACAGGTTACTAGTTTTTATAGTCAAATTAAATCAATTCACGATAGCGTAAAAATTTTAAACAATTCAAAATTGTGTCAAATTTAGAAATCTTATCAGCAAACAACAAGGCATCTATGTTAAAAACCAAACAAAGTGCATTCGTGTCATTGAATCAATTTTCTAACGGCCAACTCATATATAGACAATGAGTGCGGTGCACCAGTGCACGGTCGTTGGAACCTATATGAAGCCAGCATTTTTAATAACTTGATTTTATGGTTAAGAAATAATCCATTGGTGATTATCATCGGTCGATGATTATCTCATTCGATGAGAATGGTTGGGTAAGGTGGCTTGCATATCAACGCTGCCAATGGTCCGAAACTAATAAAATTAGTGGCCTCATCTGGCTATAAAATAGATTCCACAGCACGCTTATGATGGGAATGAACATATTGTATCACAAGTTCCGTTAGCTTTAGCGTCGTCAGAAATTAGATCTTATAAACGTGTGTGCTTTGTATCAAAAAGAGTTAGGCGACACGATATATAGGGAAATGCCCGGCCATTTATGTATATCAGGGTTAATTATTTATTTATAAGATGGTGAGCATGCTTTTAAATATGGACTGGATGAATTCATTCATATTATTTTTAGATTTAACTGCATAATTTTGAATTGCCACGTTAAATCAAATTCAATAGGTGGTGAAACAAATAATCAGGGCCTATTTCCCTCGTAATATTAACAAATTCAAATATATATATATATATATATATATATATATATATATATATATATATATATATAAAGAAAGGAAAAGAAAAGAACAGAAAAGAAGGTGGGGGCGGGGCAAGAGGAAGAGCCGGTAGCGGGGACAAATGTCAAATCATGGCGTCGAAACGACGTCGTTGGAGAAACCATGTTCTGGTTTACGGATTCCGGTTTCTGGATTGTTGTCCCAGTTCTTTTGTTTGACTTGACTATCAGGAATTAGAAGCTCGCCCAGAGGCCAAGACAGGGTAGAAATTAGAAAAATACAGAAATTGAATACTTATCTGTGAAAGAATAAAGGAAACCAATCACGAGAGAAAATTAATAAAGAAAGAATTTTCCTAGTCAACAAACAACAACAAGCCAGAGCATAACAAAGTTGAATTCTTTTTCTTTGTAAGTAGTATCCTTACTATGACTATAATAGTTAATTAGTTAATTAATTAATTATTGAATATTATTATTATTATTATTTTGAACCCTCTGTATTTGCTTGGATGTGCCTTCTTATTTTTATGTGCACGAGTATTCCAATTTTGATTTTTATTATATTTGCTTATTCCTAAAAGCATGTCCTGATTGTTAAAATTCATTAATGTGGTGAATGTACTTGAATTTCCTTGTCTTTTTCTTTTCCAAATAGAAGAATAGAGAAGAAAAAGGGGGTTTTGCATTTAACGCAAAGTTTCTGTTGATCTTATGCTCTTATAGGAACTTTACTCATCTGGGTTTTTGGATTTTAATCAATAAGTTGAAAATTTTTCTACTGGGTTTTGTAGCGGAGAAGGTAGTGTGGACAAGCCGTGTCAAGTTCCTGTTTGGTTTGGTTGTGAGAGGAGAAAGCTGAGAACTTGATTAACTGGGCCCCCCCCTTGGATACAAAATTTTGTTTTCTAATTCTGGGGATTTTGTGTAGATGGCTTTACGGGTTGGATGTGATGAATGTTGATTAGCCTTCGGATGGGATTTGGGGGAAAGTGTGAGAACTACTAGTGTTGTGGATTTTAAGAGGGTGGGAATTGTGTGTTTATGTGAATTATGATCAAGCAAATACTAAAGAAGCTTCCTCGAAAATCATCTAAGACGGGTGATAATCGTGAACATGGCAGAAATTCTGTTACCCAGCCAATTGCTTCCACTTGTTCAAGAAGCAGTGATTTGGGGAAAAGTAAATCTGGGAATCTGAACATTGTGTCTCCTCAGATGAATGATTCTACTTCAGATGCAGTGCAGGATGGTAACAAGATTCAGCTAGGCATGAATTTGAAGCTGAATGGTAATTTGGTGCTTTCTTCTTATGACACGTTGCCTGCATTGAAGGATGTTCCAAATGTGGAGAAGCAGAACTTGTTTATCAAAAAGCTGAATTTGTGTTGTATTGTTTTTGACTTCACCGATCCAACAAAGAACCTTAAAGAAAAAGAGATCAAGCGTCAGATGTTGTTGGAGTTGGTGGATTATGTTACTTCTGCAAATGGCAAGTTTAATGAAACTGTTATGCAGGAAGCCGTGAAAATGGTATCTGCAAATTTGTTTAGGACTCTTATTCCTCAACCAAGAGAGAACAAGATTGTAGATGGTGTTGATTTAGAAGAAGAGGAGCCCTCAATGGATCCTGCTTGGCCTCACTTGCAACTTGTGTATGAGTTCTTGCTGAGGTTTGTTGCATCACCTGAGACAGATGCAAAATTGGCCAAAAAGTACATAGATCAATCCTTTATTCTTAAGCTGCTGGATTTGTTCGATTCTGAAGATCCTCGAGAGAGGGAATACTTGAAAACAATTCTTCACCGCATCTACGGCAAATTTATGGTCCATCGTCCATTCATAAGGAAAGCTATAAACAACATCTTTTATCGGTTTATTTTTGAGACCGAGAAGCATAATGGAATTGCTGAATTTCTGGAAATTCTAGGCAGCATTATTAATGGGTTTGCTCTACCACTTAAAGAAGAGCATAAAGTGTTCCTTGTACGGGTTCTCATTCCTTTGCACAAACCAAAATCCTTAGCAATGTACCATCAGCAATTATCTTATTGCATTACACAGTTTGTGGAGAAAGACTGCAAGCTTGCAGATACTGTCATCAGGGGTTTATTAAAGTACTGGCCCCTGACAAACAGCTCCAAGGAAGTCCTGTTCCTGAATGAATTGGAGGAAGTTTTAGAAGCAACTCAATTACCAGAGTTTGAGCGCTGCATGGTGCCCTTGTTTCAGCAAATTGCCCGTTGTTTGAACAGTTTACACTTTCAGGTAATAAGTTGAAATTGTGGTCTGCTTTGCTTTTATATGCTTGATTTTGTTGTGTTTTAGCTTTAGCTTCTCCTTGTACAGATACCACATGCATGTCATTTACAGAATCTTAGTTGATTTTATTCAGGTTTGTTTTAGGTGGCGAGGGATCTCTGCAACATTATTTTCTATTATCAATACTGGCCGTTGAATTTTATAAACTATACTGAATTGTTTACTAAGCATTGACCATGAACATTGGTGGTTTTGTTTTCTCATCTTTTTTAGTACATTTGCTTTGGAGTGATGGCAACTATGCTTAAAAAAAGGTTGGTCCAAAAATAAAATGAATAGTAAATGGATAATTTCATATGTTTTAAACATAATGTGGTGCAGTATGTAGGAGTTCGCTTGTTGCATATGACTGCCGGAGAGATTGGCCAATGCTGGCAGCCTCTGGTTGGGTATCATGAGTGTAGCTCAAATTCATGGGGCTTTATAGAATAAAAGAAAAGTAACAGGGCTTTTCTTTCAGAGTAGGAAGAAGAAGATAAAAATTATATAAATAACTGATAAGATGGTAACATTGTGGTTTTGAATCGCTGCTCATACTCCATGGTTTTTGAAAGCGCAGTGTTTAAAGTAAATGAGCCTTTACTTATACTGGACATGCTGAGTGGCCCTAGGAAAATGAAGCATTTCTAAGCCTTGTACACATTCAAGATCCCTACATACTGGCTGGCCTCTCATCGAGGGGTCGGTTTTTTAACTTTTTGTCTTTAATTGTTTTTAATCATCTGTAAGAGTAACTCATTAAACTAATTTTGGATTGTAATCCAAAGATAGGAACATTGTTTTTCTATTAAAGACAAAAAAAGTTGGTTTCTGTGATTTAATATAAAGTTTTCTAATTTTTAGGGTCTTTTATCCCTCAAATTAGTGAAAGCCCTATCTATATCTCATCCTGTTCAACATTTTTACCCTTTCCATATTTTTTTTCTCTTCAAGGAATTCATTCTTGAAGCTAAATTCATGGAAAATTTTGATTGATACTAAATAACTCTTTCATTGCACTTATTATCTAGTTTATTAAACTAGGAAGCTACTATGTCAAGCCTTCTAAAATTAGTTGTATAGCCATGGAACTGATAAATGCTCGTAGCTATCAAGCTGAATTGTTCTCATGTGGTCAATTTGGGTCCCTTGGCGGTGATATTATGTGTGTGCTGAAGTGGTCATTTTAGTTGGAAAGGGCAGTTAAATTGGTTAAAGTAATTGTTAAGAGGTAAGTGTGCATTATTTAGTGGGATATCTTAGGGAACAATATATATAGGCCAATGAGATTCTCTTTTTGGGATTTCTACAATAATTTTGCTAGTCCAATGGTGATTTGCCTTTGCTTTTCAAGCTGGATCAAAATCAGTGAAAAAACTTGATTAATTTTTTAGAGAAAGAACCACCTACTTATGCACTTGTCAGTTGTTCTGTCTGAAGTTTAGCATATATTGTACCCCAGAGGCATGGCCGAGTGGCTTTCAGCCTCTTTGTTTGGCTAGTCACCCGAGTTCAACTCTTGGTGGAGGTAGGTGGTTAAAAATTATATTTGGGCTCCGCCCATCCACCTACTGTTTTTAAAAAATAAATATAAATAAAAAATTTTAAAACCCTGATTTTCTGCTCGAATATTTTCTACGGGGATTAGTATGCTCCTCCTTGTATGGTTTATTTATATCTTAATGTATAGTGGTATTGCTTTGATAAGCTGATCGATCCAAATAATCACTGTCTCTGATCCCTGAATCTCACTTTATGCAATTTTACTTGATTTTTCAGGTGGCAGAGAGAGCTTTATTCTTGTGGAACAACGATCACATTGAGAATTTAATTATACAAGATCGTAAGGTTATACTGCCCATTATCTTCCCTGCTCTGGAGAAAAATGCCAGAAATCATTGGAATCAGGCTGTCCACAGTTTGACTTTGAATGTTCGCAAGATTTTCTTTGATCTAGATCCTGAGCTGTTTAAGGAATGCTTAGCTAAGTTCAGGGAATATGAATCGAAGGAAGGTGAGATTGAAGCAAGACGTGAAGCCACATGGAAACGTTTAGAAGAACTTGCTGAAGGGAAAGTTCCAATTAACAAGTCAGTACCTGTTCCCCAAAAAGTACAGCCTTCCCCCTCTTCAGGTTAGAGAGAAAGAAAGAGAGGGGGGGAGAGAGAGAGTGAGAGAGATAAATATTTGTTGCTAGTTCCAATGACTGTCAATTTTTTTCGTTTAGATGGTGACATCATTCAGGTGGTATGCTCATGCATTGTTAATGTCGTACACACCATAAAAGAAATCCAGGATGGAGGGATAAGCCCATAAACATTTGGTGAGATTATCCTTTTATTTCATAAGCTTTTACCTTGCACTGTTATTTAAACCAATGACTATGCAAATATGCAACAGTTGACCAGAGGAAACAAAAGGTAAAGTTCAAGAGAGAGGGGGAAAAAAATCAAATGCTTAGAGACATTGTGTTCATTCATTCATATTTTTACTTTTCTTGCCCCTTCTGTCCCCCATTGTTCTAATGAATGTGTAGAGGATTGAAATCAAATGTGCAGAAAATTTCTAGCATTTTGTTGCCTTCCATGCTCTTGATCATGAGGGCATGATAATCTTGTGCAATCTTGGTGGAAGAGTACATAATAGGATGGTTATTAGTATGCATTGTAGCAGCTGTAGAAGGTTAACCCGTAAGTATCAATTTTGCAAAAAGTTTAATGAGGTGACCTGATGTGCCAGAGACTGTTATGGTTTTGATTTTTTTATGAACTTTTTCTGCCTCCTGATTTTGTGTATATGAGGCGAAGTTACACGTTGAAGTCATGCAACCAGTGCATTCCATTTCCAGCATCTAATGTGTAAGGTCTATCAGTTACGGAAACACTGCTGATGATTTGCTTGTCTTGAGCCTGTGAAACTGTCTAATTCATCTTCTTGATGAATTTGGTGCCACTGAAAACGGTC
Source organism: Murraya paniculata (assembly GCA_030449075.1). Lineage (NCBI taxonomy): Eukaryota > Viridiplantae > Streptophyta > Magnoliopsida > Sapindales > Rutaceae > Murraya > Murraya paniculata. The sequence goes on from JAEVFN010000022.1 coordinate 2,680,731, forward strand.
ATGGCAGCTCGGAAGAGCTAGTTAGCTTTGCATTCATGCATGTAGATATAGTGCGAATGTTTAGCTAACAGATGATCTTAAGTACCACTCCTCCACTCAAGATTAATCATTATTAACAATCATTAAATGCCCATCTCTGCAATGATGTTCTTCCACTAAAACAATTTCTCCGTCAGCTATCAATGTTTCTGAAAATAAGAGTGCAAGAGCGGCTAACACTTAACAAAAGTGTTGATTTGATTCCTTGGCTTCAACTTTACACTAACAATGATGAATGACCCCCACTAGGTTAGACAAATTTAACTTGACAAGGCACTGACACAGTTTGTTAGACAAATCATATACCTAATCTGCAACGTTATTATGCAAATCACTGATTGTATTTGTCTCATTCTTTATTGAAATTGAAATTTGATCTTTAAGGCGATATTGGGAAGTATGTCTGGATTGTTGTGCCGGTAGACTTCAGCAGCGGGAAAAAAAAAATTGAAAAAAAAAGGCTTTGGGTGGAAAAGAAAAGTTATCAATTCTACTCCCTTTTTACAAGGGCAGTTGCCATTTCGTGGTCACAGCTGCAGTTAGTTATTTTTGGGGCGTGCAATTACTATGAAAAATGGTTCAAAACAATATGGGACCTTTGGTTTTGAAATGTAATTATACCATCATCAAAATTCGCATTTTTTTTTCCTTCATATAAAACACTTGCATAATATAATTTCAAAGTTTGGTCATTTATACGCCAGCGGTTGCTGCTGTCCTAAATCCCATGATCCCATGGGACTAAGAAAATAATTATTTAATTGGGTATATAAGGTGGTGGATTGATAATTTTTTTAAAATTAAATGATGGGAACTTTTTCTTCGCAAAAGGGTTTTTAAAGGTGATTTCTACTTATGGGTTCGCACAATGGGTATCAAAGCATTTACCGTATTAAATATGAGATGTGATGCACCATATATTTTATGCTATGTTTACTTCTTAGATTAGGGAATCAAAATTTGAAAGTATAATCATTGATGACGTTTATTTCATAAAATAAAATTCGGAATCAGAATCGTAGGGCCTACCATAGTTTGGAAATGAAAAATGAGAGACTCATTCTTAAGGGCGAGGTGGGAATGAATCTCTCATTCTCATGATTGATTATTTTGCCATCCCTAAACTTAAAAATGTTCATGTTGTCCTTATTTATAATTAATTAATATATTATTATTAATTAATATATTATTAACAATAATTATTAAAAATTATAGTTTTTGAATAAATAATCACAATTATTAATATATTATTATTAATTGATTAATTAATTAATATATTTTAATAATAATGATTGATATAATTATAATTAATTAATTAAAAAATTTTACTATTAATTAATATATTAATATATTATTGACAATAATTAATAATAATAATAATAATAATAATAATTTTTTAATAAACAATCACTACAATTAAAATATAAAATAATGCTTATAACAATAATTCATTAAGTATTTTTCAATAATTTGTTATAATTTAACTCATTCTGAATTCGATTTTAAGATAAAATAAACACATCAATGAAATTTCAGTCCATTCCGATTCTGATTTCGATTTCGATTTCGATTTTGATTTCTACAGGTTAAGTAAACAACTTATTCCAATTCTCATTTTATATTCTCATTCTAACTCATTATTATTCTAACCCATTATGATTTTAGTCTATTCTTATTATTGACAAGTAAATACAGCATTATAAGTTATTTAATAGTGTAAAGGTAGGTGCGATTTTATTATGACCGCTGTTATGGAGAGAGCATTTTGAGGAAAGGCTAGTTTCATGTGGATGACGACATTTGCAGGATGCTGTAAGTTGCCATGATCCTACATCTCATGTATGTTAGGTATACCGAAAAATAATAATCTAAATAACAATATGGACAGAATTTGTGAGACTAAAAAAAATGATAAAAAATATTTCCAAAGAATTAATCATTTTTTGTTTGCATTTTTGGGTAGATGCTTGTCCACATTCTGATTTTCCCAAATGTGGTACAGTTGTTAAGGCTGATGACGTTGTTGGATAATGCAATCAAGCATATAACAAAATCATAAAAAAATCTAGTTACTCTTTAAATTAAACTCGGTCTAGTTTGAGGTTGTTGATTGTTTACAATTTACTTCAACTTTAACCCAGACGATAATCTTCTTAGTAACAGTTGCGTTTACAAAGATCCTCCCTTTTGTCAACTCTTTTTATCTTGTTAGATTACATGTTCCATTTACGGACAGTGTGATTAGTGAATACAAGGGCAGCTGCTTTGGCTTTGGTCAGTTTATTATTCCTCTCCCTCTCTCTCTCTCTCTCTCTCTCTCTCTATTTTCCGTCCAAAGGGATTGCAAAAAAAAGAAAAAGAAATAACTAAAGAAAATCGAAAGCTTTTGCTCGGCCTCTTACAAGTTCCGAGCTTTTAGTGCCTGTGACTGTAAGTAACCACCAATCATTTTACCCTCTTCCCATTATCTGAGTTTTGCTTCTCACTGCATCTTCTGTTGCTTTTACCTCGTACTATCACTAGGTAAAATTTTCACTGCTTCGACTTCTCTATTTTTGAATTTTTTGTAATGTTATTTTTGGTGTTTTTGGTTGAACCCAGATACTATCATGGCGTAGCTGCTAACTGAGAAGAAAGCAGGAGGGGGAATCTTTAGAAATGGAACGAGAAGAGGCTTGAAAATAGGAGCTTCTGGTGGGTTTACATTTAGCGTATATAGGAGCTTATGGTTAATTTGTTATTTGTTCCTTTCTGAACGAGGGTTCTTGAATTTTAAGTCAAAAGGTGTCATTTATTCTTCTTGAATTTCGTACACTTAATTTTCTGATTTATTAGAGGATGAAGTGTCAAAGTAAGAGTTATTGCTCTGATGATTTCATTGGTGCTACTGCCTACTGGGGTTTCTGTAATCTTTATCTGGGGTTGGGCTTCTTTATCCTGTAATATGGTTCATCTTTTTGGGTCAGTTGATTCTGTGGCTTGAAATGGATTTGATGCATCTGGGTTTTTGTCTTTGATTTGTGATGTGGAGGTTCAGGTCTTTCTGAGGGGGTGGCTTCTGCTTTGAATCAGCCTCTGGTTTCAGCCACTAAAGGACTTCTGTTGTTCCGTATCTACAAAATTTGAGCTATGATCAAGCAAATACTTGGCAGGCTTCCACGGAAGCCATCCAAGTCATCTGAGAAATGCGAATTTGGGTGTTCTTCTACCCCTTCTTCAAATGCTACCAGCAGTTCAAGCAGCTATGATCTTGTGAGTAATAGGCCAGTGAATTCGGACCATATGCCTCTTCCGGGCCTTGATTCTGCTTCAAATTTAGGAGATGGTCGGGGAAGCAAATTTCCTAAAGTTGGAAATCCAAAACTCAATGGCAACTCGGTAGTTGCTCCCTATGAAGCATTGCCTGGATTTAGGGATGTTGCAAGCTTTGAAAAGCAAAACTTGCTTATTAGAAAGCTGAATCTATGCTGTGTTTTGTTTGACTTCACAGATCCAACTAAGAACTTGAAAGAGAAGGACATCAAGCGGCAGACATTGCTTGAGCTTGTGGATTTTATTACTTCTGCAAATGGGAAATTCACAGAGACAGTAATGCAAGAAGTTATAAAGATGGTGTCTATGAATTTATTTAGGTCACTTTCACCACAACCCCGTGAAAACAAGACTTTAGAAGCCTTTGATCTGGAAGAAGAAGAGCCTTTGATGGACCCTGCATGGCCTCATTTGCAAATTGTGTATGAATTCCTTCTGAGGTTTATTGCATCTCCTGAAACAGATGCAAAGTTGGCTAAGCGGTACGTTGATCACTCGTTTGTTCTCAAGCTGTTGGATCTCTTTGATTCTGAGGATCCGAGGGAAAGGGAGTATCTCAAAACAATTCTACATCGTATATATGGGAAGTTTATGGTGCACCGCCCATTTATTAGGAAAGCTATCAACAATATCTTCTTTCATTTTATATTTGAAACAGAGAAGCATAATGGGATTGCTGAGCTTTTGGAGGTTTTGGGCAGTATAATCAATGGTTTTGCTTTGCCACTTAAAGAAGAACACAAATTGTTCCTTATAAGGGCCCTAATTCCACTACACAAACCAAAATGCCTTGCAATGTACCATCAGCAATTGTCATACTGTATTACACAGTTTGTGGAGAAAGACTACAAGCTTGCAGACACTGTTATAAAGGGTTTGTTAAAGTATTGGCCAATAACTAATAGTTCGAAAGAGGTTATGTTCCTAAGTGAACTGGAGGAAGTTTTAGAAGCAACTCAACCAGCAGAATTTCAGAGATGTATGGTACCCTTGTTCCGTCAAATTGCTAGTTGCTTGAGCAGTTCACACTTTCAGGTAATAAGACTTCAAACTTTGATCTTCATGCAGTTCAAGATTTTATGTTCTGAAAGAATTTCACTTCTCATCTTGATCCATGCTATTAAATATTTCGTTTACTTCCGCTTGCTTGTTTGTGGCTCTTTTCCATAGTATTTTCACTTTTGGCTATTCAAACTTCAAGTATTAATTGGCTTTCTGAAGTAGGAAGAAGGGCTTACAATGTAAGCTTTCTGGGCAAACTTGAAAAATATGAGTTCCTTTTTTATTGTTATTATTATTTTTATTTTGTTTTAGATTTTTTACTTTTGTCAAATTTGCTGAATGTAATTGTTGTCAATTTCTGCCACTTGCCACTGTTGTGAGCTCGCAACCACGTATGTAATTATGTGATTATGTCAAAATCATCCATTTGAATTGACATTGGCTTGTCTGCTCTGCTTTGGATGCTGTGATAGATATATTAAGTTTTGTTGTACTTATTTCGAGTTTTTTTGGAACCTATTCACTCTAGAGCGGTTGCATATTAATTGGTATGCAGGAAAACTTTTATTTTGATCAAAATGCTAGCATAGCATAATACACAAGTTTACTGTATCGTGGTTTTGTTGAAGTTGAATGTTTCTGATGGCTACTGGCCAGGATGGATGAATGGATATCATGTACTTTAATGCTAATGATTAGCTGGTTGTGGTAGTCGGCAACCTGAAATAGTTAAGAGAATATAGTTTGAGCTCATTGATGAGTAAAATAGGATTAGTTTGATGTGGATAAAACTCTAATTATTCACCTTAATCTGGCTCAGGCATTGAAAATAGGTAGGTAATATTCCAGGAATTGGTTTGCTACTGCATATTCCATGGTCTTTGTGATCCTGATAGAGTTACAAACACATAACTTCATGGGTGTAAAGAGAATACGTGAAGATGTATCTTGGTGTGTGCTGCATCCTCGTTGAGATCTGGAATTTCATCTGCTGTTTTTTAATATTATTAAAAACTTGTTATCCACAAATCCCAAAACACCTTTGTTATATTTAGTTATTTTCTAGATAGTTGACCACTGGAATTATGTTACCATCAATGGCACTCTTGGCTTATGTGATTCGTGCTCATTTTTGTCATAGTTGTCAAGTTTAAATGTAGGAAATTGCATGTTTGGTGGTGGTGACTATTCTTCACCAATTTTAGTCTGTGTGTGGTGACAAATTCAGTAAGATGAGAACAGGGGTGAAAAGCAAATTTGGGAAAGGAAAAAGCACGTGGAGGCCAATATTTCAACAAGTTTTTTCAGAAAGTTATCCTGGTAGATTATATATTTTGTTGCTACTGAGTATTTAAATTAATGGATTGAAATTCCACCATTAAAGGATGAGGTGTGCTTGTGATGTCAGGTTCATTTTAATGCAGTATTGGTTTGAAACTATTCTTTGTTACAAAAGTAGTGTGGTCAAGTCTCACAGTAATTTTTCGTTTTTACTGGTGGTGAGACAACAGGAGTTGACCGGTTTAATTAGAGGTTGGCCAGTTCTTAGGTTCGATAAAAGATATGGGCTTCCCCATGGTAGGATCTGTTAAAAACACATTCTTCTAAACTGAACTATTGTGTTGTGTTGGTTAGTAAATGGCAAAATCTGTTCCCTTATGCAATCATTTCAAGTTTGAGTCAGTCAACCGTCAAAAAGTTTTCAATGCCCTTTCACATATGGGCAGATGTTTTTTAATTGAATTCAAGTTCCTTGAATGAGATTCTCATTTTAGAGTCTATGCCAAATATTCTCTTTCTGTTTGCTCGTACAAAAATACTTGTCTGTTTCTAAATTAAATTTCGGCCACTTTATGATTGTTTTACAGGTGGCAGAGAGGGCTTTGTATCTGTGGAACAATGATCACATTGAGAATTTAATCAGACAAAACAGGAAAGTTATTCTGCCCATTATCTTCCCTGCCTTGGAAAAAAATGGTTGTAACCACTGGAATCAGGTGGTCCAGAACTTGACACTTAATGTCCGCAAGATATTCTCTGAAATTGATCCTGAGCTATTTGATGAGTGTTTGCAAAAATTCCAAGAGACTGAAGCAAAAGTGGAGGAGATCAGAACACAATGTGATGCCTCATGGAAGCGCTTGGAAGAGATTGCTGCTGCAAATTCTGCCAAGTAGTGAAGCAGTTATTGTACCCTCCATGATACCTACACAAACTTCAAGCAAGTGATATGAAGACATTTTTTTGTGCAGTTAAGGGTTGCAATTCTATGGACAAGTGTGGCAGCCCACAAGGATAATGTTCGTAAGGTGATTAAATGCTTGTAGATTGATGTCCATACTGCTTATACTCCTAATTTTGGATTGGTAGCACCCCGATGGTTATAACCTCTTAATGCAGCAAGACTACTATTCTATGATGTTTGCAAAGATAGCAACTTCTGCTTACTTGATAAACAGGTGCTATTGCTTAACTCCACTTTCCCAATCACACAGATGTTGAGAGTAATTTTTGCGTTCTGATGGTTGATGTTGTGAGAAGCTCTATGAAGGAGCTAGCTACGATACTGGTGATTTTACTTTCTGAACCGCTCAGTATAATTCCTTATGTTGTATTTATATATATTGATCCATTGTTCTTGCAAATGGATGTGTGTCTTCTTGTATGTATAAATATTAACAGATGGGTGAATGGGTTTTAATTGGAATACTGTGATTTTTTCTGTTTTGGCATTGTAGTCTCCCCTTCTGGCATTTGTGTTCCACAACTAAACTGTTTTTCTTGTGTATCATCTTATAGTGGCATTGAAGTCTTGTTCTAAATGTCCTGGTAATTTAGAACTACTATTGCTTATAATCATTTTCGATGAATCTGTTTATTGATCATCTCAGTTGTAGATGCTTAGAAGTTAAAACCACTGTAATTATCTGTTGGTAGGTCTGTTTCACAATAGCCAGGTTGGAAAGTAGATGACATCTTCCTTGTGTAGAAATTGTCTTTTTACATTTGTGAGCAGGAGAGGAGCCGGTTCCATTGCAAGGCATTACAGATGTCTTATGGGACCTGGCTTTAGATTTTTTTTTTTTATTATTATTTTTTTTTCTTAATGTAAAGTTCTCAATTTTAGACGCTACTTCAGTTAATCCAGTAAGAATTTGACAATTTGCAGTTGCAACTAATCTTGTTTTTGTTCACCAAGTGAACCACAGTAGTATGCAAATTTTGTTTTATTTGCATCTTCAGTCAAACTATTTCTGTCGTCTTTAAATAGAAACCCCATTGGCCATTTGAATCTTCCTAATCCATATTATCAATAGTTTACTTAATATCAGGTGAGCAGTCGTTTTCTGATGGAAATTTTTGTTCATGCAATGCATCTGGGTGATGTTTCGATAATTCAATTATTTGCGACTACCCATCTGCTAATCTTTGTGCATCACCTTCTTCTGTTGAAAGATTATGAGAACGTGAATCATGATTAGCAGAAATAATGCAGACCTTATTACATACTATTCTTATATAAGATCAGGCAAGAATCATTCAACCGGCAAGAGCAAGGTGGCTGGTGAATTAGAAATTGAAATTATTAGCAGAGAAACCATCAAACCATCTTCTCCAACTCCCTATCACCTTAGGAACTTTAAGCTTTCATTTTTAGAACAAATAGCTCCAGTAATGTGCACACCAATAGTGTTGTTCTATTCACAAAACGGTGATTCTGATCACCCCGGCGAGGCTGCAAAAATGTGCCAGCGTCTGAAGACATCCTTATCAAAAATCATAACATTGTTCTACCCATTTGCTGGGAGATTCAAAGATGTGCTTCAATTGAATGCAATGATGACGGGGCTGATTTTCTTGAAGGTCAAGTCAGTTGCTGTCTATCAGACGTTCTTCGACAACCTGATGCTAATAATCTACGGAAGTTCCTACCTATTGAGATTGAATCCATGGAAGCAGTAACAAGCATTTTGCTTCTTGTTCGCACTACCTTCTCTGAATGTGGTGGAATGGCAATTGGAGTGTGCCCTCCACACAAGCTTACAGACGCAGACACACTAAGCACATTCATCAAAAGCTGGGCTGCCACTGCTCTTGGGGCTAGCCAAACTATACCGCAGCATGAATTCCTCACAGGATCAGTTTTCCCACCAAAAGGTCCCCCAATGCCGGCCTTGTCATTCCCTCCAGGCAACTGCAAAACAAGGTCTAGGAGGTTTGTGTTTACAGCTTCAAAAATTGCCGCACTCAAAGCTAAAGCAGCCAGTGCGTGCGTGCGTGCAGCAGCCATCCCGAGTAGAAGCTGTTACAGCACTCATTTGGAAATGCTCAATGATTGCAATATCAATAACAACGGTCCGGGGATGTCCAAGGCTATCTCAGGCAGCGCATGCAGTGAACTTGCGTAACAAATTGTGTGGGAAATGTAACGGGGATTCTCTCAGCAGAGTCACCAGCCGAGGATGAGATAGAGCTGCAAGACTTGTGAGCTGAGGAAAGGAAAACATGAACTTGTTAAAATGAGTTCCATTTTTTGTGTGTGTGTGTGTGTGTGTGTTTTGTCTTCACTTTGTAAAAAACTAATACTCCCTCATTATTAATTTTATCCAATTTCAAGCACCAAAGACAATCGTTTTGAGCTCATCCAAAACATGGAAGTGGGCACTGGGGCTTGGTTGGTCGAGATAAACGTGGGAAGAATATCATTTTCCAAGATGATAATATAATCTAAATGAGTGATTGTTTGGTCCAAAAAGGCGTGCTTCACATTTTACTTTTAGTGCCATCAGTCATCCATGATCGGTGGCTGATTCATTTCATCACATTTTTCTTGTCCAATTCTACAGACACACAAAAGTCGTACCACATCATAGTTTTCCTTGATTGAGGCCGCAACTCAAAAAGCCATACGCCAGATCCCTGACTCCACATTTTCCCGTTTTGGTCTGAACACCTTCTAAAATTTAAAAGGATAAGAATAATAATAATAATTATTATAAATAACAACAATTATAAATGTTAACTTATTTGACCATTAATTGTGAAATCATTTTTGTTTGTGGAAAATGCCTGTGTGTGTGTGTGTGTATAAAAAATTCAAGTCCACTAGATAATTGAAAATGAATGACCAAGGCAAAAGAGAAAGAGATGAAGGTTGAGATTATATCAAAAGAAACCATCAAGCCCTCCTCTCCAACACCAAGTCACTTAAAAGATTACAAGTTATCCCTTTTGGATCAGATTGCTCCTCCATCTTATGAACCTCTGCTTCTCTTTTACTCCTTCAATGGCGATGGTGACCGACAACATCACCACCATATCTCAGTTTCTAAGGCTAATAAGCTATCCCTTCAGCTAAAGCAATCACTTTCAGAAACCTTAACTCGCTTTTACCCACTTGCCGGAAAAGTTAAAGACAACATCACAATCGACTGTAGCGACTATGGAGCAGTTTATGTGGAAGCACAAGTCAACTGCTTGCTCCAGGACTTGCTCAAACAACCAAACAGAGACTCAGTCATACAACTCATCCCCATTGAATTAGCTGAAGAATCGAGACCTAGTTTATTGCTAGTCGTTCAATCTAGCTTCTTTACTTGCGGGGGTGTTGCAATTGGCGTGTGCATTTCACACAAGATAGCAGACGCAGCAACTGTCGTCACATTCATCAGAAGCTGGGCAGGGGCAGCTGGCGGCGACCATCATCAAGTTTACCATCCATTATACAATGCATCATCTCTATTCCCACCAAGGGATGTCTCAGCCACAGCCATGTCATTTTTAACTCCACCTTATAACATGGCAATGAAAGAGAAGTGCATTACAAAGAGGTTCGTGTTTTATGGCCCCAAGATTGCTGATCTTGAGGCTGCTTTACCGGCCTCTAGCACAAGAGTGGAAGCTGTGACAGCGCTCATTTGGAAATGCGCCGTGAACGCATCAAGATCAAACTCAGGGGTTTCAAAGCTATCTATACTGTCCCGATCTGTCGACATACGAAAAATAGCCGTTCCCCCTTTGCCCGACAACTCCGTCGGGAACCTTGTCGGGTACTATGCTTCCCAAAAAGACGAGAGCGATATACAATTACAAGGATTGGTCCGTGAGCTAAGAAAAGGGATTCAAGATTTCAGCCAAAGCTACCTGCAGAAGCTTCAAAGAGAGGATGCACTTGAAGCCGTCACCGAGGCTTGCAAAGATGCCATTGCCATACTCATCAGCAATGATGTTGACTCGTACGTATGCAAAAGTTTGTGCGACGTTTCATTGTATGATATTGATTTTGGGTGGGGAAACCCGACGTGGGTCACTAATATTTCTTCTAATACCGCAAATCACAAGAATCTTGTGGGGTTGATTGATTCGGGCATGGGAGATGGTTCAATTGAGGCTTGGGTCACTCTCAGTGAAGCAGACATGGCCTTGTTTGAACGTGATCCTGATCTACTTTCTTATGCTGCAACGTTTGATTATCCGAGTTTCTTAAAGTCTTCTCTTTAATCTCTTTCTTTTCTTTTCACCTTTTTTATTTTGGGAAAGTGCATTTGGTATTTACTGTGCATACGAGTGAATAAGGAGTTGTTTGCGTGGCTTGGTTGGGAAAATTTGTCAAAATTTGCTTGTGTTGTCGGTAGATTATTAATTGCCAACAGCTATTTTATTTTTATTTTTATCTTTTTCTTTTTCTTCTCCCTTTTTCAAGTTAATTAATACTCAGATATGTGTGTGTATATATATATATTAAAAAAAAAAGACAAAAAATATGGTTCCGAAAGCGTCCACGTTTAATTAATGCAAAATCATCATTATTGCCCATTCGTCCGCCATATGTCCATTGTTGTCTGTAAAACTAGACCTTAATTAGCTGAAACTGCATCTATAACTTGAGCATTATGGCCTTAATTAATCTTTTAGCAGACAACAGGACGAGGACGGCTGCGTTATCTTCTTTGTTTGATTGTATACTGTCTCCCAAATTACCGAACGGATCCTATTTTTCTGTTCATAATTTTCATTTATTAACTTTATAGAGTCGTTCGCAGGCCCGCAAATTCTAGATTTAATAAAATTTAAGACGAATTGATAATAATATGAATAAATTAAAAAAAATATACCTGTGTTTAAAAATATTTAAATCTCAATCATAACATTGTAAAATTTTATTCAGGTCTAAAATTTTAATGCTAAATTTTAAGTCTGAATTAGAAAATTTTGCTTACTCTACATTTCTATATTTATTATGTAATTTATGGCATTCTTTGTCCAGAGCAAAGCACATAAATCATTTTTTCAATTTCACTATTATACTACTCAAATTATTAAATATGAATTAAACAGACATGTAAAATTATTGATTAAAATATACATGCATGGAAAAATATTTAAAAATCTCAGTCATGTATTATTATATTAATATACATGCCACCAGATATTTTTAAGCTGAGTTGGAGATTATAAAACCTGAATATACGCTAGAGCAGCTGTAGTTTAATTAAGAAGCAAATGAGAGCAACTTCTCGTCAGCTTCAAACTTGGCCATGTCTTCCTCTTTCAAATTAATCCACGCCTCAACTCCATGATCACCAGAAACAGTGTCCATGAACGTCACAAGATTCTTGAAACTCAAGCTGGCAGAGGCAGCCCACACAGGCTTCCCCCAGCCAAGATCAGCTTCATAGAGTGGAAACCTGCATAAGCTAGTGACGCTGAACGAAACAATCTCCTCTCTAACGAATTTCTCAGCTCTATCTCTCATCAAACCCAAATGCTCATCGCCCTGTTGCAGTTTCTTTACATAGTCTTTGTCAACCTTGCGTAACGAGTCTCTCATTTGGCTTATTATAGTATGATTGTAACGCTCTTCATCCTCATTATCCAGGCACGGAATTGTTACCGCTGTTCGATAAAGATTCCCAAAAGAAAAATCCGGCAACGGCGGCTCCATTCTTGTACGTAGATTCACTGCATGAGTAATTGTGTAAAATCTATGATCTGATGTTTTATACGATGGCTTTGTGGCCGCAACGAAGCGGCTCCATATGAAAGCTGATAAGGCCTCGACGCGTGATGGAGTACAGCTTTTGCTTTGGGTGTAATTTGATCTTATTTCTTCAACCTTGGGGGCAGTAAACACGAACCTCTTTGTTACAACATTCTCTTTAGTGATGCCGATGCTTGGTTCGAACCCTAAAGTGTTCTTGGGTGGAAAGAGTGTCGCAGATACAAATTCCACACGCACTGTGTGTTTCTCCCCACGAGCAGTGGCTGCCCAGCTTTTCACAAACGTGAAAAATGATTGAGCATCTCCGACTTTGTGAGAAATGCAGATACCGAGCCCAATACCACCACAGTCAAAGGTGTTGAATTGGATGCCAATGGGCAGCTCTTTGGCTTCGGCTAGGTCAAATGGGAGTAGTTTGTTGAGTTCATTAGGGTTTGGGTTTTGAAGAAGATGTAAAAGTTGGCACTTGACTCGAGCTTTCTTGAATGGGATGCCCTCATCGTTGCAGTCGATGAAAGTACTGTCCTCATGAATGCGTCCTGCCAGAGGATAAAAGCAAGTGAAGACTTCGGATAAGGATTGTTTGATAAAATTGCTCAGTGATTCTGTGTTGTTATTGCTCTCATCATCAGCTGGGTAGAAGAGGACCAAAGGGTTATAGACTGGGGGAGATATTTGATCAAGAAAAGAGAGTTGGTAATGGCGAAGGTGTTGAGGAGTTGGAGAAGATGGTTTGATTGTCTCTGTAGAGATTACTTCAACCTCAAGCTTCATCATCGAGATGTGTATGCATACACAGCACAAATAAAGTCTGTATAAACTCCTTAATTTCTCATTAAGTTTGAATGTTATTGTATGCATTCTTTTAGATACGCGTGATCAGATATATATTTTATAGAGAGAGAGAGAGACAGCGAGAGGTGTTAATGATGAAATGAAAATTATTAGATGAAGACATTTGAATGTTTTAAAAAGTACAAGTTTTGGGGCAACCTTGAGCTGAAAAGTAAAATGACCATGAAACACTTTGTGTAGTATTAGGGTTTACCCAAGCCATACTTTATCTTATTGAAAATCTTCGTGTTTATCATCACCAACCACTACTATTTTTATTCCCATTATCTACTTCAATCCATATGTATCTTTATATACTAGAAGTTAAAAGGGTATCGAAGGAATATAATTGCTTACGAAACAAAGGACAAGGCAGTGCAGCAAGCAAGCGCTATATGCAAATGAAGTGAATGAGAGTTTTGTTGGTTAGCAATTGGCGTGTCAATTAGATGGAAGATTTCTCAGCTGTCCGAGCCGACACGAAATTAATTAGGAGAAAGGGATGTAAAAAAGAAGATGTAAATTAATCAAGAAGTTGTATTACATGTATAGAATTCATTCTAATTTTGAATATTAATCTTGTTTGCAGCTAAATTTTTAATTCAGAAGCATATACCATTTAGGCAATTACGTACAAAGCATCACACATATTGTGGGTATACTTTATTATTATAGCATCAGGCCATCACTATCATTTGCCAAGAAACGTAAGTACATGCAACAACCAAATCCGACCTTATAATGGAGATGTATCATATGTTTACGAGAAATTCTAACATATATCATACGTAATATAATCAGTTAACATGTATATGATATGTATAATTAAATTTTATATAATTACCGCTTGTATATTAGTTTTTGACAACAAATAAACACATGCTATAACATGGTTTGTTGTATAGCTTACATGATAATTCATAAATATTCTAGAATTTCTCCATGTGCGCACCTTACTAACTATAATTTGGCGCATTGTGTGTGTGTTACACTGTATTGCATCATTTTAATGCTGACATATTGTATTATGCTATATTATATTAGTACTATATTTTAATGATATTGTACAACGTTTTATATATGGTACACTATTGTATTCATTTTTAATTATACTATGTTTGGTACTACACTGCATTGTATTATTTTTTTGTGATTAATTTAAATTATATATTTGGAAAACAATATTTATTATCCTTAAAAAAATACTAAACATAGAAATCTTAAATTTTTAGAATTTTTAAATCAATTTTTTTTAGTATGAATGTTAGAAAAAACAATTCTTCATAAAATATATGTACTACTAACAAATTCTAAAATTTTCAACAATATAACATTAATTTTTTTTTTCAGTATTTGCTAAATATATATAACTTGTCAAATAAAGATCAAAGTAAATAATACAATCAAATCATCTCTAAATTAAATTTCACAACATAAATAAATAATTAAAACATACAAGATTCGTCCAAGAGTCATTTTAGAATGGTAGTATAAAAGTTTATACATAGTACAATATGCGATACAATAATTGTAACATAATCACCAACAAAATGGGTTGTATTAGATAATTCAAGTACACACATCCACATGGCAAAATACTACTGTAAAATATCATTGTTAAGTTAGAAATGCATACTTTCTAATCAAACTCCACTCCTCTCTTGCTCACACAAAAGCATCCTAACACATGCCAACTTATGGTCACAATCATTTCATAATACTTTGAAAGTCCTTATATTTGAAAGTTTCTTTACCACTAGATTTAAGGTCATAATCGATCATCCATTGAAAGTTAAATCGAAGTAAGATCTTCAACAATATAACCTCACTTTCATTTTCCACTTGACAAAATAAAGTTTGCTTCTCGTGTTCATATCTAAAACAACAAATAAAATGAAAAAAAAATAAATCAGCTAGTAAGCCATTGATAAATTTTCATAAAAGTTAAATGCTAGCACACTTTTTTTTTTTTGGCTTTGTTAAAATATGTTATTCATAATGATCAACCTCAAGTAGTCTAATATCCTTTAGCTCTATTCCATATAGTGCGATAAAATAAATTTGGTCTAGGATGCAGGCAATGCCGCGTCAGGTCAAACGAGCTAGATGCATAAACCACTCCATGCCCAACTCCACCCCAAAAAACCAAAACTACTTTAACTTATTAAAGAATTTAATGCAAATTGAGTATCGATTATTTCAATAATTTCATGATTTCTTTTTTTAAAGAAAGAACACTACTCTTAATTACTCAAGCATACATTGTCTAACACTAATTCAACAATAATCGTTGATTAAAAAAAAAAAAAAAGAAGCTCAACCGCCATCTAATTCTATCAAATCCTATTTTAGAAGTGATCCATGTGATGAAGAAGAGGCACGGCAGCGGTGGAGCAATATTGTCATGTGGCGCAGTGTGACGAGATACAGTGTTGGACAGTAGATTGGTGGAGCACCCGCCGGTGTTTAGTGGTTTGTCTGAAAAATATAACTTTTTTTATAGAATTTTTTATAAAGTAATTTTCTTTAATTTATTTGTACATTTTATCTTTTATTATTTTATAAATTTCATACCGCAATAATAATTTTCAGAAAACGCTATCATAATTTATTAAGTTTAAAAAATTATAATAAAACAAAAAAAAGAGGGATCTTCATCTTATATTTGATATAATAGAAAATCATGCGAAATTTTAATGAACAATAAACAAAACTATAAAATGAAAAAAAAAAAAGGTATTTGAATCTTGGTTACAGTTGAAGAGATAAGGGCCTGCTGAGTTTTTACAGTTGAAGAAGAAGAAATAGTTACAATGAAGAGATAAGGTGTAGAATTGTAGAAGTAAAATTGAATAAGGAAGGGATAGTGGAAAAGTAATTGAATAAAGAATTATTAATGAAAAAATAATAATTGGAAAAATAAAAGAAAGAGAAGAGAAAGGGGGGGGAGACCAACTTTTTTCCTTGCCTTTTTTTGTTTTGTGCTCCAGTTTTGAGAATAAAAGTCGATAACCCCAATTTGGTGTTCTTACCAAATATGTTTTTTGTTTTTCACTTTTGGAAAATTAAAAAAAAAATTCCAACAAAAAACGTTAACGAACGCACCCAATTTTTTATGTTTTTTTTTATTTCCCAGATTGCAGGCATGTGGTGTTGCGGTATTATAATTTCATCTAATACAATGTGTGATAAGAAATTAATATGATATAGTATTATTTTTAATACAATACAAAATGTTAATACAATGTTGTGAAGAGTGCCAAACATGCCTTAAATGCACTTGAAAGGAACTCGATTTTGAATATGTGCTCTCAAGAGGGCCCTCCAGAAATGTTGGGCTTTTTTTAAGGGGGCCCTTAGCCCCTTGTATAAATGATCCAATGGGTCGGACGGCAGCAAATCCTTCGTGATCGAGTGATTCTTGGATGACAACCGACCGGGGCCCAGCAGAGAAATCATGATTCATAGAATGGCGGCGGAATCATTATTCATCATTCCAGGTGGCAATCATGTGGCTGCATGTATGCGTTCGGACCCACTAATGTAATCAGACACCACAATCCAACGAAGCTCCATATCATCATCCGCGCCTCAACGGCTGTCACATTCACACAGCGCCCAGAGAGAGATAGAGTCCTTACACTCCCGAATCTTCTCTCCCGTTAATTGTACACCTTGAAAAGCAACACCTTTTCTCCCAACATCAGTCAAACGTACAACATTACAAAGCATAATTTTCGAATCTTCATCTTTGACCCGCAGTCACCGCAGACGCCATCAGAATTCATCCCTTTGAATTGAACCAGTCTCTTCCCCTCTCTCTGAGTCTCGTCCCATAAACCCATAACTCAAAATCTCCATTAACAAATCTCAGCATCTGTTTTTGATAAAAAAAAAAAAGAGGGAAAAAAAAATGCCAACGTTAGCCGTCAAACTCTACAGTATCTTCTTCAAACTCAACAAGAAACGTCAGCTGTCTAATCTAAGAACACAAACAGAGTCATCATCTCTTCAAGACAGAAACCCATTTGGAACGACATGTCGTCCCGACGAGGCCATGGCGGCCAGCAACCCCACGTTCATGGATGGGGTGGCAACTAAAGATATTCACATAAACCCCTCCTCTTGTCTCAGCTTGCGTATCTTTCTCCCAAACACAGTTGTCAAATCCTCATTGGCTGACGCTCATGTTTACAAAGGTTATGCTCCTGTGACGGCGGGGAGGAACTGTCACAAGAAACTGCCTGTTATGTTGCAGTTTCACGGTGGGGGGTTCGTGAGTGGGAGCAATGACTCGGTTGCAAACGATGCGTTCTGTAGGAGGGTTGCGAAGCTGTGTGATGTGATTGTTGTGGCGGTTGGGTATAGGTTGGCGCCAGAGAGTAGATATCCGGCGTCGTTTGAGGATGGGTTGAACGCGTTGAACTGGATTAAGAAGCAGGCTAATTTAGCACAGCTTGGTAATCGCATTGGTAAGAGATTGGATGGTATACGAGAGAACCATGTGTTTGATGAGTTCGGTGTTTCAATGCTTGAGCCTTGGTTGGCTGCTCATGGTGATCCCTCCAGGTTTTCTTTATTGCTTTGGCTCTACAATTTGTGATTTCAATGCATTTCTGGCATGTGTATGTGGGAATTTCATGACATGATATTCAGTAGCTGCAATATGCAATATTTGATCTTGCTATTCTTGTGCCAAAATTGAAGGATATATAGTACATTGTTTTGCTGTAAAACCCTGCAGAGTTTACTCTGTTTTAGGTACTGTATGCTTTGTTCTCTTGAAGTTGAAACTCGTACAATTGCTGGTGTATAAGCAGAGAATTAGACATATCAATGTTGAATGAAATTTTTGGAGAATATGGAACTTAGGAAAGCTTTGTATGTGATTGATAAATCAAAATTATTGAGGGAAAAGGGAAGCCTTATGATAATTTGTGCCAAAGCTAAAAAATTAATGAATAAATAAAGGTTAGCATCAAAGATAGCATCGGTGAAACATTCGTATAGATTATTGATCCTCTTAGGTAAATTTTTGGAATTAAATTTCAGTGACTATATTCCTACCTAATGAGGTGCCAATAACATGCTTATATCTCTTGATTTTTCAATATCTTAATTGACTTGCTTTAGACGTTATTCAATTGATTTTTAATTTTCAACAATTTCTGTTTAAGCAAAAATTAACTTAGTCCTGTTATCAGAACAGGTGTGTTCTCCTTGGGGTAAGCAGTGGTGCAAACATAGCAGACTTTGTGGCTAGGAAGGCTGTAGAAGCAGGCAAGCTTTTGGATCCTGTTAAGGTGGTGGCACAAGTTCTCATGTACCCTTTCTTCATGGGGAGTGTTTCCACAAATTCTGAAATTAAGCTCTCGAATTCCTACTTCTACGACAAGGCTATGTGCCTGCGGGCATGGAAACTTTTCCTACCTGAGAAAGAATTCAACCTAGATCACCCAGCTGCCAACCCTCTCATTCCTGGGAGAGGGCCACCTCTAAAGCACATGCCGCCAACCCTTACAGTTGTTGCCGAGCATGACTGGATGAGGGATCGAGCCATCGCCTACTCAGAAGAACTGCGGAAGGTTAACGTGGATGCACCACTTCTTGATTACAAGGATGCCGTCCATGAGTTTGCTACTCTTGATATTCTCTTGCAGACGCCACAAGCCCTTGCGTGTGCAGAAGATATCTCGATATGGGTCAGGAAATATATATCAATACGAGGCCATGAATTCTCGTACTAAGTAGATTAGAAAAGGAAAGACAATCATCATTTTTTTGTGTTGAGGAATAGGGATTTCAGTTTTTCTGCTTGTCAAAGGCCTTTGGGGTACATTCATTTGTACATATATTATTTACCTGTACTGTATGTTATGTTTAGAAGAATAAAACTGAATGAAAAGCATGCTTCTTCTCAGTGTTTCTTAGTGATCTTCTAAATTTACAATTGAATCAACAATTATCATGTAACAGTCAAATCAACCTTAAAAGATATTACATATTACATATTACTTACGCATGCTTATGCGTCATACTTTGGCGTAGAGTAACATGTATAAACTAATAATGCATGAATTCAGCATCTCAAGCTGGCCGGCTAAGAATATGCATCTGAGAACTTCTTTTTCTATTTTCACCTAAGAAGTGCAGCACAATGTAACAGGAAAAAGATAATCAAACACGTCCAAGTCATTGCCTTCTACAGGACCCAACAGGACGTTATAATAGTCACCGATTTGCGACATATATACATAATACATAAAACAAAAACTTGATGAAGAAAAAACAAAAGAAGATGCATAGTTGCAAACAATTGCATGAGTTCCGAATTTGTCTCTCCTAGGATTACATTGCACCATAGGAATCCAAGAATAATAATATAAAAAGTAACCAGCATATTTGGAAACAATTCTGTACATCAGAAAATGACAGTCAGGTATGGATAAATCTTCTAGAGCCTAGTGCCTGGGGATATTCAATTCCGAAGCTATAGGGATTCCATGAAAAAGAAAAATAAAAAAAAATGTTAAAGAATGTACCTCGATTGCTCTATGCTTGCTTTGTTCTATGCCTGGTTGTCTAGTTCAGGCAAGACACTTTTTTAAAATGATTTCTCTTAGCATAATTTTTCATTTATTGATATACGACCTTGTTATATTCACCCAAACAAGAAAACTCAATATAAAAAGCCCTTGCGCAACAGAGGGGGTCTTTCTAGCATTTCTATTGCTAAAAGCAATAGAAGGCTACTTTAATGGCGCCTGGTTTCCAGTGGCAGCGTAGATTGTGTCTTGATGATAAAGATAATGAGGTTATAGGCCTTGATCTCAACTACTCAGCGGCATGCTGGCGGTGTTTCAATCTCTCCACCTTGGCAAACCATTCTTGCACCTGGTCCACTTCAGATGAAACACGAAACCATAAGAGAATAAAGAAGACATCAATGACTGATGAATCCAGTGGAAGTAGTGGCGGTCTCTATAATAGCTTGAATAGCTTACCGAGACTCCAATTTCGTGATCACGTCTGGGCGTACATGCAGAGGTACTTAGCAATTGAGGCCATGGAAGAAGCAGCACTGGCCATGATGGCTGGCAAGGAAACTGAAGTTAAGGAAGACGGGAATGGAGATGGAATGAAACTAGTCCAACAACTTATTGCCTGTGCTGAGGCAGTGGCTTGTCGTGACAAAGCTCATGCTTCAGCTTTACTATCAGAACTCAGGGCTAATGCCCTGGTCTTTGGAACATCATTTCAGCGAGTTGCTTCCTGCTTTGTTCAAGGACTTTCTGACCGCCTTGCTCTAGTTCAACCACTCGGAGCAGTTGGCGTCATTGCCCCTGCAGCAAAATCAATCGCCATTACATCAGAGAGAGATGAATCTTTAAGCCGTTTTTATGAAATTTGCCCGCAAATCCAATTTGGTCATTTCGTAGCAAATGCATCAATATTGGTAGCCTTTGAGGGAGAGAGTTTAGTTCATGTTGTGGACTTGGGGATGACGTTAGGACTTCCCCATGGCTGCCAATGGCGTAGTTTGATGCAAAGCCTAGTCAACCGTTCAGGAAAACTTCCAAAACGCCTAAAAATAACTGGTGTTGGAAACTGCAGTGAACGCCTAGGAGAAATTGGAGATGAGTTAAAGTGCTATGCGGATGGCTTGAAGCTGAATTTTGAATTTTTAGCTGTCGAAAAGAGCCTTGAAACCTTGCAAGCCGAAGATATCAACGTAGAAGATGGCGAGGTTCTTGTGATGAATAGCATTCTTGAGTTGCATTGTGTGGTAAAAGAAAGCCGAGGAGCATTGAACTCGGTTTTACAAAGATTACACCAACTATCACCAAAGGTGATAATGCTAGTTGAGCAAGACTCGAGCCACAATGGGCCATTCTTTCTAGGGAGGTTCATGGAGGCATTGCATTACTATTCAGGTATATTTGACTCACTAGACGCTATGCTGCCAAAGTATGACACAAAACGAGCCAAGATAGAGCAGTTCTATTTTGCAGAGGAGATCAAGAACATAGTGAGCTGTGAGGGGCCAGCCAGGGTGGAGAGGCATGAAAGGGTTGATCAATGGCGCAGGCGCATGAGCCGTGCTGGGTTTCAGCCAGTGCCTATTAAGATGCTAATGCAGGCCAAGCAGTGGCTAAGGCAAGTCCAAACATGTGAGGGTTACACCATCATTGAAGACAAAGGGTGCTTGATTCTGGGATGGAAATCAAAGCCCATTATTGCAGCTTCTTGCTGGAAATGCTCCTAAATAAACTTGATGGTTTAACTTTGGTTATTTGCAGCTTAATTATAAACCTGAACTGGGTGTCAAATAAATAAGACAAGTTTATGAAGTTTTCGTGTTAATTAGTGATTCAAATAAAGAACGGTGGAACGTTAGTGGCAAATTTAAAGACAGCTACGTACATTAAACATTCTTTTGGTTTTGTTAAGTAGTAACTTGTAAGTATTCGGATTCTTACATTGTAATAACACTAAATGAAAATTAACTCGAGCTCAAACAATGAAATAGCAGCAAATGAACATGAATGTTAAGCAAGTGTACTAATTGTACAGCAAAAGCTCGCGATTGAGTAACGACCTTCTCATTCCGTAATTTTTGGGTCAAACACCTTCAGAAGAACTACAAAAATTTTGCGTCAAAACGGCACCGGTTCATATGAGTCAAGTTGAAACTGGTGACGATTTAGCCACTATACATCTGCCACGTGCTTGGCGCAAATTTATCCGCAATTCTCAGTATTAAAGTTGCACCATATTCTTATATCATTTGAGGATAAGAGGGAAACAAGTTAAAGGAAAACAAAGAGAGAAAGAAACAGAATTTGCGAAAGAAAGACATAAACGGAAGTGGGTATGTCTCTAAACGCTCTGGTTCGACTTCCATTATCAAATTCAAGAACGCAGGAAGATGTGCTAGTCAAGCACTTACTGTTTTCTTCAAGAACCACCCAGAAGCCTAATGGAGGTGAGAGGCAACGACGGGTGTTAGTGGTGCAAGCTAAGGGCAAAAGGGGAATGCAAGCTCGTCAGTTTCAAAGGCCGCCGCCTCCTTCATTGCCCAAGATTGAAGACGATGGCAATCCTCACTTTGTCATCTTCATTCGCATGGCCAATGTTTGTTCCCACCTTCCTTCTTCTGTTTCCAAAAGCTGGCATCATAGCAATAGATTTTGATTTTGATATGTACGCATATGATTCTCATATGTACGCATATGATTCTCGTAATTTGGGTTGGTTTCACGGATATCGTAAAGTTCTTTACTTTTTGTGCAGGTTTATCTTTGGTACCCACTTAGTATAGTTACAGGTGGCACCACTGCCAAAATCATGGTTGCCGCCAAAGATAATTTCTTGGGGAAATATATCTACAAAGATACACTTGCTAGAAATCTTGCTGCGGTTATTTATCGAGTAAGTTCTGTTCTGCTTCGACTGATTTAATTTATAATTCATTTGATTTATAGTCTTGTAATTATTGACTAGGAGGAATACATGTTTCTTAATCTTTTTTAATCCCTTTTTCGTAACCAAAGTTTACTTCGCCCTTTGCCCAAATTTAACTTTCAAGGGATCTTGTTATGCCTTACAACACATGAAGGAAAATTTAGCTATTTATAAGTTGGGAATCATTGATGCTGTTTTGGAGTTTGCCATGGAGCTGTGAAGGCCTTTTAATGGCCATTTCAGTTTTTAAGAAGTATTTGGATAGCATCTTCTGTTTCCAGCTGATCAACTTTAATTCTTAGAGTATAGAGCTCTCACTTTAAGTTGTCTTATGCTCAGTTGACATTGCTCTGTTTAACTTTGGTCTTTCCTGATCATTTTACATCTAGGTCCCATTCATAACTTCCTGCTTGCTTTTATTTCCAATAGGATGAGAAGGAGATACAGAAGACTGCATTCAAGCAATTTCGTGTATTGCGGTCAGCTACTGAGTTCAGATATGGATACAAGCTTGTTGTAATGCTCCGTACCTTCTTAGTGTTTTACATTTCACATGGTTTTACTTC
Organism: Murraya paniculata; assembly: GCA_030449075.1. NCBI lineage: Eukaryota > Viridiplantae > Streptophyta > Magnoliopsida > Sapindales > Rutaceae > Murraya > Murraya paniculata. The sequence continues at coordinate 2,703,951 of JAEVFN010000022.1, forward strand.
TTGCCATCAAAGTTTTGTATATGCACCAAGTTGAACCGCGATATTACCTGTGCGTAAATCTTAATTTTTCTACGCCAACTATGCAGGAAAATGGCAATGTAAGAGCTGCCCTATCTACTTCTGATGTGATTGAGGTAAACCTTCGAGAGTTTCTGGATATTTTTTTTAACTTCCCAAAATCATATATTTAGATTGTCCAAGGAGTTCTAGGTTGAAAACCCTGGTGCATAATGAGTAATATCCTTGTGCTCTTAATCCAATTTTCAGCTTCCAACACCAGATAAACTAAAAACCGTGCTTGATAAAGTGAAAGACTTCTTTGGTGATGCAAAAGAATCTTTTGGGAAGATAACGGCGCTAAATTCAACGTCATCTGAGGAGTCTTGAGGAAAATTCTAAGGAAAAGGCCAAGTAAGTTGTCTGTATCTTGGTTTCTTGGTTATACTTGCCGAAATCAAACTAGAACAGCTGCCTTTATCATTATTTCTCAATTTAAAAGCAGTGGTTTCTATGGGGATGAGTATTGTTTTTCTTTTTCCATTAACAAGGATTTGAGGGTGAAGTTTGAGAAGCCAATTGAGAAGCATTCTGATCATCAATGGTTGCAAAGAGACACAGGCGGTGGACACAAACACAGTGGTTATACGGCATTGTTTGTAGATTACTTGATTTTGTTTATGGAACAAAATTTATGTGTAACATCTACATGCAAATTCAGCCTGCTTTGATCAGATAATGAAATACCTGGTTTTCCTTGGAGACAATACGTTTTTGTTTTATCTTCTTTGAAAGAGATTTATTATTGGAACTGCAAATACAAAACACACACACACACATGGGGCTGCAGATGCTCGTTTAGGCATCATTTCACTTGAGTTCATAATCCTTGTTTGCTATTGGGAGAAGCAGCAGAGGAGATTTTTTCCTAGTTGCAAGCCCAAAAATCTCATGAAGATCCACATCATCAGCCCCAACTCCTGGAGGCAATGCCCAATCAAAATGATAGAGAAGTCGAGCCAGTGCAGTTTCTGCAGTTGCCAATCCAAAGTTATAGCCAGGGCAGCCTCTTCTTCCTCCTCCAAATGGTAGAAACCTGAAATCTTGATCCTTAAATTCTATGTTATTCTCCTCAAATCTCGCAGGAATGAACTCGAGGGGATTTTCCCAGTTCTTAGGGTCTCTGCCAATGGCATAGCTGTTGATCAGGATTCGAGTTTTAGCCGGTATTTCATAGCCTTCGAGCACACATTTCTCCATGGACTCTCTGGGAACCAGTAAAGGGACTGAGGGGTGTAGTCTCATTGTCTCTTTAATCACAGCTTTCATGTAATGGAGCTGCTGGATATGGCTCTCGTTAACTTCTCCACTGCCGGAAGCAACTCTTCGAACTTCTTCTTGTGCCTTTTTCATCACTCTTGGGTGTCTAGCAAGCTCCGTCATCGTCCATTCTATTGTTGTTGCCGTGGTGTCAGTTCCCGCCATAAACATGTCCTGTACCACAGCATAAGCATGAGGAAATTACACTGCATGTGAACTTCACATTTGTTTTATCATTATTATTATTATTATTAGTATTAGTATTATTAGTATTATTATTATTATGAAAGATTAAAAGATTTATCAAAAAAATAAAATAAAATTTTCATATGCAAAGTTAACAAAGCAAACATATCTCCAAACTGCTCCCGCATTGGCAATATTCCATTCCCGCGTGATAATCTGTAGTAGGGTTGGCAAAAACCGGGTCCAAGTTCGGGTATTGCCCGGATGTAATTTTTTCAGTCACCGGGCCAAGTTTTTAATCCAAATTTTTGTACCCGAATTTTGTAATTTTTTTAATATTATATATGTATATATTTTTGTAATTTTTTTGTAATTTTATAATTTTTAAATTTATTTTAATGAAATTAGATATCAAAATATAAACTAAGAATTTTAAAAACTTTACATTCATATAATAGATGAGTCAAATAAATATAAATATTTAAAATAATATATATTTGTAATATTTTTTAATAAAATTCGAATTTCGGATTGAGTTCTAAATTTATCAAGTGATGCCTAAGACCGACCCGACTTCATACCCGGCCTACGCCGCCCAGGTCCGGTCCGATCCGGGTACGGATTGGGCAGATATTTTTACCACCCCTAAATTCCACGGTCGCAAAGACCAAAATGATACAATTTGGTGTTTTATACAGTGATTTATGACCAGAGCCCTAGTCGTTTATGTAGAAGAAAATCGAGGACCATAGTTTTGAAGAATACATCACTTAAGTCCTATTCCTATATAATTACTTTTCAGTTTTATGCATTTGGAGATGAGATTTGGGACAAGTAGGCAAAACTTAGTGTAAATGGAGAAACTATCAGGCTTGTTAAGTGTTATTCTCTACAATAAATAAAATGTTAAATGCCTTCTAAATTGTTAAATAGTTTGAGGTGAGAATATATATAATCGAGAACGTAAATATTATTTCATGCTATTGTCAATTAAGTAAATAAAAATATCGAGGGCATAATATTTTTCAGTGGTCAGGCTTGAAAAAGCCAACGATGAGAGCGAACTTAAGCAAGGCATTTTGAAAAATCCTTTGGTTTCAAAGATCATTTTAACAAGCAAGGAAGGGAGAAATCAACTTTTATAATAATAAAACTGCTGAAATTAACTCCACTCAACTCAACTCTAAATTATAAAGTCTCTCGTTTGACTTTCTTTCTAAATTGTGACCAGAGCAGAAGTAAACATCTGACTTTGTAAAGAACTTGTAATAATAACTGATACCGTAAGGATAACGCAATAAAAACACAACAACATCTCAACTACTACCCTTGCACTAATAATTCCTTCAATTGAGGATCCCCTACCTTGCAGCAGCTGCAAGGCAGCAAAATCCTTTTCAATTGAATATTAATTAATTTATTGCGGGAAAATTAACTGGAAACACACTTATACCACACTCGCTTGCTTACTTAACCAGGAGAGACTCACTGCGTTGATAGAAATCCGTGATGACACAAATAAGAAGAAGAAGAAGAAGAAGTATAAGTAGTACAGTGTACTGTAAATATATCTACGTACCAGAACAAGAGCCTTGAGATTATCATCAGTAATCGGCACCTCCAAGTCATCTCGTTGTTGCACTCTCAGCAAAACATCAATAAGATCACCATCACCATCGCCATCCATTGATGATGAACCTGAATAATCTGTTGCCTGCTTCCTGAAGAGATGCTCACTGATAATCTCATCAATAGCAACTTTCAAGTCTTGCGTGTTCTTCTTCAGCCTTCGTGTGTAGCCGCTGAGCGAGTTGAGCCAACCCCACTCGGGGAAGAAATCCCCAATACAAAACCCAGATAGCAACTCTTGACTCTCTGTAAAAACACTCGCCAAATTATTGCTCCTTTCTCCTTCCACATTCACGTACCTCATCCCAAAAGCTGCACGGCACAGTATATCATTAGCCAACGTGAAAAACAGCTTGCTCATGTCTGTTACCGACCCGCACTGGCTATTCACCGACGTCAACAGACGTTTCACTTCCTCATCTCGAACGGCCTGGAACGAGCTGACTCGTTTCGAGCTCAGTAACTCCGTGACGCATATCTTACGAACTTGGCGCCAGTAAGGCCCGTAAGAGGCGAAGGTGACGTCAGAGCATCCGAACGAGATGTACTGATCGGCGATCAGCTGTGGGCGGCTGGCGAAGACTTGATCGTGGGTTTTGAGAACGAGTTTGGCGAGTTCCGGTGAGGAGATCACAACGGTTGGGATTTGGCCGAGTTGGAGGTGAAAAATTGGACCTAGTTTGTCAGCGAGTTCGGCGAAGGTATGATGTGGCATGTCCGTGAGGAGATGAAGGTGACCGATTATGGGATATTTGTTTGGCGGTGACGGTGGGGTGGCGGCTGACTGTGACCGTGACCGTGACTGTAACTTCCAGTATAGGAGACTGATGATTACGGAGACTATGAACGACAGCAAGAGCACTTGCGGGGTAAAATTGTCCATCATCTCTCTAGCTCTGAGTTCTCTACTCTCTAGTAAATCGACAGTGATGGTGCAACTGTGTAAAATGAAAATCAGATTAATGCCTGTCGCATTTGCTTTCTCTTCCATATCATGCACACTTATGTACCCGACGAAATTAATTATTTTGACTGAAATGCCCTTCGTGTCCGAAGAGTGAAGTCAACACTGATTTTCTGGTAGCTTCCAGCTGTCTGAACAAAACTAAAAATTTTACTTTTTTGAGTATTAGCTTGGTGTCGGGACTGTATATCCCTCTTGTAAATTGTAATTGGCCTCCCATGGGATATATTCCTCCGATTACGTTTTCAATGAGGCTACCCTTCGAAGCACTACTAGTGCTGAGCATTTTCCATTTTCTTTACAAATACCGCAACGAGCTCTATGAACTGTGTATATGATGAGGTAGCACTTGTTATCTTTCGATGAGCAATTATTAAAAGTCACACGGCCAAAGTGTGAGAGCAACTATTCGACCCATAAAATGAATTGGATTTTAGAGGTATTAGTGTTTAAATTGGTATTCTAAAACATGGTAACATTTACAGCCATAAATTTATATCTACCAAACGAGACACGTAACAATGTGTTAGTAGATAATTACTAATGATTTAATGGCACAAGCTTGCCGCATTGAATCGAATTAGTGCACAAAAAGAAATCGGGTAAGATCAATTATTGCCACTTCGAGGAATTGATGTGACTGGTCACACCAAAAAACAATCATGTCAGATTTGATTTAAAACAAAATGGGTAAGATCAATTACTTTTCTGTGGTGGGAATAACGTAACTGGTCAATGCTCAACTAATTTCGTCACCGTAAACATTGAGGGAAATTTACACCAATAGTCATTAAACTTTTATCTTTTTTAAATTTAACTTTTAAATATTTTTTCATCATAATTAGCCACATATAAAATAGTCATTAAACTTTTATTTTTTTTAAATTTAACTTTTAAATATTTTTCTATCATAATTAGCCACATATAAAATTTGAGGACCAAATTATTTTAGAAAATTCTCACCGTTCTGTGGTCAAAATTCTCACTCTCTCACTAAAAGTTGATCACTGAAATCTTTCACACATCGTCGGCGGCATAGAGCAGCACCGGAGTCCATCATCGGCAGCCGGAATAACGTAAATCAGGTTCAAAATCTTCTAAGATCTCCAAAATCAACTATTAAAATTCAAAAACCTAGGTGAGCTATTGCTTCTCTCTTGCTTTGTGTGACATTGTTGGGTGTTGTTGTTGTTGTTGTTGTTGTTGGGCGTTGCTGTTGTTGTTGTGTTGTGTTGGTGGTGGTGATGATGGGTTGAGTTTTTGTGGATGTTGTTGGTGGTGGCTGGGGAGGTTGAACCAGTAGTTGGGGCCATGGTGTGCGATGGGTAGGCATCGCTGCGAACTCGCGTGAGGGGTTGTGTGCGATGTGTAGCCATCGCACAAAAATTTGTGCGACAGGTAGCCCGTTGCACAAAAACACAGAACCTGTGCTAGTGCCGGGCGCGACACAGGTTCTGTGTTTTTGTGTGACGGGCCACCTGTCGTACAAAAACACAGAATGTGTGCTTTGTGTTTGTCGCGACACATGTTCTGTGTTTTTGTGCGACGGGTTACCTGTCGCACAACTTCTTATGGGACGGGAGGCTCGTCGCACAAAAACACAGAATCTGTGCTAGTGAATTTGTGTGACGGGTACAAAATCTGTGTGTTTGTACTGGGCTCAACATACACTGTATTTTTCTGCGATCGGCAACTCGTCGCAAAAAAACACAGTGAGTTTTTGTGCGATGGGAGCTTATGTTTTTGTCCAGCTGGCAGCCAATAGCACACGAATATGTGCGACACACTGCCCGTCGCACAAGAACACAGCGTGTGTTTTGTGCGACGGGAGCCTGCCACAAACACACAGAGGCTGTGTTTTTGGACAAACACAGATTGTACACAAATGATGTGTTCTGTTGCACAATTTGTGTATTCAGGTTGTTTTTTCATAATATTTATTTTAAACTTTTATTATAATAAATTTATAAATTTTGATAGTTTATTTTAAATTTGATTTTGTTGCAGACACATGTTGCAAAAAAAATTGATAAAGCGTAATCCACCCGCACCGAGAAAGGATCCCGGCGTGATGAAGTTAGGCCTTGATGACCATTTCTCGGGCCGTATTACGGAGACATCAAAATTTAAAGTAGTCATTAAAGCTATCCGGAGTAAATTAACGCGCAAACAATTATCGTTATTCAAGAGTGATATTTTCGGACACTTCATAAATTTAGAGAGTTATGCATTCAGTGGTGTTATAATCCACAACCTATTACTTAGGCAAGTGGCACATGAAAAAATTAATAAATTTTTCATTTCAATATTAATGTATGCGGAATTTTTCATTTTCGGATACAATTGAAATAATTATTTTCCAATATAATGCAAATAAAATACTTTATCATTTATAAATATGTTAAAAAGGAAAAATAAGCTCTTAAAATGCATTAGTATTTAGAACGATACAATTAGTTTTGATTCGACGCAATAGGGTTTTTACATCTTTTGCGGTTATGGTCCACTTCGTTACACCGCCTGCATCTTACAGTTCTCTTGTTTACATCCTCACCAACCGAGGGTATTCTGAACTCTGGACGACGACCAGATGGTGGTGCCTCTACTGGTGGGTTAACTTTTGTAGCTCTAATCTCCTCTAGAACTTCCCAATCTGCCATGTCGCCAACTGGCTCTACCGGTTGTGCATAAGCTGTCACCAATGATTCATTAGTGTAAAATTCTGAACAAAGGCTTATATAATCCACTCGTACGGTTAGGCATTGACGGACCCAGCTAAGGCCCAGGAGGGGCTTCAGCCCCTGCTGGGCCATTAATTTTTCTTTTAAAATATATTCCAAACCTCCTTCTGAAAGAGTTAAATAAAATGAATTTGGACACATTTTTCATATTATAAAAGACTTGTAATTCAGTGGTAAAAGTATTATTTGATGGTTTTAGAGTTTTGGTTCAAATCCCTATAACCCCATTATTTTGATTTTTAAAATATTTTATGAAAATTACTTAGAAAAATGATACTTTCACACATGTAAAATAGATAATTTATTACAATTATTATTTAGAAAATAATGAAATTTGAGTTTATGAGACTTAAAATGTGTTCGAGTTATCATTTAAAAAATCTAAATTAAATAAATTTTTTTGAACCAAGCCCCCCCTAATTTAATTATCTAGGTCCGCCACTGCGGTTTGGCAATCAACAATTGCATGTGCACAAACAAGCAGATCAAGTTAGAATACTCTACAATAACAAATCTTGTCACGTATGTCAACTATCCCCTCTTTAATACCACCATCCAAAACATGAAATTGATATCGAGACACTGGACAAACAGTCATTCTTTCAGCCAAAGTTCTCCAGTTATAGACTATTTCGTCTGTCCACGTTGTTAGACGAGTACTCATCGATTCAGCCACAATTTTCCTATCATAAAACCATTATTGCAATGTTTTCCTAAAGTGATCAACAAGATGAGTTATAGGAAATTTACGCGGTTCTCTCATGAAAGAATTCATGCTCTCCGCAATGTTTGTGGTAAGAATACTGTACCTTATGTCTTCGAACTCAGACCTTGCCCAATTACAGGTGCCCACATTATTCTCTAAGTAGTTAGCCGCACCGGCATGGAGTTGCCACAACCCCTCAAGTTATTTTTTAATATCGGGGATAGAAACGTTTGCTCTAAAAGAAGTTTCTATTTCTACAAGCGGCTCAACATATTGGTTTCGAACTAGACGAGATGTGGTAACAAATATAGAGATGCATTCGTAATTGACCACATCAGAGGCCATATGTAACACAACCTTGACCATTTCGTCATTAACTATGTCCATAGGTAGTGAACATGTACGAAACATTGTATTACTAGACCTCAAAGTGGTCTTCATTGTGATATTGTATTCATTACGATTTACCTATAAAACATCATAAACTCTTGCGAGAAACTGATCAAACGTACAGTCTTTCGAAACAAGAAAAGCTGTATTATTGCCATTCACGTACTCCATATGGCCATCCGCCAACGTCTCCCACCAACCGTTGTAACATAATTGAAGCACAACTGAATCCATTAAACCTGAAAAATATTAAAAAGTAAATATACGATATATTTTACATGAGCGTTGCACAAACGGTGATAACATATGCTTGTCACACTTAAATTGAGGTAAATTTTTTAGTTGACCATGGGGAAAAAAAGGTTGTGAATTTCATTCGTCTCGTCACAAGCTTTAAAATGATATATTATACGCAAAAAACGGACACATGTAGCATAAGTTATGACCTCTAAAAAGTAGCCTATCGCACGTACTGAAATATTGTGCGACAAGCTGAATTTTCCGCGACAGGTTGAGCGACAGGTGCCTGTCGCACAAAAATACAGTGATATTTTTGTGCGACAGGAACCCGTCACCCAACTTGTCACACAAAAACTGGTTCCGTTTCTAACTCGAGTTTCAACTGTTTTCAATGATTTTTTTTTTTTTTTTGCAAGCAAATCTAAGTACTTTAAACAAATTACATTACTTTATAAATGAAAAATTACAACATTTACAACAAAATCTAGATCAAATTTGAACTTAAACCCTACACTTAATACATTAAAAATCTACATTGTAACAAAAACTCACCTTCAAGATGCTCTCCAATTGATGATTTTATACTTTTGTTATATTGAGAGTGTTGAGATTTACTGAAAGCTTTGAGAGTGTTGAGGTTTTTGAGGGTTTTGAGAGTGTTGAGGTTTTTGAGGGTTTTGAGAGTGTTGAATATCTTACACTTTGTTTTTCTGGATGGGAAATTTACAGCAATAGCCATTAAACTTTTGCTTTTTTCAAATTTAACCTCCTGAATTTTTTTCTATCATAACTAGCCAAAGACCAACGTTTTGGACGAAATTGCCCTCGTCGCTTTCTTCAAATTTTCAAACAATGCCACTCTTGTAATACTCAAACCAAAAAAATAAAGTGTAAGATACTCAACACTCTCAAAACCCTCAAAAAATTCAACACTCTCAAAACCCTCAAAAAACTTCAACACTCTCAAAGTTTTCAATAAATCTCAACACTCTCAACACTCTCAATATAACAGAAGTATAAAATCATCAATTGAAGAGTATCTTGAATTTGAGTTTTTATTTTACACAATATAGATTTTTAATGTATTAATTGTAAGGTTTAAGTTCAAATTTGATGTAGATTTTGTTGTAAATGTTGTTATTTTTCATTTATAAAGTAATGTAATTTGTTTAAAGTACTTAGATTTGCTTCCAGAAATAAAAAAAAATGATTGAAAACAGCTGAAATTCGAGTTAGAAACGAAACCAGATTTTGTGCGATAGGCTGGGCGACACGTTCCTGTCGCACAAAATTACAGTACACGCGATAGTCTAATTTTTAGAGGTCATAACTTAGGCTACATGTGTCCATTTTTGGCGTATAATAAACCATTTCGAAGCTTGTGACGAGATGAATGAAATCCACAACCTTTTTCGCTGGTCTCCCCCATGGTAAAATAAAAAATTTACCTCAATTTAAGTGTAACAAGCACATGTTATCACTGTTTATGCGGCACTCATGTAAAATATGTCGTATATTTACTTTATCATGTTTTGTAATGTGTAACCAAATTTATTTTTTAATATTTTTCAGGTTCAATGGATTCAGTTGTGCTTCAATTATGTTACGACGGTTGGTGGGAGACGTTGGTGGATGGGCGTATGGAGTACGTAAATGGCAATAATATAGATTTTCTTATTTCGAAAGACTGTACGTTTGATCAATTTCTGACAAGAGTTTATAGTGTTTTATAGATAAATCGTAATGAATACAATATCACAATGAAGACAACTTTGAGGTCTAGTAATACAATGTTTCGTACATGTTTACTACCTATGGACATAGTTAACCACGAAATGGTCAAGGTTGTGTTACATATGGCCTCTGATGTGGTTAATTATGGATGCATCCGTATATTTGTTACCACATCTCGTCTAGTTCGAAATGAATGGTCAATTGTGGTCAATTATGAATGTTTCCTTTTTAACATAATTATAAATGATAAAGTATTTAATTTGAATTATATTACAAAATAATTATTTCAATTGTATCCAAAAAAGAAAAATTCTGCATACATTAATATTCAAATGAATACAGTAGCCTAAAATCCAATATCATCATTAAATATATTCACAGCAATCTTCTTCCTAAAGTATTGTCCATGGCTACTACTAAAATAAAGTCTAAGTCCAAACATTAAATACAGTGTAAACATCAACAAAAAAATACTGCAATCACCACTTCCAGGCTCTTGTTATGGTGCATCCTTCACTACTCCGACTCTCCAAGGGTCGGCACTCCGTAGCTCCTGTCGGATGTCGTAGAATCCAATGTTTTCAAGCCATCGAGGGAAAATGACTTCAAGTGGCTTGAAGTCTTGCTCGTACGTTTTATCTTCACGATATTCCAACAACGAGTCATAAATTCATACATTCTTCCTAAGAAAGTCCACTCGGGCTACTATGCAGTGATCGCCGCTTAGATTCACAAGAATAAATACCTGAATACACAAATTGTCGTAAATTTATCATCTTTGTTGTGTCTACAAGCGTGTTAAAAAAAAATACACACATTAGATTGTGTACCAATACAAATCATTATAGGCAGCCCGTCGCACAAAAATACAGAACAGGTGTTGCACTCGGCACTAATACAAGTTCTGTGTTTTTGTGCGACGGGCTGTGTTTTTGTGCGACGGGCTGTGCGTATAACTTGTGTCGCGACAAACACATAGCACACGTTCTGTGTTTTTATGCGACAGGTTGTGCGACGGGCAGCCCTTCGCACAAAAACACAAAACTTGTGTTGCGCCCAACACTAGCACACACGTTCTGTGTTTTTGTGCGACAGGCTACCTGTCGCACAAATTCTTATGCGACGGCCACCCCGTCGCACAAAAACACAGAGCGCTTGCTCTGTATTTGTTCGATGGCTGCACATCGCACACAGCCCCTCGCGCGAGTTCGTATTGATACCTACCCATCGCACCCATGGGCCCAACTGCTGTTTTAACCTCTCTAGCCACCACCAACAACATCCTCAAAAACTCAATCCATCATCACCACCACCAACACAACACAACACAACAACAACAACAACGCCCAACAACAACAACACCCAACAATGTCACACAAAGCAAGAAAGAAGCAATAGTTCACCTAGGTTTTTGAATTTCAATAGTTGATTTTGGAGATCTTGGAAGATTTTAAACGTGATTTACGTTATTCCGGTTGCCGATGATGGACTCCAGTGCTGCTCTATGCCGCCGACGATATGTGAGGGATTTCGGTGATTAACTTTCGGTGAGAGGGGGAGGATTTCAGCCACAGAATGGTGAGAAATTCCCAGGATAGTTTGATCCTCAAATTTCATATGTGGCTAATTTTGATAGAAAAAAATTTGGAGGGTTAAATTTAAAAAAAACAAAAGTTTAATGGCTATTGCTGTAAATTTCCCTTTTTGGATTGAGTATTCCAGGAGTGGCATATTTTGAAAATTTGAAGAAAGTGATGAGGGTAATTTCGTCGAAAACGTTGGTCTTTGGCTAGTTATGATAAAAAAAACTTGAGGGATTAAATTTAAAAAAGACCAAAGTTTAATGGCTATTGCTGTAAATTTCCCAAACATTGATCCATATTGTGGCCTCTTGAGCTATTAAATTATACGCGGCAACGGCAGGAAGAGGTTTCTGCTCTACACACGTAATTTGTCAAAAAAAACACGTTCGCAGGACATTTTTGCTTTTACCCGATTAATTTCAAGAAACATTCCTTGTACGCAAACGCAATAGTAAGTGTGCGTAAATACAGTTAATTATACATACAAACGCGCATACATGAAACGTGCATGCACTCTAGATTCTAGAAACTCATGATATATATAAGGCGCACAAGCATCATCATGCATACGATCATGCTCCGATCCTCAAATAGTTTGAGGAATTAATATGCTCATGGGGATTTTCCCATGACTGGGGATCTCTATCTCTGCCAATGGCGCAGCTAACCAGCTGTTGTGCACGTTGATAATCCGAGATTTGGCCGGTATCCCATAGGCCATGGGTAGCCCCTCCATGGACTCTCGGGGAATTGGTTTGCTGGTGCGGGGTGGAATCTCATTGCCTTCCTCTCTCAAGTAGCTGAGTTTTTGGATATGGCTCTCGCTCATCAACTCTTTCACTGCCAGCAGCAACTCTAGATCTTCGAATTTGTTGCCAGCTCCTGCTGTTGGTCATTGATCAGAGAACCTCATCAAATGCAAAAATAAAACTCATTGCTCATAGGCGAAGTGGTTAGCTTTAATTAGCTACTATAATTAAATAGCGCACATTGTACGGATGATCTGAATATTTATAGATTCAATAATATACAAGCTCACACCACTCAGAGCAAATCAAAGCCAGAACACGCTCGCCTCCTGCAAACCACCTTTATTTTTTGGACCAAGAAATTATAACCAGATGCCTCCTGTCACAGCAGCCTGTCCAAATAAAGGTCCTAGTCCAGCAAGAGATTTTGTTAGTACGTGACTTTGGCCATCTGTAAATCATGAAGCTGTGAAGGAGCATGACTGGAATAACAGATTGCAGTAGATGAACCTTTTCAGGCGTAGACAACAACTTGCCGACCCAAGCCTCTAGTTTAGATTTTACCTTTGTTAGAAAAATAGTAAAAAGTGGCTATTTTGAAGCTAATTTTGGGCAAGATAAATATTGAAAAATATACAGAATAATTTGCAATCTCCTCTGTAAGCTCTTCATAATGAATCATAGAATGCTCAAATTGATGCTTAAGTGAATTTGAAATTGGATCTCAAAGAACATTCATTAGTGTGAAAAATGAAGAAAAATCCCACATGAGATTTTTAACTAGCTAATACCCTTCCATAAAATCTATATATATTGGCTTCCATATTCAATTGCACCAAAATCCTATTTCATTTTCTTCTCTCTCTCTCTTAAGTAAATATTCTCTAGTTTTAGACTTTAGTGTGATAAAATTCAAATATTTATTTGAAATTTGTGGAGTAGTGAGGTTGTGTTGCCAACATTATTCAAATCTATCGTATTGTGGGAGACAGATGTTAATATTGTCTTCAAGCACCATTGCGAAGGTAGCAAATTTAGAAGATAGATGTCAATATTGTCTTCAACCACCATTGCGAAGGTAGCAAATTTGGGAAATATCAATATTATCTTCAAGCACCATTGCAAAGGTAGTAAATCTGTTTTAAAGACACTATTAGTGAATTTTTTTTTCACATATCGTTGATTTATTTGTTATATGTTAGACTTATTAAGTTTAAGTGCACTAGAAAAGTTTTATCATCAACTTATACATTACTTAAGGAGTCTGGATTTAAGCGGATCATTGTGAACTCTTTCAATCTTTTTGTAGAACCTAATTAGTGTATTTTTACACACGTATTGGGTGGTGTTACATTATTTGCTAATTAATAATAATATAACTACAACTATATCAACAAGACTTTGAAAATATATTCGTTTCGGGTTACCTTTAAAGAAAAGAATTCCCAAATAATTTGAAAGGAAACGAGTCTTCTCGGAATCCCGAAATAGATTAGATGAAATCTTTTCTTTGAATGGCATGAGAGCCACAGTAGAAGAAACTTTTGTCCTTAATAGATTCTGTAGAGGATCTATTGTAGCATTCCAAAAAGTACATTAAATTTTTAAGAGACCTCATGTCACGTCTTATAAAAACAAAAACATCATCTGCGTAGAGCCAATGAGATGGCAGGTTGCAATTTCTTGGAGAAGAAATAGGCTTCACCAAACCTCTAGTATGAAGATTTGTCAAACTTTACTAAGCACATCCTCGCCTAGACAAAATAACAAGGGTGAAAGAGGGTGCCCTTGCTGGACTCCACTAATGCAAGAGAAAAAAACGACGAGGACAACCATTTGTAAGAGTAGAAAGTTTTGCAGAATGTAACAAAGGATGCGCCCATTTAATAAAAATCTCAGAAGTACCAAAGGAACTAAGAACATGTAGAAGAAAATGTCACTCAAGTGAATCAAAAACTTTCTTGATATCCAATTTCAGCCCACGGTTCCCGGTCAAGTTTTCCTGTCGAAGAGATTAATATTTTCAGACACCATTCCAATTGACTTCACAATGCTGTGACCTTTTACGAAAGCTGTCTGCTGAAGAGATAAAATTCCAGCAATAAGCTTGCGCAAGCGATCAGCCAAAATTTTTGGAATGATTTTAAAAATAAAATTTCCCAAAGCAATAGAATGAAATTTTGAAATTTCATTGGCACCTGGCTCTCTTAGGATAAGCACAATAAATTTAGAACTCAAGTTCAGCAGGAGGTACCCTTACTTGCGTAAAGAACTGCTGAACAAAGTTAACCACATCAGCTCTTGCAATATCCCAGCAAGACTGATAAAAGGAGCCTGAATATCCATTTGAACCAGGAGCACTGTGCGGATCCATTGAGAAAACAGTGGCTTCAATTTCATCCTCTTATGGTATAGCAGCAAGAGAGGCATTTTCCTCTTGAGAAACAATATCAGGTATCACAGAGCAAATCTTAGCAAAATTAGAGGAAGTCCCTGTAAAGTTTTAAAAGTTTTTGATAATATGCCACAATGTGATAAAGAGATTAAATCAGAATTTATGGTCAATGAGCAATCAATGCAAAGACTATTAAGGGAGGAGCGAGTAACTTTGGGTTTGCGGAATGCATGAAAAAATTTAGAGCATCGATTTCTGTCAGAGAGCCATTTAGTTATAGCCTTTTTCTAATAAAAAATGCATTCAGTACTAGAACGTCTGGCAAATGCTGCTTAGCATAAGACTTACGGTGTAAAAGCTCCCTAAAACCACCAGTGAAAGATATGGCTGATTGAATAACAGATAGCTTATTTCTGGCTTCTACAACATCGGCATGAACATTTCAAAAAACCTGCAAGTTCCAGCTCTTTAAACAGGATTTCAAAGCTTAAAGTTTAGAAGTAAGACAAACGTAGAGAATCCATAAAAATGAGAAGCAATCCAACAAGATAAAACAGTGTCTTTAAAAGATGAGTGATCCAGCCACACGGAGTGAAACTTGAATGGTCTGGGGCTCAAAGATAAAGTTCCATCACCTGAGGTTAAAAGGACACTATGGCCAAGCATCATAATATTGTAAGTTGATTAAGGCACGATCAAGGCGTTGTTCCATATAACCATGAGAAACTGAACCATAAAACCAGGTGAACTAGTTTCCTCTACCTCCAAATGAGACAGATTGCAATTGTTAATCATCCTAGAGAAGTCTGATCAAAGGAAGACCACCACCATGCCTTTCATGAGGGCCTAAAATAGCATTAAAATCTCCTACCAGAAGCCATGGATGAACAAGAAGAGCTTAAAGAAATTAGCTCTTGCTGAAAAATTCTACAATCAACGTAAGACAAGCTGCATAGACAAAGGTAAGAAAGGAGGTAAACTTATCTAAAACCATCTCAGCAGTTATAGATTGGCTAAAAGAAGCAATAATATTTGGTAAATTGTGCATAGAAGCACAAAAAGGCCAAAGATTACGCAAACCATGTCTATTGTTTGTGCATACAACCTTCATACGACACGATTTCCAAAATAACGGCGAAATAAAGTCAAAGGACATTATTGGTTCTGAAATACACAAAATGTCAGGTTTGTGTGTGCGGCAGAGATCGGCTAGTTCAGACTGGGTGTTTAAATTAGCCACACCCCTCGAATCCCAATAGAGAACTTTCATTTGGACAATAGAGCAGTCTTGCCTCGTGTGAGGCTTGGAGAATTGGACAAGGATGCCTGACGAGCGTGCTGCTTCAATTTTTTTGCACTGATTTAGAGATCACCAACTGAAAACCATCTGGCGTCAATTTGGCTAGCATCTTTGATGGGTTGATTCTCAATAACTTTTGCCGCTGCACTAATCTTTTGTAGCAATTGATTCGAACCAGTAGCTATCTCGACCGCTGATCCTGAAGAGTCATCAGCAGCTAGGGCTGGGCTGAATCGCTCACAAAGCTGTCCAAAGAGTTTAAAGCTGGATCAACATCGCAGTGCTGACTCAAAACACCATTATCAATCACATCTATCTCATTGTCAGCCTCCACTAATTCAGCGTTCGAAACAGTCTGTTCAGGAGTTGTATCATTAACAATCCCAGTCGCATTAACCGGCACAGGTACATCTTCTTGCAGAAATGTAGCATTAACATCAACTGGCACGGATACCTCTTGCTGCGCCATTGTAGCATTAGCATCGACAGAAAACTTAGAAACTTCTTGCTGCACTGTTGTAGCATTGTAGGGCTTTTCTTTGTCCCGTTTCTCGCTGTCCTGCTCACTTCAGTGGCAGGGTATAGAGTGGCACAAGTGCCTTCGGGCGACACTTTGCCATACGCCGGGCATTGTAATAACGACTCTGACCGCACGGAGTTTTGCAAGTCCAGGGGAGAGTATATCCCCCAGTACGGCATCGTATGCAGAGAACATTCTCCGCCTTACCAATCTTGCCCACCTAATGATTGTTTTTGTAAAGTGGGTGTTTTGGGACAATTTTCATTACAAAATTGTTGTTCCCAAGCTGATCAACTTTGTCGGCCTTTAATTAGCATTGTGATTGTCTTAATAATTAAATAAATTACCTTTTAATTTAAAAAAAAAAAGTCGTATTCACATTTTTAGATAGCACCACGATAAACGTTTCACAGGAAGTTTCAGGTGTGCTATGCCAAACGGTGCCGTCTACTTGTCCGATTGTCCCACAAAATTTGACCCCGTGGCCCGGACACTGAAAAGTGCATGTGTGTGTATATATATATATATATATATACAGTCACACGCGCACGTGCACACACACATTAAACGGTGAGCCTGAGAACTGAGAAACCTTATCTGAAGATGGATATTTCCCCCTTTTTTCCCGGGAGAAATCTAGAAACAGGGCACCCTCCATATCCATCCAATTCTCCGACTCTAGAATTTTCTTTTCCTCTCTTTATATAACAATCACCAGGGGGATGTTATTGGCATTGCAATCAAATTGAAAAGGTCACAAAATTAATTGCATACGTTTCAATCAATATAAAAGAAATACAACCATAGAAAATGTCACAAGCACTTTCCAATTTAACTGGCATCTCAGTCCCCTTGTCTTCCAGGAGAAGCCGAGATTCACGCTGCAACAAGTTGAAGATCGACGTCAAGGCCCAGGCAGCTGCCGGAGAAAGCAGAAGAGACACTCTTGACCACCTGCAACGAGCTAAGAGCAAGCATCATCAACCCCAATCCAAGAAACGAGTTGCCCCTGTTCCACCAATAGGTACTTATTTAACATCATCTTTGTATTTAGTCTATTCATGAATCTTGAATTTTAGATACCAAAAAAAAAAAAAAGAAGAAGACGAAGAACTTATTGATGGGTATGTTATTTATTTTCAATTAATTTTCAGGGTTATGGGACAGATTTCCTACGGCAAGAACAGTGCAGCAGATGATGGAGACAATGGAGAGGATTTTGGAGGAGCCATTCGCCTACTCGGGGACATGGCCATCGTCATTGCCAAGCGAGACAGGAGGGCTTAACAGCAGAGGAAGGACTCCATGGGAGATAAAAGAAGGGGAGATTGAGTACAAGATGAGATTTGACATGCCTGGCATGACTAAAGAGGATGTTAAGGTCTGGGTTGAAGAGAAAATGTTGGTTGTCAAAGCTCAAAAAGTACCCATAAACAAAAAGAAAGAAAGCCAAGTGAATAATAATAATAATAATAATAATAATGGTAATGCTGAAGCCGATGAAGAAGAAGGAGACTGGTCTGCTAAAAGTTATGGGAGGTACAGCAGCAGGATTGCGTTGCCTGAGAATGTTCAGTTTGACAAGATTACAGCTGAGGTTAAAGATGGGGTTTTGTATGTAACTATACCTAAGGCTAGTCATAATAATGGTAGAATTTTGGATATCAATGTACAATAATGACCAACAGTTGCAAAGTGATTTTTGCTTTTCTGTTTTTTGTTTTTGAAATTATTTTTGGTATGAATCTAAGCTGTTTGTGTATTAGATAAAAATAAATGTCCGTAGATGTGACAACGAAACGATGATGAAACTGTACATGAAGCTACTAGTGTTGTGCCATTCTGTTTCTTTTTTAATTCTTCGAAGAAGTAAACTCTATCCAGTTTGTGTTACTGCTTACTACAGATGGATATTTCAAATCCTAATTTAACGAAGTATTTTGTGTAGCGCATGTTCCACCACGATCACCATTATATGCCACCGTTAGATTAAGATTAGATGGAGAGGATAGTGGCTATTACTGGCTACTTTGATTGACCAAATTTTGTGGCCAATTGCTGTAGACAGTAGCCGTTGCCAAAAAAGCATTGTTTGGTTTGGGAGAGTGTCTGTTTCCAATCGTTCAAATTCAAATTGGAGGCCAAATAAAACAATATAATAGAGACATTGATTCTCTCAAACGACTCCACGCATCATTCACTACCTTGACATGTAAATGTCTAATAATAATAATAATAATAATAATAAATAAATAAATAAAAAGCTGAAAAGGTCGAACTAGACGTTGGGAAAAGCATTAAAGGTTCCAGACCCAGAATTTAAAAAGGTCAAATGAATCTTTGAATCTTTTTGAGGAACGAATATACACGTTATAATGAAGGAAAAAAAAAATCAATCTCTTCCAAGGAATATATACATTGTAAGAGAAAAAAGCCTGCGCTTTAAAGGCTAAAAAGAAGCTGCCCACCCAAAAACAAAAAAAAAAAAGGAGGCTTTCTATTTTTGGTTCAGATATCAGTCATCTCTGTCTCTGCTTTGCTTTAGTTCTGTGGAGTTGAAATGGACCCATAAGAGCCTGAGAGAGTCCGATTCAAATTTGAAAGACAGTATAGTGAGCGAACTCACTTCTGAGTTCTTTTGATTGTCTGCGAGCAGAGAAGCAAGAGTGGCTGGCTGCTGTATATCAGTAGTAAGCAAGAGGACAAGAACAAGAAAGGAAAGGTTGTTTTTTTTTGAGAGAGTAGAAATTAAATGGGTGAATCAGCAGTGCTGTTGAGATCTTTTTCTCATCCATCTGATGCCTCTCGTGAGGTCGGCGACGTGAGTTCTTGAAACTGTATTAATTTTTGCCTTGCTGTTTCGGTGCTATGTTATTGGGATACTTTTGATGTGTCGTGTTTCTTTAGATATGATCCAAGATTAGGTCTTTATTGTATATTTTGTACTTTTGTTTTTGCCATAAATGCTCTTTTTGTCTGCTGATAACAGCTTGAAAGTGTCATTATAAAGTAACTAACACTTTCCAAGAGTTAAACAAACAAGAATTTTTTATTCCTTTAATAATTTGTATGTTTCTGTGGATTTTTTCCCCCGACGGGTATCCTTTGATGTTGGTTCTTTTCACATAGATTCTACTTTTCATGCACATCTAGTGTGTAAATTGTTCAAATTCTTATGTTCTTTAGGATTAGGGGAATAGAACACTAGAGACGGTTCCGGTGTTACTGTTATTTATTTATATTCTTCTTTAGTCAGAAATCTTGAATTGGAATTCCTTTACAATTCTGTTTTGGCATGTATTTAGATACATTTATGGGAAATTTAGGGCTTATTAGCTTTGAACAACTTAGTAAGGATAATCGGAGGTTAAAAAGAGTGTTACTGTTTCTCCGAAATCTATTATTGTAGGACTTTAAAGAACTTGGATATGAAACTCAATATGTAATTCTTCATTACAGGGTGATCCTATTCGCGCCCTTACAGAATCAATATCTTTTGGAAGATTCATGTCAGAATCTCTGGCTTGGGAAAAATGGTCATCGTTTTCTCACAATCGTTACTTAGAAGAAGTGGAGAGATTTTCCAAACCAGGTACTGTTGCTGAGAAGAAAGCATATTTTGAAGCTCGTTACAAGAGAAAGGCTGCCATGAAAGCAGCGGCGGCAATTGAGGAAGCAAATGCAGCTGCTAACGAAATTCCTGGGCTAAAAACTACAAGCGAAATTTTAGATAACTCTCCCACTGATACAGACTCAGCAAAAGAAAACAGTCATATGCCCATCAAAGAACAAAAAGAGCATCGCTTTTCCCATACTTGTGCTGACTCTCACATGGGTACTGGGACTGCAGATGAGATCAGCCATGTGGTTGTTGATGACCTATTGAAAAGTGATAGTCCAAATGCTGAGGTTGCTCCTACCGAAGCAAATATATGCTATTCTATCAATACAGAATATGATGTGAGAGATGCTGACCTGAAAAAAGGTGAAGGTGTAATAGAATATGCTGTCAATGTGGAGAACCTAACTCAAGATGATAATTTAAAGCAGCTTCAGCATCCAGATTTCCACTACAAGATTGAAGCCAGTTCTCTTGAGAGAATGCCCAATAAGGTTACATGTCTAGTGATGCCATGTTTTTTCCTTTAATCTATGTTAACTTTATTTTATTGTGATTTCAATTGTTTCCGACATTCAGGAAGTTGTTGACGAGGAAAATTCAGCTTCATCAGGGAAGAAAAAGCTGGCTAGCTGTTTGTCGAAGTTACCATCTGAAAGTGGATCATCTAGATTTGCATCTTATAAAACCAATCAAGCATCTTCCTTACCAGCAGCCAGAAATATAAACAATATTACTGTTAACAATGAGGAGGCTGTAGAAGACTCAAATGGAAAAAGGAGAGTAGTTCCTAAATCTCTCCAGAAATCGATCAATTTCAGTCCTTGTGTTACTGAAACCAGCAAAGCTTCCCTCAAAAAGCCCAAAGACAGTTCAACTCCTATTCGAACCCAAACCAGAGTAAATATATTCCCTTTACGAGCTCATTAGCCAAATCCATGCACTGACAACATTTTCAAGTATACTCAAATCTAAGTCTTATGAAGAAAGTTTTGCTAATAACCAAGCTCTTTGTCGTTTACAAACTGCAGGCTTCTGTTAATGGGATATCAAAGCACCTGTCCAAACTTTTCCAATCAGAAGATAAAAGGTAGAAATTGTCTCAAACAACTGAAAAAATTATTGCTACATGTGTAAGATATTTTCGCTGATCTGACCAGAATATTTGCTGCAGGAGTAAAATGGCAGTCAGTTCGTCAGTCTCAGGAGGGATAACTGAAGCTGGGAGATTGCAATCTCCTTCCCCAGAGTGAGTGTTCTTCCTACTTCAGTTTCTTAGACGAATAGCTTCGCATATGGCTGGTAGAAGCCTAAATTAATCGTGATATTGCTACCCGTTTACCTTTCAGACTAGATTCTTTACTTAAATGCAAATCTCATTGCTCTCATATAAAAGCAATAAAACAAATTTTAGAAGTCCTGATATTGAATTCTCATTGGATAAAATCTGTACACTGCTATTGACTCTCCTTCATAAGGAGATTGAATAACCATTATCTGGGTCATACAAGTCCTGGATAACATTCTAGATGGAAACCTCTAAGTTCTACTTTTGCTAATTGTATGGCAGCAGCTTGAAATCTTCAACCTCGAATGGAAAAAGACGATCTCCATGTATATCCTCTCCTTTTAGCTTCAGGAGTGAAGAAAGGGTAGCAAAACGGAAAGAGGCAAGATGGAACACTTCTGTAATTTTAACTTCCTTACATGTTATAGTTGTAATATTCACGCTCTGATACCTTCTTCTTGATTGCTTTGTGCCAGTTCTTTCAGAAGCTGCAAGAAAAAAACAAAGCAAAGGAAGCAGAAAAGGTTCAACTGGAAACAAGATCAAAGGTATATTTTTCATAAGCTAATGCGGTATTGCTACATTTATCTTTATAGAGTTGCTATTGAAGTAAAAATTGCAATGGAAAATGGGGTTTTCCAGTTTTTTCTTTTTTGGGGTTGTGATAAGTTATCCTTGTTTGCTTCATTCTATTCAGGATAAAGCACAGTGTGATATTAAAAAAGTGTGGCAGAGTACCAGCCTTGAGGCTAAACAGAACAAGGATTTGTATCATGGATCTCATTTGCCAAATGCTCATACGAAGAAGGTTCGAAGATTCTTTTTTCTGTCTTCTTAATGTAGTACCATTAGAGTGCATTAAAATATCTGATAACATGCATTACTATGACCTTAATGAGTTGGGTTAACGCTATCATTTCTCTTATGGCCCTTGCCAATCTTTAAAGTTACCCTTCCCTTCTATGTTAAAAAATTGCAGGAGAAAGCAGAGCATGACATTACAAAACTTCGGCAGAGTACTGGCTTCAAAGCTATACCATCTGCAAATTGTCCACCTTCTACGACTAAGCAGATAAAGAAGGTTCAGACTTTCAACAATTCTCTTTTTTTTATTTTTCTTTACGATGATGCCAATTAATCATAATTGATTAAAACATGAATTAAACTTGAGAATCACTGAACGAGATATAGTTTGGGATGGTTTAGCCATGCATTCAAATTTATAAATAACCAGTTCTACTACCATAATTCATTCTACTGGATGTTATAATTTGAAAACTCATGCCTTGCAGAAGCCACTTTGTCAGCCTTGTTCACCAAAGCTTGGAGGGAAGCCAAGGCCAATTCCAACTCTTGTCTTGGATTCAAGCTCTCGGCCTCCCAGGAAGCCTTCGGTCAATACTGAGAGCTCCAAGACTTGCTCAGTCACTTCCCTGCCAAAACTTGGAAGGAAGCCAACTTCAAACACAGTCCAGGATGCACATACACGACCACTGTGGAGGTCTTCAATGAATACTGCAAGCTTTAAGCGTACTGTGGATAAAAATAATGGAAGCACAAATCGATCAGTCACTTCACTGCCAAAGATGAATGCACGTGAGAATGCTTCTCCCAATATCCAGGTTTGAGTTTCCTAGGCCACCTGATTGATCCAGTTGCTGGCCACCCGAGATGCATACGTAAATTAGGAAAATTATTTTTTGTAATGGCCGCACATGTATGAGGCGTGGAGATGGCCAATTTTACAATAAAACATTTTATAAAATGGTCATTTTATAAGTGGTTATATTATAATTGGTCATTGTCATAATGCTTCCTTTGGTTGGCCTCAAGTGTAGCCCTTCTTTGGATAACATGACGTGCTTTGAAGGCTGATACTGTGCATGCCTTCCGCTGATGATTGCTATGAATGACGTTGATGGGGTTTACTGATTTATATGTCTTTTGTTTTAGTAATTACCTTTAATAGTCTTGTAAGTGTGATGATGCGGTTTTATAGAGGGTTTTTAGGAGCTCAACTCATTATTATAATTACCATTTAATAAAAATGGCTATAACCAACTTATCAAACACCTACAAGTTTTTATTTCAGAGCTACAACTTTTATTCCACAACAATTGTACCTCAAAAGTCACGTTATCTCAATACCAAACAGCCCTAAAATTTAGAATCAGCTTTCTGAAAGGATGCTTATATTTTTCCAGCCGAGTGCCCATCCTTGTACGTCAATATGCAGGGTTTAGTGATAGTTTTTGCACGGTCACCGACAACTGCACCCATCTAAACGGCTTCACTTACAGGCATAAATATACAAAACCAATCAAAGCAAGCTTTATGTGACGAACTTGAAGCAAGAGAATTATGATGCTTAATGTTTTCATCACTCATATTATACATGCTTCAAAAGGTCTAATCTGATGAGCAAAATAATATCCCAATTCATAGAGTTGTTATAATACTCTCCATTTATAGACCAATCACCTAATATGAAATAGAATGGGATCCATCCAACATCGCAGATATGTGAAGTGTAGAACAAGGTCATGCTATGAACAAACCTTGATCGATTATAGAATATTCTGTTGGGTCATGGTAGTGCTCGTAGTCAAACCTCATAGTATCATACAAGTGGAATGGAACTTCAGAGTCAAGTGCTGGATCATTGTACTCTGAAAAATTTATATCCTGGAGTCCAAGATTCATAGCAAAACAATCACCTTGAAGCCAACAAAGTTGGAGGTCCTCATCCAGTGATGTCAAAGACGACCCAACTCCCCAGTTTATGTTCCGTTGGGCAGCTTCCAAATCAGGAATGCAACTCAGATTAAGGCCCTGACTTTTCATGCTTGATGTGGTCGTGGCAATGGGCTCAAAAGGTTGATGATTTACTATAGGACTTGTCGTCTGGACAGGAAAAGCGTCAACAGCGCTTCCAATTGGATTCGCATTGGCATAATTGCTTTTGTACGTAACATCAAAATGCTTAAGGTTAATGTCTTTGTCCACCACAGAAGGTTTGGAACTAGCAGATGGACCTGACTGTACACAGTCAACTTGAATGTGATGCCGTGGACCTGGCAGTGGCAGCTGGGTGAAGCCATTCTCTAACCGAAGTGGCTTATGTTCATGTTGGAATTGAGTCTCTGGAACTCCAGACCAATGCTGTGTTGGAATAGCAGAACCAAATGAAGTCAAGTTTACATCCGAATGCCCTGGTACAAAAGAACCATTGAACCCTATCTGCGAACACCTGGCTTTATGTGGATTAGGAATATCAACAGTCAAAACTCTTTTGTGTCCTGTCACAGGAATTGTAACAATCCCCTTCATGTCACCTTCAAGGCTTTTGGCATCTACATTCTGGACAACTGAGTTACTGCCAGAAAATCCGTAACCACCATTTGAAACATCGTTGCGGTGATGCACAGTGATTGAGTTTTGGAGGCCAAAACTCGCAGCAGAATCTTTTGAAGGTGAATCTTTCTGCTTTATCCCACCAACAGAAGTTTTCAGTTCATTTTCCTTCTGCAGCCTAGTCAAATAGAGGCGGTATTTCTGCATAAAGGAAACATTCCATTAAATAGATTTTTCATCATGTCAACAAATCAGTTATCACAATGCAACACTTCTTTTCTCCCCTTTCTCGTCATTTGTTGATAAGCATAGTTTGTACACCTCTGAATACATGCCTATTTCTTGTGAAATATCATGTGGGGTGATAGTCATTTAACCAACATTATTTACAGAATCAACATGAAGAAGCATGATCATTTAAATGCTATGAGAGTTGTACAAGATCCGGTAAAATGAGGTGAAACAAGAAAAATATACTTTCATGCTAAATGCACTATGGATTGAACTAGAAAATCATGAAAAATGGATGTTTGACAAGAGTGAGATACAAATACAATTTCATAAGTATTTCATCAAGCAATTAGAATAACAAGAGGTACTACAGATAAATCCAAGAGTGCCATATCTACCTGTAAGTGACTAGCAACATTTTCTCTGGTCAACCAAGGGACATTCATCAAGTCGAGAATTTTCTTAGGACCAACCTCTGCCAAACAGACACTACATGTCATGGCTCTGGGGAAGCATGATAAAGATGACAGCTATATCATTGAAAAACAAATAAAGACAATATTACTAACTTCCGTGAAGTAAATTAAAATTTTTCTAATTAATGATGATACAGAGATCAGACTATGAAAGTGGCAGTTCATAGATCACTTACTATCAAATCCAATCTGATTTACAGCTTTCACAAACTTTTGATGAAGATCAATCGACCAAACCACTCTAGCCTTTTTGGTTGAAGAAGCATCTCCACAGTCTATGTCGTCATGCTTGTTTTCAGTATCTTTTCTTTTCCTCACCGAGGTCAAATCTTCTCCAATAAGCAAGGGTCCGTCATCAGACTGATCTGATCCACTTCTTGTCATGTGAATGTTTTCAAACCCCTCAATATTCTCAATGTCTCTTACCTCATGTATCCTTTTTCTGAAGACATGCTGCCATATATTGCGGAGTTCTTTCATTCTTATAGGTTTAAGAAGATAATCACATGCTCCGTGTTGAACACCTTTCATGACCCTGCTTGTTTCTCCATCAACGGACATCACTGTGCAGTTACAAGTATACAAATAGTCAGAAGCAGGGTCAACTGCAATGTGGAAAAACTAAATTTAATCAAGGAAAAGACTTGCATTCTAAGAAATCCATGTGTTATGGCAAAGAACTTACTGATGACTGGAAGATCCATCTCAAGGCCAACATGCTCAAGGAGTTTAAATCCATCCATGTCAGGCATATTTACATCACTGATTACAATGTCATATCCATCTTTCCTTTCACGAAGCAAGCTCAGTGCATCTCTAGCTAAGCCACATGTGGTGACTGAAACATGCAACAGCAGAAGAAATAGTTGTCAGAATGGTATCAGAAACACAAGGACAGTAAGTTGGGAAAACAAAATTTTGCATCAAAATGAAAAAAAAAATCTGATGAAATTAATTAGCTGAAGAAATCTGATGGTATAAAACCATAATTAAGTTTCTAAGTGAACTTCAGTTTTGTCAAATCTAACAGTTTCATGGACAGAAGAACTATGTGCTGTGCCATTGCAAAATTAGGACACAAGATAAATTTCATTAAAATTATGAGATATTATGAATGCAAAAAAATCCTTAGTCATGGATGACTTTATGAAGGACCATAAGGCTAAAAAGGATGCTCAACTGAAGATCGATAACATAATTTCAACTTTACAAAGTACAAAAAAATATTTCAGGTTGTTCATTGAGATTAATATAAGCTGGATTACCAAAAGATTCTCTGAATCTGAAATGAAAATTGTTCTAAAATCAAGAAAGTAATCAAGAGAACTCTCCGGAATAAGAAGCGATAATAGGAAATAAATTGGAACGAAAAATAAGGTGGTCTGAATATTTGTAATGAAGACCTTTGGCAGCACCAGCAGAAAAATAAATGAATAAAATAAAAACACAGATTCTAGGAAAATCTCTTAATGAATGGTAAAAAGCCAAAAAGCACGCTGACTGAATTAAATGCAAAGAGCTAGACATATTAGCATCAATGGTACCCTAGAATGAATATTATGAGGAGCATCATCCTCATAGACAACCCTAGGAGAGAAATGTGATAATCTTAATCGAAGCCAAGGTTTGGTCTGTTCAATTCTCTCTTTGCTGAACTTAGATTGTTCTCAAGCTAATCTCATGCTTCCATAGGATCTCATGTCGAGAATTATTAGCATTCAACCTTCAATATCACTTCCGCCCAAAACCAAGCTTAATCAAGGTGAAATTAATATCAAGCTTAATCAAGGTGAAATTAATATCAAGCTTAATCAAGGTGAAATTAATCAAGTGTTATACCATGTTTTACATACATTCATCATTACATAGAGATCCACCAGAACAGGCATGCCATTTTATTTTATGGCAACATATTTGATAAATGCTTCATAATGTTGTATCTCAAAATCAAAATTATATTACTATTGGACCATTCATTAGCATGATACCTAACTCAAATATTTCAGAAGCAACCTGATTCTGCTTAATTAGATTGCAAGAATTAAGACTGGAGGAGGCTGTCAATGAACAACCAAAGTGCTTGCAAAAGTTCAAAAGCTCAAGACCATCACTTGAAAATTTTCCTAGCCCTCAAGCCTAAAGAAAAAATTAGTTTGTAGTTCATATTCAATTTTTCTTTTTTTTTTTTTTGAAAAAAAAAAAAAGGTTGCAGAAGCTCAAGGTTTAAGCTTGGATTGATTGATTGATAAAGGCATCTTAACAAGCCAAGCCCTAAAGATGATTAGATGGCGAAGGCATCTTGCCAATGCAAAGTGTCTAAGCTTAAGAAACAGCTCAACATCATATAATAAAAAGACGGAAGCACACACAATAAATTGCATCCATTACTGGTTTCTAACCGGCCTTTTGTGTATGAGCTATTGAAGATGAGAGCCAGTAAGTGCCCTTAATTTCAGTCGTCATCCACTATATGGATGATAGTGGTCTATCCATTCAGAAATCAACGTATCACACCAAGAACTAGAAAACATGCTTCCATGACTAAACTGCTTCGTTATAATCATCACAATAACTGTCCCCAAAAGCCTTAACATCAAATCAAATAATGGCTCAGCACATGGACCAAACCCAGGAATTAATTACCTAGGCTTCAAATAAAATGCTTAATTGAATTCAGTCACCCCGACAATCGAATTAAACTATATATTCACTTTTCTTTCTTCTGAATTCATTACATTCTCACTTAAATATTTTTACCCAGAACTAGATGAATAAGCTCACAAATTTGAACCTTGCATCTAGAAAATCCTTGCCTTTGCAAAAAACCATCATATAAAATTAACAAAAAAGCCATAAAAACAAAGAAGAAGAATCAGAAGAAATTAAAAAACAACAATGGTATCATAACATTAACATCAAACCGAAATTTATTTCTTCCACTTTTATTGGCAAATCAGAAACACATGCAAAGCTCGGTTTTGGGCTCCACATATACTAGTTGCCTAAAATTGAAGCAAATTTCAAAAACTCAACCAAAACAAAAACAAGAGGAAAAAACAAACAAGGCCTCACAAGCCATTTTTCGAAACTTCACAATTAATCCATGCAAGAGGGGGGCTGGGGTGGGGAACATCTCAGGAATCAGCAATTATAACAAAAGAAATTATAGAAACTTGATGTAGCAAATTAGTTTGTTGAACAGTCAAGGATCATTAGAAGAACGAGAAACGCAGATGAGGAAGCAGATATATCAGATAGTTAAGCAAACAAAAAATAATAACAGCAACAAAGTAAAGTAAAATCTGAAATTTAATTATGATCATGAACCTTCATAGGAACACTTTTTGAGCATCTTTTCAAGAATTTTGAGCCACGTTGGATCATCATCAACAACAAGAACGCGGAGACCGGCAGGATTAAAGGTGTCGTTTCTTGGAGAAGAGAAACCATTCTCCATCACGCAAATTGCAAAGAGTCAGTTAATTGGTCTGTTAATGAGAATTAATGAGAAGTGAAGCGAAGTGTTTTTGTTAGCATGCAGCTGCAGGGTGTTTTTTTTTTTTTTTTCTCTTTTAAAATAACAAAAACTGAGCTGCGCTGCGATTTTAAGAGAGAAGCAAGAACAAACAAGGAATATTTGGCGCCGGCTATTAACGGTCCCTCTGCTACACGTATGGCTTTTATCCTCTTTCGGCCCGCTGTTTCCTCATAATTATTATTATTATTATTTTCAACGAAGGGTAAAATAGTAAATAAGAAAAAAGTAAGAACATTGATATGGAAAGAATATTTCTATTTTCTCCCGGATGAGAAATTTTTTTGTGCGTAAGAGTTTAATATAACTGCTGAGCAATAATAATAGATATATAAATGCACATATGGCTTGATTTTATCGAATTGTTATACGAACACTTTGTTGGATTATGCACCTCCAATAATAAGAAGAACATTTATAAATGGAAGATAAGATGTTTTTTTTTTTTTTTTTTAAATACATGAGATTATTGCTCAGATTGAAGACTGTTTTTACTTAAATTGAAGAAGAAAATTAAACTCTTACGTTGTGGGAATTCAAATTCGTGATCTCACAATTATGAAAGTGGAGTTTTAACTACTAAGATAAAATCTAATGATTTAGTACGGGTTCTATTTATTTATTAATTTTTTAACCCTAAACTTGAATTCTAGAAAGATTGTTGGACTTTGGTTTCACAGTGAAATGTGCAAAGTTAATCATACAATAATTTTTAGGTATTTGTCATATATACATTTTATTTTAAGAAATTATTAGACAAATGGGTTATTAGGAAATTACACTTGTCATATTCTTGTTGTACATAATATTTTCTCAATTTTAATGCACAAAGATTTTTTTTTTCTTCTAAGAATTTGAAGTAGAATCTCGCCCAACCCATAAAAGGAGTTGGAAAATCAGAACATAATGTAAGTGCGAAAAAGAATATTTTGAATGAAAAATACAGCATCTTCTATGTTACTTTTATGTTAAATATTGAAGCAAATGTTGTTGAAAAACAATGCTGGATTTTTGACCATAGCACCATTTTGCAAAGATGGAATTAAGTAAACAAGGGGAAAAAAATATTACTTTAATAGTACTTGCTTTGGACCGTAACATGTGAATAAATAAAATATCCTTTAGATAATGCTCAAGATAATGCTGATTTAGATAGAAATAATTAATATTATTTTGTTTTGGATTGTGTTTGGCGAGTTCAGTAATGAAATAGCCGCAACAGTGTCTCAAATTTTGACGTATATGGTACTTTTACTGGTTTTGGGAGGGGACAATGAAGATAAATGTGGGGGATGTTATGTTTTCTTTGCTTCTTTTATTATGGCGGGTGTATGTATGTGTGGGTTAATTTTTAACACATTAGTCCCAAAAGGGAAAAATTTTGTGGAGTTATATTTACAATCCACAGGCAAAGAGATAAAGTCCTTCCTCTTTTGTATTGCTTTGGAGCACTCTATTATTTTATTCATTTTTTTTTTAAAATTAATTTCACATGATCTTGTTTAACCTACCCAATGAATATTAAAACATTTTTTCTTTTCATATGTACGGTACAATTAAATGGTTAGTGATATTAACAACAAATATAATTATGACTTATATTATTATATTTTTACAATACAATATTAAATTATACTATATTATAATAACTAATATCTAGAAATAAATTATATTGTAATATTTTGTTATTTAACAATAGTATGTTATTAAACCATTTTATATTACAAAAATTAATATATAAAATAATTATTTACTACTTAATTTCAAAAATTAATAATATAACATAAAGTAATAATAATAATAATAATAATAAATTTAAACAATATTAATTTAATTTTGATATTAATATAAAATAACAATTCATACGGCACCGAATATAATATTACATTACAATTTAATACAATGCACCCTAACACTATGACACGCCACAATGCAATAAAATGCACCAAAAGGCACCCTCAGTGTGCGCCACGTTAAAAAGCAATGCTTCTTGACAACCGGGAAAGGAAGATAAACAATATGAAATTTAAGGGGAAGAAAAGTTTGTTTTGTTTTGTTTTGTTTTGTGCATGGGCATGTGAGGGACACAACAAAATGGAAATGAGCAATAATTGAACAGGTCCAGCAATTAGATCATCTCATTTCAAATTACATTGGGGTTGGTACAAAATCCAAAATTAGAAGCCCCCTTTTTGTTTCTTTCGACTTCTAAGTCTTGAGCCAGTACAAGCACAACACCTGCGAACCAAATTGTGATCGAAAGTTTCAAAATGCTTCAAGGAAGCATTAAAAATAAACTAGTGGAGGCATTGAAAGTTCGAAGCCCCTTTTGGATTCTCAATAATTCTCCTAAAATAAAGCAGCTTTATGTGTACTTGTTTCGTGAATAATATTATTTTACTGTGAAAATGAGATATTTGGTGACTCAATCAATATACGCCCCAGGACAAGACAAGACCCTCCACAAAATCCACAGAATTACACTTTGCTTTGCCCACTTTAATAAAAATTTTCAAAGCATTACATGATTTACATCCATCGGCAGCTGGACAAGACATTATTGTCAAGTCATGTTAGGAAGTGGAAACCTGCATAAAGTTTTGTATTTCATCTGTCGCCATGTTACTGGATCATGGTTCCTACTAAGCTTTGAAATTATCATTTCTTCTTTGAGAAAGAAAACTCGTGCAGTTTAATCATAAATTGCTCTAGCGAATATTAACTTTTAATGAAAGTTGAAAGTACACCCACTGAGTTTAAGCTTAATTTTTAACCGCACAAGATGAGCTAAGCCCTCTGAACGGCTGACACGCAGGTTCGTGACATAAGAGTTCAGTCCGTAAAAAATCATTTGGTTAATATATTATAATAAAAATTTATGGTTTCACTTGGTGATTTATTATTAAAGTGAGGATGTCCTCGCTAAAAAAAAAACTCTCTCTCTCTCTTTCTCCATATGTATATATATATAACCCTTATAAATTACTTGTTAATTGCCATCCTTTTCACATACAAAGCACTAAAAAAGCTTGATCTAATTAGTTAATACAAATCGTCAAAAGAGGCCACGATAACTTGTTGATTAACTAAAGAAATTAAAATTAAGGCTGCGATAGTGTCCTTTGCTTCGCATTGGAGCCAATGAGGTGGTATCATGGCATCTTTTTTCGAACTCCATTTGAAAGAATGAATTCTTTGGCACTAATGATCAATAATTTTAGCTTTGTGAGAAGGAAGAGCGAGTTTCCTCATCCACTTAATCGAAGTGATTAGTGGGTGTAATTCGTTTTCCTATTGAGATTAGATTGGTGTTACCAAGTTCACTAACTATTCACATTTTAAAAAAGGTTTTTTGGGTCGATGTTGCTAGGTTTCAACTTTGAATAATAAGGGCTTAAAGGTGTACTTTTTGAGAGTAGGGAAATGATATTGATTAATTAATTAATAAATAAAAGAATCTAATGGCTCTAAAAGGAAATGCCCACTAAGAAATACTTTATAAAAAATATAATTATTTGCTTAAAAAGAGGGCGAGCATGATTGGTGGTTTAACAAATTGGGAGGATGAACTCCATGCAACTTCACATAAGTGGGGTGTTGCTTTTGATTTATTTAAGTAAAGGATAGAATGTAGCTCTGCTCTCCTATGATGCTTCAGCCTCAGCCCGTGGGGGGAGTGTTTGTTCTTACCTGCTTATTCCTCCTTCTTTAACTTTTTCATATTGATTTTGATTTTGCACTTCTTATTTGTAAACTGGCTCAATCATGAAGATGCTGAATAATGCAATGAGGCATTAGCAATTTGTTCCGGGATTCGAATATGCCGAACCCAAAGCCTACATTTGAGACACCATTATGAAAAAGTTGATGATCGGCCTGGCCACTTTATTCCTTTTCATTGTCGTTTTGCCCTTATCCTCCTGTTTGTTTCACAAGCCCACATAAATGCGCTTGTCATTTTGACAGCTGGGGCACGACTGGCCCAACCCAAAATCCAAGTGGCCACAATATACGATTCTGTTGCAGAAGAGTCTCGACAGTGATGCAAACCAAGGTAATTTGATATAACAAAGTTGAAACAACAAAGAGTAAGCATATACGCATAACCTTTGGCTCGCTGTTAAGGAAATAATAAGTATTTTATTCAACTTTACAAGATAGGTAGGTATACCAAGAAAATTTAGCAAAGCATCAAATTAGACGCAGGTAATTACCCGACAGAAGTTTTGCTTATATAAGGAGTTATAGTAATGTATACTTCATAATCACAGTTATTCCATCAGAGTCGGTGAAAATAAAAGTTCGGTTACAATTAACCCAAAAGATCTCGCTGCAGGAAGGCTCCGAAATGCTGCCAAAATTGAATTGTCTTTACCATCGAACTATGCAGAAACATATGCCTCCAAGTGCGTGGTCGGATTGATAACATCATGAAATTTATAAGAACTGACCACCCGAATTCGACTCTTGACGGAGATAAAAGGAAAAAATAAAAATTATTTGGGTTTGATCTATCCCCGTATCTCAAAAAAGTGAAAAAATACAATGGCCAGTCAATACATCTTGAATCTCTGAGAATATGATGCATTCTAATTAAAGTCAAAAGTGCATCACGATAATTCCATATTCAACCAAAAATATGATACAGAAAAATAAGCTTGATTTCATAGTATTTCTAATAAACAAACAGATCCATCATATGATAATATGAACAGAAACCAACTATGATTCAATTTCTTGGCATGTTCATTACAATACTCAGGTTCCAAAAAGCTGAGGTGATGAATGCCAAGCATACCTTGTCCTTTGTAATTTACATTCGTTACTCTTCACATACTTAGGGATATTCACATAAATCTTTTTTTTTTTTTCATCCAGACAGCTCATGAATCCACATTCGGTTAGTTTCAAATGCACAATTGAGAAACATAAGCTGCTTGATTAATTAGATACAGGGGTAATGGAATAGCTCTTCCACCAACCTCACCAGAAAAGATCAAATTTCTGCAAACCGTAACTTATGTATAACGGGTAGCTGGAGTGTTGCACAGTTCATTATGTACAATCGGTAGCTGGAGCATTGCACAATTAGTTACTTCATTCTTCCTCTATAAGTCAGAGCATGTAATCGTATACAAATGGATGTGCTTCAGGTATTATGAGAGGCAGGTTTTCAGTATAAAGGTAGAAACGCCTTAGGTTTTCTTTTGCAATAGTAACCATGTCAATTATATCAATGTTACTAATCAGAACCCATAAATCTGCAGAGCTTACTCTCTTTAGGCTGCCACGGCAAAAAGGGCAGGACTGAGACCTCGCATTCCTGTAATTCACTATCAAACCATTATGGGAGAAATATTTACATGGTCTTCTCTCTAAAGAGAAATGCTTTCTGGTAACCTATCAAAAACTGAGAAACAGAAATGATTATCGACGGTACCAGTCATGGAAGCAGTTAACACACAAGGAGTGCCCGCAGGTGGGAAGCACCATCTTGGTGCAGTTCTCCATGCATATTCCACATTCATCATTTCTATCTAGATCTTTATCAGATAGCTTTCTCCTTTCTTCAACTCTCTTTCTGCTTGAAATTTCTGAGCATTGGCCTCTCCTACTATTATCTTCCAACTCAGAAAACTCACTTTCAAGTTGCCTAAGTGAAGGGTAGATAATAGCTGCAAGAATAATTTTAATCAAATGCATTCCATTATAAGTTTAAAATGGGGAACAAAGAAATTAAGTCAGAGTGCAGAAAATACCATAAAATTCCCTTAGAGTAGCCTTCCTTTCTTTCGAGGACAATGCAGGCATCCCATCAACATATACCTGGACATTTACAAAGAGCTTCATTTCAATAACACAAAACCACAAACAGATCATAACAAAAAAAGAGACTATCTAATTAACTCAAAAGAGCTGAATTAATTTTATAAGTGACCTTGTAAACAAGAATGTTGAGAAGGCCTAAATAACTGGGGACGGTATCTGTACAACTATAATCCATCCATTCAATCATAAAAAGAACCAATGGCGCAAAAGGGCTGTAAGATAATCTCATCTGAACAAAATCTCCACCATAATCTCTAGGGAGAGACGCCGCCCTGCAAAAATTAGAAAAACTACTCACTCTTCCTGGTTTACACTTTACAATTTGCTACAAGGACAGAAAATAATTAACTTTTATCTGGGCAAACACCAAAATCATCAAATGCAACAACTTTGAAACTGAACCGATTCTACGACAAACGTTGCAAACTGTAGATGAATTTTGGGACTTAGGGCTGGAGTAATTATGTCATTACTCAACCAAGGCACTTCAGGAATATTTTTTTTTTTAAAAGCATCTTGACACAAACCCATATCCATTCTCAAACTTGCCCAACTATCACAATTTCATCAACAAAACTACCCTTGAAAAGAAAGGAACGGAACCAATTCTGCAATCTTTAACCGAATTTGTCCCACAAACAAATTATATAAATTCCCAACCAATATCGAAAGGAAAGGAAAAAAAAAGGAAAAAACTTACAGGGTATTGGCATGTTGTATATCAGCTTCAAGAGCTTTAAGTGATTCTCTATAAGATGATTTGTTGGGTTGTTTAACCAACATTTGGTCTTTAAAACGGCTGAGAGAATGATTTTTTTCCCTTTTTTTTGGGAGTGTGTTTTGTTATGTTATTGTTAAGAGAATTTTTTTATGAGTAGAGACGAGACAGATGATAAAGATTAAAGAGAAACAAAAGAGAATTTAGTTATACGGGAGAGCAGAGGAGAGAGAGGGGAGTTTGTTTGCTTAGTGTTTAACACTTTCACACTTTGTGAAGAAAAGTAAAGGATGCCTTCTCCTCTTTGTCTTAATTCATCTTCCTTTCCTTTCCCACCACCTCAACCCTTTTTGTTTTTTTTGGCACTTTCATTATTTCACAAACTCAACTGCCCTTTGTGTCTGTCAATCGTTTGTGTTTGCTGCCATTATTATTGCCCATTATCTCCAAGTCTTGACTTTCCTTCCTTTTTTGTGACACGTTATAATGCTCCTCTCCTACTTTCCACTCACAAACTCTGAGTTTTCTTCTTTTGTTTATGGCTATGAAATGTTAAAGCAAGTTGAAATGGCAATTTTCATTCCCCAACCTAACCCATTAAACTATGCCATGAGTCTTTTGACAACTTTAAGATCATAATACTACCCACTACTTTATTCATCTATTTATTTATTTTTTATTCATTTCTACTTACCAGCTTTTAAGTAAATAATATGCACTATTCCATCTCCTACCCTTACCTCTTGGGCAAAATGTCCGCTCCAAGTGAATTAGATAGTAAGAGGGAAGAAAAAAAAATAAAAAAACAAAAAAAAAGAAGATGATGAAGATTGATAGAAGATCTATTTTATAAATTCTCTCTTAATTAGTTTATATTATCATCAAACTAAATAATTTTCACGGAAGATATGTGTGTATTGACTAGATTTTATTAAACTAATACACTAGCCTTGTGCTTGATTGGCTTTTATTAATTCAAAGTAAGAAATTGATCAATTCGTGTTCGGGTATATTCTTGAGAAATCTTGAGGGGTGTCAAAAGTTGGGTTTTAATCCGCGTGGAAAAGCATGAGTCATGATCTTCGGCCCAATTAATGAGATTGGCCCGCAGCTGGAAACAGCGGTCGATTTCAAAGTTTGGTTGGTTCTAAAAAAGATTTTTTTAATCGGGGCCCACTGCAGTTTCCGAACTGAATGATGTGGGGCCGTATACGAAAGATACAAAGAACATTGCCGAGTGAAGCGGACTCTTGGCCACTGGGTAAAGTTAGCAATGAATTGATCAATAGGGGCCCCTCGGGAATAGATTGACGGGTTCATATCATCTTCTTGTCTTAGTCATGGTTCATGGGTTACGAGTTGGCGTTCTGAGTGAGGCGAGGCATGCTACTGCATAACAATATAATCTCGAATAATAATAAATATTTATTATTTTTAGCAGATTTAATGGATTTTCGGAAGGATCCACCATTTTTAGCTTTAAAACCCCTTGCAATTAAAATGAGACCTGCCAAGTCGGCATATTCTTGTTAGTTTTTAGGGGGTGCCTCTGAAATTTCATAAGAATCTACATTGAATAAAATGCAATGAATAAAAAGTAATGCCATATTGTGATGGTGTTCCTTTGCGTGATTTCTTATCTTTAGTTAATTAACATTGTCATGAATTTGGTTAAAGTAGCATAGACTACGACACGAAAAGGGGGCCATATTTGAATGTTGTCCAGCTAAAGAGATAGCATCCATCATCTTCATATACTTTGTCAAAGTTCATAAAGCTGAAAACAAGTGGGTCTAAAAGCCACAAGAAAAGAGATTCTGTGATTTGCAGGAAAGCAAAAGCAAATTAAAGCTAAAGAAGATTATTTATTTAATATTCTGTTAAATGGCAGAATTGATGAGTGTTGATGTTACACTCCTTTTCTTTCTTTGGACTCCAGATATATATGATGCTTTCTGCATGGCCGCAGCCTCTCTTCCTATTCCCTATCCCATAACCATAACCATCTTTCATACACCAACAATAATAATTACATTTTCTTTACTACCCCATTCGCCATAACAAAATTTATATAATCTTTGTAATCATCTGTACATAAGGAAGTTAATAAATACAGCCAGTTGTGCACACAGCAGGTTTCATGGTTACTTATTATTGTCGCACTCATTGTAGCAGGAACATGTCTGATAAAATTTTGTGACAGTAAAAGCAAATAATTAAATGGTTCCAAGGTTATTGTTTTTTTCAACTTTTAAGGCTTGGGATTGTGTCATATACACTTATTTTTCAAAGACAAAGAAAAAGGGAGCCGAAAATCTTTATTGGAAAAAGAAGATTCCAAAATCAGCGTGAATGAACATTGCCAAACTTATCAATCATAAAAGGGAGAGGTAATTGGAGAGCGAAGAAAGATAAAGAGTAAATTAGATTCCCAACTTAACAAAATAT
Source organism: Murraya paniculata (assembly GCA_030449075.1). Lineage (NCBI taxonomy): Eukaryota > Viridiplantae > Streptophyta > Magnoliopsida > Sapindales > Rutaceae > Murraya > Murraya paniculata. The sequence goes on from JAEVFN010000022.1 coordinate 2,741,903, forward strand.
TTGTTCTTTTTTAGCACTAACTCACAGAATTTCTCAACCTTGAAAAGAACAAGAGGACTGGCTTGTCTTCCTCATCTTCAATGGTGTTATTTTCTCGTTTCTTGGTTATATATCTTCTATTTGTACCATCCGTTGTGTCCCAAGTTACAGGTACGTTACTTGCTGAAGTTAGATTTCCATAATCTTATAAGTTTTCAGTTTTCACTCTAACTTAATTGGATAAGTAAGATAATGTTAGTCCAGAGTGTGTTCAGCCCTGTTAAGTGAATGATGCGTAGATGCTGAAGAAAGGTGAAAAATGAAACTCAAATCAAGATAGCAGCAATAATTAATTGTTTAGAAATGGTATTATGTGATCTTATAAGGCTAGATGGACAGATTCTAACAATCTAATGAACTGAACATGCAGAGTTTATAAGTATAGATTGTGGGAGCACGAGCAACTACACTGACCCAAGTACTGGCTTAGCATGGATATCAGATGTTGGTATAATGAACAACGGCAAATCCGTGAAAGTAGAAAATCCAAGTGGAAACTTGATGCAGTATCGAACACGAAGAGATTTGCCTATAGACAACAAGAAATATTGCTATACTTTGAGCACAAAAGGGAGAAGACGGTACCTTGTCCGTGCAACATTTCAGTATGGCAGTTTGGGAAGTGAAGCCTCGTACCCGAAATTTCAGCTCTACTTGGATGCAACTCTGTGGTCTACTGTGACCGTGTTGGATGCTTCAAGAGTATATGCAAAGGAAATGATCATCAGAGCTCCTTCAGATTCTATTGACGTGTGCATATGCTGTGCGGTAACAGGTTCTCCTTTCATATCCACTCTTGAGTTAAGGCCCTTGAATCTTTCAATGTATGCAACGGATTTCGAGGATAATTTCTTCTTAAAGGTAGCTGCTAGAGTAAATTTTGGTGCTCTAACTAAGGATGCTCTAAGGTAATTTCTCGTCAAATGTTTGATAACTCAAACTATTGATTTAAGATGCATTATGCTTTCAAACTGTGAGTGTGTAGTTCAAATACGACATAGACTGAAGGAGAAATTGATGCTCATAAATCATAACCAATTAAGGATTTAGTCATTTAGTACTAATGGTACAGATTCACTGAGTTGACTATGTTATCTCAGGTACCCGGATGATCCTTATGACAGAATCTGGGACTCAGATCTTGATAGAAGGCCAAATTTTGTTGTAGGGGCTGCCCCTGGCACAGTGAGGATCAATACAACAAAGAACATAGAGACAAGGACAAGAGAATACCCACCTGTCAAAGTAATGCAAACTGCAGTGGTTGGCACAGAAGGAGTGCTCAGCTATAGGCTAAACCTGGAAGATTTTCCTGCGAATGCTCGAGCTTTTGCATACTTTGCAGAAATTCAAGACTTGGGTCCAAACGAAACCCGGAAATTCAAATTGGAGCAACCATACATGCCTGACTACAGCAATGCAGTAGTAAATATTGCTGAGAATGCCAATGGGAGCTACACTCTTTATGAACCCAGCTATATGAATGTAACTCTCGATTTTGTCCTGTCATTTTCCTTCGGTAAGACCAGAGATTCTACCCTAGGGCCTCTCTTAAATGCGATAGAGATCAGTAAATACCTAAAGATTTCTGCAAGGACGGACTGGCAAGATGGTAAGTATAAGAAAATGGCGTAACTTGCTCAAACTTTCATCTGCTTATATCTGGCTGCACGTTAGAAGAAACTGCAATTTGGTTACTTTTAAGTGCAAATATGTGACAGACTGAAAATGTGCATGACAATTCTGAACTGTGAGTCATTTCTAATTATTTTTTCAATTGGTAGTGATTGTACTAGATGCCCTTCGCTCCATATCTGATGAAAGTGGGTGGACAAATGACAGAGGTGATCCTTGTGTCCCGGTTCATTGGGAATGGGTGACATGTGGCACTACCACTCCACCAAGAATTACAAAAATGTAATGTTATCACTTCTTTATATAAAACTCTGGTTGATTCATGGACCAAATTGAACTGGCTTTGATTCATGGACCAAATTGAACTGGCAACCTATTGTTCAAAGTTTGGACATAGAATGTAGAAGCCCATGTATGAAAGGGTACGAAGATAGAAACATGCATATTGATAAAAAAAAAAAGTTGTAAGCTTGAATATAATTTTTTCAGATGCTTAAAGATTCTAAATTTTTTAGATGAATTACGCTGACTTCTGAGCAGTGCCTTGTCAGGAAAGAATTTAAAGGGTGAAATTCCACCTGAGCTTAAGAATATGGAGGCATTGACAGAGCTGTAAGTGCAACTATGCTGTAAAAAAAGACTTGTTAATCTAAGCCCATCTTTATTTTAGCTCTGCCTAATGTTTTTTTTTTTAAATTGACTTAGGTGGTTGGATGGTAACTTCCTCACAGGGTCTCTCCCTGATATGAGTCGTCTTATCAATTTGAAAATTGTGTAAGCCCTTTGTTACTTCATGCTTTAAGATTCACTAGCATAGACCGAAGTGGTGCTTGTTTGTGACCTAAGTTTTTTACGAGCTCGCAGGCATCTGGAGAACAATGAATTAACTGGATCATTACCATCATATATGGGCAGTCTACCAAGTCTACAGGAATTGTAAGTGCTCTGTCAATTTTCATATTTCTTTGAATGAGCTTATTTCATTGAATATTTCCCCAGAGGAAGTTTGAATCTAATAAAATATTCCTGTGGCAGGTACATTGAGAACAACTCTTTTGCTGGTGAGATACCTCCAGCACTGTTAACAGGAAAAGTAATTTTCAAGTGAGTATGCTTTTAGTTCTTTTGGCCATAAGGATGCATGATTAATGTTACGTAATAATGTAAACATTTTCCGAAGAAGGATTGTCAAGATGTTAAAAGTTGCTTCTTTTCTCTGGCAGATATGAACACAATCCTAAATTGCATAAAGAGTCACAGCGAAGAAGGCGTTTTAAGTTAATTCTTGGAACTTCAATAGGAGTATTGGCAATTCTGTTATTTCTGTTCTTGTGTGGTTTAATAGTTCTGCGTAAACTTCGGAGAAAAGTATTAAACCAGAAAAGTGATGAAAAAGGTGTGTAAACCTCAATTTCTCTTCTCATATTACATAGGATGAATTTTTGCATTGTGCTAATTTCTAGCGTGTCCAATAGCTGATTCCTTGAGAACTAGCACAAAGCCTTCAAATGCTGCCTATTCGATTGCACGAGGTGGCCATTTTATGGATGAAGGGGTAGCATACTTTATTCCACTTCCAGAGCTTGAAGAAGCTACAAATAATTTCTGTAAAAAAATTGGCAAAGGAAGTTTTGGATCTGTTTACTACGGCAAAATGAAAGATGGAAAAGAGGTAGCAGTCAAGATAATGGCCGATTCATGCAGTCATAGGACACAACAATTTGTGACTGAGGTACTGTGAGCTTCAGCTTAAGTTACTGATTATACCAAGTATTCATCTAGTATTGTGCCGGTTTTGTTAAAAAATTGAAACAATATATCTTTTATATACCCATGAGAATGTATTTTCAGGTGGCACTCTTGTCAAGAATTCATCACAGGAACTTGGTTCCTTTAATTGGATACTGTGAAGAAGAACATCAACGCATTCTGGTTTACGAGTACATGCACAATGGAACGTTGAAGGATCGTATACACGGTCAGATCTTGTACCCTTCAATCTTTCGTTTAATTCCTATCTTCTAGCTTTCTTAAAACTGAAGCTAAAAAATAAAGTTGATGACATAAATTGCTGGCAGCCTCTGTCAACCAGAAGCCTTTAGACTGGCAGACTCGTCTACAAATTGCACGCGATGCAGCCAAAGGTTTATAATCAAACTTCCCAGTATGGTTGGTAATCATGGGTAGATCAGTGTTCAATTATTAACAAAAATTTAGATTTTTGTAGGCCTTGAATACTTGCACACTGGCTGCAACCCGGGTATCATTCACCGAGATGTTAAAACAAGCAACATTCTCTTAGACATTAATATGAGAGCAAAAGTGTCAGATTTTGGACTTTCGAGACAAGCTGAAGACGATTTGACCCATATATCAAGCGTAGCACGAGGAACAGTCGGCTACCTAGACCCTGAGTAAGCCATACCGACCTTACCATTCATGGAAAATTTAATCATCTCCCCTACCTGTATGCTCAACTAGTAATTTAACAGGTACTATGGAAATCAGCAATTGACAGAAAAGAGTGATGTTTATAGTTTCGGGGTCGTCCTCCTGGAACTGATTTCCGGAAAGAAACCTGTCTCAGTGGAAGATTTTGGGGCCGAACTGAACATTGTTCATTGGGTACTCCCTCTTGCATATTTTAAGTACTTGTAAAATGCACATATACAAATCTACAGGGTAGTTATTGAGCCCGCCTAGTAACACTGCGAACTTATAAAATAATCACTAAAAGCTGTGCTGTCTTACAGGCAAGATCAATGATTAAGAAAGGGGATGTGATAAGCATTGTGGATCCAGTGCTAATAGGAAATGTGAAAATCGAGTCGATTTGGAGAATAGCTGAAGTAGCAATACAATGTGTGGAGCAGAGAGGATTTTCCAGGCCAAAGATGCAGGAAATAGTGTTGGCAATACAGGATTCAATCAAGATTGAAAAGGGCAGTGGCCAAAAATTTTCTTCTACTAGTTCCAAGGGACAGTCTTCAAGGAAAACTTTGTTGACAAGTTTTCTTGAAATTGAAAGCCCTGACTTGTCAAATGAATGCCTTGCACCAGCTGCCAGATAATTTTGTTACACCCCACCTAATACTTTGTACAATATTCTCATTATTCATTAACCGTAATCATAATCAATAATCATAATTGTTCTGCTCATACCTAATTTGCCTGCTATGATTAGGAACAGCATAGTTTTTCCTGTTCATGTAATGGAATCTGCTCTTTTTCTAACTGCTCATGCCAAAAAAAAAAAAATCATAATTGTGCTTTTGGTAGAATCGGTTTATTTATTTTTTGCCACATTCAAATAGAACGAGAAGAGGAATTAAGCTGTATGTGGGTTAATTTGAGACGGGTAATGCACTTTTTTTTTTATGGTTATTGGATTTAAATTATGATTTTTTAATTAAAAAAAAATTATGAGTTGATTACATTTTCGTTTCCGTCTTATTTGAATTGAATTCAAAAGGTCTAAGTTTATAAAACCGGTCGGTCTCAGACATTTATTATTCTTACCAACAAGCCATTTATTGAGTGAGAGTCATGAGTCAATGCATATATGAAAATTAAACTCCAATAATTATAAAACACAAAAAAAAAAAAAAATTGATGCAATTAATAACCTTTTAAAATTTTCTGTATTCAATAATTTGTACATTTGAAAAATCAAGGGAAGCAGTTTACAAAGCTTGACTTTTTCATCAAACAAAAGATTTAGTTGGATTACCTAACAGAAAACAAATTATTTTTAGGTACCCGTTGAAGAGGATCTACTAATAAATAATAAAGAAAGAAAGATAAAATGAGAATGAGCCCGTTCTTAGAATGCCGTAAAAAATTTAACATATCTTATATTAAACAAATGGAAAATAATTGTATTCATTATGAAATGTGCTGTATGTGTAACCCCACTTTAAAAATCTCAAATAATTTGAGCTTAATAGTCTTCAATCTCATGCGTATCTACAAAATTACATTATATCAAGTTAAAAATTCAATCATATATCACAAGTTAAAATACAATTTGATTTGACCCCATTTCAGGGAATTATTATTTTTTTTAAAAAAGAATCTAACTGTCATCACCACCATTATTAATGAGCCAATTAAAAGAATAATAAACCCATTATGCATTAATCCAAGTCAAAGCATCAAATCCTGAGAAAGGCGATTGATCAAGCAAAGTTCGAAGATTACACGATAGCCCCACGCGCAGAAAATGAATTATGAAAAACCCCCAGATAAAAATTTTGGAAAATTAACAGAAATAGTCAGAATTGTAGTAAAATTACAAAAAATGTCAAATACAAACTTTTATTACATATGTCTTATGGATCCAATGAGGAGTATTTTTTAACCCTAAGTCCGATAATAAATATACTAATCATAATTGTCAAATAGGAACCATACTGCATTTATATATGTGGAAATATGCAATCAATACCTTATCTATGGCAGTTATCTATAAATATTATTTTACATTTATCTATAAATATTATTTTACATTCGCTACAAAAATTAAAAAAAAAAATTTAAATTAAACTTCTTTTTATTTTTTGTTCGAATAAACGTAATTTGGGGCTATGTGCATAAATTTTCCAATTTTTCAATATTTGTAGAATAAAGATTAGTGAATAAGTAATGATATCGTATAAAAAACTAATACAATCCATTATGGTGTTTTTGATATATGTGTGTCATTTATAATAATAATTAGAGAAGGTGTATAAAGAAAGAATTTGGCATTATTTAGAAAGAAACGTATTTTTCTTGTACGTATTCCGTATTCATTCTCCTCAAGCCATAAAAGTGAAGCCCAGAAAAAAAAGGGAGAAAAAAAAAAGGGTCATTTTCATAGCCGCCCTCGAAAAATTCATCCATAGAAATTAAGGATAAAAGCTGAGAGAAAAGGAAACCCATTTTCTCTTTCCTTTGCTTTTTCTTTTTGCCCTTTTTCTGTTGTGTTTTTGGTGGATTAAGTTCTGAGAAGTCAGAAGCCAAAACCAAACAAAACCCAGTTGCTATTTTGTGATCAAGTTTATAAAGTTTGTTTCTTTTTTCGAGTTTTTTGTTTGTGGGTTGAAGAATGAAGAGAGTGAGGGATATGGAGGTGATGCACTATCAGTTGGCTAAGTCATCGTATCAGGACTCACTCAAAGCTTTGGAGGCTGATATACAGCATGCTAATGCTTTGTAAGCTTTTGTGTGTGTGTGTGTGTGTGTGTGTTTTTTTTTTTTTTCCTTAAAAAGTTTGTGTTTGACTCTGATTTTGAAGCTTTTGTTTTATGGGTAAAATAGGTAGTTTTTGTTTGTCCATAAACTTGATCACTTTTATGATCATCATAATTAATGCTAATTGAGGAGGTAAAAAAGAATATAGTGCCTAATAGAGGTATTATGTAGGATTTTCATTTGTGCATGCAATTAATGAGCCTTTGGAATTTATGTGAAGATATGCCAAATGGGTATGTTGCATATATGTCTAATTTGGGAGCTTTATTGGGTGTATATGAAAATAACTGCGACTTTCCTGTCTTTTTGTGTGATTACAATTGATGAATTTGATATTTACAATGCAATTCTATTTAGCTAGTTGAGCAAAAGTGAGTTTGGTTCTTGTGTTTGAGGAAGCGAAGTTGGTTTTTTCTTGTTTCCTTTGCTTATTTGGTGCTTATCGTGTTTGGATGATTTTGTTCAAATTGTAAAGGGAAATGTTGACCTTAGTTTATTCAGCTGTATTTATTTTCTCTAACTACGAACCTGGGATTGTAGGGCTGCTGCAATTCCGAGAGCAAAAGGTGGTGCACGTCTTCAAATGAAACTGGTTTATGATCATTGGGCTCCCCTCTTTTGGTTTTTGCTACAATGGGTGAATTCTTCCTGCATGTGTGTGCTCCCTAGATATCTAAACTTCTTCCACATACTTGTATATAAGGTTGTATTTTTAGCATATTGATTCTTGAAAATCGATCTAATAGAATACATTCTTGCTGCTTGAATAATTAGTGCAATTTTTAATTAATTGCTCACTTATTAATCCAGGTGTCTGCAGACGATCGACCAAGCCTAACTACGCCTGGAAGAAAGGCAACAATTAGGGAATTTTATGGTATGCAGTTTACTCCACCTGTTGTTAATAGTGAATTTATTGTAAATCAGTTGATTGCCTTTGGTTCTGCTTTATGCAAATATTCTGACTTTGTTCATGAAAATCAGGCATTATATTGCCGTCCCTTCAGCGACTTCATAGTAATTTGGGGGAGTTGGATGATGCTAAGATAGAGAATCTTGAAATTGGGAGTTTTGATAGAATGAGAGGAGATAGCCAAGTTGGCAGTGCGGATTTGGAGAGAGAAAATGAATGTGGGATTTGCTTGGAGCCCTGTACCAAAATGGTGTTGCCTAATTGCTGTCATGCAATGTGTATCAAATGCTACCGCAATTGGTATGTACAAACTTCTTAAAACCACTTGTCTTCCATGTTTTTGTCTTGAATACTTGATATGAAAAGTATTATTATTCAGTTCACTCATAATTCCTTCAAAATCACAGGAACACAAAGTCTGAATCCTGCCCTTTTTGTCGTGGTAGCATGAAGAGAGTTAACTCAGAGGACTTGTGGGTGCTTACTTGTAATGATGATGTTATTGATCCAGAAACTGTTTCGAAGGAGGACTTGTTGCGTTTCTACCTCTATATCAACAGTCTGCCAAAAGATTACCCAGATTCCCTCTTTGTAGTATATTATGAATACCTAATCTGACTAGAAATAAGTGAGAAGATTGATGTACAGATAGAAAGGCCGACCTTCAAACGTAAATAGAGTCTGGTAAGTAAAATTCTCATTCTTACACTAAAATAATGAATTCCTTGTTATGCCTGTCTGAACATTAAGATCATTGGGATGATATCCTGATTAATATCAAAATTCTGCTATAAAAAAATCAGTTTGTACAATTACATTTTCCTTGCAATCATGTTCAAGTTGCACAAATTACTTTGAATTATTCTGATTTGTCTGTCATCTTCTACCCCTAAATGGCTGAGTGACATTGATGAGATGAATATGGATATGGCTTGCCTTGGGTACTGGGCATTCCCTTCGCCAATTATCATTGTGGCTTTGCTATTGAAGATTAAGTGTGTGTTGTTAGATTGTTGCTACGCTTGCTTTCATTTTTTGAGCAGCATATCGATTGTATTGAAGTTTAACACTTTGAATAATGCTGTTTGTTTCAGCAGCATGATATTTTGCTGCTGGCCCTGCTATGATTGTGAGAACTAAATACTATTTGGCACTTTGCTAGTTTGATTGCAACTCATTTGTAATATGGTTCTTGTGATTGTGAAAGCATTTCTTTGCCCTGCCTTTGAGGAGCAGAGGAGTAACTCATTTGGTTGAAGGGAAACCTTTTATTTTTTTATTTTGCCCTCTTGATGTACAGTCTCTTTGTTATTCTTAAAAATACAGATCTGCCAGCTAAGTGCCATATTTGACATAAAATAAATGAGAATCACTTGGACAAATTGGAAGTATCAACTTAGGTTAAAAGAAAATTGGTTTTGTTAATGAACTGCGACAGTTATCGGCCCAATATTAAAATAATATATTCACAATGGTTGATTACCAATTTGCGTGCTGATAGATCCTGTATGAGTGGTACGGCATCTCAGTTTATCATGCTTCAAGCGTTGTTGTAATAACTCAAGCTGCAAGTAAAACTTGGGAGAGAATTGACCCTGATCTTCATGCAACAGTTTAACATGCTGGGTTTTGTGAGCATCTTTACTTCACCCTCTTCTGTTGATTTTAGTATTATGGACAATTTTATATTCTAGAAACAAAAATTACATGATGTTAGCTGAGATGGGGGGCAATTAATATCAAGCACAAAAATCAGTTTGAATAGAATTAAGAGAAAACAGAGTAATTAAACCTAAAGCTGACAAACATTGAATTATAGGCAAAGGCAGATATACTTGTTTTATCATCTAGAAAACAATTGCGTTGACTTTATTGTGAATAATACATAATAAAATCAACGTGTGTCCTGTTCCTGAGATACCATTTATTGTCTGAACTACAACAGAAAGAAAGAAAAAGAATTCTGAAACAGAACTTAATTATTTCGCTTCATGAATGCCGCCATTCAGAGCGCAGCAAATGACCTTTTACTACTCTATGGTAGACATAGGCAGATTACATGCCCGTTTTCTTCTTAACGAGCTCCTGGAATGATGGTTTGCAGTAGCCTTGGTTGAGGAAGAGATCAGCTATGTGTTTATACATCGCTTCTGTTAAATGAATTCCATCCCAATGCATGAGCCTACTGGGATCCTTGCAGGCGGATGTGCCGATTGATCCGCATAAAGAATGCATGTTGAAGTTGAGAGGACCACCTGCTCCACAGCATGCCTTGAAGGGCTCATCAAATTGATAATCCTTGTAATGTGTCAAGATTGTTTTATATGCACTCCAGAAATCAGCATATGCAATGACACAGCTGGGGTACTGTTTCTGCCATTCGAGTATCATCTTCTGGAGATTATCATTATGAGATTGGACCAATGCATTGCTCGTTGATGCACATCCCATTTGATCACGATCAAATGCTTTAGATAGGAACATCTCTAACGGACAACACCCCAATGGCGGTAGCCCTTGAACCACAATGTACTTTGCACCGTTATCCAACAATGACTGTCATGCAAATATGGTACGAGATTAGCAATGGTTCTTAACTTTCGGTAGGAACCCAAATATGGCCTAATGCATTCAAAATACTGAAAGCCATGAAACGTATGACGAAAAGTTACCTTAACAATCTTAGAAATGTGATCAAGAGTTAGTTTTGTAAGCAATTCGCGGGAAATTGAAGATCCAAATGTACGAGCATAGTCACTTCCCCCAATTTCACCAACCCAGAAGAGTGCATTTTCAATATCGGCTTTGCATGCACTGTCACTCATTCCCCTGCATGCAACCTCCCTCATAAACCTGCGAAACCACTCTATTTGAACCTGGAAGTCCAATGGAGTACCTTTCCACATCAAGAGGTTGCCAATACGTTTAGCAATTAGATCAGGGGACAATGCTGTTGATCCAGCTACCGCAAAGTTTGCACCCGAAGAGAAGTTTGAGGAAGATTGTTTATAAGGTGGCAAGTAAGGTATAGCTAGAGTCTCACAAAGAAAATCAACAACCAAGCGGCCGTCACATTGCCGATGGCCATACAAATTACGATTTCCAGGCAAACGTGAGATTAATGACCCAACAAAGGATTGAAGGCCACCCATCATGTAGGCATTCCCGGTGTCTGTGAATGAATCTCCAAAGGCATATACCTTGGAGAAACAACCTTCATAGCCGTTGTTACTTGGTGTCGAAGGAGGGGGATTATCATTGCTTTCATTTGGAGGACTAGGGGGTGACTGCTTGTTGTTCTCTGGAGTTGGAAGGAAAAAAGGAGACTCATTGCTGTCACTTGGAGGCTGGGGAGGCTCGTTGCTGTTACTGGGTGGCTGGGGAAGCTCATTGCCGTCACTTGGTGGTTGGGGAGGCTGATTACTGTTACTTGGAGGCTGGGGGGGTTTATTGTTGTCACTTGGAGGCTGGGGAGGCTCGTTGCTGTTAGTAGGTGGCTGGGGAAGCTCATTGCCGTCACTTGGTGGTTGGGGAGGCTGATTACTGTTACTTGGAGGCTGGGGAGGCTCGTTGCTGTTAGTAGGTGGCTGGGGAAGCTCATTGCCGTCACTTGGTGGTTGGGGAGGCTGATTACTGTTACTTGGAGGTTGGGGAGGTTTATTGTTATCAGTTGGTGGTTGGGGAGGCTTATTGGTTTCACTTGGAGGTTGGGGAGGCTTGTTGACGTCACTTGGTGGCTGTAGAAGCTCATCGCTATCATTTGGAGGCTGGGGAGGCTTATTGATGTCACTTGGTGGCTGTGGAAGCTCATCGTTGTTATTTGGAGGCAGGGGAAGCTTATTGGTATCACTTGGAGGCTGCGGAGGCTTATTACTGTCGCTTGGTGGCTGGGAGGTTTGACATACTGGAGGGGAGGTTTATTGACATCACTTGGAGGCTGGGGAGGCTTATTGCTGTCATTTGGAGATTGGGGAGGATTGTTACTGTCAGTTGGAGGTGAGTTATTATGATCCGATGGAGGGCACGGGCACGGACATGTACATTGGCGCTTGTTGTTATCATCAGGAGGGGGAGCGGGATCGGGCTGGCTCCTGTCATGAGCAGAGGAAAGAGGGAATGTTAAGAAGACGATTAAGAGTGTAATGTGGATGAACACATACTTTGAATTCATCTTTTCAAGTGCAACTTTTTACCTTTTTTTTTTTTCCCGGTTTGTGTTTGTGTTGTGTGGTGCGGTGTAGCAAGAGATGAATTTATAGTCGGGAGGAATTGTCACCAATGAAGCCCCTTCGTTGTAGGAAAGCAGGGGCCCTTATTGCTCGATATTTCTTGGTCTGAGAGCTTAGGACTTCATTCCTTGACCATCCAATTAACATTGGGAAAATAGTTCCTCGATTACGGGCCATCTAACACGTTTGGGATTATACGTGATGATGTAGAGCTGCAAAATATTCCAAGATGTGCTGCTATACAGTTTGTACTCGTTAATAATTCCTATTTTTGCTTCGCTGATATGAAATAGAACTTCGCGAATGCATTTCTACTTGGGTCGTTTCTTCTCTTCTCCAAACCTTAAACTTGTGATTCTCAAACCTATATTTATTTATTTAAAAAATTAGAGTAATGATAGAGATTTTAATATTATTTATAATTTAAATTTGAGTTCTAATTGATTTGGTTGTAATTACCACAATATACATTTAATTTCAACAAATATTACACACAAAATCAGTTCCAATAAAGATGTTTTTTTTTTCCTTCTAAAATTTTATTATGTTTGAATTTAGTAGAAGTTTAAATACAAATGCTCAAATAATATCTTTGTGTATGTGTGTGTGTGTTTTTCTTAAATATCATAATATAAGTGGCATATTATTTGTTTTTATAAATTAAAAAAAAAAATCTTAACATGATTATTTGACATTTATATCCTTATTAAGTCAAAAAGTCAAAATAAATAAAGAGATTATGTTTTTATAGTTTAGAAAATAAGTACATTGAGTACATTTAATATGGGTATTTTTAAAATATTACTTCCCATTTAGACCTTTTCTCATTCATATCAAAATTACAAAAATTCACATTTTTTATTCAAATGTAAAAATCTGAAAATCATGCATAAGCTACAAAAATAAAAGTAAATTTTTTTTAAAAAAATATATATATATATATATATATATATATATATATATATGAAATTAATAAAATTTCATACTCTAAACGTTTGATATACATGCCCTAAATATAAATGGTATACACAAAACACATGATACAGTTAATGTCCATCCTCTAGAGTGATCACTAAGTTTTAGATATCATCTTACATTTTTTTAATAGCATAAATAGCTTTATTTCATAAAATTAATTATTTACAATACAAACTCAATTGTATTTATGGATTATGATTTCTTTACAATATTGTATGTGTTTTTACAGCATTAATAATAGGATTGTTGTGGACCTTTAGATTTGAATGATTTAATCTTAACCATTAATTTAATACAATTTAATATAATGAATAAATAATTTAATTAATTAAAAGATAATGGTAATCTTCTGGTAGCGCAATGACTTGGCATGGGTAGAAAATGAATACTATTGTTCTTCATCTATATCTTTTATATTGTTTTTTTTTTTTTGCAAATAAGACATCAGAGAATTTAAGTATTTATAAGTTATTTTTATCTTTAATCAAAATTATTTTATTTTATTTTATTTTATTTTATCGCTGTTCTTGTTGCATGATTTTAATCATTTACTTCGTTGTTGGGATATTGGTGTAATAACAAGATCGAAATTTGATGTTGTAAAGATTGCAATACTTTTCAGTAAAGTATGGATTGACGCGAGTGTTAAGAGTAGCCAAGAACATGGCATTTTGATGTACTTGTGAAGTTATAATAGTTTTTTTTTTTTTTTAAATTTAAAATAAGTATGCATTAATATATTGTGTAATGGATACCTAATTTGGGAATTGTGAACTAATCTGCTTTCTAGTATCCTGTAATATACCAAAAGTTTTACTTTAGATTATTGCAATGGCTTGCACTTTTGAGATGTATATGATTCCAACTTCTAAGTTCTGTAATTGAATTCTTAACGAGTTCCGCAACAATTATTTTGTGAATAAGAGCACATATTGGAAGAGAACAAAAACTTATCAATAAGTATTACTTGTTTAGAATTCAATTTCAAATAAAAAAAAATATAAAATTTATATTTTCTTAGAGTAGTGATATTTGACCCCCTCATTATATCTCACTAACCCCCACTTCTCATTTTTATATTAATACTCATTTTATCCTTATATAAAATGACTTAAAAGGGCAAATGATTTTTAAGTGCACCCACATAATAATTTATATTAATAACTAATTAAACCAATCTAATTTCTTAAACCCTAATTGCTTTTAACTTTTTAAACTATTATCTCTTCTCAAATATTGCATACTCTCATTTTTTGCAATCATGGAAGAAATTAGTTTACAATACTCAATAGAAGATGATGAAGAAGTAAGTTTAAGTTTTTATTTCTTTCCTTTAATTTTTATACTTTGTTTATCTTCAACACCCAAATAACTTTATATTTATGATAAATTTCAGGAAGAAAAACCAATTAATCATGGCAACAACGTTAGAAAAGAATCGAATATGGTAGATGATTGTACTTCTGTTTTTACAACTGATGAGGTATGGCTTAACTTTCAATCTTTAATGTTTTATTAATTATTAATTAATATTATTTTAAAATTTCTAATTGGATTTACTATAATTGTGTTTGATTAGGTTTTTAATAGTAGGGAAGAATTAATTGAGTGGACACGGAATGCTGGCAAGAAAAATGGATATGTTATTATAATAAAAAAATCGGATGTGAATGCATATGGTAGACATCCAAGAATAATTTTTGCTTGTGAAAGAAGTGGTGCTTACAAATGTATTTCCAGTCAAGACCAAAAGCCAAAATGTCCTAAGGCAACTGGAACAAAAAAGTGCAATTGTCCATTCAAGTTAAAAGGGCAAAAGTTGGCAAATGACAATCATTGGGTTTTGAAAGTGATATGTGCAATCCATAACCATCCTGCAGCAAAACATTTTGAGGGGCACTCGTACGCAGGTAGGCTTAGTGAAAATGAGAACAACCTATTGATTGATATGTCAAAGAGTAATGCAAGACCAAAAGATATACTATATACGATAAAGCAAAGAGATATACATAATGCTACCACTATTAGGTCTATTTACAATGCAAGACATAGGTACAAGGTTAAAGAACGAGCAGGTAGGTCAACGATGCAACTACTCATGAGCAAATTGACTGAGAATAACTACATTGAGTGGTATCGAAGTGATGCTGATACAGACAGTGTTAAAGACTTATTTTGGGCTCATCCTTTTGCAATTGAGCTATTAAGGGTATTTCCACGTGTGTTAATTATGGATTGCACATACAAGACCAACAGGTATGCTTTTCCATTACTAGAAGTCGTTGGCGTCACCTTGATTGAGATGATATTTTCGGTATGTTTTGCATATATTGAACGAGAACATGAGGATAACTATAGTTGGGCACTAGATAAATTGAAAGGTTTTATGGATGATAATATGTTACCGAGTATAGTTGTGACAGATAGAGAGATAGCTTTGATGAATGCTGTTAAAAATGTTTTCCCAAATGCAACTCATCTTCTTTGTAGATGACATATCTCAAAAAATGTTTTAGCTAACTGTAAGAAGTTATTTCAGACTAAAGAGGTATGGGATGCTTTCATTACTAGTTGGAATGTATTAGTATTATCTACCACAAAAGACCACTATATGCAACACCTAAGACTTTTGGAGAGTGAATTTGTTAGATATCAAGAACCTATTGACTATGTGAAAAACGCATGGCTGGATAAGTACAAGGAAAAATTTGTTGCAGCTTGGACCAACTCAGTGATGCATTTAGGAAATGTGACCTCAAATAGGTAAATATT
Source organism: Murraya paniculata (assembly GCA_030449075.1). NCBI lineage: Eukaryota > Viridiplantae > Streptophyta > Magnoliopsida > Sapindales > Rutaceae > Murraya > Murraya paniculata. The sequence goes on from JAEVFN010000022.1 coordinate 2,757,704, forward strand.
CATTGTATATTATTCTCATTTTTAATTTTATTATTGAAAAATAATTTTTTTTTTATATTTTCTTAACAGGGCTGAGACATCTCATTCAGCATTAAAGAGGCAACTACAGTCATCGCAAGGAACTTTTGAGATGTTATGGACTAAAATCCATGCTTTAGTAGAACTGCAACATACAGAGATTAAAGCTTCGTTAGAGAGAAGTTCGACAATAGTGCAACATGATTTTAAACCCGCAATTTTTAAGGAATTGCGAGAATTTGTTTCACGAAATGCGCTTAACATGGTGGTTTGTGAGTCCAAACGAGCTGATTATATTGGTCTAGATCCATTGGCTTGTGGATGTGTAGTTCGACACACTCATGGAATTCCATGTGCGCATGAGATTACAGGGTATAAGCGTGAAGGAAGACCTATTCCTTTGTCTTCTATACATCCACATTGGAAGAAACTAGACCTATTACCTACCACTAAAGTTGAAAGTATAGAGTTAAGTTGCTCAACTGAGATGGAGATGATTTTGAAGCGTTTTAATAATAATGATTATACTGGAAAGTTACAGATTTTGAAGAAGTTGAAAGAACTAGCAGATCCAGCATCAACTTTTCTTAATGAGCCAAAAGTTAAAGCTAGAACACGAGGTCGACCTTCTTCAAAGGCAGATACTTCTACTCATCGAGATCCATCCAAATTTGAATATGTATTATCTGCACAACATATTCATTCTCCATACATCTTGTCTTCAAGTAAGATTTATATACAATCTAAAGGGCGACAAAAAAAAAAGGTGCATCAGTCTCAAATTCCTAAGGATACTTCTTTCATTGATTCATTTCCAAAAGGATTGAGACCATATATTCATCATGTTAAAAATGTCGCTGCTGATGGTAATTGTGGTTTTCGTGCTGTGGCTGATTTGATTGGTTTGGGTGAGGATAATTGGATTCAAGTTAGGAGGGACTTAATTGATGAATTACAAAGCCACTTTGATGATTATACCCAAATATTTAAATATGCAGGTAGATCATATGAGATTCTACGGTCACTTTCATATTTTGAAAGCAATCCATCGAATGACTATTGGATGACCTTCCCTGAAGCAGGATATCTTATTGCTTCTAAATATAATGTTGTGCTGGTATTTTTATCTCAACTTCAGTGTCTTACTTTTCTTCCACTCAAATCAACTCCACCACCACGGTCTTCTCAAAAGATTATTGCAATTGGAATTATTAACAACTGTCATTTCATACAGGTACGTTTTTTTAAATATTTTATTAATAACTATTATTTCATACCATGGCCTTAAAAAAATCAGATTTTTTAGCAATTGTTAACTATGATTTTTCAAATTTTTTGCAGGTATTCATGAATCCAGGTTCTCCAATGCCACCAATAGCAACTAGTTGGTTAAAATATCATGCTTCTGTAGCAAAAGGATGGGCAACTCCATACGAGAGGAACATTATTGCTTTTAAAGATTTAGTACCTAATGTTGCAACCAAAGATACAATTGATTTGGATGATTAATAAATGTTTCCATCATTTATTGTTTTTTTTTTAAAATGATTTGGGCAACTTATTTTTTTATAAGTAATTAAACTTTTTACATTATTAGAATCTACAATTTTATCAAAGAAATCCCCAATTAAACTATTACTGCTTTTTAACATTAAGAGAGGATGCAGAACTAGTAAAAGCTAAATAAGTCATTCATTTAAAATAATGAAGAACAATACAAAATTTTATACCACAATATTATCATCAAAGCAAATAATTTTATTCATCAAGTAATATAACAAATTCTTAGAAGATTGTTTACAACTATGCCTAAATCCATAATAATTTCATGCTACAATATAAAACAAATAGAACAACATTGATGTTTCAAAGCAAATAATTTTATTCATTCAGTAAAAATATCAAACACTTGGAAGACTATTACAACAATGCTGAAATGCATAATTTCTTAATTTGGTAAACACTACACAACCCCATGAAGAAGGTTATAAAAAGAACGTATTAATTTGACGTACCATAAATGGAACCCACGAACTTGAGGTTGTAAGAAATAAAACCCACAGCTACACCTGGAGGAAATGCTAACAAGAATTATCACATCCACCCCTTGGATAAATTCTTGCATTTCTTCACTAAACCTTGGCTTTTTTCCCCCGCTTTCAACCTGTAACTTTAGACTTGCACATATATTATAACTTGAGAATGAACATTTGAATCCTGATTCAGTTTGATCTTTTATAACAAGAATTTGCCAATGTAGGACAATGACCTCATCAATAACGCTGTCTCATTTTGTAAAGATCTCATCAATCTTTCCCTTATTCCAACTTTGTTTGGAGCAGTTTTCACACTCAAATCTCTCTCCTTAGCCAACTGGGTATTTGAATTTCTTGCAATTTCTTCATGATCATGATCAAAATCCTAAGAAACTTTATGATTTTTCAGGCCCGACTCGACATGGTTTGTAATCGTGATTACAAGTGTTTTTTTAATTGATTTAATAAATTTTATTGGTGGGGATATGAAAAAAAGATAAAAATTATAATAAGGGTGAATTAGGTATTACGCAAAGTATATTGAGAGATAAAAATTGATTTAAAATTTTTTATGGGGTTAACTGAGAAGTGGGGGTCTTTGAGATATAAAAAGGGGGTCAAATATCAACACTCATTTTCTCATGTCTTTTTACTTTTTTTTTTTAAATTTAAATAACCATTTTAATCAATTTATTAATAGATTATATTTTTTAAAATAATTAAAAATTTTTACTGATAAAAATAATGTATATCATTGATTAGATTTAACTGTGCATATTTCTTATAATATTGATGTCATAAAAAAATTACAGCATCATAAATGGACCCGATTAATTAACGTTTTATTGACATTTTAACTTTAGATTGTATAAAAAAATGTATTAAATTAGTGAAGATCAATATTTTGAATTTTATGGTTAAGATTTTATAATTTTCAAACAAATTACGATTCATTTTGGACAATGAACAACATAAAAAGAAATAATAACAGATTTGAAGTATTTTTTGCCAACCATTTATGGCAAGTAATCATTCATTTAGCAAGATTGCAATTGCAAAGCAGTACAAGGCCGTTTTAGAATTCCACGGGGGCTTTTGAAGTTTTTACGAGCGAACACCAAACGACAGCGTTTTTGTTGTACAAAGCTGCGAAACGCTTGGCCGTTTTTCGCCGTTGCTGGTCACTAATCACTCCAGTGTTGTAACGATTTGATTTGCCAGACACAGTCACAAAACCAATGGAAAACAGATTCTTTTAGTTCTACACTCAATTGAAAACAGACTGAACAACAAAAATTAAAACTTGAAAAACTGGCGGAAATTTTAATCTGCTTCGCACCTGGCATACACTCAGCTGACAGGTAACAGGTCAGTCGCTAAAAAATCCCCAAAATTTTTTAGGGTTTTTTTTTCTTCTTTTGGTTGCGTATTGGACGCATTCATCGGATCTGATTTCTGTTGAAGAACGAGGAATTAGATTATGATCGATAGAAATGTCGGAGAATTACGAATCAAACGGTCCAGATAATTCCGAAGCGTCGGTTAATCAGGTAAGAATTGAATCAATCCGTTTTATTATTGATAAAATCTACTAATTTGACCTTCTTTTTGTTCAAGTTGATGTGTTTTTGTCATGTGATTGAATGAATGTAGGAAGAGGGAGATGTGGCTGGTATGAATTTGGCTGAGAGTAAAGACGATTTGTTTCTTGATGCATCGGACGATTTAGATGATGCCAGAAATGCTGATAATAGAGAGTCTGTTGCAAGTAGTGAAGCTGAGCCTTCCTATTCCGAGGAAAATATTGTTGTTAGTGTGAAAGAGAATCAGAATCAGAATCACCTTGTTGCAACTGACATTGGCTCTGGAAGTAATCATGAGCTGGAACGTCTGCGTAATTTGTTGGAAAAGACTGTTCGTGAGAGAGATAGTATTGAAAAGGATTATAAGGTGTGGTTACTTATTTCTGTTAATATTGGTTGATTATTTTTCTGTTGATAAGATAACTGGTTTCTAGTGATGATTGAATTTGTGTTGTTATGTTTGCAGGAGGAAAGAGAGAGTTTTGCAAGAGAACTGACTAATCTTCGACACCAGCTTAACGTTTTGAGTAATAAAGATGGTGAGTTGGCTGAGGGTTTTACTGAGAAAGAGTTAGGGGAAAGTGAAGGAAAGGGGCAGATGGGTGATGCTCCATTGCATGAATTGGTGAGTGAATGCTCACAGTTTCTTAGAAGTGCTTTGGAAGAGCGTTCGAAGAGTGAGAGTGCGATTAGGGAAATTAATGCAGTTCTGTATAAGAAGGATCTAGAGATTGAGGATCTTAATGCAAAAGTAGCTGAAATTTTGGTATCACATGATGTAGCTGCTGCTTATTTGAATTCAGCTGCAGGTGTAATGTCTGAGGCTCAGCTTGAAAGGGACCAGTATGTAGAGGTTGTTACAGATAGGATGTTGTCTTATCTTGCGATGGTAGTTTATCAGGGGGAGTTGATGGATAGTTCAATTAGTGGGAAAATATCTCATGTTGAGCAAAGCACATATATGTTGATTGAAAAGTATAATCAGATGCTTTATGAAATTTATCAACTGGGCCAGTATTTGTCAAAACCTGACCCTGAACTTAGAGTGCAAGAGCAGTTCGAGACTGTCTTTGCTGCTGCCCGTGATGAATTACTCAATCTCAAAAGAAGGGAACAGGAATTGGTTGAAAATCTAAGCCATTTAGAAAATGAAAATAGAACATTAGTTGAACAAGCTGAGAAAGAAAAGGAAATGGTTGAGGCAGTGAATGCAGAACTTTCCAAAATGAAGACAGAACTTGAGCATGAGAAGATGAAGTGTACTGGTACCAAAGAAAAGCTTGGCTTAGCTGTGACAAAAGGGAAGGCATTGGTTCAGCAGCGGGACTCGCTGAAGCAGTCTCTGGCTGATAAAACAATTGAGCTTGAGAAATGCGTAGCTGAATTGCAAGAAAAATCCAATGCCCTACAGGCTGCTGAATTAAGCAAAGAAGAGTTCATCAAAACCAAAAATTTGGTTGCATCATTGCAAGAAACACTCCGGCAGAGTAATTTGATACTTGAAAAATGTGAAGAAATCCTCGCTCAGATTGACGCACCTGAGGAACTTCAGTCATTGGATATGGTGGAGAGAATCAAATGGCTTGTGAATGAGAGACATGAACTGAAGGGAATTTCTCTGGACTTCTACAAATTGAAAGATGCTGTTTCTTTAATTGATCTACCCGAAACTGGTTCATTTTCTGATCTGGAATCTCGTTTAGTTTGGCTTAAGGAATCATTTTATCGGGCCAAAGATGAAGCAAATGTTTTGTTAGATCAACTTGATAGAACGAAGGAAGCTGCACATAATGACATAGACCGCTTAAGCGCTTCACTGTCTGCTGAATTACAAGAGAAATACTACATTCAAAAAGAGTTGAATGACCTAGTATGCAAATATGAAGAAACTGTTGAAAAGGCCGACAAAATCTCATTGGAGAAAGATCATATGGTGAGGGTTTTACTAAAGGAATCCGGAACATCAACGGAAGACCAAGACGTGGTCTCTCAGACTTCTTCTGATCCGACCGCAATAATTTCTAAATGCATTGGGAAGATAAGAGAACAAACTTGTGCCTCTTCTGATACCTCCGGCGCAGATTCTGAAATGCTTCAAAGAATGCAAAGTCTCTTGTATGTTAGTTACCAGGAGTTGATTCTGTGCAAGCAAATACTGGAGGAAGATACACTGGTCAGATTGCAGTTGAATGATCTATCAAATAAACTACGAGTGGCATCTGAAGAATTTGGTGCACTGAAGGAGGAAAAGGAATCCCAGCTGAAAGATCTTGAACGATCAGAGGAGAAATCTGCTTTGCTAAGGGAGAAGTTATCCATGGCAGTTAAGAAAGGCAAGGGATTGTTTCAAGATCGAGAGAACTTGAGACTTCAACTAGATGAGAAGAACTCAGAGATTGAGAAATTGAAGCTCAATTTGCAGGAGCGAGAATCTACAATTTCTGAGTGCAGGGATCAGATCAATAGATTGTCAAATGATTTAAATTGCATTCGAAAGATGGAGGCTGATCTCATTGCTATGAAAGATGAGCGGAATCAGTTTGAGCAGTTTTTGTTGGAGAGCAATAATATGCTGCAGAAAGTACTTGAAACTGTTGATCGTATCATTCTTCCTGTTGATTCAGTCTTCAAAGAGCCATTAGAAAAGGTCAACTGGATTGCAAGTTACATCAATGAATGCCATGATACGAAGACACAATTGGAGCAAGAGTTGGGAAATGTAAAACAGGGAGCGAGTGCATTGGGTAGCGAGTTAGCTGAAACCCGAGCAACTATGACGTCACTGGAGGATGCACTGTCAGTTGCAGAGGATAAGATTACTCAACTTGCTGACGAAAAGAGGCAAGTAGAAGTTGGCAAGAAAAATGTTGAGGAAGAGTTGGAGAAAGCAATAAAGGAAGCTCATATCCAAACTAGCAAGTTTGCAGAAGCCTGTGCAAGCAGGAAGTCACTTGAAGATGAGATGTCAGTGGCAAAGAATAATATGTTGGTGCTAATCAGTGAGAAAGAGGAGGCTGAAGCTAGCAGAGCCGCTGCAGTAGTAGAACTAGAGCAAGTAAGAGAGGAATTTGCTTCTCAGACCAGCAAACTAACAGAGGCTTATAAAACAATAAAGTCTCTTGAAGATTCCCTGGCCCAGATAGAAGCCAATGTAGCAATGCTGACTGAACAAAATAAAGAAGAGGCTCGCGCTAGTGGAGCTGCGGCAGTAGTAGAACTAGAGCAAGTAAGAGAGGAATTTGTTTCTCAGACCAGCAAACTAACAGAGGCTTATACAACGATAAAGTCTCTTGAAGATGCCCTATCCCAGGTCGAAGCCAATGTAGCACTGCTGACTGAACAAAATAATGTTTTACAAGTTGGCAAAACCACATTGGAGAATGAGCTGCAGATTCTGAAAGATGAGGCAGAGTCCCAGGCTATTAAGCTGACAGATGCGCATACAACTATAAAATCAATGGAAGATGCACTGTTGAAGGCAGAGAATGATATTTCTGTCCTTGAAGGTGAAAAAAGAATTTCTGAGCAGGAGGTGTCAGCACTTAATTCCAAGTTGAATGCATGCAGGGAGGAGCTGGCTGGAACAATTGGCAGCTTAGAGAGCAGGTCGGTTGAGGTTATTGGACATCTTAATGATCTTCAAATGTATATGAAAGATGAGAGGTTGTTTTCTGCAGTGAAATTGTGTTTTGAGCGGAAAATTGAGGGCTTGCAAAATATGGAACTCATTGTTGAAGATATAAGAATTGGGGTTCTTGGCAAGGGTTCAGCCATCACTGAGGTAATATGAGCCTCTTCCAAACACCCCTCCACTCAGCCATCAATGGTTCTCTCTTTCCTGTATAGAAATTCTTCATGTTGAATGGATTAATATAAGCCTGTTGGTGACTTTCATTGTATAAGCTTAACATTTTTCAAGTTCTCTGTTCTGTTGTCTTTTTCTCTTAACATGTGCATAATGAGCTGTAGACACATTTTTATGTTTGGCTTAATTTGTTGACAGTACAGTTTCCTATTCTTAGCTTTATTTAACTTTTTAACTTGTTCCAGGGAAATTCAAATGTGACTAAATCCTTCATAGATGACATTGACAACATTGAGATGTATGATAATGAGGCGACAGTAGTAGATGCTGATGATATAAGTTCATGTTTTAGAAAGACTGCTGAAGGTTTCCAGATGAGAAGCAAAATCCTTACTGACAAGTTCGAACATTTCTCTATTTCTATCAATGAGTTTATTGCTGCTCTGTTGAGAAAACTGCAGACAACAAGGGATGAAGTTGTAAGAATGACTCAGTGCATGGATTCTTTAAGAGGAAAAGTTAAGAACTTGGAGGGGTGTAAACAGGAGCAGGAGGAAGCTATGGTGATGTTACAAAATGATGTTACATTTTTATTGTCTGCTTGTATTGATGCTACAAGGGAACTGCAGTTTGAAGTCAAGAATAATCTACTAGAACTGAACTCTGTTCCAGAGCTTGAAAATTTGAACCATGGTTTTTCTCAGCCAGAGAGCAAAGTTGATGGAGATGATACAACAGATCATCAGAAAAGCCTTCGTGGCAACCGATACCATGAGGCAGCAGAAAATTTGTTCTTTTCTGCAAGGAAAGTTCAGACTCTTGCTAAATTATTTGAGATGACTAGTACTGTCGCAGCCTCTACAATTCAAGATTTGCAGAAGAAACTGCAAGACACCACAACAGCTTATGAAAAAGCTAAAGATGAAAGGGATCTACATCAAAATAAGGTTTCCAAGTTGGAGAGTGATGTTGATGCATTAGAACATTCTTGTAAGGAGCTGAGGCTGAAAGTAGAGGATTTCGAAGCCAAAGAGGAAAAATTGAAGGAAAATGAGGCAGAAATTTCATTGTTATATGATAGATTGTCAAGGAAAGAACAAGGTGAATAATTTATCTCTCTCTCTCTCTCTCCCACCTTTTTTTTTTTGTGGGGAATTTGTTGCGCATATCTATTTCACTTTTCATCATTTATTAGTCCTCTACTAAGTTCAAGTTAATGTGGTATTGTTGCAGAGGCAGAAGGCCTTCTCCTGTCACCTTTGCAGATAAGAAAACTTCTTGACAAAATATCTGGGATTGAAATCCCTTATGCAGAGTCAGCTGGAGATGAGGAACCTGAAAGTTCAGCTATTGTGAAGAAACTATTTTCAATTATCAATAGTGCAACTAAGTTGCCACATCAAATAGATTTATTAGAGCACGAGAAACAAGAACTGCAGTCAATCCTATCGGCTCAAACTGCTGAAATTGAACATCTGAAGGGAGAAGTTGAAACACACATTAGAAATAAGCCAGACTTAGAAAAGATGAAAATAGAGTTTGCTGAGTTCACATTTGGTTTGGAAAAAATTGTTAATATGCTGGAAAGTAATGAATTTGTTGTCAACAAAAAATCTTCTGGATCAAAGGGCCTCTTAGCAGTACTAGAGAAGCAGATTATGACCCTGCATTCAGAAGCTGAAAATTCAAAATCCGAAGTCCAAGAACTTGGTAACAAGTTGCTTGAGAGCCAAAAAGTTGTTGATGACTTGACAACAAAGGTAAATTTGCTTGACGAATCACTTCATGGTAGGAGAGCTCAGCCAGAGATAATCCAGGAAAGGAGCATCTTTGAAGCATCTTCACTGCCCACTGGGTCAGAAATATCTGAAGCCGAAGATGTGGTACGAATTCTTTTTCGAAGTATTTTCTAATTTGATACAAAGTTATCACTAATCAATTTCAAATGGTGTGACACATGTTTTATTGGCTCAATATTAGATAGAGTTTAAAATTGCAGCAATTTTAGTGTATTGACATCTATAAGCGTAGACTTCAAGGTGTGGTTTATGCTTTATATGTATGACGACTTTGTTCTTAGTGTCTTATTTTTAATGGCTTGCTACCTGCTGGATGTAAATAACAAAGCACTAGTTTGGCATTAGATTAACAGTATAAATTGCCATTCTTCTAGATGCAGGGAACACTTGGACAGAAAACAATCTTGCCTGTTCCCTCCGCTGCTCACGCAAGAACTATGCGGAAGGGATCCACTGACCATCTTACAATCAATATTGATTCGGAATCTGCTCGTCTGATTAACAACGAGGAAACTGACGAGGACAAAGGTATGCATCATAGTGTTCTCAGATTTCCCCAGATATTGTTTTAAAGGTCCGACAGTTTATACATTTCTTTTGCCATTTATGTATCTCTTTCCTGCAGGCCATGTATTCAAATCTCTTAGCACATTGGGTCTAATCCCTAGACAAGGAAAGATGGTTGCAGACCGGATAGACGGGATTTGGTAAAGTTCTAATTATAGTTAAAACTTTCAGATTAAGATATTATAGCTATTTCTGTATTTTTTCTTCTAATATTACACTGCTCTCTTCTATTTTAGTTTTTAACAATATCCGACTGTTAGTGAACACCGTCTGTCAAAACTGAGTTGCTCTTAATATGTACAGGGTATCTGGTGGTCGACTTTTGATGAGTCGACCGGGAACAAGGCTGGGCCTTATTGCCTACTGCCTTTTATTGCATATTTGGCTACTGGGAACCATTTTGTAACGAAGTCTGTGATCATCATCATCGTCAACAGCTGCTCCCATCTGGACCAGACCCACAGCATTTTTCTCTTCAGCAATAGAAATTTGTATCATAGATAATTGTAGTGTTTTCATTTTTTTACACCTCTTCCTAACTGTTTTAAATCTGTAGTGTTGCAGGCGCCTAAGCATATTCATACCATTCATTCTGTGCAATCGCATTTTAGGGTTGCAAAGAAACCAAGCTGAAAGCTTGTTGCAATAATTTGTATTTATCCTTTTCTTTTTCCTTTATCTGTTTCCAGTTGGAATACTCAGCATTAGGTTGTACTTTATAGTGCATGATATATGTATGGATGTAAAGAAACAACTTTTTCCTCATAAGTTTCGTTTCAAAAATCTTCTATATTATTTACCTGTCGTCAATGGTGAAATGGCAACTTATTAACAGTGTCGTCCCTAAACAAGGTGTTGCATTGACCTCTGTGATTGGTGAAATGAGGTTTTGAAGGAAATTATTATAGAACTGAAGAAGAATTACTACGGCAAAGATCTTAACGGTGGATTTTAACGTTATGGACCTTAGATAGCTAAATGTCCAAAACTACCCTTTAATCATCCACGTGGCAGAAAGGGGCGACGTTTCGAAAGATACCGGATAACTGAAAAACAAAAGGAAGGCCACACACACGCCCGTTATTGGTTTCTTTCAAACCTTGAACCGTCTGGTTTATTTTCCAGCTTTATTCTTCACTCTTGGGGATGATATTCCTGTCTAAGTTTGCAGTCCTAGCACTCAAAAAAAGCCAAAAGCTGCTTAAACCAAAAGGTACAGTTTCTCTCTACTCTATTGTCCTCATTCTTTTCATTTTTTTTTTAAATTCATTTTATGATGGATAAAAGAACTGGGATTCAGCAGCTGAAAGTTTATCCATTCGGTGCTGAAGGCTAATATCAATTATGGGATCACTGGCTATAAACCATTGCAGCACCATAACATACCCTGCTTCTAAACCTCACCCACTTTGTCCGGTTTCTGCCTCCATGAGTATGTTTGAATTAATGTATTTTATTTTTCTTCATATTGTGTAGTGTTGGATCTTGGTTTCGTTTGTTCAAAATTTTGATACATTTTGTTTAGGTGCAAAGTTTATTGGCCTTCATAACGCTGGAAAATCACACAATGTGAGATTTCTCATCTTGTTTTCAGTTTAACCTTAAAGCTAATGGCATCGACCAAATTCTAGTCCATTGATTGCAAACTGGAATTTTTATTTTTGAAGGTTTTAAAATTTCGCATAAGGAGCTTTGCAAGTAAGAAATCAGTGAAGAAACTCAAAAGAGATAGGCAATTTAGTTTGGCTGAAGAAGGCAATAGAGTGGCAGATAGGTCTGGTACTGAAGATGATTATGTTAAAGATGAAAGTAAGGAATCTTCTGATGAAAATTTCGCCTCACAGACTTTAGTAACTATTCCTTCCAGAAGTAATGTCCTTCAAGCATGCACAGTCACATGTGGGTTGATAACTGCTTTGGGTGTAGTAATCCGTCAGGTTTGTCCTTTCCTTAAGAGGAAAATAAAAAATGGTAGTGAGAAATTTGTGGGTTGAATTTATGCATGGCTTAACTTTATCAATGTTCTGCATTTTAAATAATATCCCATATTTGTAATTTATAGGTATCTCTTGTTGCCTCTTTGGAAGGACTGCCATTCCTTGACGGCTCCGCAGAAGTAACATGTATAAGTTTTATGTTCGTCATCTTTCGCTAATTGGTGGTCTGCAGGTTTATTTTTATTAACCTTTACTAAAAGGACCTATTCCACATTTTTATGGACAGAAATAAATATTTAAAGAGTCAATTTCTGTGTGCAAGAAAAAAAAAAACATTTTGTTATTTTCAAATTCTGTATCTGTGAAGTTTTAGAGAATTCTTTGGTGGTGGAATCATCTTTTGAATGTTTTTTTGTTCAAGTATTTGTCAGCTCTTCTGTTATTGACTGGATTTAGCTGTTCCGTTGCTCTGAAGAGTCTTTATTTCCCTGTGCGTACAGTTGATTTTGAGCTATGGCATCTTGAGTTGATAACAGGATTAGTTGTACTCGTATCATCATGCCGATATCTATTATTGAAGACATGGCCGGATTTTGCCGATTCTAGTGAAGCAGCCAATCAACAGGTGGCTCAACTCATTCTGTACCCCCCAAAACACAGAAAAAGAAACATAATCAAACTTGCCACAAATCAGTTTTCAGTCATTTATCATCTCTATTAATGGCCATTCACATTTTATTATTAGCAAGAGTTTGTGTTTACTCGACAGGCAGCCCATGCTGGTTATCCCAAGGAAGAACTCACAAATCTTTATTGAACTCAGTTGATATGTTGTTTTCAAATGCAGGCACTTGCTTCTCTTGAACCTTTGGATTACTTAGTTGTTGCCTTTTTGCCTGGTATTAGTGAGGTATGTAAGGTGTGAAAATTACCTTTACATTTTTGTTTCCGGTACTTTTCTACACTCAGCTAATATTGGCAATGCTGCATGGAATTTTGGGCTGAGCAGGAACTCCTCTTCCGTGGTGCACTGCTGCCACTTTTTGGAATGGATTGGAAGAGTATCTTGGCAGTCGCAACCATATTTGGTGTTCTACACTTGGGCAGTGGTCGAAAGTACTCCTTTGCTGTCTGGTATCTCATCTTCTTTAATTTAATTGATTCTCCAAACAAAGTCTGACAGTTTAAGATCACCAAAATTAAACTTTCCGATTCATTTACAGTCATGATCTTCATTTACCTCTTTCAGGGCCACGTTTGTTGGCTTCGCATATGGCTACGCGACAATTGTGTCCAAGAGCATTGTCGTGCCAATGGCTTCTCATGCTTTGAATAATTTGGTTGGAGGGATTTTGTGGCGCTACAAATCAAAATCATCAAATTAGATACCATATGCGTGATACCATCTATCAAATTTACAGTGAATGTTAGCATAATTACTTTATTTCTCCAGATTCTTTAATCCCTTAGTGTTACTTTCTGAGGACTGAGAATTCTCTCCTACACTATAGCATTAATTTTCATTTTTTTTAAAGGGATGATTCTATGGATAAATTTGCTTCTCTTAATTTGTCATCTCCATTATTCCAACAAGATAAAATCTTCTTCTCATAATAATGATGAATTTTCTCCAGGTGATGTGTTGGAACAACAAGTAGTAGTTAAAGATGCGCAATTGCCTAAGCAAAATTATTAAGAATTTAGTTGATTAATTGTCCAAACTCTTTTTTAAAAAAGTAATGTGGATATTTTGTAGTGGTAGTAGTATTATAATTATTATTTAAGTATGGTGTATACATAAATTATAGGGAGTGAATATATATACACACGCACAATTATCTTCAAATACAACATTTTTATGCATTGGACTCCAGCTATTTATTATTTATTACAAAATGACCAGAGATTTAAAAAAATAAAAACCTTCAAAATACCTTATATTACACTTTGATTCTCTTAATTGTCATATATGACAAAATAACCCCTAATAATATTTATATATTAAATTAAAAAGAGGAGTCCAACATGAGAATTTTTCAACAGATCACTCGTCTTAGTACTGCAGGCTTTATTGTTAAGTTTTTATTTGATCTGGTGCATTAATACATTTATTATTACAAAAGGATAATTTAATTCCAACCTAGATATTTCAACAATGTGCACCGGATACCCACATCTTTCGACTACGTGCATGACGCACCCATTTCCGTTAATTTGACAATAAATTTGACGATTCCATCAATTTGACAGTTAATGATGATTAAATGACCATAACACCCCTTGTTTAAATTGAACGGGATATGTAAAAAAGCAAAATAACCGTCAAAACTAATCGATTAGTTTTACATTAAAAAATTATATTATGGCCAATTTTATCTTTTATTTTAACCAGATTTACTTTTTTAATTTTAAAAACAATTCAACTCCATACCAAACCTGGAGACAAATAAAATCAAAATCATAACAAATTATTCAATAAAGAATACCCAAGTCCTAAAATTAATGGAAAATTTCATCACATATCACAAAATAATTCCAATCCATAGAGATTCAGCCTCTCTTTCATACATACAAAATCTTAATTAAGGCCTGAAGTTTCAAATTTGCCCTTGCAGCATTAGATTTAACTGCTGAATTGACAGAAATGCAGAGATTTAGATTAATCAGTAAACCGATAGTCCAAACGGGTACGAAGAAAACAAATGCGAGAGCGCTGTTGGTGTTCTACACTTTGGCATTGGTCGAAAGTACTCGTTTGCAGTCTGTTACTCGTCTTCTTTAATTTAATGGATTTTTTTTTTCCTTTTTCCTAAGGCTTGGCATTTTAAGATCACCACAAAAGCTATGCCATTCATTTACATATTTTATGTTTACCATATCCTATAGTCAGTCTCCGTCTTGGAATTATGTTGAAACTGTTGAATGTACGGTCATGATCTTCAAAATATTATGTTAAAACTGTTGAATGTGCAGTCGTGATCTTTATTTACCTCTTTCAGGGACACGTTTGTTGGCTTCGCATATGACCGTGTGACAATTTTATCCAAGAGCATGGCATGGTTGTGCCAATGGCTTCTATTTACAGCAGGAGCTATCCATGACGGGGTCGAATTTTAATTTGCGAGTTTGAATGAGCGCGCATAGATTTTTGTAATTGCCTGTTCATTGGTATCACAGATAAAAAAGTTTATCAATCTCCTTGAGCCGCAAGGTAACAAAAAAGGGAGTCCATCCAAAAAGGGCACGTAATCAATCCAATATGTAATTAAAGAATTCGATCAATTCTCATGCTTGGTAATTCGTCACAATGTATGGTAAGAAAGAAACACTACATACATTTTAACTTAACTTCGTGCGATTAGAAAGAATAGTTACATACATAATCTTTGACGGTTCTCGAAAAATAATAATAGTAATAATAATAATAGTAATCATCAATATTTGAGGTGTAAACCGATCACCTCAAGGGGATTCCAGAATCGGGTTCCTCGAAAAGCACCCATCGTCACTTTAGCAGCATCATCGTCGTCTAAACTTGGATCAATCATAAAGCTCAAGCAACACCCAGCAAGATCTTGTAGTTGTTTGAAACTCTTAAAGCTGTCTTGGATATCAGCATTGCTTTCAATCTCGTGCAGTTCCAAACGAGCAGCTTGTCTTCGGGATTCAAGTTGAAGCCTCCTTGTCCGAGTACTACGATGATGTGGCTTCTCTTGCATCTTCTTGACCGGACGCTCTCCTTCCAGTTCCTGATCACCTTTGATAGTTAGGCCAATCTTCTCCAGGGGATTCCAGAATCGTCTTCCTTTGATGGCACAGCTTGTCACTTTACTGCGATCACCATCTTCAGTCATTTTTGGATCAATCACAAAACCGAAGGAGCAACCAGCAAGGTTTTCAAGTTGCTTAAAAGTCGTAAAGTTATCTTGAACATGAAGATTGGCATGCTTCTCCATATTCTCAAGCTGCAACCGAGCAGCTTTTCTTTGGGCATCAAGTTGAACTCTCCTTCTCCTAGCCGCTGCCGCTTCGTCTTCATCTTCATGATCTTGATCGTATCGCCGTTTCTCTTCTCCTTTCAACTTCTGGTTCACTCCACGACCATGATCGTGAATGTAGTTCTGGGCTCTCACAATAGTATCAGAAAATCTGAGTTTGAGCAAGGCCGCGCGATCAACAACACCATCACTGCCACAGCGAGTACTTGTCGTCTTGAGTTTCTTCTCCTTGTTTATGGTGGTTTCTCGATCATCACGATGGTGTATACAACGACTACGCTTACCAAAAGGCAAAGATGGGGGGCCGTGGCCTAGCATTAACGTATATACATACCGTGCACCTTAGTCTGGTGACTGACAATATAATGGAAATTAACAATTTGTTTTTCCCTGTTTTATGATAGAGGATCTCTGTATTGCTTTCTTATTAATTCAGTTTTGGCAGGTTATCCTTCTTAGTTCAGAATTTATTTAGTAGTCACTTTTCTACTACTTCTAGGTTATGTTATAGTACGGTACGGTACTGTGTCCTCCTGTCCCACACAGGTGGCAGGAATTGGATCAATATCCGGTCCTTCTTCTTCCCGTGCAAGTTGTGTTGCTTTTATTCTGTTGAATTATCCAACGTGGGCCAACTTGCGGATCAAGAAATTGACTTTGCGGATGTAAGTTTTGTGAAGGAAAGAAATTTGGGGTGCGCTCAACAGTTTTATCATAATTCTTTCCCTTAATTTAAATTAAGACGCAAATACCAACAAGGTACTACGGGCGACGGCTATGCTCACGTGCTTTTATATTCAAAGCACTCGCAAGTCGCAACTGCAAGTCACGATAATCACTGAGACTAAGCCTCCACGTGTCCACTTATTAGCTCCACTGAACCCACCACCAAACTTCTTCCAAACTATTGCCAGTCAACCGTCACGTGGGAAAACGAGGCATCGTCCGTCAGAACAAGTTCTATTTTCTAACGAGCCGCAAACGACCAGACAAGCAAGCCACTCAATGAAGCCTTTAGTTAACTCAGAGATTACAAACAAACAAATACAGAGATTTAGATTGATCAGCTAGCCGATAGTCCAAACGTACAAAGAAGAAAACAAATGCAAGATCATGGCAGGCTCAGGCTGTGCTGTCAAAGGAGGCTGCCCCACCGATTACATAGCCATCGCCAGCGCTTCCCTCTTCTTCATCCTGTAAATTCTTTTTCTTCTTCTTGTTTTAATCTTTACTCATCATTTCTCCTTTTCTTTTTAGCAATTGGATTTTTAGTATTAATGTTTTAAAGTTTAATAATAGTGGCTCTGTGTCTGATTACGACAAGTCTCAATTTTTTAGCAGTGATTCCCCATTTCAATTGGGCAATATTTTATTTGATAGTTGAGGTTGCTTTTTTTTTTTTTCTTTAACTTCTGTTTTTGGGTTCTTATTATTGATTGGTTTTGTTCCTTTTTAAGGCTTCTAGCAAGGTTGATATTACCCTTTGTGGTTCATAAGGTTCCTCGTATCAAAGGCAGTGGCTTTTGGATTCTGGTGATTCAAGTCTTTGCCAGCTTTAACCTTCTGTTATCTTTAGTGGTAGGCTAAGCTTCTCATGTTTCTTTTATGTCCCTGTTTATTAAAATCTGTGCTATGGGCAATTTAACAACATTTGTTTGTTATTTATTGAAATTATTCTCGTTGTGCAGATGTACGCCAATTTCTTGAAATTTGAAAGGAGGCATTGGTGGCAGTCTTGCTACATCTGGGCAGGTGCTTCGCTGTTGTTGTTGCTAAAACATTTCTTGCTGCATTTTATTCTGTCAGCGGTCTCTTTCAATGTGAAACTTGATTGTGCTGTAAGTTAAGATGTGGTATCTTTTGCTTTCAGTCTGGATTGAAGGTCCTTTAGGATTTGGTTTGCTGATGAGCTGTCGCATAGTACAGGCCTTCCAACTTTATTATATTTTTGTCAGGTAAATAGCCTTCTTTCAAAGTCGAGAAATTAAGTTGTTTGGTTGTATTGAATGAACCATTTCTTTAGTTAGTGATCTCGCCTAATTAATCTAGACATTTGGCTGCTAGATAGCCCCTCACATATGCATACCAGCTTTTAGACAGGCACACATGCACATTGGAGAGATCACTTGTGCATAATTCTCTTATACAAGCTAAAACAGATGAAAAAATTTTTTAGAGGTAATTTTGTCTTTGACAAGAAGATGATGAGAGCCTGTGGGTTTAACCCTTTAATTTTGTCTTTGACAAGATGATGATGTGAGCCTGTGGATTTAACCATTGCACAAAATGCTTGTTGTCAGTTTGCTGACAGTGAGACTTCTTTTGACAATGAATGAAGCAGCCTTAAGCACTTAGAGGGATTCAATTCTTTTCAATTAATGCAACTTTGGTGCAGGCTGCTTGAACATTCCATTCTCACGCAGACAACTGAAGAAATATCAAGTTTTCTAAAACCTTATTCCTAAAGTGTTTCATAACTAAATTAAGATTTTATTACCTGCAGTTTTGACACTATCTTAGGTATTCTTGCTAAATTTATTTGCTTTTGATATTTCAGGAGGCATTTACCACCTATCAGATCATATATATTTCTTCCCCTATTTCTCGTGCCATGGTTTATTGTGGCTACATGTAAGAATCTTTGAATAGTTTCATTTTAGTTTCTCCTATGTCCAATTTTCCATGGTGGGCTTATTGCACTTCTTCAATGAGATTAATCAAGGCTGCTTGCAGTAATTTTCCAAATGGTTTTATGATATTTTTTTTCTCTTCCTTCACTCTGTTTGCTGGTTTATGTTTCAATTATATTTGCTTCCTTTGTTCGTATTTACTGTTTTGCTTTCTTCTAAGCATATCATTACTGAACTAAACCTTAGCAATGGGTATGCCATTTCTCATGTTTCTCTGTCTTTCTCGCATTTATTACCGATATCAATCCGTGCATTTTACATTCATACTGTAGTGCCAAGTAATTTGTAATCATGTTCTGAAATCAAGGACTCCAAGACTAATGCAATTGTTGCTTCATGAATAGCATTTTTTATCATATCAATAAGTTCCAAGACCCTAGATCTTTCTTCCATTTCTCACTTTTCCCCTTTTATTTTCCTAGTATAGGCATTGCCTGTCTATTGTTGGATTGTTTTTCAGCGTGTATATCCACCTTAGCCTCCCTCTGGTAAGAATGTTTAATAAAGGTCTTAATCCTTTTTCAAAATTGTTTTGACCATCTATCAATTTCTCTCTGTTTTCTGGTCCAACCTTAATGATACGGTGACTCATATTCTTGTGACTGCACTATAAAATATGAATAGGTCATGCAGTGTTTTGAATTCTTCCTGGCTGTATGAGTGGATAATTTTAATTGTCCTAGTCAAAAGCCTGTTTTTAGTTTTTAAACTTATTGTTGATGGTGCCGTTTTCTTTCGCTCCACTATAATTTCTTGTTCCTAACAGGAAGGATGATTTATTCTGTAGTTATCCAAGTGATGAGGCCTCTCAACGATCGGTGCCACATGGCAGTTTATTGGATCATTCCATTCTTGTTTCTTCATACACTATATGTTGCCTCTTTGGTTGGATTCATGGCGGCAATTCGGCATATAGAGTTTAGGTTTGATGAACTAAGGGACCTCTGGCAGGGAATAATAGTTTCAGCCTCATCTATTGGTACACTTTCTTCTAGCTTTTATACAGTGCTGAGTAATCAGTTTCCAACTTTTTTTTACTTTGTAAACTTTTGCGTTTGATTTATTGCTGTTGTCAGATGATGATCTCATGCTTTTTAAATCTTAAATCATCTGGCAAGCACTTCTGTCCAAATCAATCAAGTGGCTGTGGATATGAAAAATCTAACAGTCTTTAGTAGTTGGCCTTCGTTATATTGTTAAAGGTTTTGACAAATTTTCTCTGGTTATCAAACACATTTTCTGAGGTATTATCTCTGGTTATAGGAAAAGTATTTACATGTGAATTATGATAATTAGCCAGAATTATGATAATTAGCCAACACAGATAATTGATACTAGCATGTTATCAATGCAAGCTTTTTGACAGTGAATAACATTATTTTAGCCTGCTATGTCTTCTTGTTGGCATGCCTCTATTGACTTGTGCTCTTTTGTGCTTTCAGGTTTATGGGTTCTTGCCTACTTTTTGAATGAAATTCGTGATGATATCTTATGGCTTCAAGTTGCATCCAGGTTCCTGCTGTTAGTTATGGTATGATTTGTAATAGATTTGTTCTTTGCATCTGTTATGCACCTGCAGTCATTAGCGTTCCAGCATTTCTGTATTATTGCTTATAATTTTCTGGCTTTCTGCAGGCAGGTATTCTTGTACTGGTTTTCTTCTCTATATCAAGTTCAGAGCCCTTACTTTCGCAAATCAGCTTGAGGAGAAGAGAACCTAACGAATTTGAAACAATGGGTCAGGCTCTGGGAATACCTGATAGCGGACTGCTATTGCAAAAAGATCCTATTCCTGTCATAGATCCTAATGAACCACTGGATAAGCTTCTTCTCAACAAGAAGTTCAGGCAGTCCTTTATGGCATTTGCTGACAGGTATTCTATTCCTTCCCAAGTTCCACCGCTTTGGAGTTTATTTTCTGCAAAATTCTTTTGTAGGAAATTTTACTATATACAACTTAGAGGGCTGATTGTCACGGGATCAGTATTTGGTGGCCAGTTACATGATGATCTCTTCCACCTTTATATTTTGTGATTTACATTTTTGGCAAAATTTCTCCGGGCTCACCGTTGTTTAGAAACGACTGGAGATAATGATAAGAACACAAGTTCAGTATTTGATTTAGGTGTCTTTGTTTTCCTCTTGATTGTAGTTGTTTGGCAGGAGAGAGTGTTCATTTCTTTGATGAAGTGCATGAACATGGAAAAATTCCAGTAGATGACCATGTCAGAAGGATTTACATGGCACGGCATATTATTGAGAAGTACATTGTTGCAGGTTTGTGACTTATTTTCTGGAAGTTTGAGCTGAACATTAATCAAATTACTTCTTGTGCATCACCTGCAGTCTTAGTTCTCATTGCGAAGAGCAAGGTGATACCTTCTCAAGTTTTCTAAGCGACAAATATAACTGTTGAGGATCCTCTTTGGTATGAGTAAATTCATGCTTTACGGTCTGCAATAGATTTTTGTGCTCTAACCTAATAGTTTCGGCACTATAATGATTTGGTTCGTTTTGGTTCTTGGTGCTCAGCAGTTCCCATATATCTCTTTTACCTTCAGGGATACCTTTTGATTTTTCTTCTTCCCTTTTTTCGGTGGGGGAAGTCTGATATGTCGCTCAATTTTGCATGCCACAGGTGCTTCAATGGAGGTGAATATATCTCATCGGACCCGGCAAGAAATTTTAACTACTCCCAATCTGGCACACCCTGATCTCTTTAATAACGCCATAAATGAGCTAATGCAGCTGGTGAAAATGGTCAGTTGTTTACTAAGGTCTACCTTTTATTATGGATTTCACATCACATTTATCTCTGAAGTTTAATGTTTTTCTTAATTATCATGAAGAACTTGGCAAAAGATTACTGGTCATCCATGTTCTTCATCAAGTTAAAAGAAGAAGCCAGCATGAGAGCAACTGACCATGAACTGGAACAGATGGGCTGGAATTTCTCTCCTAGGTTGAGTACTGTACATTGCACTGATGATCCCTTTCACTACGAACAATTTTCCAAGGGCTCGGAACATAGTAGTCATGATTTAGACCCATGAAGTGCCAAGAATTTATATTTATGGTGGTTACCACAAAATCTTCACTTCGCACTGGTACATATTTGGTACATCTTTGTGAAGTATATTGAAGCTTTACCCTTGACCTTAGACACAATAGTATACTAGAACCTCAAAGATAGAACAGTGGAAATATAATGTATGCATTACATTTTTGTTCAGACACAACCAAGAAATCCACACAAAATTGTTACTGGGATGATGGTACCACGATGAAACTGGAGATCAAGATTGAGCAAGGCGCTTGAACTATTTGATTTGGCGCAAACATTGTTGCCAATTCTGTTGTAATGTTTCATGGGTGACATAATGGAATTCCTTATCACCCATGCCATTTTAACTTAATTTTCTTCCCGTCGCATTCCTATGATTGTTGTAGTGACCTGGAAGAATTAATGATGTGTTTATTTAATGGGGATAAAAATCAAGTAATAAGAATGAATGATGTATTTATTTGTTTAAATGAAAGTTAGAATGAGAATCAAAATGGTGGGTTTCATTAAAAAATAAGAATGATTAATAGAGTTCTCATTTCCATGGGAGAAGGTGGCAATATAAATTTCATTCTCTAAAGTGATCATATTACGCTCACTTAAATTGTAAAAATTTTATTTTATTCTTTCTTATATTTTTTTATAATTTATAACCATTATGATGATGATCATGATGATGATGATGATCATCATTACAAATAATAATAAGTACTAACTATAATAATAATAACACCAATAAGAATAATAATAATTACTATTATTAATTTAATGGATATAAATTATTATTATTATTATTATTATCAACTAAGGCTAGTTTAGTTTAGTAACTTTGACAAGATTAAGTAAATACATCAATAATAATACATGTCATTCCGATTCCGATTCCGATTCTTACAATTAAAATAAATAATTTATTTTAATTCTCATTTTTTATTCTGATTTCAATTTATTCCGATTTCACTCTATTTTGATTTCAGCCTATTTCAATTACTAATTAATAAACACACTAATTTTTTGCTAGAGTCCATACACACGGATGCTTGCAAATATAGATGGAGGTTTAACCTTAGTCCATTTAGCAGTTTGAGAGTCTCGTTGCGTGTTTGTTGGCCTTGAATTTGTTGATATGAATGGAGCCAAAACAATTGCAAGACGTGTTTCGTTTACTGCCAAAAGCCGTGCATGTCACACTAAACCACCAAACTTTAATGCTGCCGGGAGTAGGCTTGGGATTGGAACGGGGACCATGAATTCTCCGGTGTTTCTGGGGACTTGCAGTCACTTAATTGTTTGATCAATATTGGTTACCTGTTATCAATTTACTGGCTACAAATGCAGGGAACATGCACCTTGATAGAGTTGTTGAGTAGATAAATGCTTCACGCTTCGCGCATGCACAGCTATGAACAGTTAGGCGAAGGTAACTTAATTGCAACTGCAGATGGGAGTAGTTTTACACTTGCATTTCTTCTGAACGCACGAGGTTGAGGTGGCCAAAACCCAAGAAAAAGCAAAAAAGCTACCTAGGCTAGGGTATCAATAGCTTGCTCTCTGTGCTCTCTGTGCGGCTCTTTTTTTGTTGTTTGTCGATCGTTGTGTACTGTACAGATTTCATAAGTAGTTTCCAATTCCGAGAAAATTGTTTCATCCCTGTACTTCTTAACAACGCTAATACATTAATCATTTTATTTCTTAATTTTACTTTGGTCAATTTAATTTTCTGGCTTCACTTGTGTTACGTGGCGTCGATATATTCCCATGCTGCAGAATTAAATCTGACGGTGATGGTACATATTATTTAAACAAGGTCGTTGAGAAAAGAGTTATTTAAGCCGGCCCAGCTCTTCAAAAATTAAGTCGAAGGGAAGGAACAAGCAATGTCAGGCATGCTACCACCAGGTTTCGGAAAAATGCCACCAATTATTAATTGCATCAACCAACTGATCACAATACCCCGGCGGCAGCAGCAGCAACCATGGCTACTTCTTGTGTCAACAAGTGCACTTGGTTTCATCATCCTCCTCAAACACTCCGTCTCTCTTCTAAAATGGATCTACATCACATTTCTAAGACAACCCAAAAACCTCAAGAGCTATGGCTCTTGGGCTCTCATCACTGGTGCCACTGACGGCATTGGCAGAGCATTTGCTCACCAACTAGCACAGCAAGGCCTAAACCTAATCTTAGTCAGCAGGAACCACAACAAGCTCAAGAAAATCTCAAATGAAATCCAAGCTGAAAATCCCAACACCCAGATCAACATTGTCGAGTATGACTTCTCTTGCGACGTTATTTCAGCCGGTTATATTAAGGCGATAGAGAAGGCCATTTATGGGCTTGAAGTTGGTGTGTTGATCAACAACGTGGGAATCACATACCCCAAAGCCATGTTTTTTCATGAGGTTGATGAGAAAGAGTGGATGGATATTGTTAGGGTTAATCTGGAGGGTACAACTAGGGTTACCAAAGCAGTTTTAACAGGGATGCTGAAGAGGAAGAAAGGTGCTATCGTTAATATTGGTTCTGGCGCTGCCAGTGTTGTGCCTTCACACCCTCTTTTTGCTATCTATGCTGCTACAAAAGCGTAAGCACTACTAATTCTTTGCACGTCGCCTTTTTAGCATACCTCCAAAAGAATGTTTCACATTAATAGATTTCTGACACGGCAAACAGCTTTGAATAACACCATGAATTAATTAAATAATAATATATTTGAAGTAATTTTTTTTCTCATTATTTTTTATTTATTATTTTTTAAAAATATTTTTTTTTTAATTTATTATTAATTATAATAACTTATTAATTATTAACTCATTTTGAATTTATAATAATTTTAATTAATAAATAAATAAATAAAAATTTAATTCTCATCCAGCCCAACCCAAGCCCGCAATGGACTCGGACATTTATCTTATAAGCCTAAGACTGCTTTTTGCCAACCCACAAGTACCCAATTTCTGTAGCATAAATCATTGCTTTTGTCAGATTGATCTCGTCATATGTACAAAAATAATTCGGTTTCTTAAGCTGCATGAGGATGAGGTGATTCTCAATTTTTCACGCATCCAGGTACATTGATCAACTCTCCAGATCACTGTATGTGGAATACCAAAGATTTGGAATCGATGTGCAGTGTCAGGTGATATGTGCAGTGCAATTGTCGTGCGTGCGTGCTTGCTTTAACAGATTTATGTATTTGATCGTACGTCTAATTAGGCAAGGGGCCCCGTGATTAATGCATGCATGATATGCCAGGTACCGCTATATGTTGCAACAAAAATGGCGTCCAGTGTAGCGTCGATAACGAAACAAACGCTGTTTGTACCATCGCCAGAAGATTATGCACGAGCTGCAATTCGCTGCATTGGGTATGAACCGCGGTGCACGCCTTATTGGGCGCACTCACTTCAATGGTGCTTCGCTCGCTTGCTCCCCGATCCCCTCCTTGATGCTTGGCGTCTCTCTATAGGAATCCGCCGGAGAGGAATTAATGCTGATCTGACCTGACCTCCCCGTCAAAGTCCAGCTTGATCAATATAATTTTACCGGGCAATCGGTTTATTTACGGACGAATAATTTGTGCAAGTCTATTTGTATTTTAATTTGAGGTGGTCTTGCTTAGGCTCCGTGCCCTCTCGTCACTGGACTCCCATAAATATAATAGGTCTGTTGCCGCCTTTAACCCAGTCGATATTTGGGCTGGGCCAATTTTCCTAAACTAGATTATCAACAGACCTGCTCATGTTAACGGGAAACTTATTTGTCTACCAATTTTCATAAAATTATTATCAAGATTAATCATAAAGTAAATTTTTTTACCATAATAACAACTTCTACCCATTTTCAACTAAATTGCCCTTAAAAGAGCTTGGC
This sequence comes from Murraya paniculata, assembly GCA_030449075.1. Lineage (NCBI taxonomy): Eukaryota > Viridiplantae > Streptophyta > Magnoliopsida > Sapindales > Rutaceae > Murraya > Murraya paniculata. The sequence goes on from JAEVFN010000022.1 coordinate 2,783,074, forward strand.
TGGTTGCTTGTTGGTTGGTTATAGGCGATGGCGTTGGTTGCAGGTGGTGATGGCAGCCCATCGCTCGCATTGCTTCCAAAGTGGTTATTTGGGTAATTGCAAAGTGGCTATTCTAGGGTTATTTGAGTAATCAAAAAGTGCAAAGTGTTGGCATTGATATTCAAATGCCATGTGTGATTCTTTATCCCAAAATTAGGGTTCCATTTAAACTTCACGGCTAGCTTTTAAATCACAATTGCTATGGAATATCAACTTTAACAGTAAAGGAAAAAAAAATTTATAGATATTTGATAAAACACTATTATATATGTAAAGTAAAAGTCAATGATGGATATTTGATAAAGTAAAATTGATGGGTATTTGATAAACACTATTATATATGTAAAGTAAAAGTCAATGATGAAAAATAATTAGTCGTGTTATCAAAGTCAAATTTACAAGTGTTTACCAAATATTTTTTACAGTTAAACTGCTAATAAATTCAAACAATCAGAGCCTTATTGATTATTTTATGTTGGATCATTGTACATATTATACGAAATCCACTATTTGTTGGAACGAAGATGACAAGAATCATGAGATCTACCTTCTTCGTTCCATCAGCGGAGACATATAGTGAAGCAGGCATTAGATGGATAGGCTATGACCATCTTTGCTTGCCCTACTGGCTTCGTGCTTTGCAATCTTTCATATTACACGCATTGCCAGATGCAATGGTTTTTGACGGAGTCCAGGAGAGCAAAGGTTAATTAGTTAGTAGTGGAATGTAAAATTCAAATTCTTGGATTTGGTGCTGTTTGTTTCACATGTACATGCATTCCAACTAAGTGAGTGGCTCGGCATGGTATTCTACTCCCTGTAGGAAAAATCTTAGTTATTGTGTATGTTTTTATTTCATCATGCTTAGCTTACATTTGAATTGGGGGTAATACAAATTTCAAGTGTTTCGAATTTAATCTCTAGCTAACTTGTTAAATTTCAAATCTAACTTTCTACGTTCAAAATTTAATAGTTCCAGTTTGCAATAATAGTGTGTAAATTTTCAAATAAAAAAATACATGTATATATGATATTTGGCGATGGTTGTGTTGGAGCGGTTCTAAAATATGATAAATAATTGAAAATATTATATTTTAATTGTATAATTATAAAAAAATATTGTACTACAGAACGATTTCAACACAATCGGACCTTTAATATTTTGGCCCAAGTCTTTATAACTTTTGGGCCTCAGTTAGGCTCTGAAACCAAATCTTTTGCTTTTACGTGGGAGTGATGCTATGGCGGCCACACCTCTTATATCACCAATTCACCAGCAACAGCAAGGTAACAATTACAAAAGCATAGCATTGAAGGCACGAGTTTGTTCTCGGATCCCCACAACAGAAACCCGAGTCCCTGTGACCCGAACCTGGCAAGATTTTTTCCACCGTCCCTAATTATTGATTTACTCTTGAATGCTGTACTTCTCTCCACACATGCAACTACTTGAATTAATTGCACAGGACATATTATTATTAAAAAAAAATTGGGATGTTGATTTATTAGCTGGTAGTGTCGCCAACAGTAATACTACACGCTCTCAAAATTTTTTGTTCGTCATATTGCATGAATCGCATTATCATTTAATACATATAACTATAACATTCGTTTAAATATTCTTGTTTCAATATGATTTGTGATTGAGCAATGATATAGTCATAAATTTTTGTATAAATTTATTTTATATAAATTGATGTGACATAATTTAATTAATTGAATTAAATATTACTTAGTCTACATGATTTATTTTTATTATTTTATATTTTCTTTCAATCAATGAATTAATACTAAATTAATTTATACAAATTTAGTTTGTACAAGAATTTATAGTTGTATCATTACTCTTTTATGATATTTTATGGCAATATTAATAATGTATTCTATAGTAATATTTTATTAATCCGCTACTTTGCCACTATTTACAACGTGTAATATAAATGTTCAGTCATTTAGTAAGCCAGAGCTCTATCTAATTTCAATTTTAAAGCTACATTTTGCTTTATCACACGTGGATTAGCCGGCTCTCCCACTTAGCTTCGCATTAGTGATTGTTCATCAGGGTCAACGGTAAATTGGTAACCTACAGATCATTTAGACATTCGAGAAAATCTGAAAAAAATATGACTCCCGTAAAAATAACCCCTTATTAATAATTTAGGTAAAAAAAAATTTATTATCTTGCAGCTGTTAGTTACGGCAATTGTAAAATAACGATGAACAATAATATACATAAGCAAGATAGGGCTCCAAACAAAAGAAGTTAACAATGAATATTTCATATCATTGGTAAACGGAACACGTGGACGTCTCTAGCAAAAACAGGGAAAAAAAAATCGAGAAACACAAAGCAGGGCAAAAGTAATATCAAAGTGTTTTGTGGAAGTTAGATGAGCGTCAGGCGTCAGCGTTAGTAGTTAATTGCGGTGGTTTTCAGCTCATCTACTTCACCCACTAAATTTTGAATAACCCCTTCCATCCGCCATCCGTCGCTGCTTATAACTCTGCTCTGTTCGTATCACCCTCCTCCTTTTCCTTCACTCAATCCGTTTTCAGTCAACAACTCTACCAACGTTTAGCAATTATAATACTTTTTAAATTTTAACTTCTTATTTCTGGGTCACGCTATATATCTCTTCTCAACATTACCCACTTCCTAGATCCGTGTTTTTTTTTATTTTTCTTTTTCTTTCTTCTCTCTTCATTTAAAAAATAAAAAATAAACAAAATGGAGTCTTGCTTTCTGAATACTCTCAAGACTCAACCTTTGTGGCTTCTTGCTTTGTTTACTATTGGTTCTCTTTCAGTTTTGAGGCTTGCTTTCATCGTTCTCAACTGGGTTTATGTTAATTTCCTTAGACCTGCTAAGAAGTTGAGAAAGTACGGTTCTTGGGCTCTGGTGACCGGACCAACTGATGGAATTGGCAAAAGTTTTGCTTTTCAGTTGGCTAAGACTGGTCTTGATCTGGTTCTGGTTGGTCGTAATCCGGATAAATTGAAAGATGTTTCGGATTCTATTCTAGCTAAGTATGCAAAAACCCAGATCAAGAGTGTTGTCGTTGATTTCAGTGGTGATCTTGATGAGGGAGTTGAGAGGATTAAAGAGGCTATCGAGGGATTGGATGTTGGTGTTTTGATTAACAATGTTGGGATTTCTTATCCTTATGCGAGGTTCTTTCATGAAGTTGATCAAGTGTTGTTGAAGAATTTGACTAAGGTTAATGTGGAGGGTACGACGAAGGTTACTCAAGCTGTTTTGCCTGGGATGTTGAAGAGGAAAAGAGGTGCTATTGTGAATATTGGCTCGGGTGCTGCCATTGTGATCCCATCCGATCCTCTTTATTCTGTTTATGCTGCCACTAAATCGTAAGCTTTTTCTTTATTTCATTTTACTTATCCATTTTGGAGTAGCATTTTTATTTTCTGCGTAAAGAATTTACTTCAGATCCTATATATTTGTTAATTTTCAGGTATATCGATCAATTCTCAAGGTCTCTCTATGTTGAATATCGAAAAAGTGGAATCGATGTGCAGTGTCAGGTGCTCTTTTTGCTATGTTTCTATAACTTAAATGATTTGGTTATGATTCAATCATCTTCACTTCGTGACTAGCAAGTTTTAAAGTTGTACAGTGTAATCCCATGAATTTTCTGCATGAAATATTAATTATCTTTATTCTTTGTATAAGAGTGTGTTGGCTAGTAGGTGGGGTATAAAACAGAGTTCAAGCTTTATGTTTTGAGGAAAAAAAATCTATAACTTTTAAAAGAAGGCATTCTTTTTATTGGCTTACAGCCTAATCAACATGTTATACTTATCAGCAATTTTGCTTATCTTTAGTCAACCTGCTTAAGTAACCTCTAACCAATTGAATTATTGATTAATAGTGGTAGAGCGGCACTCCTTCATGTGCTAGAAGCTAGTGGTCATGATTGTTCAGTGTGTAATAGCTATGAATTTTTCTTTTCCAACTTACATTTGTTGATGAAGATACTCTATCGACTCACTTGCTGATTTGCTGAATGGACTATTAGGTAGAAATAATCCTAGCTTTGTCTTTATCTAATCCATACTTTGGCCATGACTAGTTAATTATTTTAACACACACTATCTTGTTCCAGAAATTGATTCTTCATGCAAAGAAACCAACCAACCTATTCACACCTTGAATCATGCGTTACAGTTTCAGGGATAGATTAACTTTCACGATTGAATTTTATCCAATAAAAATTATAGTAAAAGAACAGGGATATTCATGACTTTTGATTTAGTTTATTGGAGTCAGAGCAGAGCATGTCTTGGATTCTTGTACTATCTTCTCGTATATGCATGTTACAAAAGGCAAGAATGTTTTAAATTGTTTAGTGTAGATGTGGTCTGTGAGGAAATCAAATGATAGCCTTTTTGAGTCTAGTTCTTCAGATTTTTGTCCTTTAGTGCAGCCTTGAGTATGTTAAAAGGTTTCCCTGCCAAAATGGCAACCTTCTTTAAGAATGTAGTTAATTGGCTTCTGTATAATCAATCTGCCAATTGATATCATGTTGAGCTTCTACCTCATTGCAAGTATGAGATCAAATAAAATGCTGCGGGAATATGAATGAGATTGATAAATAGACCTGCACTCTGCCTGCCTGTCTATGAACTTTGGCATTCAAGTTCTTTTCTTCCTATACAAATTGAAACGCAGGCCAATGTATAGAGTGTAGTCTGTTGATGTGAAACTTTTTAAGAGATCTATTATTTATGTTAAAATCTTTGTATTTGCTTCTAACTAGTGTCTTACACAATTAAGTTCTTCATGCACTGTGAGATTGGTGCTAGAGCAGGCTGTATATATTTGCTTGGCTTTGGTTTGTGTTTGTTAACTGAGGGATTTCTGGATGCAGGTTCCATTATATGTAGCAACTAAGATGGCATCGATCAAGAGATCTTCATTCTTTGTTCCATCAACTGATGTTTACGCTCGGGCAGCCATGCGCTGGATAGGTTATGAACCTCGTTGCACGCCCTACTGGCCTCATTCCTTCATCTGGGGTGTGCTGTCCATATTGCCAGAGAAACTTATTGATGCATGGCGTCTTCAGTTTTGCATTGGGATTAGAAAGAGGGGACAACTCAAAGATGCAAGGAAAAAGGAATAAACAATTTTATTTTGATGTTATTTGGCTAGGAAGGTTGGCTAGGATAAGCAGTCTGGTCGGCAGATTTGAACTTTTTAAAGCTCAAGTTGCGTACTTGTGATTTATCTCTCCCATAATTTCTTTTAAACTTACATGTACGTTAATTGTCACATGTTTTATGTTTCTTTCCCTATAATTTAATTGATAACTTTTTTCAAATAGAGCTAATTATAGCTTTGTTCGTCTTTTTGTTGCTGCTTAAAATAGATGTTTTGAGTCTTTGAGATGTGTATTTTGCTCATCATCAGAAGTCTTTGTATGCCCTGCACATGTTTTCTGCATGCAACATCCGTTGACGAAATTGTGCTCAGGGCAGCGTGGTCGTTTTGTCTGGGACCTTGAATCCTTAATCCCTGGAGTTTTGCGTGTGCACGCAAACTGCAACTGATAGCACATGCATGAAACTCTGACCAGCCAAGACAGTATGAGGCAAATTTTAGCCTCAGTGTGTTGATACATCTCTCCACGGTAGATATGTTTTCGATAAAGGAAAACGTTGTTAAAATGCCACACCCAATTATTTTGGTCACAGGAATCACCCTTTATATTCTAAAAAAAAATTTTAAAAAATTTAAAAAAATAGCACCTTTGAAACAAACGATTTGTTGAGAGTTGAGAGGGGAGATGAGATTCGGTAGGGTAATAGGGTAGGCGAGTTTTAACGAAGCCCTCCGTCCAGAGTCCACACCGAGCCTGCGAGACTTGCTGGTTTCCCTGGACCATGGCCTTACAAATTCCACCATTGACAAACCCTAAAGTCTCAACTGCGAAAACCCCTTGAAGAAATTTTTAGAGCGCACCCATTTCAGTTCGTGCATCAGCTGCTGTTGTTGAAAGAGCATGACATGATTGAAGAAGATCATAGTGCTTTGTTAAATAATGTGATACATAAGTTGGGCCGTGCATTTAGAGGCTTCACTTGTTCAATTATCATTAGTATGAAAGAAATTGTTATCTTTGATCGTACTTCTCAAGTAATGGGATTTTGGAATATGGTTATAGGACCGTTATGATGCTGTGCAAAGGAACTTGTAACAAGATTCATTTAACGAATAGATGCAACAGTCGGAAATAAAATTAGAATCAGTTTATACAACTTTGAAGGTGTTGTGTTTTCTCCAATGTTAATGAACCTCATTCTAGACCATTAGTGATGGGAAGGTGAAATGTTGTTGGACTTTCAGAGGGTGGGTTTAATGGATATTAAGAGGAGGAGAGGGAAAGCAGTGGGGGATGTGATGTGGGAGTAGTAGCTAGTGCACGGGTTTCCGTGGTGCACGGTCTAATTTGCCTAACCCTACTCTGTTCAGAGACTCTCATCCTTTTCCTTGTTCACTCTGTCCATTCTCAATAATTCAGCCTAAACTTTGCATAAATACTCCAAGATTCATTTATGTTCTCAAAAATACCACTTCTTATAGATACAAGGATACAGAGATAAATTTCCTACTAAAATGGAGTCTTGTTTTCTTATTACTCTCAAGACTCATCATTTATGGATTCTTGCTCTGTTCAATATTGGTTCTTTTTATGTTTTGAAACTTGGTTTTAAGTGTTCTCAACTGTTATATTTATTTCCTTAGACCTGCCAAGAATCTCAAGAAATACGGTTCTTAGGCTCTGGTGACTGGACCAACGGATGGCATTGGAAAAAGTTTTTCGTTTGAGTTGGCTAAGAGAGGGCTTAATCTGGTTTTGGTTGGTCGTAATCAGGACAAACTGAAAGATGTTTCAGATTCTATTCAAGCTAAGAATGCAAAAACCCAGATCACGAGTGTTGTCGTTGATTTTAGTGGTGATCTAGATGAGGGAGTTGAAAGGATTAAAGAAGCTATATTGGATATTGGCATCTTGATTAATAATGTTGCGAATGCATATCCTCATGCAAAGTTCTTTCATGAAGTAAATGAGGTATTGTTGAAGAATTTGATTAAGATTAATGTGAATGGTACTACTAAGGTTACTCAAGCTGTATTGCCTGGGATGTTGAAGAGGAAGAAAGGCGCTATTGTGAACATTGGCTCTGGTGCTGCCATGGGAATCACTTCTGGTCCTCCTCTTTATTCTGTTTACTCTGCCACAAAAGCGTAAGCATTTATAGTATGAGTTTTCTGCAAGACAAATTAATCATCTTCATTGTTTATATGGCGGTGTGTTTAGTAGAAGCTTGCTGGTCTATTAAACTTCAAATGACTCCAAAAAAAAGAAGGGGCATTCTCATTAGAGACTTATAGCCTAATCATTGTTTCAATTCAACATGCCTTGTTCCCAACAAACAGCTCTTCTTGCATACTTAATTAGCTTCTAAATTTGTATTCAGATTAGCCGAAGCAATCATGATGTAAGATATATATACAGAAGCCTACATGTTAACTTATATCAATCATATTGAGCATGAATAAGCTCGGTATTTAGTAGACTGTACAAACTGGCTTTGGCTTAGATTTGTGATGCTCATCCGAAAGATTTCTTGGATGCAGGTTCCATTTTATGTGGCAACCAAGATGGCCTCAATCAAGAGATCTTCAATCTTTGCCCCATCAAGTGACAGTTATGTACGTGCTGCTATTCGATGGATAGGTTATGAACCTCTTTGCACACCCTACTGGCCTCATTCCCTCCTCTGGGGTTTTATGCACTTGCTGCCGGATAGCCTAATCAATGCACGGCTTATGCAACTTTTCCTCACAATCAGAAAGAAGGGGCAGCTCAAAGACGCAATGAAGAAGGAATAAACAGCCGTCTGTTCATGTTATTTGATTGAGAAATTGGCTGGGAAGCACAAGTTACTTGCTTGGAATTTATCTTTTCAGCTATGCAACAACATAGGTTATAATTTATAAGCAAGCACTTTTGTTGCTTTTGACGACTCAAAACTACTCTTTGCATTTCTTTATTTCATATTGTTTGTTTCCAGTGAACTTGTATTGTTCGAAATACTCTCTCAACTTGTTGCACTGGAAGATAAGTTAGAGCAGGAGCAAGTTGACAAGCGACAAACCTATCACATATTCACGTTCGTAATAAAATAAAAGGTAAAATGCCTGTGGGAGGGATTATTTCAACTTAAATTTTTGACACTAATTCTAAGCCATTTATTTCATGTAATTTAATAGTGGAAATTGAATCGTGTCATATTAATATTTTTATTTTTATGAAGAGATTAAAACCAATCAATCTCGCCCTGGGCCTGGGCAATCTTATAAAGCCCAAGTTTAGGGCATGTCGGACCCGAATCCGAACTGGAAACATATAATAAAGCTATCGCGGTGACCCGGTCCATGGAGTCCGTACAGCTGTCTGGAGAATAATGTGTGAATGCATGCCGCCATAGAAATAAAGAAACCCTCTTACGGGAAGCGAAAACCCAGAGAGAAAGAGAAGCGCTTCCCGCCAGTTGACGTGTTTTTGAGCTCACAATTATATTCTATTACTACTGCTGCCTCTGTCAATGGAGAAATCGGGTTCTGCTTTGGATGATGGCTGTACGTCGTCGTGCCACACGGTGTTCATTGACACCAGCCTCGATACTCACCTGGCCCTCATCGTCTCTGATTCTGACACCGTTTCTGATCTCAAAAGTAAATACTTTCATTTATTCTTTCCATTTTCCAACTACATTTCCTTTATTGTTGTTTTACTCTTACACATTTTTTAATGATTCTCTACTTTTCTTTCTTTTTTTTTTTCTTTCATGTTTCGGCTTATTTTGATTTTCACAACTACACCTGCGAATATGCTTTAGACCGGCAACTCAATCTCAATGGTCCAATTAAAATAATAAAAATTCATGCACATGTGAAGATGTTCGGCTGATGATGTTGTTGGTGTTGATGACTTATAACTCTTTATATTCGCGGTGAATTTCCATTTTGAATGACTCCTAGATGTTGCTGATGTGCAGAGAAAATAATGGACGAACACCCATTGTGCTTTCCTGAGATTGGGGGGATAAATATTCATGCTCTAAAGGTATGCTGCATTATCTTGGTATTACTGTATCCTTTGTTAATTATAGTTTATTCATGCGGTTTTATGAATTTGGCAGGTGAAACGTAGAGGATACTTTTATCATCTTTTGGATTCCATGTTCGTAAGAAGTGCTTTCCATGGTGTCAGCAAAAGTTGGTTTCTTTCTGTTGAAGCTTCAAATGTCGGGGAGCGAAGTGAAAGCCAGCATTTGGGAGTAGCCCGTTTTGGCATAATGAATAAGCCTTCGGCTGATGGGTTAAATCTTCAGCCTTATGGTCCGGCTACAAAGTTATCCAATATTGATGATTCATCTTCACCACAAGTTCAGAGACACCAGATTGCAGGACTGAATCCTGCTACTGACCATAATGCTCAAAATAATTGCAACATATTGTCCCTTGAAACAAACCATAGGTCAGATACTGAGTTACAGGAGAATCATGATTTAAATATCAAGGAATATGAAGACCCTGTAAGACATACTGAATATAAGGTAGACAGCTCCAGGAATGTGACCGGTGATGATCAAGTCAATGTATCACTGGAAGGATCTCCAAAATATGGATCTGTTGCAAAGAAAAGACGTGTATCACTGGAAGGATCTGTTGCAAAGAAAAGAAGTAAAAGTAAAAAGAGGAGGGAAGATGAAGTACACAACTGTGCTTTGAAACAAGACGTTGCTTCAGCTCCCGTATCTGATAAAGATGCATCACAGCAGGACAATGTGGTCCCAGATAATTCTTTACTCGATCAAGAAAGAGTTAGAGTAGTTACTCACAATACGGATTCTGGAAGCAAAGATATTACTGATGAACAATGCAGGATTTCATCTTCTGATGCCAACAAGACTCCAGGCAGTGAAATACAGATGATTGAAGTTCTCAGAGAGGGAACTGCAGTTCCAGGAAAACATATTGAGGATAAAAAACATGCCTCTGAGAATGCAGTACTCAAGGATCAGCATGGTAAATCAATGGAAGAAGCTTTCCCTGGTACTGTTGTGAAGAAAAAGGAGATGACTGTGAGGAAAGATGACAATGAAAATTCTTTCAAAGATGGCAGAATTATTATATGTGATTCAGCCAAAGAAACCTCTGATCCTGGGATAATTTCTCAGTGTCCTTTAGGGGACAAACAGAAAGGCTCGAGTGCAAACTTGGACCATGTATCTACCAAAAATTTGAAGGCTGAACATTCGTTGACAGCCAATTCACGGAGTGGAAAGAAGAAAAGAGTAAGGAAATCTTCCAAATCTGTTAGTCAAGTTGTAGCCACAGTTCCTTATTTTGCAGAAGAAGATAGAGGGGAGAGCTCTCTGGACACAGTGGGAGTTCATAAGAATTTGGAAAGAGAACCTGATGCAGCTGTTGTTCCTGGTCAAAATGTCCAAGATGCAATGGCTTCAGAACCTAGTTCCATCTCCATGAAGGAACATCCGCAAGTTCCTGTACAAGAAGAGGGAGAACACAATAAAGTTACCAGTGCATTTGGTATGTCTCTTGTTCTGTTTTGACATGTGATTCTATGTAGTTTTTCTTCCATTATATTCAAATTTTTACTTAAGATTCACTCTCCCATTTAGCTTGTTAAAAGAAGATATCCATTGCTGATATTAGCACTGCTCTTTTTTTTTTTTTCTTTTTTGGTAGATGATGATGTGCCTACTACTGATGCTGTAATTGATAAAAACAAAAGCAATTCAACTGAAGTAGCAGCTGTATCTGCAGTAGTAAGAGTGAGAGTTTCAGAGGATAATCATGTCATTAGCACAGAAGGCAGCCATCCCCTTTCTGTTCAAGAGGACAATAATCACAATAAAGATGGAGTTTCCAGAAAAGAGAATGTCATTGTTAATGATGCTCTGAAACTTGGAAATCATCAGATTCCTAGTATTGCAGAAGAAAGAGAATTGCCCCAAAATGATTCATATGCTATGCCATCAGCAACGTTCACCATCTTTAATAGGGATGACATCGACACGAACTCCAGAGTGATAGTCATTACTGGTCTTGGCGATGCTAATGGAAATGTGGTACCTGGGAAATCTTCGAAGAAAAGAAAGAAGTCCAAAAAAGCTCGGGATACTGTCGCATCAGGTACAGAGCATACAACAAATGCTGTAGTTGGAATTTCTTCATCTGAGCCACATGAGCCTGCATCTAAAGATCATTCAAGTGATATATTTAGAAATGAGGAAAAAATTTGGTCCCCAGTTGTGGGGAAGGAAGAATCAAAAACCACTGTGAATGCCACTGAAAGGGAAACTGATAAAGTAATTCAAAATGTGCTAGAGTCCTTGAAGGATATCAGCAAAAAATCAGTGGATGTAGAAAATAGGGATGGGAAATCGAGAAAGAAAACTAAGAGAAAAAGGAATTATGCAGCTGAGAACCTCCCAGAATTGCAAACGGAAGATAAAGACATCAATTGTAAGAATGCCACACCAGCAATTACTGATATGGCGGTAGAGTTGGAAGAATCATCTAAAATTAAGGAGAAGACAAAGTTGGCGAAGAAGAGTCCTGAGTGTGAGTTAAATGGATCAAATTGGGAACCCAAGAAGAAGACCGTAATTGAAACCAATCCTGAACACATTAATGAGGGAAAGTCCTTTCAAGATTTAAATAATGTCCTTAAAAGTGGCTCTGCAGATGAAGCTAATAGTCATGTGGAAGTATCCTGTGAAAGTGATAGGACAATTGTTAACGATAATTTTGTGCCCAGCCAACACCAGCATGAAATTGATGTACGGAGTTCGCTGAAGTTGAATCAAAACCAAGGGGATGGAGGAGAAGCTCAGCTTCAATCTAAAAGAAAGCTTCCAAAAGTTTCTGAAATTGGAGCTAGAGCTCTACAGCCAAAACCTGAGGAACCTAAAGCTGTCAGTGCTTCTGGGATGCTTGCTCATTCAACAAAAAGGGGGAAAGCTGTTGCCTCATCGAGCATCAGCTTGGGAAGTTCTAAAAGCTTACTACCCAGAAGTGAAAGGGGTAATGGGCATCAAACACGTGTGGAGAAGAGAATAGTTTCCAGGAATAATGCTAATGGGGCAGTTGTGAATTGCTCTAAACCCAAGAAGAGCTTGTTAGCTAAATCAGGCGCAATTTTTGAGGATGATAGTGACGGCAGTTCTGATGATGAAGATGGAGTGGACAACTCAGATGGCAGCACCAAAGCTCCATCAGATAATTCCTTATCGTCTAACTACTCGGACGGGGTTAGCACAGCTAAACAAAATGGTAATTTAAACTCTCTTACTTTTATTATTATTATTTTTATTAGTACCAACCCAACACAATTAGTTGTATGATGAGTTATGGCTAATTGTGTGTTTGTCCTGTTTTCCTTAATTATAAGCTAAATAAATTAGCATGTCTTGGAAACATTCAGGTCTTGTATAATAGACTAAAATCTCACTTCTAGTTATTAATGATATCAAATTGTCCCTACTTTAGGTGATATACATGCACACACCGCACACATATGTTAGGTTGTTCACTTGTTCTCTTGGTCGGCTAGCACCTAATGAATTTTGCATACTTTCAGTAAAATATAGAAGCAAGATAGTCTGATGTTTTGTAAATTTCCTGCAATTATTACCATTCACTACTATTATATTTCCCGTAAACCTTTGACATTTAAAAATTAAAAGACGAAAGTTTTAGTATATGATTTTTTTGTATTCACTTATTCATTATTGATTTGTTTTGCTAATAACTGTGGTCTAAGGTTGTAGGTTTTAATTTCCTCTATTCTACAATTTGTTGCAGGATCTGTCAGCTCACAAAGAATGGATGGTGCAAGAAGAAACATCATTAAACCAAAGTGAGTTTAATTTTTTTCATCGTCCGATATAGATCTTCTAGTTTGTTCTCGAGTGCTAAAGTTGGCAAATTTAAATGCATGTGTAAATAACCTCTTGTCACTTAACAGTCTACATCCTTGTGGACATCTTTAGAGTGACAATAATTTAGCATTTCAAAATTCTTCAAATTCAAAATTTTGGTAATTTATCTTGCATATGCTTGAAATGTGGCACGTGTCTTTCTATATGACAATGGAGTAAGTTGATTCCTCTTTGCTCTTGTTGATGCCAAATATGTTCCTGGCTAGATCACAGATGATTTTTTGTAAAGACTCATAAATTAATATACTGTTCTGACTTTCCAGGAATGTTATTAGTCCAAAGTTCCATGGTTGTATTTAGTCACATTTTGGAGAGGTCTAAAAAAGTGGGGAAATAGGAAAAGAATGTCATTAACAATTCTAGGGCTCAAGTTTTCTTGTTAAGGAGAGAGAGAGAGAGGGGGGGGGGGGGGGGGGGGGGGGGAGGGGAGAATGGATTTCCAAAATCTGTCTCTGGGTTTGTGTATTTGTAGTACCTTCAGCTCTAACCCTGTGTTGGTTTTTCTTGAGCAGCTCGGGTGTGAAATTGGATAAAATTATGAGAAGATCAGACAACTACAAGGCATCAAAGCTAACAGCTTCTCAGTTACAACTCGAGGCCACCGAAAGCCAGCTTGTTGAATTTGTTCCAGACAGCCAGGCAAACCCCTAGTCGCCTTGCTTGCTCTTTTACACCCCTCCAAGAAGTTACCTCTTTTGTTTGTTGTTTAATCCTGTAAGAAAAAGTCGATGCTAAAATTGAGACATGTTCTCGATCATTAAGTTTTGGAAAGCTTTATGAAATTTTTCTCAAAATCAGTGAATGGGATTTTACGCACCCGTGAAAATTTGGAACTGCTGCGCATTGATACGTGGCCGAACGATAAATTTTAGAATACATTAAATGCGCCATGTCAGTCATATAATAACATTGCAACATATCAGTCATATAATAACATGTGTGTACATGTCACACATGTAGTGTATTTTAGAATTTCTCATGGCTGAACATACGCAGATTGAGTAATGTGCCGTCTGTCTCTCACAAGTCATAATAAATTTATTTCTTGCCTTAAAAGTTCCTCGTTTCTCTAGGTTTTTTACGGTCAATTCTGGTGCTTAAAAATGTGCAATGAAGAATGTTTTGCTTCGTCGGCAAGCCAATCCAACAAGTGTGGAAAATTTAATTAGATTAATTACGTTACAATTAAAAACAGAAAAAAAATAAGAAAATTTAATTACTTTTCTCTTCATCCACTCATTCTCTCTATTTATTTCTTCATTATCTCCCTCATCTTTCTCCCAATATTTTTTCCGCCAGACATTTTTCTACAATTAATATACAACATAGTTCGGAGTCCTTCCCCTAGCAAAAATTGGAAATCTGCTACAGATGTAAAGCGACTGTCCTGCCCCACAGCTTGAAATATATATTCCAAATTTTGAGGCTTGAGAAAGAAGTAAATGTCACCTCCCAATGGCGTGGCTGGATTCTGGCTTCTCGCAATCATCTTTAATTAAACAAAATCCTCCACCTTTATTGATTTGCGTTTATTGAAGAGCACGCAACCTTTGTTCTCATCTCTTTTACGTTAATTAATATTATAATCTCATTATAGATGATGACGTCCGCCGTGGCTGATGCTAATGCTCGCGATGGCTGCCATCACATTCACATACACATACACAAGCATATCCCCGTTTCCATTAACAATAACCATTTCAGCAAAATCAAATGACAAAAGGTCAACATGTTTGATTGCAAAGTTCCTCATTTAAAATAAACAACACAACGCAAGAAACCAAATACCAATCGCGACCGTTGAATCGCATTCAGAGCTTTAGCATTTTTTTTCTAAACACAACCTCAGTATCCAACCCGAACCCGTCAACTTTCCTCACACGAACCATCTCGGATCTCTTAAAGAGCTTCACCAACGGCTTCACACTAAAGAGATCGTTAGCCGAGTACTTATCAGCCCGTTTAGATAGCGCCACGTGTAGAACACAAACCCCACCGGGCTTCAACGTCCGTTCGATCTCCACGACAAACTTATCCGGGTAAAGTGCATGATCAAACACGTTGGAGAACTCAAAGTCAAAAGTCTCGTCATCAAAGGGCTGGCGGTGAAAGTCGCCCTTTATAACCAGCGGCGGATACGGCACTAGATCGATGCCCACGGAATCTGAAACCCCCACACGCTTCAAGGCTTCAACTTCTTGGCCCACGCGCGCGCCGATGCAGAGAGCTTTCGATTCGTTTGAAAGGAGCTTTTCCAGCTTCAGGTCGTCAAAGAATTTCGCGAAGACTTGGATTTTACGGTCCCAGTCGCGAGTGGTCCATATCTTTCGGAGCTTAGGGTTTAGGGTCTTGTTGAGTTGGCGCTGAATGTAAGCATCGTAGGATGAGTACCCGGGTCGGATTTTGAGGTCCTCGGACTCTGTTAAGGCAACGCTCTGCGGTAGCGGCGGTGGGTGGACGGCGGTTCCGATAGAAAAGAGAAGGAGGAGAGGGAGAGCGAGGAAGATGGAGATCAAAAAGCATTTGAAAATGGGTGATTTCGACTGTATTGCTTTCATTTTATAAACCATACATGGCTTTGCATGGACTCGGATGCTGATGATAACTCCTTTTTGTTTGTGTTTGTTCACTTGTTAATGCGCGTTCGTTGGGCCGTGGGCGAGAGATATATGGAGGGAAAATTGGTTGAAAACAGATTTCGGGGAACCAACCAGAAGACGACAGGTGTACAGGAAGTGCTCACGCACCAGTCAGTGTGGCGTTTCTTCTTAGCCCGTAACCGTATGTATCTGCTGCCGTTTTAATTAAGCTGAAGGATGCTCTACTTTAATATTTAAACGCTGCAATTAGTAGTCCAACGGGATTTGTTGTCTTTTTTGTGTGTATGTGTCTATACACACACACGCATACATATACATACATACATATACAGTGTTGAAATTTTGTATTGATTTGTTTGGTTGGTGGGGAGGGGCCATAGGATAATCTCGAAAGAGTATCTTTTTGAAATTTTTATGCCCTTTTTCAAGAATTTTATTTTTATATGCTTATAGATGATAATTTAATTCAAAAAATAGGAAGAAAGAAACATGAAGATGATGATAAGTATTACTAGTGGCCCCAGGCCCACTGCCGCCTTTGAAAAAGAAAAAGGCACAAGTGCCAAATAGAAGAGCCTTAATTGGCTGAATGACCTCAAGATTTAGGAATTATGACATGACATGATGAGCAATTGAGTATGGTGATTTTTTATTGTGCCTGCATGATTTAGATTTTTTATACGGAGTAATTTTAATTGGCTTTTAAAATCAATGATTTTAGAAATATAAATAAAACCATAATGAATTTCTTAATGTAATACATTATTAATTAATTTTTACTATATTAATGTGTGATATTAACTTTTAATTTAAAAATATAAATTTAATGGCTAAAGACACTCTCTCACAAGTAAAAGGACAGTGGTTTAAACTCTCACATATATATTGTAGGGATTTAATTTAAATTTTTTTCATCGACACTTGAGTGAAGGTTGAAGCCTCTCGAATATTAAAAAAATATTAATACACTATCTTGGTGTATAGAATGAACTATCCGCACTAAACAAATTAGCCATAAATATGCATTTATATCTATATCTAACATTTAAAATTGAATATCAACATGAGTGTATTCACAATGGATTATACGGCTTTTTTTCTTTTTTTTTTCACGTTTTTCTCCTCGGGTTGTGACGGTCGCGTGCTTTAGTGGCAGTTGGATTTGTTTTGGCTGTAAACGAATTAGCTTATCTCTTAGCTTCCCTTTAATTTAATTTAAAGTAGGTCCTCTTTTTTTTTTTTTTTTTGTTTGATTGATGGTGCAAAATCCCAATCGGTTGTTTAATTCTCGTGTGATTACCCTCTGTTTCCGTCTTCGTTTTCCTTATTAAAATTGATAAAGGTTGTCATTCCCTTAGCCAAAAGAGAGAATAAAATAAGTTGCGTATGGTTACTCGGCATCTGTTAATCACATTAAATAATTTGTTATAACGCGGTCTAACTCTGCCCAGTTTGATTTTTTTTAATTAAAAAAAAGAAGAAAACACTAGACGCACAACAACAGTTCATAATTGCACTGGGCTATATAACACATACACAAATCAAATTCTACTAACAAGTGCTTCACGGCCGATAGCATATTCACTTCTGAACCCATAATTACACTTTAATCAACCCGGTTAAAAAGAAAATTGTTCCAAGACACCCCAAAAAGGAAAAAAAAAGAAAAAAAGAGGTAGTTCACTGACAACATCAGGTGCAATTACAAGAAAAATTCATCGCATGAGACCTATTCCAAGAGAATCAATCTCTCACTCAGACCTCATCCTGTTGATTTGGTTCAGAGCCGGTTGCAAAATGTTGTAAAGCACCCAGAGAATAGCAGGAGTAACAACAATAAGCAGAAGCTGACCCCTGCTGTCACTAGCAGCTTCAGCGATCGCGGCAACTTCACTAGCAGCAGCTGATGCCTGGGGTGGCATAGACATGAGCCCTGTTGCAGCCAACCCACCAAGCCCAAGCCCAATGATCACACCCTTGGTGCTGCGCATGCGGTTGATTTGGTTTAGTGCTGGCTGCAGAATGTTGAATAGCACCCAAGCTATGGCTGGGATGAGTGGGAGCAATAGTGCTAACCCACGGTTGTCACCTTCCGCTATTTCTGCTATTTGTTGTGCAGCAAAAGCAGCATCACATGAGCTCAGAGTTGAGAAGATTGCTCCAGCAATGGCGGTGCCGGCTGCTAGTGATGATGACTCGGCTGGTTTTGATGAGATGGTGAGGCCTTTTGGGAGGTTTTGCATGGCGAGAAGGGAAGTGGGTTTTGTGGCTACAGGCTTGCTGTTGTTTTTGGGGGAGCTGATGCTCAAGCAGTTGGCATTGAGCACAGCCATTGTAGCCATTGCTGCTGCCATCAATGTTGATGCTTGATGATTCTTGGTTTAAGGCCTAGTGTTCGATAATCAAGCAAGATTGTGAGTAGAAGCTTTGTGGTTACTCTCTACAGGAAAGAAATGGAAATACGGAATGGACTTGTGTGGCTGGCTTGCGAATTGAGATGGCAAAGTCGGAATTGAAGATTTGATGTGGCAGGTGAGGCAAAATGTGAACCAATGGCCTTATGCTTTTTAGATTCTTCTCTTATCCAAAAGGGTGTGATTGGTGGGTGAGATTTGGACCTCATAGCTCATACCCCACTGTTTACTCCTTATCACTTCTTGTTAACGTCATCTTTTGTATTCAACTGCTTAATTAAGACCCGCGGATTAGTCTAGCCTGGGAAAAGAATGTTGAGGGGCCGGCTATTGATACCACGCTTGAAAGCCCATAAACATGTCAAATTGGCCCATGCCCAAGTTATCCAACCAAATCCAACGAATACGGTTGATTATATCAATCAATTGGACAGGCTGCTGCCTTTTTTTGGGCTTGCAATAAATGACCCACAATGGAGATATATGCATTGGTTTATGTGTATGCTAATGATTTTACTTACCGAATCAATTGATATAATATTATGAGCTCTTTGATATTTATTCATGGTAAAAACGTTATGGTGACTAAAAGAGTCAAAGACTGCAACATTTTTTAGTTAATTACCATTATTTATCACATGGCAAATTTGGATATTTATTCCACCATCGCTTGTCTCTTATTAGTTTATTAATTTTTACTCTAACCTTACTGTATCCCAGAAAAAATGACGTCATACCTTCACCCAAGCAAGAGTCTCTGCAAGTTGAAGTTCTTCAATTAATAAAAGCCCTAATCATACCAAATTCTAGGGTCGTGCGAACCCCCCCAAAAAAAAAAAAAAAAATTAAACTCAGTCATGGCAACTTCCCTCTCAATTCATCAAAATCTTATACTCTCTCCCTTTCCGCACCGAACCGATATTCAAACGCCTCTGTTTACTCGAACTCACTTTGGTCAAAAACCTTTCCTCCGCGGGTCAATTTGTGTGGCCAAGTTCGGACTCGGACCCGACTCGAATTCCGCAGATGGTGTTAAGGAACTGCTTGGTGTAGCTGAGAGGTTGCTTTTTACGCTAGCAGATGCTGCCGTGTCGTCTTCCGACGGAGTAACTACTACCAAACAGAACTCCGATTGGCTTTCTGGCATCACTAATGTGATGGAGGCTGTCTTGAAGGTATAATAATAACCAATCAATTTTACTTTGATTTGTGCAAAGAATTGATCTTTTTTCATTTTTGTTAATTGGGTAACTATAAAGCTAATTTTAAACTTTTTTATTTTTAAAAAAAATTTTTACTTTGATTTCAGGTTTTAAAAGATGGGATGTCTACTTTACATGTACCTTATGCTTATGGGTTTGCTATTATACTTCTCACCGTAATTGTTAAAGCTGTTACTTTCCCTTTGACTAAGAAACAGGTTAGTTAGTTATTTCAATCAAGTTACTGTTAAAGATTTCTTTTCTTTCTTTATAAATGTAGTCATTTATTTTGTTGTGCACAGGTTGAATCCTCTATGGCTATGCGGTCTTTGGCACCTCAAGTCAAGGCTATTCGGGAAAGATATGCTGGGGATCAGGTCAAATTTTGTTCTCCCGTCTTTGCACACACACACACACACATACATACATACATACACACACACACACACACACACACACAACACACACATATACATATACATTTGGTCCAAAGAATTTTTAATGTTTTCCTTATTGCATTGGTTGTTATTACATACTTTATGGCCAAAAACGTTTTTGAATAGTGTGACTGTTTTTATCTTATTGAGTAACTTGGAAATTTCAATTATTCACAGGAGAGAATTCAACTCGAAACTGCTCGATTGTATAAATTAGCTGGCATAAATCCGCTAGCAGGTGCTTATTTTCTGGCAAGCTTTTGTCTACAATCAGAAAGGGATATTCATTAGTTATCTGTTTACTTTCCAGAATCTCTTATTATACTACAACTCTGGTCTCTTCATTGCTTACATTAATTAATACACTGCATTTTTTGTGTTTTTCGCCTATTTGCTAGGATGTCTGCCTACCCTTGCGACAATACCAGTATGGATTGGCTTATATAGAGCCCTTTCAAATGTGGCAGATGAGGTAGCTTGCTGGTTTGTTTTTTATAGCCTGTTCTTGCATTCTTTTCCCCCTCTTCAATTAACTCTCTTGTCTAATGGAACATCACATTAAACATTAAGGGACTTCTCACAGAAGGCTTCTTCTGGATACCCTCCTTAGCTGGTCCAACTACAATTGCTGCTCGACAAAATGGCAGTGGCGTCTCTTGGCTTTTCCCCTTTGTGGTAAGTATTGAGTATTTTCTTGCCCAAAGTCTTACACTTGTTTTGCTGAAGTGATGTTGCTGTTTGCTTTCGAA
Organism: Murraya paniculata; assembly: GCA_030449075.1. Taxonomy (NCBI): domain Eukaryota; kingdom Viridiplantae; phylum Streptophyta; class Magnoliopsida; order Sapindales; family Rutaceae; genus Murraya; species Murraya paniculata. The sequence continues at coordinate 2,803,574 of JAEVFN010000022.1, forward strand.
TGTATTAGGATACCTTTTGCCCAAAGTCCGAATTTAAAAGTTAGATATTGCAATTAATTTCTTCTAGAATGAGATAGTTGCACAATTGATGTTGTTTCTTCCGTTTTTCATTCATTATATGAACTGTTTTAACAGGATGGTCATCCACCCCTTGGATGGTCAGATACCTTGGCATACCTTGTCCTGCCTGTGCTACTGGTTGTTTCACAATATATCTCTGTCAAGATAATGCAGTCGTCTCAGGTCAGTTATTTTCTTGGTTTAAATTATTTGCTTACATGTGAACTTGAGTTCTCGACCAACTCTTAACATAGATTGAGTTGACTGAGAAAGTAATTATTTATTTTTCTTTCTCTCCTTCCATCCAAACAAGACCCTGAACCTATTTAGATGTCTTACAACTCATCAAGCTTAGAAATTCCAGACACCTTATGGCCATCGGTCTTTAGGTCAAAACTTTTCTGAACTATTTCAGACAACTCTATCATATAATTCCAAATTGATGCTACCTCTCTCTGGGGGTAATAATGCGTGAAAAATTTCAAAAATATTTTCATATTGTGCACTCTAAAATGATGGTAGGACGAGTCTAAGCAACATTAGTGGTAGTGTGTGACTTGTGTAAGGGGACTCCCTTGTTAGCTTTCCTTTGGGGGGAACTCTAACTGTTGGATCATGATGAGTTGTGTTTGATGTGCTCTATATCTTAGTTTATGCTTAAAAAGGAACTTGGAGAAGTTAGCAAATCTTTTCTCCCTTTTTATTCTGTTTCTAGATTCACAATGATCAAATTGAGGTACTAGATATCTAAGATAGGTATATAAATGCCTCCTTTTTTTTTTTATTACTTGTTAATGCGAAAACCTGTAATGTATCCATCTGTTAACATTTCTTCTTACTTGCAGAATAATGATCCAAACATGAAGAGTTCTCAAGCTTTAACAAACTTCCTCCCGTTAATGATTGGTTATTTTGCTCTTTCTGTTCCTTCTGGTCTTAGCCTTTATTGGTGAGCAGACTTAAATTGTTTTATTTTATGAGGACATGTAATTTCGAACCTTTTGTGCTAATATCTGCCTATGGTTTCTTACATCTTAATCGTTTATTCAGGTTCACAAATAACCTGTTGAGTACAGCTCAGCAAGTATGGCTTCAGAAATTTGGGGGTGCAAAGGATCCCATGAAGCAATTTAGTGATATAATTAAGGATGAACGACTTGATATTCAGAAATCTGTAACTGGGTTAAATTCCACCAAGAAGGAAGCCAGACAAGCAAAAAAATTGACTACAGAAGGACCACGTCCTGGTGAAAGGTTAGTTGTTTGTTTATCTGATTTCACAGTGTTTTAGGTGTTTTTCTGGCTGTTTGTGGTTTTAATATGTTGATGTGCTCCAGATTTAAACAGATAAAGGAGCAAGAGGCAAGAAGAAGACAACAAAGGGAGGAGGAGAAGAGAAAAGCTGCAGAGGCAGCTGCTGAAGGAAATCAAACAGCCAACGGGGAACAAGAGAGAGAACCAAGCATCCTTGGGAGCGCAAATGGAGTTGGGACTGACTTACTAGATAAAGATAGGGGAAATTTTCCATCTGTCACAGGTGATGATGCCTCTAATATTGGAGTTACCATCAATGGTAATAGCTCCAGTCATGAGTTTAAGGAAGAGAAGGATACAATCTCGGTATTTAGGACAGGGGATAACAAAGTTTCTGCCAACTCTGAGGTTGATGGAAGGAATGAGCAACAATCACAAGAGAACTTAGGAAAGGTATCTCTGAAATCTGTCTTAATACAGTTTGCTTGCTGATAAATTGGTGAACTTGGATCAGGTGATGCTTGACCATGCTGCATTGCTGTCACTATCTTGGCTTCTGCCTGATTATGATTTCTTGGTTATTTTTTCAATGATGTGTTCTCATGAGCTGCCATCTCCCTCACTCTGAATGAGATGCATTTTATGGACAGGGAGTTGCAGCCTTATACTGATTTCTGATCTTGCTATTGTTGGGTTCTCAATATTTCAGGAAGGAGTTGAAGTACACACACATTCAGCAACTACAGATGACAAACTTTCTGAAGAAGAAACACATGAAGCCACGAGGCAGCAATGAACACACAACATAGTCACCATTTTTATCTGTATCTCAACGTCAATGTAGAAGAATGGAGGCCTGGTCGTTTCCTTGTTAAGTTGGATGATAGGCTACTGGCAGCATGAAAGCAGTTGCCTGTCCACTTGTTGGCACCCGAACAAGTTGGTATATTTCTTGTTTGATGACCTCCAAAAAGGGCTCTGGTGGTTTGACTGGGTGTATAATATTGACCACGCAGACGCCTTGCGGCATCAATAGGAAGGATTTTGGTAAATGGAAGTTACAAGCTGAGATGTAAAAGTGGTTATCATTCTCTGTAGAAGCTCAGTTCCTGTTTTGTCAAAAATCTAATTAATAAACATTGCAAATCGTGTGATATGAAGTAGCAGAAGCCGTTATCATTGTTTTTCATATTATAATTATAAAATAAAAGTTGGATAAAATATAATTTATATGATTTTTAAATATTATTTTTTATAAAATTAGTAAAGATATTATAGGATTTTTATTATACAAATATAGTATTAAATTAACTTAATTTTTAAGTCAAAATAGTCGGTATTTACTTGAGAGCATATTAGACTATCATAATATTTAAGTTTTAATTTGAATCTATGTGGCAATAATTCATTAGAACGAAGGTGATTAAGTAAATTTATAATTTATGAAATTTATTATTCAATAAATAGATGATACATAACGCATTAAAATTTAAATTGAGATTTAAACATTAAGATTTTAAATTTTATTGTTTATTAAATATTTTAGTGGTAGTAATAGTTACTCAACCTTAATTTCAAATTGAGTCTTAGAAAACTGGTATGCCGCCAGACTCTGACGTCGTAGGGTTAACACGTTTGTTTAGTCCAAATTTTTAAAATTGTAATGTAGCTTGCAGTAACGAAAGCTAGATAGATGCCTTGGCGTATACGGAGCAAGTAATTGCACATATTCTTAATTAATTTAATATAACATAAAGTCACAGGCGTGACAAGAAAAGTCTCAAAGTTAATTACGCCTTTGAATCCAGTAAGGGTTATTAAACCAATCATTAACTTCTTCCCTAGCCTTCGAATTCGAAGTTATTGGTTTTACCAAGTTAATGGCAGCTCCTGAGCATTTTGACCCAGATGAGAAGCAGTGCATGCCCCCAACGCTTTTGCCCAGTAACCAACAAGCAATCCAGGTTTTGTTCATTCCAAATAGACCACAGGATCCTGGGAAGCTGCCAATGAATCACAATCTTGAGAGTTGAGACAAGAAGCACTCAGTTTCAGCACCTGAATCATGCCTGCCTCTTTTTTCACTTTCACAGAGTGATGAATTTGCGTTGTCCCTTGCGTTGATCAATTGTGCCATGTTTACTTTAAACAATATCATTACGTGCATGTATATGCATACAAGTCATATATTGACACCTCTTCAAATGGATGCTTTGTCGGCAATTATGCAGCACGCATTGCATAAATGTTTAACCCTCAGTCAGATTTGAAGTGTCTGGTTTCTTTTGCCCGCTGGCGCACATGCTTGTGAAGTATGCTGCAAGCAATAATGCAGCCATTGTCACCACGTTTACGCTAATTAAAATTCTCAGTGGGCAGCAACATTGAACATTAAAGAGGTGAAAAGTTAAATCCTGTCGGTAACAAAATCTTAAATCTTACTGTTTCCAATAGAAATTCTGTTCCCAATGGAACCAATCTTTAATAATCATGCCGAAGCATTACTTTTTAATGTTATAATTATACATTTTGAGCTCGCGCTTACATCCGAAATCAATGGTCCTTTTTTCAGGCGATCCCAGTTCAACTGTTTGCTTTATGCAAGTGTGGTTCTGAGTCAATATTGCTGGCCGGTGCTTTTTATCGGCTTCTGAAATTTTTGCAAATAATGGATGATGGAGCCGATCAGCAGCTGTAGCTGACCCTCCACTGCAGGCTAATTATTGGTTGAATGTTCCAAAATAGGATCATAATTCAACATTTAAAAAAGGATGCACCAATCATTATGAACCCCCTTTTTGGCCCGTAAGTTTTAATAAATAAATATTGGGATTGTATATATATATCTTAAGTGGCAAGAAATATTGTAATGTCCTTCGAATAGCTATTAAATTGATTAAAAAAATATCACCGTTTAGATATATGTGTATCTCATGCACTCAATCTACGCTTGTTGAAGGTGAAGTTACAGATCATTTCTTCTCTCGTTTGTCTCCGATTAAGGTGGTGATGGTATATATATATATATATATATATATACACATACATATAGGTATTGGCAAGAAAATACTGATATCTTTGGGCTGTAGCTTTAAGAGGAGTGATTAGTTAAGCACAAATTTGGGATTTAACTAATTATCATCAGAGTAGTTCAGCCAACTAAAACTTTATTGGCAAGTCATGTCACTTGAGAATCCTGATTAATTAAAGTGGTTGGCTAACAGCATAATTAATATGATAAACTCCAGATGGAAGCAAATGAAATAGAATGACACCGAGGCTTGCAGAGGAGAGAGTAATGATTTTATTCGTTTTGTTTATGTATTATATATATATATATTTATTTATTTTATTTTGCATGGTAAAATCTGCAGGTTACTTAGATTCTTACATGCAAAATTTTACGGCAAATCAAGAAAATTATTGTGTCATTTCTGTGTCCGCCCCATGAAAGTTACATCATTAAGGTTTTGTTCCCTTGGACAGCCGATGAGATTTATGCATTTCGCTTTAACATGCAGATGGCAACATTTACCGATTACATGCTAATAAATTTCATTTTATTTTTCACTTCTTTTTGCCTTCCATTTTGGGTACTAGTGGATGGATCCATTGTTTCTGTTATTTTTTTTAATTTTTTGGTGTCTACGCAATTACAGAGAATTTTATTCTTCCCATTCAATTCTTGGTTCATTGGCCTAAAATAAAGAGCATTGAAATTAACACGAAATGGAATGCCTCTCTGTAGAAAAGAACATCCAAGAATATTGCTTTATTCTTTTCATTTTTTATCGTTCTTTAATGCTCCTTTACCGTCCCGGCCGCCTTTTCCTCCGCATTCCTTTCACATGTTTTAATATTGCTTCATCATCCCACCCCACTCTCTTAATTTGCTACCATCAATTCATTTTGCATTAGGCATATGAATAACATGAACTAATTTTCCTTATATAATAACAATAATCAACTCTCTGGTAAGTGTCTATATACTTACATGATCATATGGGTTTGAAGTAGATCTGCCCTCCTTTCTTTATTATTAGTTGAAGATTTCAATTAATGTTCGACAAACGTTGAGATTATATTATAATTGCATGGATTTAGTCTTTTAAAATGTACATACGATTATAGATTGCGGTATTGTTTTCAAAAATAAATAAACAAAATAAAGGAAGAATTGTCACCGGCTGTGAGTGACCTTTCTTAACTCGAACTTGGTTAATTGCATCACAAGTTTGCTGCAAATTTTGTTCCAATGTATGAGGGTTTTGTTTATAATACACGTTTGCATATGGTAAATACTTTATAAGCTTACCAAAACGAAAAAGAAGAGGAAGAAGATGAAGATGAAGACAGAGATTTGTGTTTATTTTCTTTTAATATTCTATCTCTGTTTATCTACCAGAAAAAAAAAAAGGAATTTTTAATTTTAAGATTTGAAGTCTCATTTTAAATTTGTAGAAAAAATGAATTTTAAATTTTTTATATTTTTGTTTGGCGTATTTTATTTTGAAAAATAACATTACACTTACCAAATTAAATATATAAAGATATCACTTAACCTTACTTCCACTTAAGTACTTACTTGTATAAGAAGTTTACTTGCAATACTTATATAAACGCATTATCAGTTGTTCATCTACTCAATTTCGTTTGCATTTCCACAAGAAAAAACTCCATTGATTTTATCTATTCGTGCCAAAAAATCTCTAAGTATTATGATTACAATTCGAGTTAATGTTAGAGATTTTAATATTTATATTTAAACTGATGTGACATTCATCTATTGAATGATATAATATGAATTTTATTAATAATAAAATTTATCATTTAATAAATAAACGACACATGGAGTTTGTATATAATTGAAATCCCTAGCATTTATTATTTATTACAACTTTAATATCTAAAATCCATTTATTTTAATATTGAATCTTAAATTTAGAAATTTAGTTCAACTACGTAAATAATCCCTTTTCCTTTTTTTTTTTTTTTCTTCCCCAAATTGAGCTCTACTCATGCAAATTGTAACTTAATCCAGTGTTTAACTTTATCCAATCAAAAGAAAATAAATTAATCAAAGTTTCTCTCCAACCATAGTTAATGGTAAGTCTGTTACCATAGTTAAGAGGATGCTGACGTGTCAAATTGCTCAGACTATAAATATATGTGCAACAAACCAATTTATGCTCTCGTTCGCCACCAACGAGACACCTCATCACTTTATTAAACGTATAGATATTGCAGAAGAGAGACACCTCTCACAACACGAGGTGCAAACGACACCCAAAAAAAAAGAAAAAACAACTCTTAAGCTTTTTCTACCCGTAAGAAATTGATTTTTTTTTTTTCTAATTTTCTATCTGAATTTGTTCATATAACCCGATCAAGAATCCCTTTCTGATGCCTTTTTGAAACAGCAGAGCAAGTTTTGATCACATACCCAGTTGCTTGCTCTCGAATTGTGATTACAAAAGTTCGATTATTTTTGGTTGACATAACAATTATTGTGCAATTCTCTTCATTTATTGACAGATGCAGATGGATTTTTTTGCAATCGTGGGACTTTCTTACATGTAATATTTGTTTCCTGATTGTTATGTTTCGATCTGTAAATGATCATTAATGTACAGATAAAAGATAAAAAGTTGTTGAACATGTGGTCATGTCCTGTTTCTGCTTAGATTCTTTTTGCTTTTTTCGGTTTGATGTGTTCAAGTTTACTTGTGTATTGCGTCATTTGATGTGTTTTATGATATGGGTTTGTCTCAAAATTGGATTTTTCTCTAATGAGTTTGTTTTGAACAAGAGTGCAGATTCTTTTCTCCCCAGTTTTAAATTTGTTGATTTTGCTTGTTTGATTCATTTTGATCGGGTCAATTTGACTTTTTATTTTTGCCGTGTGTTATAATGAGTTTACGTGAACAGGAGTGTCTCTTTTGATGTAGGAATTCTTTTCTTTCTTTGTTTCTTTTACAAGTAGAATATCCCTTAACAGAAGTCTAGTATTCTTCTCTTCAAAGTTTCCTTATCTTGGCGTCGCTTCAATTTTAAGTTCCTATTTTGGATTCATATTTTGATAATATCTGCCAGTTCTGTAACTCCTTTTAAGGTTTCTGGTTTCCTTATTTGTCCATTTTCTTTTGCTCCTCTTCTTTTCAGATGATCTGAATTTGATTCTTCACTCTGGCCATTGCAACTGATTGATCTGATAAAAAAGCTTTTATTTGCTTCATGTTTTATGTGCACATCATTTTATGACATAACGTTTTTTCCGTCTGTGTTTCTATCTGTAGGTTTGAGTCTTGAAGTTTGCTGATCCTTCTGTAATCTAAGGTACCCACTAGTCATATTCTGAATGCTATTTTTGGATCACCGGAGAGAAGTTGTGTACTGATAACCGTTTGCGTGTTTTTTCTTTATATTTTCCAGCTATTTAAACCTTCTCTTCTGTCAAGCTTGGGCACTGCAAAGTTTAGCAGTGCCCATGGACGCTACAACGAGTGGCACTCCAGCTATACAATACCATAACATTCCTGACCAGCCGATTACTGCTATTGTAGTCGCTCCTGTACCAACATTTCAAAGAAATCAACGCCATTGCTTTGGGGAGTCCTCTCCGGGAGAATTTCCCTTGGCTGCTAGTCCCTCTATTGTTCTTCATGTCCTTACAGCATGTAATTTAGACCCTCAGGATCTTGCAAAACTAGAGGCAAGTGTTTTTTTCTTTTATTCTTTTTGATAATGCAGCTCTTATAAATGTTAGAACTGATAATGCTGCTGATTTGATTTTCAATTGTGTGTGTGTTGCAGGCAACATGCTCATTCTTTAGGCAGCCAGCAAACTTTGCCCCTGACTATCAATTGTCCATATCTGAGCTTGCAGCTCTGGATATGTGCCAAAAGAGAGCTATATTTAAGCCAATGACTGAAGCAGAACGTCAAGATTTGAAGCAAAAATGTGGGGGTTCTTGGAAACTGGTGCTGAGGTTTTTGCTGGCTGGAGAAGCATGTTGCAGGAGGGAGAATTCCCAGGCGATAGCTGGGCCTGGTCATAGTATTGCTGTGACATCAAAGGGAGTAGTTTATTCATTTGGTTCTAACAGCTCTGGGCAGCTTGGACATGGCACCGCTGAAGAAGAATGGCGACCCCGGCCTATCAGGTTGCGCACTTTTCACCAATCCTTAGACCTGATATTATAAATGAAAGAAATGGAAAGAGAATTTGTTGGCTAGGGAAGTTAATGGAACTCCGTTATATTGCAGATCCCTGCAAGGCATTCGAATCATCCAAGCAGCTGTTGGTGCTGGCCGGACGATGCTGATTAGTGATGCGGGGCAAGTTTATGCCTTTGGCAAGGACTCCTTTGGTGAAGCAGAGTACGGGGTCCAAGGAACTAAGCTGGTCACAAGCCCACAGCTGGTTGAGCCTTTGAAAAATATATTTGTGGTGCAAGCTGCCATTGGAAATTTCTTTACGGCTGTGCTGTCAAGGGAAGGCAGGGTTTATACCTTTTCTTGGGGAAATGATGCGAAACTTGGTCACCATACTGAGCCTAATGATGTGGAGCCTCATCCTTTGTTGGGGGCACTGGAGAACATACCCGTAGTACAAATTGCAGCTGGCTACTGCTACCTTCTTGCTCTGGCTTGTCAACCTAGTGGAATGTGAGTGCCTGCATCTGTTTACCTTGAGAAATCATTTCCTTGAATAAAACTTCATTTTGCTGTAATCTTTAAATTAGACGTGTGAAATATAGAGTTTATTTAGGGCAGCAGCTGCCCCAAGCAAACTCATAGTTGGAATTGTGATCAATGATTCCTGAAGTATTTTCTATGTTTTCTTGAATCATGGTGCTGCATTCAAGCGAAATTGCTTATAATCTCTTTCAAAACTTTTTGTTTTGTCAACATGCCACTGCTTTTGTAATTTTTTTTTTTTAATTTCTTGCTTGTATCTCTTTCAACTGCATATTTAAATTTGTATTTCGGTTCCTTCACACTTGCTTTTCAAAACATCGTGATTGCTGAATTCTAGATTTTTTATTACCATGCTTTATTCCAGAGTCTTGATCAGGATCCTACTTTTTTCTTTTATTTTTTTCAGCATTATCATTAATGTTGATGAACTGACTATGGTATCACTGTATAACTAACATGTTTGCTCTTCTTTTGGATATCTTACAGGTCAGTTTACTCCGTTGGGTGTGGCTTGGGTGGCAAGCTTGGACATGGCTCAAGAACTGATGAGAAGCACCCTAGACTTATTGAACAGTTTCAGCTATTGAATCTGCAGCCAGTGGTGGTTGCAGCTGGTGCCTGGCATGCTGCCGTTGTCGGGCAGGATGGACGTGTTTGCACATGGGGTTGGGGGCGTTATGGATGCCTGGGTCATGGAAATGAAGAGTGTGAATCAGTTCCTAAGGTGGTGCAAGCATTGAATGATGTGAAAGCAGTACATGTTGCTACAGGGGATTACACAACCTTTGTGGTCTCTGAAGATGGTGATGTGTATTCATTTGGTTGTGGTGAATCAGCTAGCCTGGGTCACAATGCTATTGCCGATGGACAGGTCTGCTCACTCCTTTTTCTCGTGATATTTCAGTATTTATAGATTTGGCTTAACCTAAGTTCACACAGGCATCCGCCTACTTTCTAGTTTTGTGACAAATTCCAAATTACCTTAAAGAAATTTGAAACTAAGACAAAGTTTTAGTGAGACAGACTCTGACATTGACCTATGGTATTTGATCTTGTACTACTTTGCTCGAACAAGGCTCTTGGGTCCTTGCTGTTTGTGAATTTACGTAGTCACTGAATCATGGCTATTTTTTCTTTTTGGCATCATGCAGGGAAATAGACATGCAAATGTGTTGACGCCAGAGCTAGTAGCATCATTGAAGCAGGTCAACGAGCGGGTTGTACAGATCAGCCTGACTAATTCTATATATTGGAATGCCCATACTTTTGCACTCACTGAATCGGGAAAGCTATATGCATTTGGCGCAGGAGACAAGGGCCAGCTAGGCATAGAACTAGTTAACAATCAAACCGAAAGGGGAAACCCGGAGAGGGTTGACATTGATCTCAGTTAGCAATTTAATGGCTTCACCAACTATCATATCAGACACCGTGCCATGTTGCCATTCTGCTAATTCATCATTTAGACGTCTGCATTTGGTGTTTAGATTCCTTGTTTATTTTGTAAATAGAAACAAAGAAAAGAATTGTGAAGGTTTAAGTTTAGGCGTAGCAGGGGCCCTAGCAATGCAGAATGATGCATGTTTGAAATATGGTTAGCGCATACACTTAGGCCTCAAGCTTAAGCTGTTAATAGCTGATAAATTCGTCAAGGTTCATTGATAATTTATTTTATGTTGATTTGCATTCATAAATTCAGTTCTCTTTATTTGTTCCATCCTGTGATTTAGAAGTTTAGATGCATTGCCGACCGTGTCCCACTCCCATACCGTACCAGCAGCACCATGCATGTCGGTGGCTGGTTTATGGTCCCACCAATTAACTGTCAACTGGTATGATGTGCTGCCGCCTTACCATAGAGGATTTGGTGCTGCTAAAATATTTTCCCAAAAAAGTATGAAAGTCTGTTCATATCCTATTAATGACATTGCTCTGCTCTGATCTGCTCTGCTCTATTTTACTAGTACAAATTTATTACATAGCCAGTTCAAAATTTTTCATTTTCCCAAATGCGTTCACTACTTTTTGAGAGTGTTAATGGATTGGTGGTGGCCACAAAAGGCAGATAGCATACTTCGCTTAATATCTTAAGCTTTAAAACCGTTATTTTTAATTAAGAGGCCGAAACATGACAGCAACATGCCAACATGGATGGATCCATGACAACAGTGACATCTGAGAGGGAAAACAAAAAGGAAGCTTAAAAAGCCAAAATGAAACCAGGACAGCGTGAAGCAACCCTAAGAAGCAAACTACATTTGCTTCTTCTTATGATAGCCAAGAGGCGGTATATAAGTAAACTCTAAAGCACGAACCCTTGTCAGTACCTGTGCCGAAGAGGCTTGTAAGGTCCTTCAACAGGAACATGAATGCACTCGGCGTCCTCTGCAGTGAGCTTGGCTCCCAGCTTCTAAAGGTGAAGAGCAGCAACCTTCTCATCCAAATGCTTTGGCAGCACATAAACTTTCTTCTCATATTTCCCCGAATCCTTCTTCCCCACAGCTCCATCAAATCAATCACTTGGTTAGTGAAGGGCATTGATATCACAAAGCTGGCGTGCCCTGTGGCACATGTCAGGTTAATGATACGACCCTCCGCAAGAACAATGACACCAGTGTTGGTTTCAGGGAAGACCCATGTGTCGGTCTGAGGCTTAACGATGATTCTCTTCATGCGAGGGTAACTCTCAAGACCTTGAATGTTCAATCTCATAGTCGAAATGGCCAATGGTGCAAACAATCACATTGTTGTTCATCTTCTTCATGTCTGCGTCGCAGAGGACGCCGTCTATGGTTAGGACAGGGATTCCCTCCATTAAGGCCTGGAGGGCACAAATGGGGTCAGCTTCTGTGACTACCACACGAGCGCCAGCGCGCTTGAGGGCAGCGACAGCCCTTGCCCACATCTCCCTACCCTCAAACAACCGATATCTTGCCAGCAATCATAACATCCGTTGCCCTCATTATGCCATCAGAGAGAGAGAGTGACGGCATCCATACAAGTTATCAAACTATACAGCAAAATCATTATCCAGGTGACAAAATTGACCTTAATCAACTGTTAACTGAACTATGGGAATAATGAATTAATATTCTTCTACATAGAAATGAAAACCACTATTTCCTTTTGGGAGATTGCCAATTTCTCCCTTATTAAAATTACTATATATTAAAAGTCCTTTATTATTTTTATAATGACCAATTATCCCCCTACGGTTATAACAATAATAGAAGTAAATCAATTTTTGAGTACTTTTACTTATTTGCTCCCAGTGTCTAAATGACAGGACATTAGTGCCAATTTACTTAGCTTTACGGGATAAAATTACACAACTGCCCACATCTATTTTAACTAATATATAACAAATTAAAAATTAAAAAATACCCTTACTTTTAGAGTAAAAAAGACTTAATTACCATTAATATGGATTAAAAAAAATGAATATTAAAATGAATTATCTTTTAATATATCTTTGGGGATTATCTTTTGGGATTAACTGCTAATCCGACTCTAATTTTCCCATAACGTTCTTAAACCCGGCGTGTTCAGTCGTTTTCCAAATCGGGCAATTTCCCGCTCTTCTCATACTCCTCTTCAGCCATCACCCCTTGATGAATCAGCAACGAGGCATCACCACCGTCGTCCACGACCAGGTCCGGCTCACACTGGTTCCCCCAGTCTAGGGCTCCCCCCTTGCACCACTAGTACTCGCTCAAAGTCGTGCCTCTCTGTGCAAAGACAGAGGCCGAGTCCCGTGCAATGGCCGCAGCCGCGTGGTCTTGCTTGGAGAAGATGTCTTTCACTTTGAACTCTCTCCCTGTCGTGTTTTTCTCGACTGTAAGAGCATTTTTATTTCTTTAGTTTAATTCTGTTAAAAAACAAAAAACAAAAAGACGGCTGGCCTTGACCTGAGCGAGTGAAGGAAACGACCACATGGGAAATCAAATAGGATGATGACTGCAGAGAGATATCCAAAGAGTGTTTCCACTACTGATTTTGCTGAACTTACTTACTATTTACGTGTCCATGCACATGCAACGATTATTTGGCAATTTGGCTCAAAATGGTAGGCTTTCGAATCTCTAAAATTTATAAAAAGCTCGTTGTTGTTGCTGTTGTTGTTGTTATTATTTGATGTATGAAAATGCCCTGAATTAATAAATATTGTTTTTACTTTTTAGGTGGTGCGTCAACTTCAAATGCAGAGAGTTGTCCACTTTTTTACTGGTTTCTTCTTGTTTCCGGTTTCCAAGTAATATTAATGAATCATTAATGGTATTAGAAATAAATGAATGATACTGGAATCCCAACATTTGGAATTTAGTAGATTATTATTATTAATCCCAACATTTGAAATAAATGAATAAAGTTACCTCCCTCGTTGAGGTTCAAACAAGACAAAAAAAAAAAAAATATTGAACTTAAGAAACGTTAGAAACAGTTTTGTGTTAAATTATTTTCTTAAATATAAAGCAGATGATCTCTTTTTCTTCATTCAAATTGCTATTTGGTATTTGCACACAACAAAACAAAGACACGGTGCCGTTTAGAAGCCGCAACAAATCATCAAGCCACCTTCCACATTATAAATTTGTCAGCTAATACGAAGAAATCTCTTGTGCTCCCAATTTCTGAATTTTAATTCCAATAATAATATTCATATTCACGAACGCAACCTGGGATTGGTGATTTTTTATTCATCGTATAGATTAATTTTACATGTCATTTACGTTTTACATATGTACACAGATTATGTGGCATTTTTCTACTAATATTTAATAGTGTGACGTATCAGAGGATAATTTGTTTCTACTAATAAAATCCATTTCATTCTAAATCGTAATCTCAATTGAAAGTATAGTAAAATTTCACTCCTCGACAACTTGAGCCATACTTCTCTTTATATTATTGTCTAATTATGGCTTTTATAAGTGTTTGATTGATGAATATTTGTGTTTGTAGTATGGAAATTAAGGTGATTTTTACTCTATAACTTTGTTTATGATAATTTCACTTTTTCTTTATTAATTTTTGACAAAATTATTATTTAAAAACTATATTTACCAAATATTATCAACTTTTTTATTTATAACGTACGAGAGCTTATATTTCACTATAACTGTAACTTAAAATTCACATCACTACAATACCAAACGGAGCCTAAAAACCCATCCTTCTTGCACGTAGCTGGTCAACTTCATCCATTGCGAAAGTTAGTTTCAATGTATTATCCCGGCTGAATCATTTCGTTCTGTTTGGTCTCAAGGATCAATCATCTTCCCTTTATTGGCAGCAAATCTGTTACACGTTATCACCATTTTGGGTAAGTAAGGCACCCACCAAAATAATTGAAGGCGTGTGCTGATTTTGAAAGATTAGCAACCTATAATCGGATTTAGATACTATCATTTTTATTTATTTATTTATTTTTAAAGAAATATTAAACGAAGTCGATAAATAAAATCTTAAGGTTTCTGAACAAGGCTTTCAGCCCAGCAATTTTTTTTTGTCACTTCCATCAAAATAGTAGAAGGCTTCACTTTGGGAGGCCACTTTTGTAATCCATTTCTGTTCATGGGCTAACTTAACATTAGAAGGCTCATATGTTTCTTAGTTAAGCTGAACTAGATCGGTGGATCCGAATTTTAAAGCCGACATTCAAGGATTGAATTATTTGGTATTATAAGAAGCGACGTGATATGAATCTAGTGCGTACATTGTTATAATATATCATCTTCTAACTTATTCACTTGACAAATCCAGCTAGAATGTTATCTTAGTTAATTAAAAGCATTTTCTCTGTTATATAATCCATTGATATGATGATCAATAACGTAGAAAGAACTGAAGGAAGATGCTGATATTACACAAACACACGAACCTACCACATTATCCAATCATTAAAAGGGCACTGATTTCTCATTATATTGCTTTTTGATTAATGCTCTATACTGTATAGAAGATGAAGGATCCATGGCGAAATAGATGTACAATCTATTTTCCCCCTAAAAGTGATACCTCTGCATGGCTACTGTTCTTAACTTGTATTAGTTTCTTTCTATCTTTTGTAATTTTTCTGTTTGTTCTAAATTACCGATGCTCTTAAGCTCCATATGATATCGCTACTAGAGAGGTGTGACTTTTAACTTCTAAGCCATCAGTTCTAATATAATTAGTAAACACTTGCAATCGTGGAAGGGAAGCTTAGTAATTCCACAAATTTTTGATAAAAAACTTAGAACATAGTTATTATTTTTATTAAAATTATAATTTAATAATTATATTTACCAGACACTATTAATTTTTATATTACACTCTGAATTTTCAGTTAATCACCACAATAACAAATAGAGTTGTTTGAACTTAATTTTGTTCAGTGTCTTCATCACTTAGTGTTAGTGATGATGCTTCACTTTCCATCATCTTGTCAAGCTTGGGTCCTTAATATATTCTCACATGTTGTGGAAAGATGACACAATTGGTTCACATTATGAGTATGAGATAAGAAGAAGCTGGTAGTTGGTACCCACTTAAACAGAAATACGTGGCCTCTTATAAAGCAAAAAGTTTATAATATATAATTCAAAAGAATAACAGAAATTCTGTATTAAGATGCTAGATCAATTGGCAGCTAAAAGTGGGTTAATTGATGAAATGATAATTGCCAACAAATATAGATAGATGGCAAAGGGTCGGCATCATGTATTGGGCAAGCACATGGCTTGCGCAGGCCTTAATATGTGTGATGTTTCTTGACTTCAATTGCTCTCCGTATCATCATTCAGAGCAATATTGATTGCCTGCCTGTACATACTGCTTTGCATGCTGCTGCTTGGTGCTTGCCACAACGAATTATGACGTTTCACCTTTCTTTTCCATTTTAGGATGATTCATTTCGATTAATGAACTTAACAATTTTGAACAACACAACCGCCTCCATAAGGACCACAACAATCAACTAGTTAATTGTTGATTATATGTTGTCTGGACAGAAGGCTTTGATGCATTTCTATTATATATATATTATATATATATGGTAGTTTTTTAGTCAGGGATAAGCTAAAAGATAAAAAAATAATGCATTGGAATCTGTGTTTTTTTTGTCTTTTATCTTATTCCCGACTTTATTAAAATCAGGGATATATATATATATGCTGATTCAAGTTTTAGAATTTTGAACTTTATTAAAGTCTAAAAATTTAATAGTGTTCACTATCAAACTATCTTTTTCGAACTTTAATAAATTCAAGATCTTAGATTCGAGGATATACACACACAAAGCTGAGTATGAAGTCAGCAAAGCTATGCGTGGACATTACGATTTGCTGCTTTCAAATCCTCACACCAATTTGGGGTCGTATTATATAATATAGGCTGTGCTATAACAAATTTTCGTATGAATAATTAAAATTTAAAATGTGCACTTCGATCGAGTTTGATCTTTTATGTATGTGCGTGACCAATAATTGCAGGCTATAAAATCAACAACTGTAAAACTGTAATAAGCTGAGCAAATAGCTCAACTGATGATCCAAAATTTTCAAAAACATCAAAGGTCTTCCCTATATTCAATATAAACGAGGCAAGCATGAGCCCAGAGTTGGCAGGCCTTACAGGTGCAGTCACGTGAGATTCTGTATGACAGGAATTGGCAAATTCATTTGCGAATTGCTTTGATACAATGGAGAAAGATTTACCGTGACCTTGCGAACTTGCAAGAAAGGTGCCAGTAAAAAGGCTGGTCTTAATGATGTTGGAGAAGAGTTTTGAATCCCCATTAAAGATTCAAAATTCCTCCATTCTAATGTTTCTCGTTTGCACATAAAGGGTTGGTAACAACATAAAACTTGTAGTAGCTGCCCACTCATATTCGAATTTTAGGGTTAAGAAAAAATAAAAATTATTTGGGCTTGGCTCATTCTTTTTTTTTTTTAAATGACCATGTTATAATTTTACTAATTTAAACTTAAGACTCCTCAATACGTAATTTGTGTGCGATATGATCATAATTTCCACACCACCCCCAACAAAAGAAAAAAGAAAAAACAGAAAAGACAAAAACTTATTAGTCCATTTAAACAAGAAGGTTGGATGAAGAAACTAATAGGGTTGTGTTCAAATACCACATCACCGACAGAAGTGTCCTTCACAAAAGTGTCGGTGTATGCTGTATTGTTAGTTAATTAAATGCTCACAGTGTATGACAAAGTCTGTACATAGAAAATTTCCATAGTCAGTCGACTTTAACTTATTTACAATGCTGTAATTTTCTCTTTGCTAATCATTGATTAGCCACAAAATTATTATTATTATTATTCTTAATTTCGTACGGATTACATAATTAAATTTATTCAGATGTCTCATCCTGTCTGTTAACGAAAACTGACCCTCCTGATATTAAAAAGAGTCATTTACTTTTTTTAAAATCATCTTTTATAGAAATAATACCTCAGATCGAATTTGTTGCTCGTTATCTTATCAGAATTTGAAAATGAAGACGAACTATATTATATCAGTTGACAAAAACTGGCTGCTGATGGCAATAACCGAACAATCGATTTTTAACACATCTAAAGGAGTAACTCAGCTAAATTACTTATTAGCTAAATAAACAATAGAGTAATTTAGCTAAATTTAGCTAATATCATCCCTTTCAGAAGCTCATTGTCTTGAGAGTTACTGATTAGCTAAATAAATATTAGATGGATCTCACGTTTCCTGTCCAAACAATATTACTCATGTGGATGTGGCTCCCTCTTATCCTCATCCCTCTGCTGCTTGTCTTGAAAAAGCTGAAAGCACAAAACAAGCAGCAGCTTCCACCAAGCCCACCTAAGCTTCCAGTAATCGGCAATTTTCACCAACTTGGAGAGTTGCCTCACCAATATTTGTGGCAACTCTCTAAAAAGTACGGCCCCGTTATGCTCCTCAAACTTGGTCGTGTGCCTCTTGTCGTAATCTCCTCCGCTGAGGCAGCAAGAGATGTATTAAAAGTTCATGATCTTGATTGTTGTAGCAGACCACCATTAGCAGGAAGTGGGAAGCTTACATACAACTATTCGGATATAGCTTTTTCACCATACAGCGATTACTGGAGAGAGTTGCGGAAAATAAGTGTCCTCGAGCTATTCAGCTTGAAGAGAGTGCAGTCATTTCGATTCATCAGGGAAGAGGAAGTTGCCCTGCTCACAAATTCAATCTCTGAATCATCATCCTCTGCCTCCCCTGTCGATCTTTCTGAGAAGATGTTTGCTCTCACTGGAAGTATAGTTTTCAGGATGGCTTTTGGGAAGAGATTTCGAGGGAGCAATTTCGATAATCATAGATTTGAAGAAATGGTCCATGCCGCTGAATCTCTGGTGGGGGGATTCACGGCAGCTGAATGCTTTCCGTGTGTGGGTTGGATCATTGATAGGCTCAATGGTTACCATGCAAAGCTCGAGAGAGTTTTCCAAGAATTGGATTCTTTATTCCAACAAATAATCGATGATCATCTCAAACATGCTGAGACAACAAAAGAAGAACACGCACAAGAAGACATCATCGATGTGATGCTCAAAATTGAGAGAGATCAACCTGAATCCAATGAAAGTGAAGCTTGGCTCACAAAAAATAATATTAAGGCAGTACTTCTGGTAAGCATGCAGCTGCCTTTTCACTTTAGCATCATCATGCATTGCAATGGAAACTAAAATCAGAAATTGATTGTAAGACAAATCTATTTATGTCCCTTCTCTTATATATTGTTGCTATGCTCTGTGTGCTTTATCAGAATATATTTTTGGGAGGAGTAGACACCAGCGCGATTACTGTGATATGGGCAGTGGCAGAGCTCTGTAAGAATCCAAGATTGATGAAAAAAGCACAAGCTGAAATCAGAAATCGTATCGGAAACAAAGGAAGAGTTACTGAAGCCGATATTGATCAACTCCAGTACCTGAAGATGGTGATCAAGGAAACTCTGAGACTGCACCCTCCTGCCCCACTATTAATTACAAGAGACGCCCTGTATCATTTCAAAGTCAATGGTTATGACATTTATCCCAAAACGTTGATCCAAGTGAATGCCTGGGCAATTGGAAGAGATGCAAACTACTGGGAGAATCCTGAAGAATTCATCCCGGAAAGGTTCATTGACAACTCGGTCGATGTTAGAGGACAACATTTCGAATATTTACCATTTGGATCCGGCCGAAGAATGTGTCCTGCGATCAATATGGGATTAATAACGTCGGAGCTTGCACTTGCAAATCTCTTGTATTGTTTTGATTGGAAATTGCCGAATGGAAGGGAGGAGGATGGTGTTAACATGAACATGGAGGAGGCAACTGGTGTGTCTCTTACACTCTCTAAAAAGACGCCTCTTATCCTTGTGCCGGTCAATTACCTCCAGTAGTATACCCATGAGAAAAATAAAAGACAACAACAACAACGTTGCTTTGTTGTAACTTGTTCAACTTCCTGTAGAAGTTGTGATGAGTTGTAATGAATTTAGATTCTCTCCTAATCTAATTTTTTCTAATTTTTATAGGAGATTCTGACACATGGTAATTAAATAATTCTATGGACAATATTAGATTTATTATTAACTTTCCTGATTAATTACAAAAACTTACTGTTTTTTGCCAACTAAAAAACTAACAAACAAACGCCGTTAACTCTTTTTTCTATTTTTTTTAATCATTTTTTTTCTTTTCTTGAGACATTGTCGCTGGTTTGCTTTTGTTCTAAAAGAATTTAGCAGCCTTGCTTTTGTTCTAAAAGAATTTAGCAGCCGCAGCATACAAGACTTCAACATAATAAAAGAAACAGATTGGGCAAGGTTAGCAATTGTTTTAATATTATTTATTCTATTATTGTTGCTACCTAAATCAAGTCCAAAGCTAATTGTTGTGATTCGTTATATATATACACACACACATGCATGGGTTTCTACTTTTGATCTAATCTGCTATGTTCTATGACGATGTTCAATTATTTATTAATTTCTTTTACTTTGTGCTAGTACTCAATGTTAAAAATTAACTATAATGTAATATTTGTAGTTCTTTTTTTTTTTTTATCTGATATAACTAACAAATATATATACTTTTTTTTTTTAATTTGTGCATTAGGATGGGTACAAGTGACAATGCTTCAGAATGCCTAGGTGATGTAGATTGGAAACCAAGACTTGGTATGGAGTTTGATTCTGAACAAGCAGCTTATGACTTTTATAATATGTATGGTTTGAAATTGGGATTTTCTATTAGAAGAGAATCATGTGCTAAAAATAAGAATACTGGTAAAATGACATCAAGGATATTTATTTGTGGTAAAGAGGGTTTTCGCTCGAAAGATAAGGTCCATTTGATATCGCTATTAGAGAGGTGTGACTTTTAACTTCTAAGCCATAATTTCTAATATAATTAGTAAACACTTGCAATCATGGAAGGGAAGCTTAGTAATTCTACAAATTTTTTATAAAAAAAAAACTTAGAATATAGTTATTATTTTTATTAAAATTATCATTTAATAATTATATTTACCAGACACTATTAATTTTTATACTACACTGTGAATTTTCAGTTAATCACCATAATAACAAATAAAGTTGTTTGAACTTAATTTTGTTCAGTGTCTTCATCACTTAGTGTTAGTGATGATGCTTCACTTTCCATCATCTTGTCAAAACTTGGGTTCTCAATATATTTTCACATGTTGTGGAAAGATGACATTATTGGTTCACATTATGAGTATGAGATAAGAAGAAGCTGATAGTTGGGCCACTTAAACAGAAATACGTGGCCTCTTATAAAGCAAAAAGTTTATAATATATAATTCAAAAGAATAACAGAAATTCTGTATTAAGATGCTAGATCAATTGGCAGCTAAAAGTGGGTTAATTGCTGAAATGATAATTGCCAACAAATATAGATAGATGGCAGAGGGTCGGCATCATGTATTGGGCAAGCACATGGCTTGCGCAGGCCCTAATATGTGTGATGTTTCTTGACTTCAATTGCTCTCCGTATCATCATTCAGAGCAATATTGATTGCCTGCCTGTACATACTGCTTTGCATGCTGCTGCTTGGTGCTTGCCACAACGAATTATGACGTTTCACCTTTCTTTTCCATTTTAGGATGATTCATTTCGATTAATGAACTTAACAATTTTGAACTACACAACCGCCTCCATAAGGACCACAATAATCAACTAGTTAATTGTTGATTATATGTTGTTTGGACAGAAGGCTTTGATGCATTTCTATTGTTATATATGAGTGGAAATGGATGCCATATATTCTATATCCATTCGTGTGAATAGGATTCAAATCTTGGATTCTCAAATAGTTGAATAAATCGGCACCCAAAAGATCATGAAATTGAAACCTTATAGCTGCGGATAATTTATCATCGGCGAGCGTGAATATGAACCTCATATCTTTCTTCTCTTGTGCCTCTCACATGCTTATCATAAATATATACACAGAGAAAGTACCATGCTCTCGAAAATTGTAAATTGCATTACATTATTATTACTTCTACATGCAGAGAGCTGTCGGTGACCATTAATTATTTGCATGATATGTTTTTGACTTGCGTCCCTAATTCCTTCCAATGTACAGTTATGAGTTGATAAGCCCGCAATAATTTTGCAGAAAACAGGCAGCAAATTTGGGGAAGCAATGTTCAAAGTTCAAGAAATGTATGATGGTATGGTAAGGAGTGAGATGATCTTAATGACGATGATGATCTTATCCACAATCTAGACAAATTATAATGCCTTCAACCAAATCCGAACAGCACGCAAATGCAAATGCAAATGCAATTTCAATTTAAAACAAATGGCTGAGAATAGTTTATGTGCCAGGCAGAGGCAGCAGAGCAACGCACATGATGCATGGCTTTGGCATATATTCATAACGTCAATTAACTAATGGCAGAGAATGATCTCTATATGTAGGCTCTATATTTGAATTTCGCACCCTCCAATATGATGATTGGTGACCCCTCCAGACACTTGAGTTGATCAAAGAACCAGTGACCGACGGTTCAGATTTCTCAGAGGAATGAAACTCGTTCCGTGGGGCCCGTGATGCCGAAAATCTAGGGGAACAAAGCTCACATGGGAGAACGTGCCTTCCCAAGAAAAAGGTGTACATGTCAGCAATTTGACGGATGTTACGGCCTTCCCATGTGGGTTTTCAATTCATTTTTCTTTAGCTTTCAGAACTTTTAAATTAATTATTAAAACAAATAAATACCATGAGTTTGTTACAAAAAATAAAGTAAAATGTCAGTATGTATAGAGAGAGAGTTGTTCTATAGCGCAAATATATTCTTATTTTAAAATAGTACGGAGGTTATTAAAATATAAAAAATTATAAATTTTAATAAATTTAAGATTTTTTTTATTTATTATTATATTATATTAAATATATATATATATATATAGAGTGTTGATCCAAGATTTACAATTTTAGACTTTAATAAAATTTGAAAATTTAATAGTGTTCACCATCAAACAATCTTTTTCGGACTTTAATAAATCCAATATCTTAGAGTGGAGGATATATACATACACAAAGTTGAATAAGAAGTCAGTAAAGTTATGTGTCGACACTACGTTTACTGTTTTCAAATCCTTGCACAAATTTGGGGTCGTATTATAAGATCAGAATTTTTTCATGATCTGATATTCTCCTGAGCAAAAATACATATGAGTGATTGGTAGTTAATGAATAAAGAAAATAAATAAGTTAAATCTTATCCATACACTATTATTTAAAAATACATGGCACAATATTTTTAAAATTTTATGAAAGCTCACATCACGAAAGGATTTTAATCCCGTATTATATAATATAGGCTGTGCTATAACAAATTTTCGTATGAATAATTAAATTTTAAAATGTGCACTTCGATCAAGTTTGATCTTTTATGGGTGTGCGTGACCAATAATTGCAGGCTATAAAATCAACAACTGTAAAACTGTAATAAGCTGAGCAAATAGCTCAATTGATGATCCAAAATTTTCAAAAACATCAAAGGTCTTCCCTATACTGAACATAAACGAAGCAAGCATGAGCCCAGAGTCGGCAGGCCTTACAAGTGCAGTCACGTGAGATTCTGCATGACAGGAATTGGCATATTCATTTGCGAATTGCTTTGATACAATGGAGAAAGATCTACCGTCACCTTGCGAACTTGCAAGAAAGGTGCCAGTAAAGAAGCTGGTCTTAATAACGTTGGAGAAGAGTTTTGAATTACCCCCTTCCCCCCGAAAAAAAATAATAAAAAAATAAAAAACGAAAAGACAAAAACTTATTAGTCAATTTAAACAAGAAGGTTGGATGAAGAAACTAATTTGGTTGTGTTCAAATACCACATCACCGACAGAAGTGTCCTTCACAAAAGTGTCGGTGCATGCTGTATAGTTAGTTAATTAAATGCTCACACTGCATGACAAAGTCTGCACATAGAAAATTTCCATAGTCAGTCGACTTTAACTTGTTTACAATGCTGTAGTAATTTTCTCTTTGCTAATCATTGATCAGCCACACAATTATTATTATTATTATTCTTAATTTCGTACGTATTACATAATTAAATTTATTCAGATATCTCATCCTGCCTGTTAACGAAAACTGACCCTCCTGATATTATAAAGAATCATCTACTTTTTCTAAAATCATTTTTTATAGAAATAACACCTCGATCGAATTTATATTTTCCCCAAATAATTAAGTTGCTTATATATATATATATATATAGAGTAATATTTCATTTTGGATGGAAATAACCTTATTTTTGAAACTCGTGATGCTAATAATGTCAAGAGATAGATGAGAGATGACTAATTTTAAAAATCAGGGAATCCAGTGAATGTTACTGATATAATTTAGATAAAATTAGTCCCTTAATATATGTAGATATATTTGGTTATGATCACTTATCAATTGGCTGCTGCCATAATACTATTAATTGCCTTAGCTAGTTCGTATTCCCTTGATATCCAAGCACATGACAGACAATTGTGTGGTGTATACGTGGCTGATTCTTCTTTCGGAGAAAGAGGAAGAAGCATCACTAACGGCCCAAACTGCCACAATGGGACCCCTAGGAGAAGAAACCAAGAAGCATGATGACCCCATTTACCCGAAATTTATTTGATTAATTTAATCAACGTCTTTTACTTTATAAATTCCAAGCTTTCCCATACTTGTATCCATCCACTCTCCCCTCTACTTCATTTTCTTAATTTCCTGGCAGAGAGAAAGCGAGAGAGATTAAACGAATGGCAATTCCAATCTTGCTCTGGCCACTCTTGTGCCTTGTAGCTCCAACCTTCATTTCCTCTTCACCAGTCCAAGATCCTGAATTAGTAGCAGAAGAAGTACACAAGTATATATATAGAAGCCTCATTTTTAATAATTTTAATCACTGTACTACATCTATTTTATTTAATTGTAGATAGTAACCTCATTGTAGTGCATATAGACATGAGGCTAACAATATCGTGTTACATTCTTTCTCTGTTTCAATTTATGATACAGAAGCATCAATGCGTCTAGGAGGAATTTGGGGTTTCTGTCGTGTGGGACCGGCAATCCGATCGACGACTGCTGGCGGTGTGACCCGAACTGGGAAGAGAACCGGCAGCGCCTGGCGGATTGCGCCATCGGGTTCGGTAAGCATGCCATTGGTGGGAGAGATGGTAAGATATATGTTGTTACGGACGCCGGAGACGACGATCCTGTGAACCCAAAGCCAGGCACTCTGAGGCATGCTGTGATCCAAGATGAGCCCCTATGGATCATTTTTGCACGCGACATGGTGATCAGATTGAAAGAAGAGTTGATCATGAACTCGTTCAAGACAATCGACGGTCGAGGAGCGAGCGTACACATAGCCGGTGGTCCATGCATTACTATACAGTACGTGACCAACATTATCATTCATGGGATTAATATACATGACTGTAAGAGAGGGGGTAACGCTTACGTGCGGGACTCACCAAGTCACTACGGGTGGAGGACTATATCGGACGGTGATGGTGTATCCATCTTTGGCGGAAGCCATGTGTGGGTTGATCACTGCTCTCTGTCTAATTGCAACGATGGGTTGATCGATGCCATTCATGGATCCACAGCCATCACAATCTCAAACAATTACATGACCCACCATAACAAAGTGATGCTTCTGGGCCACAGCGATACTTATACTCAGGACAAGAACATGCAAGTCACCATTGCTTTCAATCACTTTGGTGAAGGGCTTGTGCAAAGAATGCCAAGGTAAAAATTACACGGCTGTTCATTTTAATTGTACAGATATATATATCACCAATTACATGGCTATTGGTATTCGAGGTTTAGCAATTAATTGTTTGATTAATTTGCAGATGTAGACATGGGTATTTTCATGTAGTGAACAACGACTACACACATTGGGAAATGTATGCACTCGGTGGGAGTGCTTCTCCTACAATTAACAGCCAAGGCAATAGATTTGTTGCTCCAAATGATAGATTCAACAAAGAGGTAACGATTGTAATTATGTGAAGAATTAATAATACATAAGTGATTTAACAGAATAATAGATAGACTTGGCTAAGAGAATGTAAGGGTTAATGTAAATGCAATATGCTACTTGTTTTGTGCAGGTGACTAAACACGAGGATGCACCGGGGAGTGAATGGAAGAATTGGAATTGGAGGTCTGAAGGAGATTTGATGCTAAATGGTGCATTTTTTACGCCATCAGGTGCCGGCGCATCTTCTAGTTATGCTAAGGCTTCAAGTTTGGGAGCAAGACCATCTTCACTAATAAGTTCAATCACAGCAGGAGCTGGCTCACTTAATTGCAGGAAAGGCAAGCGTTGCTAGTGCCCCCAAACCACCCCAATCTGGGCCCAATAATAAAGGTCTGAGGGAAGAATGAAAGGATAAAGAATAATAATAATCATAATAAGGCTAATTGTAGTTACAAGTGTAGGATTCATATTCTTGTAAATTTAATGTTGCTTTTTTTTTTTAATTTTTTGTTCTATTTTTCTTCAATAACTTGCAAGTGTATATAAGATTGTGGAGCCTGTTTTTACAAAACCCACCATAATGTGATTCTGTAAAGAATTGTGATGGGGGTTGAGAAAAACAAGAGCAGAAAGAAGTGTTTAATATATATCTATATATTTATATAAATACATAGTGTTCAATTAATGATGCATTGTACGTTCTCTCTCTCTCTCTCTCTACTGTTATTAAACCCAACTGCCACTTTGGGCGTTGTGGGGTTCCCTCACATGGGATTGATATTACACTATACAGCACACTGCGCGCTATATCGAATATGTGTAAATGTGATTCGAAGTGAAGGAATATGTCGAATATGTGTAAATGTAGTTTGAAGTGAAGGAAATTTGAAACAAAATGCTTTCGGCATTTGATCTCTTTTTTGTGAGAAAATTTAAAATACATCAAAGGTACTATGTTAGTTAGACAATAAGTAAATGATGTTATAATATGTGTGCATTTATTAAATCTAATTACACGTATAATATATGCATTAATTAGTTGTAATATATCAGAGATATTCTAAAATTTCTCTTTTTACGTAGGGATTGATCACAATAACTATACCTTTGTTTGTCAAAAGTTGATACTCCCGCTACATTGATGATTGTAGGAATTAGATTTAAATTAAATACTCCCTCTTAATATTTTATTAATTGAGAATATAAATTCAGCGACAAACCAATCGTCAATCATAAAGGCTTTAGCCACAGTCCCCCATACACCACCACCACCAGCCTCATAATCCCAACACTGCCACCATCTCCATTAATGCCCGCCCCACAGAGACTACCATCGTTCGTTTTCCTTTCTCTCCCCTTTTTCTTTGGATAGCTCCATCTAGTCTTTGTCATCACTATAACTACATAAAGCGGCAAACAAAATTTGTGATATTTAATACCATTTTTATTTCTTCAGAATCTAATTCACAAAATGGGACCTTTTCTATGCATCACCTAAATTTTGCCCTCGCTATTTGCGTTAAGTCACCCAATGATGCTGTGGAGTCAGTACCAGTTGGGTTTCACACCATCCGAACGAACGGACCGAAACCTAACTCAACTGAACCGAGTGATGCGTTCAATTCAATCCAGTGCTAGACATGAGATGACAGTACACTATAGACTTTGATGTGAAACTGAGTTTGTTATCCGTTCTTCCGGATTGAAGACAGAGGATGAACGAACATGAAGTGATTAGGACGTGGACCTCAGAACCAATACATTATTAAACAGACACAAGGGACCATCCCTTAATTGGTTTCTCTGCCCCGCCGGCAAGAGTGGCCATTCGACTTTTATCAAATACCCATGCAGCATCCTCCAACGCATTGTCACACAACTGTCTCAATTCTCTCCTCTCTGCTAAACTCAATCTCTCCCTGCCGCTAAAAATCCAAGAGAAAATGCCAGTACTGTAACAAACAACATTAAGTACAATAAAGTAACAAACAAAATTACCATTACTTGCACAATGAAAAAGTAGCATCTGTGACACGTGAAATTCTTTTTTTGAGAATTAAGGAATCCACTGAGCATGCAAGAAAAGTGTAACGGGAGATCAAGCAAGCTGCAAATCTAAAGTTAAACAAGCAAAATCATCAACTCTCACTAACCAGCAAAGTAACTCATGGTACAATTCTAACAAAAACCAACCCATAACCTTTAAAGTCAGTTATTACCCAGTGAACAGGGTCAATACCAGGCCAACAAAATACATGAAATTCATTCTTGGTGAAGCAAAATCAAACAGGAACTTAGACCTGAGAATAAATCAATATTCAGAGGGGATAATGACATCATCAATTTTCAAAATCATCTTCACAACTTGTGTTGCGAGAAGAATCTGCTGCTGCTTCCCAATCAAAGTCTCAAAGACATTTTGCTCACGCATGTCATTTGTTCCAACATCATTGCAGTCTATTCCGCAGTTTGGATTGTTCTCCTGCATAATGAATAGGAATGAAATTTAGAAACCAACGGGACTACAGAGCATATAGTGGGGAAAGAGAGTCAGAAGCATATTTCAAGCTGAGATTGATCACTATTATCCCATTACCCTGATTTGCTGATTTTTCACAGCCGATAGTGTCTCAATAGGCTGGAGACCACTATTTTCTGCAAGTGCCATTGGGATAGCATCCAATGCATCTGCAAATGCCCTGATAGCATACTGCAGATAAAAGGGCAGCCAATTACATATGCATTAATCATATGCAAATGGAAAGCAAAAGTGGGGTGTGTGAAAAAGGTTTAACAAACAAAGTTTATCTTACCTGTTCAACTCCCGGATATCTATCTGCAGCTGCATCTACAGCAATTGAGCAAGCTATCTCAGCTGAACCCCCGCCATACACAATAGAATTGTTGCGAATCAGATTCCTAGCCACACATAAGGCATCATGTATGCTCCGCTTCGTCTCCTCTATCATCATTTTGTTACCTAAAACATCATAAAACACCATCACCTTGAGTGAAACCATCTAAATACCTAAGAATCCTTCTCTCAAGGCTATTTATTTTCTCTTCATTAGCCTATTATATTTCCCTAACATAATAAACCAATAAAGATTATTTTGAATTTAATAATATAAAAAGGGAACATGATCCTACCTCCACGAATAAAAATGGTTACGGCCCTAGAATTTGCACAGTGTTCAACGTACAGCATTCTATCTTGTGTAGTACCAAAAGACTTTTCTCGAACCAAACCAGCCTAAAAATAAAATTACAAAAAAATATATTAACTGTCTTGTACCATACAGTGGCCATGCCAGAAATTAAATCGCATAAATCAGGCTGAAATTTTAACACAGGAATAGGGTCAGAAACACCAATTCCAAGGTGCAGATAGACGAGTGCTGCTTAGAAATCTACTCACATTGAAATTTTCTACACCAAACCATGCTGTTATAATTCTATTAACTGCCCCACATTTCTCAGCAAACCAAAGGTTGAAAAGAAAAAGCAGTATGTACCTTTCCAAGTTTTTCTGGTGTCAACTCCTGAAACCTTGGAACAATTCTTCCACCTACAAAATGAAGGTACCATTACTTCAGTAATGAAAGCAGCTGTAACAGGGGCTGAAGCAGCAGAAGCAGTAAGCTAAATCAACACAAACCTGTGGCTATAGCAATCAGCTCCAATTCTACACCACCAACCCAGCGGACAGCAGGCAGGTTCCTGTGCATTAATAAGTGATTAGCCTCGTCATCGAAACCCCATTGACAGATGACCAAGGTAGCACCAACATCCTGCAAAAAAAAAAAAAATTAAAAAAAAAAGTGTTAGACAGAGTAGAGGCACAGTAAACCAATCTCACAATAAAACCAAAAAAAGAATCTAACAAGAAGAAAACAAATTATCCATTATAAAAATACGACATTATTTTGACTTCTAAATCAGCTTTGTAAACTAAGATCTAGACCATTAATTTAAGATATCACAGAAAAATTAGTGGAGAGGCAGAGAGGGTGCTTTATATTTGGTAAATGAGATAAGAAAACTGCAGTCAAACGTTAACAAAATCTTTTAGTTTGGTAACAATCCAAATAAATCTAAAAACAAGTCTCACCTTGCACTTTTGAACCATGTCATCAAAGTATTTTTGCTCTTGCTCACGTAAAGTCTGGAACTTCTCCACGGTATCAATGTCCACCTTATGCTTTGTTTTTGGCTTAGGTGGCTCAAATGGGCAGGTCAAGATGGCAATTTTTGCATTTTCAATTCGTTTTGGCATCTGAGGATGGCTCATATCCTTGTCAACAGTAATTCCATATATTAGCTCAGTGTCCTCCAACCTTCCCCCTACTTTTCCCTCAACTTTAATCAAATCTAAATTGACATCCTTCCTCTCTAAGTCTGCCACAGCAAGAACTGCTTTGACAGCAATCTCAGCCAATCTGCGTTTGCAACGATTCACACTGCATAACAGAAAATTTTGAGATTAACAGCACATATAGAAAAACCCTAAGAGACCACCATAAGGAAAGATTTATTAATATGAAGGCAAAACCCCTTCAAAATGACAGCTTTAGGGGGTAAAAATGGAAGAAAAAGAAGCGGGACAAGCCTACATTTTCGAATTTAAAGTAGTCATGCAAGTTTGAACCAAAGGCTCTAAGTCATTCAACCCAAACTCAAACTTCTGAGCTATATGTTCTAAATGTTCAACAGCTATTCTAGAAGCCAGTTCATAGCCCTCTGCAATCCGAATAGGATGAATTCCCCGTTCCAAAAGCTTCTCAGCCTGCTCTAAAAGTGAACCAGCCATAACAACAACACCAGTTGTACCATCACCAATTTCATAGTCCTGACTCCGAGACAATTCAACCATCAGCTTTGCAATTTGATTGTCGACATCCATCTGTTCCAGGATTGTGGCACCATCATTTGCTGAAAGCACAAGTATAAAAGAATAAGAAAAACCAAACACGTCCTGAAAAGCAGTTTAAGAAAAAATCTCAAAGAATCATTTTACTTACTTAATCACCAAAAGGCAACATGCCAACCCACAAGAGAATTTCATTACAATGTCTAAATGTCTTACTAATTCAACTCAATCTCCGACATTGACTTCAAAATATCGTGGAGACTACATCCTTTTCTAGTAATTTCTGAGTCATGACAAAACTAACAGCACAGCAACTGAAAGCAGTAAAATTTCACTAAAACCAAGCAGCCCATTCCAATAAGAGTTTCAAATGTCTTAGAAGCAAATCAAGTTGCCAGCAGGGGGAAGAAAAAAACTGAAGGCTGAAATTTCAACAGACATGGTACAGCAATTACATGTTTCACAACATTAATGCCCCCACTTACTGCATTTGCAACGCATAAAATGATTTACAAGAAACGACCTGAATACCTGTAAACTCTGTTTAAAAGGCAGTGTTTTAGCCACCTATAATTTCTTCAGCGTAAAATCTATAATTTAACTGTAAACCTATTTAAACAAACTACTTACAACTATTTAAACACTTAAATTCTTAACACTTGAAAAATCTAAACATTCTCTCAACATGCCACTCACTCAGATCCATAGCCAATCCACAGAAACCTTAATCTCTAACTTCATTAGCTTAAAAAAAAAGTGTTTAGGTTGAGAGAGCATACTAATGGTGACATCACCGTCGGGGCTTTGGAGCATCTTGTCCATGCCTTTGGGCCCGAGAGAGGTTCGGAGGATCCGAGCCACTGCTTTGCCGGCCGAAATGTTGGCTTTCTGAGCATCGAGTCCACGCAATCTGGACTTCTCTTCTTGCTGTCTTATTAATATGAACGGTCGACCGAACTCGTCGAACGCTAACGCCATTTTCTTCTATCCTTGATTCTCACTGCTGCTGCTTCCTCTCCCACTTTCACTTCTCTTCACAAGAAGACTGTAGAACTTTCAATGCTTTTTTGGCTTAGCGAACAATGAACAGACACCGATTTACTGCGAGTATTTCTGTTTTTCAAAAGCCCTAACTCCGTGGCCATTTCGTAATTCTACGTCGATCTTAATGGGCCCCTGCTTCTCTGTATATTTCGGCCGGGCCGTTTCCTTGATGTGATTTGATACCAGACGAGGGCTTCGTCTTGGGTTGGGCTTTATACTACAACCATGTTCGTGGTAATTAAATCCCCCCATTTCTCCCACTAGTTCGCAATAATTAATTACTTCACTTAAATTTTCATTTTATCGTTATATGAAATTATTAAAAAAAAAGATAAATACGTTTTAATTACCCGCCACAGAAATAATGTTTTACAAGAACAGAGCTATTCGATCAATTTTGCCCCTTCTTTATATTCGCGATATTTTAATTTTTTAAATTCTCAAACTACCTCTATTATTTAGTTATAGTAGGGAAAAAGAAATCGTAACAACTGAAAACTTATGAATGACAATGATGAACTAGTACTCCACCCCCACTGCATAATTTGTTAGCCATAAAGAATGTGGGTTCTACCAAAAAGAAAAGTAATGGGAAAAAAATTCAGAAAAATAAATAACCCTACGACAATGGTGTTAGCGTCAAAAAGTAATACCTTAGCATTATACATACATTTAAGAACACACGAGACTTAATATTGATCGGAGGTTAAAATATTGATTTGGAAAGCATTAACGCGCATAAATATTCATAAATGTTTATGTCCTCAATCCTAAGCTTTATGCGTACAATTATAAATATTTTATCTCTACCCATAAAAACTGAAAAAGAAGAAAAAACAACACAAGTTTATAAGTCTTTTAACACCAAGAACTTATTCGGGTGAACATTAATTTGGTTTCACATTAATCACAGCTCTTTTTACATCTCATTCCTCACAACTTTACCAACTCCAATTAATGAAGGAGCGGTGCTAAAGATGTAGAACGCACTAATTGCTTGAACCATAAACGGTAGTTGCTTGAACCTGTGAAATAATAATAATAATAATAATGCTGCAGGAATTGGTGGCGGCTCTGCTTACTGCTTCTGCAGGAATCTTGAGATAAATTACAAATATGATTTATTATGAATATTGCATGGAGATTAATCAGATAAATGTTGTTGATTCGGCATGGTTTATTGGTGATCATAAAATTCATATTAAGATTTAATAAAAGGGTAGTGTCGTCGAGAATAATGTTCAAGTTAATCACATAAAACAGTCTTTAGTTGTAAATTAAAGTTGAGTGTTTATAGTACTTTTTACGTTGTAAATAGCCCACTCATATTTAATTAAAAATATAATATTAACAATGACTTATATAAAAATCTCTATATCTAGGTGATTGAAAATATGAATATGGTGAGGGAGAGTGATTATAATAGTATTAGATCATAGAATTTATCTATTTATATATTTAAAAAAAAAAAAGAAAAGAAAAGAGAGAGAGAGAAAATTAGTTTGAATCATTTAAATAGAGACACGATAACGTAAAAAATTAAAGTTAATGTAACAAGAATTTTTTTAAAATTAAAGACGATTTGGTTGTCATTTGGCAAAGACATGGAACCCTAATTTTTACTAAAACTAGGCAAAAGAAAGCTTCTTCCCAATTTGTTAAATTAATTCCTATTTACCAGCTCCGAATGGTTATCCCGAGTTTGCGGAAACAAAGCAGGAGCTGCCACCACAGGATATGATGAATTCCGATCATCAAGGACAAACCCATCAGCATAAATATACCCAACAATCTCTTCCTCAAATCATCCCCGGCATTTGAACGATCTGCATTGTTCTCTATATTCAGTAGAGAACCTTGCATATAAGGGGACCAAAAAATAAAAATAAAAATAATAAGACGCAAAACACAAACCCCATCATACGTAATGGCTCGCCAGGTCACTGTTCTTGCTCTCGTTTTTGTAGCCATTATCGGTGTCGCCTCAGCCCAGCAGCCCAATGAACCACAGGAACCCAATCAGCCACAACAACCCAATCAACCACAGCAACCCCAGCAGCCAAATGAACCACAGGAACCCAAGCAGACTGATCAGCCACAGCCACAGCCGCCTACCCAGCAACCGCAGCAGCCCCAACAGCCTCAGCAGCCAACGCAGGCACCAACACAGGCACCTCTAGCTGGTGGTGAACCAGCACCGGCACCCGCATCCGGAGAAGCCCCAGCAGGAGGCCCAAGCAATGGACCAGCCGCTGGACCTGGACCTGCAGAAGGACCCTCTGCAGAAGGACCCTCTGGCGAGGCTAAGTTGCCTGAGGTTGCAATGCCAGGACCAGTTGGCGAGGGAGATGAGAACGTGTCAGAAGGGAGTGGTGCAAGCTCCCTCAAAATCTCCGCCGTCGTCGCTGGTGTTGCAGTCGCTGCTGCTTTCTTCTACTGATCATGAGTCATTAGCTACCTCTACAAAACCATGTACCTGAATGACTAACATTCTTTGGTTGTCTAGAGCAAAGCTCATTTGATATTTTGATTTGTTTGTCATTAAAATTTGAGCTTTGCTATTTTGATTTGTTTGTCATTAAAATTCGAGGTTTTACGTATCATGATGAGTTTTAAAATATTATGGATTGGAGATATTTGGATCTATCATTGGAAAATTTCTAACTTAATCATCATCTGTGCCCCTGGGTGCCTCTTCCTCGTATATAAATATTATCCATTAATTGCGTCCTGCATGCGGACTGCTCGATGCATGTCTCTATTTTTGGTCCGTTGCCTTGTGTTCATTCTGGAATCGGGTAGTGCTTATTCTTGAAGAAATGAAATTGCTCGCATTCAATCACAATATCGACACGATTTGCTTTAATTTAAAGATTTTACCAATCCCGCATATTTAAATGTATAATATGACAGCTTCTCATTGAGATGAAATTAAAGCGAGACTTTAGAATCACTGATCAGACGAGCACGTATGTGGATGCATGCCACGGATAAGTACAGATCCTTGAGGGCAGTAACAGATGGTAATTAAAGTTTGCGTTTCTTTCACGTATTCAATATTCCTCCATAAATCCGGTGTAACATAAATGGAATGGAATTCATTGCTGTAAGTTGTCAACGTTAAAGGTTTTCAGATTCATATACCGCTGCTTTCTCCTAATTGCTGAGCTTTCAGATTTGCACTCTTGAATTCTGAAAACGACATTAATATTTTTAATTAGACTGATATTAACATTGTGCTAGCCCGGCCGGGAACTTTAAGCTGTTCAATATGACATTAACATTCAATATCAAGAACCACGTTGTGCACAGAGTCAAGAGACTGCACAGGAAACTCTTTCAGCTTATCAAATCAAGGGCTAGTGCTCAACGCCGACATTTGCATAGAGCTCTCTGATTTCAGTCTCGGATGCCTTGCAAAAGAAAGGTAAATACTTCAAATAGAGGGGAAGTCAGGGCCAGCATATACTTTCCAAGAAAGGTGCCCTACCCCCCGTGAACCGAAACTGAAACAGAAACGGTAACAGCACAAATGACGGGAAAGACTATCATATGCTACTTCACAAATCCTAACAAGGACGGCCGAAACAAATTTCCAACTTCTGTCTAGCTAGCAAAACCATACAGATTGGTTGATAAAAATACATAACCATAAATTATGGAGATAAAATTTTGGAAATAAAATAGATTCCTGGAGTGGCGGATAAAACTGGAGGGTTGGTCATCAGATCAATGGAACAGATGCGTACACTACACTGGCAGTTGGAAAATTTTATACAAGAAACCAACAAGTAACAGTCATATCCAACTCCTAAATTACATTGACAAAACTAAAGACACACAAAGCAGAACTAGATGAAGTGATCGATCTTGTAAAAGAATACAAATGCCAAGAATAAAGCACAAGAGAGCTGCCATGCTAAGTAAAAATTGCAGCTGCCGGTGTGGGGAAAAGCAGTTCTCCACATCAAGCAAGTAGAACCCCTCGGAACAACATAGTCAGGTGGGTATCTGAGAATATGCCTCCTCAAAACTGATAATGTCAATTCCTCAGACAGGAAACCTAATGTACATTTGTGCAGAACATTTCAAATCCTCTCAATAAACCACAAAACTTTCATCCCTAATCACTTATCTGGCAAACACAGAGACAATGATCTATCCATTCAATAAAAATCCATCCAAAGAAACGGTACAAAAGAAAATCAAATCTGATTACAACAAATTCATACCGCATGAGAGAAGAAATGTACAAGAAATGTGGCATCATGCCTTCACCTACAACATTCTCAAAACAACTAAAACTCTCGGTTCCAGCCCAATAGAATGATGCAGAAGTCCACAATTTACTACAGGTAAGCCTCACAACTTACATAAATGATGATGACGATAATAAATGTCTTAAAAAAGGAAAGAAAAGAAAAAAAACTCCGACGTTCCTTCATCTTTTATGTTGAAACCGCAACTCGTTTTACATATGTTACAACAATCAATTACAAGTGAAACAATTCCAGGTTACAAATTACTAAAAACTCACCACTGACTATCCTAAATCAGTTACAGTACATCAAATGTAAACATGATTGTGCCTCAAAGTCAGTACAACAGTATTACAAGCTCACAGTGAGCTGCAAATAGTCAAATAAATAATGAAAGAGGCCTTTACATGCTATGGACCTAATACATGTAACTCAATTTTACAAATCACAAGATGATGCTTTACAAAGTGGTATATAAACCTATTAAACAAAATCCTTTCCATTTTTTGACAATTTCATGGCTTCAGCTATTTCTAGGCATTTTCTTCCAGGAGAGCAGTTTACACATTCTTAAGGGCCGCTTGAGGGGGAAAAAGAAAAGTGAAAGCCAAAATTGTCAAGGCTTGTTTGCACACTTGACAGACCAAAGCCAATATTTGAGAAAGCGAATGAATGCAGCCCATCAAAAACATCTTCCTTGAGGCTCATCAATTCATGAAAACAGAGGGTTGCAACTCCACTCCCTGAATATGGCGATAAAAAAAAAAGCCCCCATGTCAATAGACTTAAAAAAGAAAACCGGCTAGCCAAAGAGGGCGCTAAACTTTCCTCAACAAGCACTACACGATTTTGGTACCATATTCCTACAGTCAATGAATCAATCACAGCGACCCATGACTGTCGACCTTATGTAAGTCCCACATGATAAACAACCCAGATTTCATAACAGAGAAGTAAAGTCCTTAACCAGAAGTATTTGCTCTCTTTGATCAGGTAACATATCAAACTCAAGTATGTCCAAATCCGCCCATTCATAACAAAAGTCTAAGAGAATCACACTTCTACAAAACACAAATACATTATTTGCCATGTGAAGTTGCTAAAACTAACATACCCAGCTGAAACTCACAAAACCAGATATGATAACTTTTCAGTCTAGGACATACCATAATAAAATAATATCATCCACTAGAAATTTGGTTAAATTTCGTAATATACTAATTACCAACAGAATAACAGAACTTCTAAAATATATTATGATTTAGAAGATAGTTCTTTTATGGCTAAAACAGTGTTTTTGGAAGAAAAAACAGAAGTTCAGAGTGCTGTTTTAATATTTAAAAGTATATTGAACTTCAAAAGAACTAATCAAATTAAAATAACTAATTGAAACTTCAAAGAACAATCACAAACAATCAGTAGAAAGAAAAAGAAAGAGAGAAGCAAGAAAAGAAAGCAGCCAACCATGCCTTCAAGAAAAGCTTCTCCTTCTCTCTCTTTCTCTTATTTTTCTTAGTATTCTTTTTCATTCTTTTCGAAGAAAACAAAAAAGATCACATCCGAAGGACAAGAAGAAGATATAAAAAATTCAAAAAGGTGAACAAGCAATCCACTGAACCAGCAAGGGAATCAAATGAAACAACCAAACAAAAACAGAAGCACAAAAAATCAAATACTAATCATGACTTCAAGAAAAGCTGTAACACAGAGATTCTTAGTTGACATTCACTAAGACACGAAAGAGGAAATTGGAAGCCATTTACCAGACCACCAACTCTAAAAATCTGGCCACTATATCAACTTGTCCTTACCTCCAGTTTCAAGCGAAAAAACCTAAAAGAATTTAGCATTCTAAGTAATCCACCAGTCCATAAGCATGAGCAGCACCACACGTACGTCGTGGATATAGTTCAAAATGGGAGGATGAATAACATCCACTTTAATAAATAGTTACCATGCCCTAGCAATATTTGAAACATTGCTAGTATGACTTGCTGATCAAATCAAACTTACTTGAAAAGAAAATATTAAAGGCATGCTACATATCAACTATTACTTCTTCTTCTGAGGGGCAACTTGATGGGAAGATACAAAAACCACATATTAATTAGCAGACCTTCAGTGGTTGGCACACAAGGAACAACATCCTCCATTTTGACTACTTCATATGTCAGAATCATCAGCACCATCAATAACTCTAACTACTCTAATAAAAGACTGATGAATTCTAATTCCAAATTCAGATCTAAATGTCATTTGAAGCAATATAAAACCCAGAAGGCCATCAGGACACGGCGATAACATGCATCAATTTAAATATTAAAGTCATGCACTGACTCAGACTCACGAGCATCCTTTAAATACAATCCCAATAAAAATAACTCAATGGGTGGGCATGGACAAAAACCATATTCTATAATCAACAACTAGGTGAAGACACTGGTGTAGAAAGTAATATGGACAACTAATTCAAACTACCATATAATTGAGTAGGCTTTATAACATGTGAAGACCAGAAGCCCCAAAACCATTGTCTCAGAAATAGATTCAGTAGAATAAATATAAAGCCAATGGGATACTCGGCAAGGATATCAAGAGTCCAACCCTAGATAGAATATCCCCATTGGTATGCAACTCAAAGTCACTCATCATTTTTTAACAAACAAATAAGCGTTGCTGGTAACTTTTATAGAATGCGGTACGAAAGAACAGAGAATCTATTCTTCCCTTCTACAAATACGAGAACTTACTTTTCCCTCAAGAAACCACTCTGCATTTAGGCCACAGTAACCAGGGCGAGCGATAGGTAGAAGCATTGTAGCAACCCAAGAGCAATACAGTAAGATATAGAGAATATGAGGTCTTGTACGACATGCCACTAAAGAATGAACAGCGTGACTCTGTCACTCTGATGGTAGGCGCCTCCTCTTCCCATAGTCCACATCTCTCGATCGAGATCTGTGATCTTCATCTGGGATTGCTCGGGACCTGCTCCGAGATCTTGAAGAGGATTGGCCCCTGTCCCAGTCATCATCATAAGTTGAGTCACGATCTCTTTGTCTATGATCACGATAACTATCTTTTTCTTCCCTGTGTCTGTGATCTCTGTGATCCCTTTCAGATCTGTCCCAGTCCTGTTCTCTCTCCTCTCGGTGTCTCCTATCTGTGTTCCCAGACCAGTCACGCTCAGAACCACGATCCTTTTCCCGGGAGGCAGCGCTTGACCTTGCTACTTTTTCATGATTTGCCTCCCCATACCCATAATCAGAAGCACCATCATCACCACCATAACTTGACTCTCTTGTCCTTCGTCCATGTTCCTCTCCTCCCCATCCACCCATGCTTGAGTCCGTCCACATCCCCGGATGCGGTCCATCCATCCCAGAAGAACCCATCATACCCATCCCATTAGCTGCCATTCCTCGGTTAAAGAATGCTGGGTTGACATGAGGAGCCACCCCAGCAAGCCCCATTGCATTAACAGCAGGAAACGAAGGAAGCATCCCAGGAAAACCTGGACCGGAAAAACCTCCATAACCGCCTCCTCGACCCATGTATGTTGGATCAAACCCTCCCATCATATTCTGTGGATGCATCATACCACCTGCAGGACCCCCAAAGCCAGGACCTGCAAGGCCTTGTCCATAACCTCCACCACCCGCAGGTCCAGCACCGCTTCCAGCTCCAGAACTACTCCCAATCATGTTCTTTGCACCCATGGGTCCTCTTCCCCTCATCGCTCCA
Organism: Murraya paniculata; assembly: GCA_030449075.1. Lineage (NCBI taxonomy): Eukaryota > Viridiplantae > Streptophyta > Magnoliopsida > Sapindales > Rutaceae > Murraya > Murraya paniculata. The sequence goes on from JAEVFN010000022.1 coordinate 2,843,025, forward strand.
CCGCCAGGACCTCTATTGGGTACACCCTGCCCACCTCGTCCCCAGCCGCCCCTTCCAAAATTCCTACCTCCATCACCACTTTGATAATTCATATTACCACCTCTCCCACCACCGTCGTTCATGGGTCTCCTTCCCTGAGGCTGTGACTGAGGCTGGCCTTGGTTTTTGTTCATGTAAGATGCTCCCATCTGTTTCAACGTTTGAGGAGAAGCAAAAGCCACAACACATGCTCGTCCATTGAAAACATGACTATTCATTCCATCTTTGCACGCAGCTGCAGCAGCTGCATCAAAGA